>CM062258.1:37160379-37851329 GCA_031216405.1 Syzygium malaccense
AGTTGGTTGTTGTCGTGTTGGCCATAAGACCGCCTCCCAGTTGGCCAGCCCCGGCCATGCCGCCATCATGGCCTGCTCCGCCTCCCAGATGGCCAGCCCCCGCCACGCCGCCATCATGGCCTGCTCCACCTCCCATATGGCCAGCCCCGGCCACGCCGCCATCATGGCCTGCTCCGCCAGCTGCAACTCCCACACTGCCCCCCACCTTGCCCCCGTCGACACCACCCACGGCCTGGCCACCAGCGTGGCCGCCTGTGGCGGCGCCCACTTCACCACCTCCTGCTGCCAAACCCCCAACATCACCGCCTTCATGGCCGCCAACTGCAACTCCCACACTGCCCCCCACCTTGGCCCCGTCGACACCACCCGTGGCCAGGCCACCAGCGTGGCCGCCTGCGGCAGCCCCCACTTCAGCACCTCCTCCTGCCAAACCCCCAACATCGCCGCCTTCCGCAACTCCCACACTGCCCCCCACCTTGCCCCCGTCGACCCCACCCACGGCCTGGCCACCAGCCCGGCCGCCTACGGCTGCGCCCACTTCACCACCTCCTGCTGCCAAACCCCCAACATCGCCGCCTTCATGGTCGCCAACCTCTCCTTCTCCAGCGGCGGTGCCTCCAACCTCGCCATACCCTGCCACTAAACCTCCAAGTTCAGCGCCTTCACCTGCTCACACCGTGCCGCCTGCGTGGTCGCCAACATCTCCTTCTCCAGCGGCCGTGCCTCCGACCGCTACTCCACCTTCGTCAGCTCCGGCACCTTGGGGTCAACCTCCAGCTTGGTCTCCCACGCCGCCGGTATCTCCACCTCCATCATGGTCGACGCCACAATCTCCACCGGGAATATCTCCGGCGAGTGCCCCAGCACCGGCACCTTCATCTGCATGGACTGTAACTCCTACAAGCTTATCTGTGGCGGCGGTTACTATCATGTTGAGTACGAGTTTACTGTACTTGCAAATATCTTGAATAATCATCGTGTGTGTCTTGGTTTCTGGTTTCGATTTGCACCTGTTCTCCGTCAGAAGATCAAAATTTCTTTCCCCAGTTACTTACTTCTTAATTAGTTCGTCATGCATTAGAAATCATGTTATTTTCCTAGATATAAGTTTCTTGGAGAGTCGGGCTAAATGACCTTACATACGACCTGGGTCATACATGCGATTTGCTAATTCAATTACATTGTTACTGTGGTTGTAGTAATGAGGCAAGCTTAGGACATTATAAGGTCCTATATGAGAGGCTATGAATGTGTAAATTCTTAGAGATGGATCCCCAAATCAAAAGTTGCTATTGAATATTATTTTGACGGTTGGGTCCAAGTACTTTAAGCGGGGGTTTAAAAGCACGGATATATTCTCGCAATATCGAGTTCATCCATCAATCTTATGATCAGTGCACACGCGATCAAGTATCGATGTGATATTGATTGTCACAGTTTATTTTATATGAAATAATGGAGCGTTAAACACAGTATAAGTTTCTCTTCAGCTTCAATTAAAGAATCAAATCGGTTGCGATTTGAAAAGAGGGCAAGATTTTGACACTGGTCAACCGACACGTCTTTTTAACTTATTAATCCAAATGGGCTTGAATCCAGTATGGACAGCTCATAAATTGCTACAACCTTTCCTTAACCAATTGTACCATGATCCAATTTTATCTAATTTACAGCAGCGCAAATAATCTTCTCGAATATGAATCTGCTGGCATGGTCCCCCGTCTTCACATGGCAAGTCATGGGTCATATTGCCGATTTAGAACGTGAAATTTGCGTGGAATTTTCCAATGACAGTGCAAGAGGGTGGTGAGGGGGACCCTCCCACTCCAACCGTTGATGGATCCTACCTATTGCAGTCCTGTATCTCATTAATACTTTCGATTGACCGATTGAATTGGGGCCGACATGGTAACTTTTTTGTTTGCAACAAAATGCCATTGGTGAATAAAGTAGAGAGGTGGACAATTTTCAGAGCTTTCATGGAGGCCCGGCTCGTATATCCTCCGGACCTTTTACTCCTCTGTTCGCGTCCTCTATGGTCACAAACGGATTCGCCCTATGGGATCGAAAGCTTCGTGATGTACTTCTGCGATGCAGATTGTCGTGCATCGCGTGACGAATTGTTCTTTTCGAAATCAAAGGCAAGACGTGGGCAGTCACCACTCACCCTCTTTCTCGTTATATAACTAAGCCATTCGTTCCATTTTTCACACTCTGCGCGAAGAAAGAGAGGGAGCCGAGCACGCACTGGAAAGACCTAATTTGCCACGTGTCGGCTGAATGCAAGAGTCATTCGAAACACCTGCATCGGCCTTCTGTTCATTCATCACTTGTCGGCAAGGCTTGATCTGTTTCTCTACCACATTTCATTTCATTTGGTGTTTTCCTGGATGCGTACGCGAAAGAGAGCCGTACCATTTTTTTCTCTCTCTCTTATCCTTCGCAAAGGCAAGACAAAGGCTGCTCTGCAACGCAGCCCTCCGCTTTAAGCTCAGAATCTCCATTTCTCTCTCTCTCTCTCTCTCTCTCTCTCTGTCTCTATAACGGACCAGATGGCCGCCGCGACGGCGACGCCGGAGAACGGCGGCGGGGGAGTGGCGACTGCTTCTCAGGCATACCTGGAGAGCCAGGCGGTGAAGGACACCAGGAGCCTGATGTCGGAGCTCTGCCGCCACTTCTACACCCTCGGGTGGATGTACGGGACGGACGGCAGCATCGCCATGAGGGTCCACGACGACTCCGTCCCGCGGCCTCACCAGCTCATCCTCATGTCCCCTTCCGGTACCGTCGCCGTGCTTCCTCGGTGTTCGATCATCGGCTTCGATTCCTTCTCTGAATCTAATCCGATCGTGTGTTGTTCTAGGCTTGCTTTTCAGTCTTCGGTTCGTAGATTCTTTTCTGCAATGGAACGGCGTTTTGGTAGTTTTCTGAACTAGCGACGAGGCGATTCTTTTCGCGCCTAAATGATGTTGCCTTGCCCCTACTGTTCATCATGAGGGGTTGTGATTGAGTCGATTCTCGTGCCGATCAAGTCTTATTATGTAGTGATGTAGCTAGCTGTCTGCTCGATGTCTCTGGTCTGGTGTGCATTATGTGCTTCCGTTTTCTATTCGATGCTGGAATTGCTTTTGACATACGTGCTTATCAAGTTAGTTGATTTCTTTTTTCTCTCTTTGTTTTTTTTTCCTATAGCCAAGTTATTCAACTTCGTGGAGTTTGCAAGATTATGTTTGAAAGTTTAACTATTACTGCATTGCATCTAGGCGTTTTGGCTCTTATGCTGAGCTTTTGAATTTGTCTTTTGTGCTATGTTTTAGGAGTCCAGAAGGAGAGAATGGAACCCGAGGACATGTACGTGTTGTCTGCAGACGGTTCTACCTTGTCTTCACCGTCTCCGAAGCCTTACCCAAATAAGGCACCTAAGTGTACGGGCAGCGCCGATATTTTCTTGAAGGTAATTTCTGATCCCATAATAAGGGTGGATGTGAAGTTGGGTTTCTGTTTTTCTGCCATCGCTGGTGATCTTGATTCTGTATAGTTTTTGCATGTCAATTTTCTCTTGCACTGTGCTGCTAAGATGGCTTATTGTATCGCTGTATGTGGAGCTTCAATTTGGTATTGACTTTGAAATGCATAGGATGTTCAAACTACTCGGGAATGAGGGAAAGGAGAAGAGCATACAATGTTTTAACAGTTATATATTAACTCAGCTGACAAATACTCTTTTGAGTTCACTCACACTTTCTCCAAATTAATGCTGCTCAGACTTCAGTACCTTTCCCTTGATGTGGTTGCAATTTGAATTAGTACTTTTTGGAATCTATATGGTTTGTATTGATCCCTACCAAAGAATATCAGGAACAAGTAGTCTAATTGAAAATCAAATTTGAACACAGTCTGGTTTTGGGAGTCGCTTCATCTCTACTAAGCAAGATTGAATACATGTGGCAGATTCTTATTGCAAGTTTGATGCTATCTTTTTCCAAAGTAATCATTTCCTGGCCACTGCATTCTTGGGAGTATTATGCTAGTATCACTCTGATTATTCCCGTAATGACTATGACTTCCCCCCCCCCCCTTTACACGTACTTTCTTAAAAATCTATATTTGTTGAAGTTACTGACCCATACCTCCTCCTTTATCCTCAAGGTATTCGAGTTGCGCAATCCAGGAGCAGTCATCCACAGTCACGAAATGGAATCATGCCTTGTAACCATGATCAATCCCTTAGCAAAAGAATTTAGAGTAATTTTTCCAGGTTTATTTTTATTTTTTATTTTTTGCAATCCTTTGCATGTTATTAACTAAGAATTAGTTCAAAGTAAACCCTCTTGGATTCTACAAAAAAAAAAAACTCTCTTGGACAAACATTTAAGTTGGTAGCTTGAGGAATTTATTAAATAGAGACCAATAGGAACTTAACCCACAAGGGGAGATGCTTCGTGAAAGTCGATATTGATTAGACTGAGATGCACAAAAAATTTAGTTGAAATAGGTTCTCCGGATAGGTCATTGATCTCATGAAGAAATCACTATCATGAGTCAATAGATGAGTTGGTTGTGAGAGCCTTTTACTACTCACCATTGAAAATGGGAACCCACATGGGTGTAGTTCATCCCGTTTCACAGTTTAAGTGGTATTGCCATAGTCTCACTGTGCTTCTGTCATCACCTCACCAATCACTTACACACAACATGTATGGTGATTGGCCTGCTCTATCTGAAACATCATAATCACTTTTGAGCTGCTCTAATTTACTTTTCCCTTTTCAATTTCTTTCCTTCTTGTGCTTTTGTAGATTACTCATATGGAGATGATTAAAGGAATCCAAGGGCATGGTTATTATGATGAACTTGTGATCCCAATCATAGAGAAAACTGCTCGTGAATATGAACTCACAGAATCTCTTGCAAAAGCGGTATGTATTTTTACATTTTGGTTCCATGTGGGAGAAACTAAAGGTGTTCTGCTAACTAGATTCCAGCAGTCATAAGCTTGTGACTGGATGGTCGATCTATAAAATGGGGGGGCATGCTTGTTAGATGGTGTGAAGATCGTCCTGTTATTCAGACAATATAACATTCAATTGTTAATTCTATATTTTGAAATTTTCCGCCCCATCTTTGTTCTTTATGAGTACTTTTTGCTTTGAGTTATCATTTCTTGCTGGAGGCTTATCTAGATCTTCCAGGAGTCTGTCTAGTGGAGTGCTAGAATGCTTGCAAAACAGCGGATGGCTATAGAGGATGATTGTTCTTAGTAGTATATGCTTCTTAATCATATTTACATTAAATTGCTGGATTGAGTGACTCTTTTTTTCAGATAGAAGCATACCCAAGATCGACAGCTGTACTTCTTCGGAACCACGGTATATATTCATGGGGAGACTCATGGATCAGTGCTAAAACACAGGTTTGTGTTTTCCACGTCAGGATTTGAACTGGTCAGAGTGTTGTCTAGAACTTTACTTGTTTCTATATGAAAAAGAAGGTTGTGAATTTGACATCAACAGGAATTCCGCATTTTACGTTGAAAGAATATTCGTCACAAGGCTTGCAGAAGTTCTAAACTTCTAGTTATGCCTGGAGAAACTATTCCCATTACCTCAATGTATCCAGATCTCCACTTTTCCCAATGATAAGTTCTGATCATGTGCTGAAACAAATGCTTTGTGTTGACAGCTTTTGTGGATTCCTTGTAAAGGATTCCCTATTTCAGCATTACTCTTGTTCCTCTTCCCTTGTCGACTGTTTTAATTCTCTTTTATTCATGCCATTATTTTTTCAGGCTGAATGTTACAGTTATCTCTTTGATGCTGCAATCAAACTTAATCAAATGGGTTTGGATTGGTCGTCTCCAAATCATGGCCCTCTTCAATATGGCAAAGGCACGTTAGCTGATGGCGGGACAGCTGGAATAATCGGATCTAGTCTTCAAATCAAGCCACTTCCAGTATATTTCTGAATTCACTCCCCTTTTCCCATAGATAAATATCACTGATTGTGAATCACGATGTGCAGCATATACTGTCTTGATCTTGATGAAAGTGCCCTTTTGACTCGCAAACTTAAAGAAACTTTAGATGTTCGGTATTCCAGGTCAGTTAATTCTTTTTCTTGCCTAATTTGTCTGGTTGCAGAGCTGCATTCTTCTGGACATTGAAGGAACCACTACTTCAATAACATTCGTGACTGATGTTCTCTTTCCATATGCACGGGATAATGTTGCGAGGCATTTGTCTGCGGCATTTGATACTTTAGAAACTCAAGATGACATCAAATTGATACGGATCCAGGTAACTTTATGCTGTGCTTTAGTAATGGAACTGTCAAATTTCCACAGTTGTAATGGTTGAGACCATTTATCGTGCATGATTAGTTGGAGCTAACTAGTATATGCTATAAAGAGGACAACTCAAAGGTTACACTAATGCAAATTTCCTTCAACTATGGAGCAATGTATCCTAATGTTGCTAGAAGACATGCTATATTGATTCCTTGATGTTCTAGATTTGGGTATATCTATTTACAGGTCGAAGATGATTTGGCAAAAGATGTTCCTGGGGCCTTACCCATTCCTCCAGATGAAGTAGGGAAAGAGAAAGTGGTAGCGGCTTTGGTTGCTAACATCGAAGCAATGATAAAAGCTGATCGCAAGATCACTGCCTTGAAACAATTGCAAGTAAGCGTAGGCTGATATCAAATTGTGTTTGGTGTAATGTTGTTGAGAAGTATAGGTGAGCAAGACAGGCTTATTTTGTATCATGCAGGGTCACATATGGCGAACTGGGTTTCAGAATCAGGAATTGAAGGGCGAAGTATTTGAGGATGTACCAGTGGCTCTTGAAAAATGGAATGCCCTGGGCATAAAGGTAACTTTGATTTTGCTGTCTGTTCCTCTTACATTTTTCATCCTTTTCTTTTGCCGCTCTGTGTTATCCTTTGATTCCGTTCTCGTCCTGGATGAAAACATGAGCTGATGCTTTCTTCCCTCAACATGTTTCTTTAAATTTTTTTTTTGTGCAGCAACAGATGATTTTTGTTGCTCAGTTAAATGGGATTTTCTTCTTTCCTCTCAGTCGATTGCATGAAAATGGAAATGGTTATACATGTCAGCTGTACTGATGTCATTTACAGCGTTAACAACAGCTAATTATTGTGCAACAGGTATACATATATTCTAGTGGCAGCAGATTAGCACAAAGACTCTTATTTGGGAATACAAATCATGGAGATCTGAGGAGGTATCTTTATGGATTTTTTGACACAACAGTGGGGTAAAGATCTTGCCTAATTTCCTGATTTCCTTTCTTTAATCTTGTTCTTATTTGGTTGAATTTTCTTTGCCAGACTTTGAGTCAGAGCTTTTGAGCTACTCTGGTACTGGAGATTTATTTTATAGCTTATATCTTTCATGTGTAGGAACAAAAAAGAAACAAATAGTTATGTCGAGATAGCGGAGTCACTAGGAGTTGATAAGCCATCAGAGATATTATTTCTGACTGATGTCCATCAAGAAGCTGTTGCTGCAAAGAACGCAGGTATATGTCCATCGAGACATCATCTATTCAACTCTTTCTGTGCATTTGCTCTGGTCTGTGGTGCACGGCTTCCTTTTGAATCTTTTGAATGCTTAAGGTGTCTAAAAGTCGGTCTTATAAGTTTAAATTCGTGGTAGAAAAGTGGCTATAGACTCCCAAGGACATTTCACCCATCATATTGACTTAACTGGTACTGGTATTTTTAAAAGTTTCCATGTGCAGATACTTAACAAAATACCCAATTGAGTTATAGGGGATGCCCAACTATAGACCTCTAACTGGATTTACGTAGTTCGGTTGGTGGGACCTATCCCATGGGAGAGTAGTATAGGATTTCACTTTTTAAGCGATACGACAGAGATTACAACCACACTTGAGTCATTGAAACACTCGGTGTTTCCCGGCTCTCAAGAGAAGTCTTTGTATTAGCTTTGTAATGACGAAATGGCTTCATCCTTAATCATGCAGAGTGTTGATGAGTTTTTTCAGTTGAAACCGAATTACTCTATCTCTCTGTTATTCAGTGCATACTAAAGAATATATATTTAGTGTGTGTGACCATCAAAAACTCGCAGCTTATGAGCAAAAATAGCTCTTTGAATTACATTGGCTTTATTCTGTCCTCAATCCCAGCTCCAAAAAAAAAAAAGAAAGAAAGAGTTAGTTATGATGTACTTTGGCTTGTCTTCAATTAAACTGTAGTTAATATACGGGGAGAATCGGAACATATGCATTTATACGTTCCACATGTACATGTCTAGTCGCATTGAACACGATCAGAAAATTGCTTAAATCTTAATCTCAACCTTATGTGACTACCCCTGTTTTCCATCCTCCAGACAATATTTGCAACCGTTTGTTTCAAGCCTGTTTTCTCAGAACATTACTGTGCATTTCAGCATGCTGACATTGAATCTTGATCAATGCGTGTAGGCCTTCAGGTGATTGTCTCTGTCCGGCCTGGAAATGGACCTCTTCCAGAAAATCACGGGTTCAAAACAATCCATTCATTCATGGAGATCTGATGGCAGAATTTGGCGTAGTTTTCCTGAATCTCGTATTGGTAAATGGCTCATCGATTTTCATGTTATTTCACTCACATAATTGGTTATGGATCAGACGTGTGGTGCGTTTTTTTGTTCCCATCATCATAGCAGGTCAACTGCATGTTGACCCTTATTGTGTATCCTGACGAAGAAAACCCTATGTAGCCGGTAGACCTAGCATATCAAGGAATGTATACACATGTCCTTGTGGAAAAAATTGACTTTCTCTCTCTTCTATTTTTTGTTAAGTTACAAAGAAGACACAAGAAGTATATATATAGAGGCTTAACCTTAAGCCTAGCACAATTACAGAAATAACCCAACTTGTTAACATTATAATAAATAATAAACCCAACACTCACCCTCAAGTTGGGGAGTATATATTCAAAAGGCCTAACTTATGGCAAATGTGCGAAACTCGTTCACGTCGAAGAGGTTTGGTGAAAATGTCTGCTAGTTGTTCCTCAGATCGTGTGTGCACTAATCGTATATCATCACAATTCACCTTTTCCCGAACAAAACGACAATCAATCTCTATATGCTTTGTTCGTTCATGAAACACTGGATTGCTAGCAATGTGAACAACAGATTGATGATCACAATGAAGAGCAGATTATCCAGTCATAGGTAGTCCAATCTCAGTCAACAACATACGAACCCATTGAAGTTCACTTGTAACATTAGCCATAGCACGATACTCGACCTCTGCACTAGATCGAGAAACAACAGATTGTTTCTTTCTTTTTCATGACACAAGATTACCACCAACAAAGATTGCCACCAACAAAGATTGCCACCAACAAAGACAGTATCCAGAAGTAGACCGACGATTCACAGGGCAACCGGCCCAGTCTGCATCAGAATATGCTGTCACCTCCAAAGATTTAGGGTCAGAATAACTAGCTATATGAAGATGACCCCAATTATGGAACACAAGTCCTTGACCTGGAGCTCCCTTCAAATAGCGAACAATGTGTAGAATGGCTTGCCAGTGAGTAGTACGGGGAGAACTCATGAATTGACTCATCACACTAACAGCAAAGGAAATATCTGGACGAGTAATAGTGAGATAATTTAACTTGCCTACTAACCGACGATACTTCTTGGGATCATGAAGCAGCTCTCCGTGTTCATTATCAAGCCTCACCCCGGGGTCCATAGGTGTGTCGCTAGGCCTAGCGTCATGCAAGCCCACCTCCTTAAGAATGTCAAGAGTATACTTTCGCTGAGAGAGAGCGATATTGTCATTAGTATAGGCAACCTCTATGCCAAGAAAATATCGAAGACGACCCAAGTCTTTAGTATTAAACTCTTTCTGTAGAAACTGCTTAAGGCATTGTATACCTTCTACGTCATTCCCAGTAACAATAATATCATCAATGTAAACAAGAAGAATAACACACCCCTTTGAAGATGACATTCTAAACACAGAGTGATCCACACTGCACCGATGCATGCCAAAAGTAATAACCGCATCACTAAAGCGGCCAAACCAAGCACGAGGAGATTGCTTAAGTCCATACAGGGCTTTTCGAAGCCGGCACACCTTCTCCCCCTGAGCAACGAACCCGGGTGGTTGCTTCATATAAACCTCCTCGTGAAGATCACCATGGAGGAATGCATTTTTGACATCAAGCTGATAAAGAGTCCACTTAAACCGGGCAGCCAAAGAAATAATGATACGGACGAAAGAAATTTTGGCCACCGGAGAAAAGGTCTCATCATAGTCAATACCATAAGTTTGAGTATAACCCTTTGCAGCAAGACGCGCCTTCAAACGCTCAATTGAACCATCGGGACGGTGTTTGACGACAAAGACCCAACGACAACCCACCAATTATTTGTTAGGGGGCAAAGAGATCAACTCCCAGGTCTTATTCTGATGCAATGCAGCCAACTCCTCCTCTAAAGCACTAGCCCAACATGGATGGGCCAAAGCCTCCTGCACACTACTGGGCACAGATACAAATGTAAGAGATGATACAAAGAGAGACATTTGAAGGGTTAAATTATGATAAGATACATAATGAGAAAGAGGATATCGAGACCGAGTACGGTGAGCAATAGGAGAATCGGCAGGAGTTGGTGGAAGAGGATCAGAAGCCGGTGCCAAAGGTGGTGGTGGGATGTTTGCTGGTGGAGAGGCACGACCCCAAATAGGGCGAGGACCACGTCTGTAGACTTGAAGTGGAGTTGATCTAGGTAATCCTGGTGGAGCATTAGTAGAAGGAACAAGTGGTGGTTCCGGCTGAGAAGCAATTGGAGTACGCGGCAACGATTGATAAGGTCCAGAAGGTGACAGAAGATCCATCGTTAATGGCGCCTGAGGAGAAACATTGCCAAAATATGCTTGATCCTCAAAGAAAGTTACATCAGCAGAAACATACTCCCGACGGCGAGTAGGACTATAACAGACATATCCCTTTTGAGTACGGGAGTAACCGACAAATATACATTTTTCAGCACGAGGTGATAATTTATCCAATCCAGGAGATAAAGAATGAACGAAACAGACACACCAAAAAATACGAGGACGAACAGACCACAAAGGACGATCGGGATGAAGAAGAGCGTAAGGAATAGCTCCCTTTAACACAGAGGACAGAAGACGATTAATAAGATGGCATGCTGTAAGAAGAGCATAGCTCTAAAATGACTTAGGCATATGGGTACGGAGAAGTAGACAACGAGCAACATCTAACAAATGACGATTCTTTCGTTCAGCAATCCCATTTTGTTGCGGAGTGTGAGCACAAGAACTCTGATGTAAAATACCATGCGATGCAAGAAATGGAATAAAGGTAGAAGAAGAAAAATATTCACGAGCATTGTCAGTGCGCAAGCACTTAACAGGATAGCCATATTGAGTACGAACTTCATTATAAAAATAGCGAAAAGAAGAAAACACTTCGGTACGATCTTTGATTAAATATAACCAAGTTGTACGAGTACAATCATCAATAAAGGTTACAAAATAGCGGAAACCAAAAGAAGACTCTCGACTAGGACCCCAAACATCGAAGTGGACTAGCTTGAATGGCTGAGACGCACGACTCAAAACACGAGGGGGAAAAGACAAACGATGATGTTTCCCCACCTGACATGTTTCACAATCAAACTGAAGACTAGAACTAGACATAAAAGGAAAAGTCGGAGTACGTTTGCTGAGGGGTGACCAAGGCGACAATGTAATCGATAGGAGTCATCTACAGCCTTCTTTTGAACAGTAGTGGTAGCAGCAAAAATCCCAGGATCCAAAAAATACAATCCACTAGCCTCACGCCCACCACCTATTTGGCGTCCAGTCTTCCGATCCTAAAAAACACACGAAGAAGAAGAAAAGATAATATCACAGTCAAGTTCACGGGTAAGAGAACTAACAGATAGTAGATTATGAGGAAAGTTTGGAATATGGTAATCAAATGGTAAGGATAAAGACGAACTCAATGATACACAACCTGAACCTGTCACTTTGGATTGAGAATCATCTGCCAAAGTGACTGACGTGGACGAAACTGAAGAGGTTGAGGTAAGAAGATGCTGATCACCAGTCATATGATGAGTGGCACCCGAATCAATAACCCAAGGACGAGGGGTCGCTGTAGTGGACAAGAGACAAGTAGGATCATTGCGATGTGCCAAGGTAGCAACTGGACCTGAAGGAACATCAAGCTGTCGTGCCCTAATCAGCTCATCATATTCTGCACGAGTCAAATGTACCATATTTTGTCCAGATGGTGGTCTAGATGAAGGATTTGAAACATGTAGACCCCGTAGCTCAGGATGGAGGTCGTAGCAATAATTAGCAGTATGTCCTGTATGTTGACAATGAGTACAAAAACGACCCCCACTAGCTCCTTTAGAACCGCTACTACCACCACCACAAGGGGCACCTCGGCCCTGAACACCACGACCACGAACACGACCACGAGCTCCTTGACCACAACGAGCCACCATAGCACTACTGTGTGATATAACTAAAGTTTGGGGACTCAAAGTATAACGAGCAGCTCGAGAGTACACTTCTTCTATGAAAGGTAGAGAGTCCAAAGAAGTAATTTGTTGCCTAAGGGCATTGTGACCTGGACCAAGACCTCGGAGGAAGAGGACTATCACCATATTCGCTTCTCGTTGTTGCATTTGAGTAACTGTGGTAGTCGGTAGAAGGTAGGATTTGAGACGTTGATACAAAAATGAAAAACGAGCATAATACTCTCCCAACCCGGCATAACCAATTTTAGCTTTAAATAAAGCTTCCCACATATCACAAACTTGACTCATATTATTCTGTCCAGAATAGAGTAGGGCACATTTTGTCCATACCTCACGAGCTGTCGTACAATCCATGAAAAGATGGCGGACAGATTCAACCATACTCTCCCATAAAAGAGTACACAATGCAGCATTAGTGACCTTCCATTCTTCTTGACTAGTTGGATCTGCAGGTGGTTCCTCTTCAAGCCATCTAGACTGACGATTAGCATAAATAAAAGTAGAAAGAGCCATTGACCAAGTAGGATAATTGGTACCATCCAACTTAACCAAGGTAGTGTGTAAGCCTATCATATCATGAGTACCACTCTGATGGGTACCAAAAGACCCTGAACTAGAAGTAGCATTAGGAGGGATCACCCCTGAAACATTAGATGGAGAGTTTGCTGGATCCGTAGACATATTCACAAATTTGACTAATCAGAAAGCCCCAACAAAAATCTGTCTTCAACAACACTTCCAAATAAAGAACCAATATCTAGTGATCACACGTCCCTTAGCCAACTACTACTATCACCAACATAGATTGATCACCTCATAAAAAACTCATTGATCGATTCAAAATGACACCACAATAACAATTAAATGAGTCCTTACAACCCATAAAGCTTCAATTTTCAGCTCGGAACAGCAACAACACGGGCAATACACCAATGTAACGTCTCAGAAGACACGAATCGAGGCCTCACCTGCTGCGACTCGGCAGCCGCGACAATCCACTCACACCCACGAGCTCATCGTCCCTGTCCCTCCGCCGGTACTCAGCGCACATGAAGAACTGCTTCACAATTAGCTTTGAAAATCCCTTCAACGCCAGAACCCACGTGATCTTTGACTAATCATCCGCAGAGCCATAGCCTCAGAGGAGTGGACGACCTCTCCTTGAAGGCGGACAGGAGCACGACCACCGCGAAGACCAGGTTCCACATGAAGTTGAGGACCACGATCGGCCTTGAGCACGCAGCGAACAGGAGAGGGAGGCGGCTCAGTCGCACAAGCTGGAGGCGAGAAATGAGCGTGACCCGAAACTTCAACCGGGCTCACTTCTCCCGCCAAGTGAACGGGAGCAAGTCGCACCAGCTGGAGGCGAGAAGGAGAGCTCGCACGGGTAGGGCACGAGCTGGAGGAGACGAAGAGAGAGAGAGAAAAGAGAGCCAATACTATGATACCATGTGGAGAAAATTGACTTTCTCTCTCTTCTATTTTTTGTTAAGTTACAAAGAAGACACAAGAAGTATATATATATATATAGGCTTAACCTTAAGCCTAGCACAATTACAGAAATAACCCAACTTGTTAACATTATAATAAATAATAAACCCAACAGTCCTTACTTATTTTCATACATGGAAAACAGAGCATAGCCACTAATGGACATGAAGTAGGTATCTCTCAATCCAAAGGGAGCATTTGTGTCACCGCAAACTAAAACTGATCAAGGAAATATCTCCACATGCTAGCCCAAGCAATTTGGAATAATAAGTTTTCGGTCAGTAGCACTAATGTCATTCACACCTTTCACCAATAAAATTCGCATCCATGTTTCAGTAATGCCACAGCATTCCTGTCAACATCATCGAACTGCAAAAGCGAGATATACATGCTAGTTGTTGGTAAATTTTTTTAATTGGTAAAACTCTTTAACTGCAACTTGTTCGTGCTTTCTGCAGGATGAAGATCCTCTCAGGCAATAAATTATAGTTACGTTGGCAATGACCGAGTGACATCGGTTTTTATCTTTGTAATGAGAGGCAAGTGCATGAGATACAGCTGCTTGTTTCATCGCACTTGGAATGTCATTTCAATTAAATGGGTAACTGGCTTGACCCCAAATGCTTTTTGATCAAATAGCAACTTGCTTTCTTTCAAGTTATCATCAGTTTCCAAATGCGCCATTCTGCAAGCATAAGGCGTGCATTGTCCTGTTTCCATTGCGGAGGGTCAAGCGCATGAGAAGGAGATCGGTTCAAACCTCCTTGATGCTTACGAGCATGGAAGAGGTTTACGAGCATCTGAGACCTCGATCTTGCAATATGCTACTAGAGTTCCAATTTTCAACGTATTGATAATGAAGTTTCGCCTTCTTAAGTAACCTTTCCGAGCGTCCTGGGACACCTATCGACAGGTCAGAATGATTGAAACAGATTCAGATAGCGGGTTAGCTCGCTTGGGTTATAGGCACTGAACTTCCTAAACTACCACATGACATGAGAATGAAACCATCATTTCATGAAGAAGCAATTGACTGTGAAGTCTGCTTGTTTAATAAAACAGGTGAAGACGGACTGTACAATTTATACAATGATGCTAGGAATGCCAAAGATTGATTTCTAAAAGGAATGTGGTACCATCTTATTAGATTTTGAATACAACTCACTCATTGAAATGTTGCAATTATTGGCGGGGACGAATCTCCACTGTATCTAGCGGTCCTCTGGCCTCCACTCGCCTTTCCCAAAGTCTAGAAAAATGGCTGAAGCTTTCGAACACTACAAAAAAAACATCTTTTTTCCAATGAAATTTCCAACGAAAAATTGGGAAAAATTCGTTGTTTCTAACGAATTTTCCAACGAAAAAAAATTCGTTGGTAATTCTTCGTCGCAAATTTTTCCAACGAAAAATTTCAATTTTCGTTGGAAATTTCCAACGAAATTATTTTCGTTGGAAAATTTGTTGGAAAATTCGTGGCTAAATTCGTTGGAAACACCACAAAAAATAACTTTTTTCCAACGAAAAATTTGGAAATCCAACGAAATTTCCGACGAACAAAAATTCGTCAACGCAAATTTTTCCGACAAAAAATATAAATTTTCGTTTGTAATTTCCGACGAAATTTTTTCGTTGCAAAATTCGTAACTAAATTCGTTGCAAAGTTTCGCTAATTATTCGTTGCAAAAATGTGGCAAAATTTTTTTTTTTGGTCGAAAAATCGTGGCAAATTTAGTTTCGTTGTGACAAAAATCGTGCGGGTGAGGGCCAGCCTCGCCGCAGGCCATGGCGAGCTCGGCCCTCGCCATGGCCAGCCTCGTCGCCGGCGAGCTCGACCCTCGCCATGGCCAGCCTCGTCGCCGGCGAGCTCGGCCCTCGCCATGACCGGCAAGGGCCAGCCTCATCGCCGGTGAGCTGGAGGTCGCCTAGATCTGAGCGACCTCGAGCTTGCCGACCATGGCGAGCGTTCTGGGCGAGCTCGAGGTCACCCAGATCTGGCCAAGTTCTGGGCGATCTCGAGCTCGTCAGCCATGGCGAGCTCGGCCCTCGCCATGGCCGGCGAGGCCCAGCCTTGTCGCCGGTGAGCTCGAGGTCGCCTAGATCTGGGCGACCTCGAGCTTGCCGGCCATGGCGAGTGTTCTGGGCGAGCTCGAGCTCGCCGGCCATGGCGAGCTTGGCCCTTGCCATGGCCGGCGAGGCCCAGCCTCATCGCCGGTGAGCTCAAGGTCGCCCAGAACTCGCCCAGATCTGGGCGAGCTCGAGCTCGCCCGCCATGGCGAGGGCCTGGCTCACCGCAGTCGCGCTCGGCCTCGCCGCTGCGAACTCAACGGACACCGCCCCCTTCATTGGCCGAATGCTCGGCGACGGCAAGGGGAGCTTGGGCCCGGCGGTGGAGCAGTGCCTCAGCGAGTGCGCCGACCAGTACGCGGAAGCGGTGGAGCAGGTGGAGGCGTCGATCGCGGAGAGAGAGAGAGAGAGAGAGAGAGAGAGAGAGAGAGAGAGAGAGAGAGAGAGAGAGAGAGAGAGAGAGAATGTGGAAATTGAGAATCGTTGCGGGAATAATGAGTGCGAAAATGTTGAATAAGGAAGGAGTAGGGTTTTCGTTGCAAAATTCGTGGGAAATTTCCCATAAATTTTGCAATGAAAATTGTACACACTAAAATAATTGCCTGGAAAATTAAAATTTGTGGAAAAATTCGTTGGAAATTTCCAACGAATTTTCCCACGAATTTAAAAAATGCCGAACAATACTGAGTTTTTTTGAATTCGTTGGAAATTTTCAACGAATTTTGCAACGAAAATTGTACACACTAAAATATTTGCCTGGAAAATTGAAATTCATGGGAAAATTCGTTGGAAATTTCCAACGAATTTTCCCACGAATTTAAAAAAATAACGAACAATACCAGGTTTTTTTGAATTCGTCGCAAAATTCGTTGGAAATTTCCAACGAATTTTGCCATGAAAATGGTACACACTAAAATAATTGTCTGGAAAATTGAAATTCGTGGGAAAATTCGTTGGAAATTTCCAACGAATTTAAAAAATGCCGAACAATATCGGGTTTTTTTAATTCGTCGCAAAATTCGTTGGAAATTTCCAACGAAAAATTTTTCATCGCAAAATTCGTTGGAAATTTCCAACGAATTTTGCGACGAAAATTGTACACACTAAAATAATTGCCTGGAAAATTGAAATTCGTGGGAAAATTCATTGGAAATTTCCAACGAATTTTCCCACGAATTTAAAAAATGCCGAATAATACCGGGATTTTTTGAATTCATCGCAAAATTCGTTGGAAATTTCCAACGAAAAATTTTTCTTCGCAAAATTCGTTGGAAATTTCCAACAAAAAATTTTTCGTTGGAAATTTCCAACGAATTTTGAGACGAAAAATTTTTTGTCGCTAATTTCCGACGAATTTTACTTTTCATTGGAAAATTTGTTGCAAATTTTCGTCGCAAATTTTCATGGCAAAAATCCAGTTTTTTTGTAGTGGAAAGCTTTTCAAGCTGTGCTCCACTATTTCAACCTTTTGCCGCCCCTTAAATCTCGCAAGAGAATGGAATCGAACATTTTTTCTATTGATTTGACCCCGCAAAATTAATATACAAAGATTGAAAAGCAAATTCAAACATCATGAATATGTAGTTACGATACATAAACAAATCGACCAAACATTGATTCTAGTAGGCTTTTTAAGCATCGGGACAATAGTTCAGATACTAAGACATATACACTCGACTCTTTTTACTTTTTTGTAGACAGCATCATATTTTGCCCCCACTAAGACAAAATTCTAAATCCGTCCCTGTTTATCGACATATCAGCTTGTAACTAGCAAACATTTTTGTTTTGTGCATGCACAACAATGTTAAAATGACAACTTGCATTTGGTTATAGAAATAAGTTGCCATTCTTTATAAAAATGCCAAAAAATTTAAAAGACTGGGATAATTAAATGTTTCCAACCACTTTAAAGTACTTATGACGAAATGTCCCGAATCTCCGCCAAATGTAGCAGTCCTTTAAAATGAGGATGATGTTTTATTTGCATTGATTGCTTAAAGTTGTAAACCTTTACAACGCTATCTTTAAACATTAAAGTTACGGTATTTACATATTGATGATGCGTTCTAAAGGTATAATGATTATTTCGAGAGAGAAAAAAAAGTACAAGAATCATCAAGAACTTCGGAAAAGAATGCGAGGACTACTGATCACCTTGTCATTATTTCTTTGCATGGTTGTTGTCGTGTTGGCTATAAGACCGCCTCCCAGTTGGCCAGCCCTGGCCATGCCGCCATCATGGCCTGCTCCGGCTCTCGGATGGCCAACCCCAGCCACACCGCCATCATGGCCTGCTCCGCCAACCGCAACTCCCACACTGCCCCCCACCTTGCCCCCATCGACACCACCCGCGGCTTGGCCACCAGCGTGGCCGCCTGCGGCGGCTCCCACTTCACCGCCTCCTGCTGCCAAACCCCCAACATCGCCGCCTTCATGGCTGCCAACTGCAACTCCCACACTGCCCCCCACCTTGCCCCCGTCGACACCACCCGTGGCCCGACCACCAGCGTGGCCGCCTGCTGCGGCACCCACTTCACCACCTCCTGCTGCCAAATCCCCAACATCGCTGCCTTCATGGTCGCCAACCGCAACTCCCGCACTGCCCCCCACCTTGCCCCCGTTGACCCTGTTAGAAATTAAACCAAATTTGTTAGTACTTATTTCCTTTTTGAGTCTGTTCGTATTTCCATATTTTGATTTTTCATATATACGGTGAGATATTAAGAGATAAGATAAGATATTGTGAGATATTATTTCTAGTTATATTTTAGGAAAGTTTCCTAAGTCAAGTAGGTTTCCTAATTAGAATAGGTTTCCTAGAAAGAGGTTTTCTATTTTGAATCAAACTGTGGTCTATATATAGTCTATTTCTCTTGTAATTGAGATATGCAATAGAAATGCGCGAATTGTGATCGTTTCACCTTCAAAAAAATTTCTTCCATCAAATCAATATTATTGCCGGGCCTCTGACGCTCAACAAATTGGTATCATAGCTTACAGTTCGTGATCATGGCCTCAACGAACAATCAGCTTCCTCTTCAATACCCTCGTCTTACCAAAGAAAATTATGGTAACTGGGCTGTTAGAATGAAAGCTCTACTCGGCGCCTACGATGTGTGGGAACTTGTTAACACTGGGTATGATGAGCCAGAGGATGAAGCCACGTTGAATCAGAACCAGAGGAATGCCTTGGAGAAGGCTCGAACGAAAGATCAATATGCCCTGTCGATCATCTATCAAGCGTTAGATGATTCCATGTTCGAAAAAGTTTCGAACTCCACTACCGCTAAAGGGGCATGGGAGATTCTTCAAAACACACATCAAGGAGTTCAGAAAACTCAGAAGATTCGCTTTCAAACCTTGAGAGGCGAATTCGAGGTAATTCACATGAAATAATCTGAATTAATTGCTGATTATTTCACGAGAATTTTGGCAATTGTTAATCAGATAAAAAGAAATGGAGAAGACGTTTCCGATGTTCATGTTGTTGAGAAAATACTTCGGTCCTTAGACAAGAAGTATGATCATATTGCTGTTGCAATTGAAGAATCCAAAGACTTGGATGCCATGACAGTTGATGAACTTGTGGGTTCATTACAAGCCCATGAAGAAAGATTGAGAAAGAAAAAGATTGAATCGGTGGAGGAAGTTCTCCAAACGCAGTTGACCATACGAGATGAGAAGGAGCAAAGAAGAGATCCCGTACAAAATTGCGGGACAAATCAAGATCGTGATCGAAGTCGTGGTCGAGGTCACTTTCGAGAAAGAGGTCGTGGATGAAGCAGAGGAGATCCTGCTTGAAGTGATGGAGGATACCAGTACCAAAGAGGCGTTCGTGGAAGAGGAAAGAACTCGACAAGCCAATGGTATGATAAATCTAAAATCCGATGTTATCATTGCAATAAACTTGGCCATTATGCTTCTAACTGCTGGAATAAAGAAAGTAACAGAGCAGACGAAAAGGCGAACTTGGTGAATAATGCTGATCAAGTTCTCTTATTGGTATTAAAAGAATATGAAGAAGGTCAAAGTGATACATGGTATTTGGATACCGGTGCAAGTAATCACATGTGTGGGAGAAAGGAGATGTTTGCCGAGTTACATCAGACAATTAAAGGGAATGTCTCATTCGGTGATAACTCTAAAATTCTTGTTGAAGGGAAAGGCACAATTTTGATTCACTTAAAGAATGGTGCACGTTAGTTTATTACTAATGTTTATTATGTTCTAAAAATGTCAAGCAATATATTGAGTTTGGGACAACTTTTAGAGAAAGGTTATATTGTTCATACAAGAAATCTTAATCTTATGTTGAGAGATCGAAATAATAAACTGATTGCAAATGTGAAGATGTCGAAGAATAGGATGTTTATTCTTAATATAAAGAGTGAGATGTCTCGATGTCTAAAGGCGTGCGTAGATGATCCTTCATGGTTGTGACATTTGAGGTTCGGTCATCTCAATTTTGGCGGACTCAATTTGCTTTCTCGCAAGAAAATGGTTTATGGCTTACCACATATTGATCATCCCGATCAATTATGTGAAGGGTGTGTTATCGGCAAGTATTTCAGAACTAGCTTTCCGAAGGAGACGACTTTTCGAGCGAAGAAGCCGCTTGAGTTGATTCATTCTCATTTGTGTGGCTCGATCAATCCTCACTCATATGGTAATCATCGATATTTTGTTACTTTTATTGATGATTTTACTCGGAAAATTTGGGTGTATTTTTTGAAAGAAAAGACAGAAGTGTTTGATACTTTCAAATAATTCAAGAATCTGGCTGAAAAGGAAAGCAGCTATTTTATCAAGGTTTTAAGGACTGATCGTATTGGAGAATTCACCTCAATCATATTCAACAAATTCTGTGAAAATCATGGTATTCGGCGTTTCTTGACGGCCCCGTATTCTCCTCAACAAAACGGTGTGGCTGAACGGAAAAATAGAACCATTCTCGATATGGTTCGAAGCATGTTGAAGAGCAAAAATTTGTCCAAGGAACTTTGGGCTGAAGCTGTTTCGTGTGCCATCTATCTTCAAAATAGATGTCCAACATATGGACTTGAAGGCGTAACTCCATAAGAGGCATGGACCGGAAGAACACCAAGTGTTTCGCACTTGAGAATTTTAGAGAGCATTGCCTATGCTCATGTCCCGGACCAAAAAAGATCGAAATTTGAAGACAAGAGCAAAAAGCTCATCTTTATCGGGTATGACTCATCATCCAAAGCCTATCGATTATTTGATCCTAATACTTTGAAAGTGTATGTAAGTAGAGATGTCAAGTTCGATGAAGATGGAATGTGGGAAGAAAATCCAAAAGAAGAAGCGAATGTTCGTGGTGATTCCAATCAAACGGAGTTGAAAGATCAATCTTCACCTTCTTTTCCAACATCTTATTCAAGTTCATCAACACCATCCTCTTCAAATAGTGTCGATGAACCGCTATTGCCCAGATCAAGAAGATTATCTGAAATTTACGAAGCTACCGAAGAGCTTCATCTTATATGTCTTTTTGCAGATTATGAACCACTTGCTTATGATGATGCGGCCAAAGAAGAAAAGTGGAGGAAAGCTATGAACAAAGAAATTGAAGCCATCGAGAAAAATCAAACATGGGAGCTTGCTAATCTTCCGAAGGACAAAAAATCAATTGGTGTTAAATAGGTGTACAAGGCCAAGAAGAATGAGAAAGGTGAAGTGACAAGGTACACAGCTAGATTAGTCGCGAAAGGGTATAAGCAAAAAGCCGGAATTGACTATGATGAAGTTTTTGCCCCCGTCATCCGCATGGAAACGATTAGATTGATTATTTCCATTGCTGCTCAAAATAATTGGCGGATTTATCAAATGGATGTCAAATCAGCATTCTTGAATGACATCCTTGAAGAAGAAATTTATGTCGAACAACCCGAGGGGTTTATTGTGAAAGGTCATGAAGATAAAGTACTGAGGTTGAAGAAAGCTCTATATGGGCTTAAACAAGCACCGTGAGCATGAAATTCCAGAATTGATGCATATTTCAAGGCGAATGGATTCTCTCAATGTCCATACGAGCATGCACTCTATTTGAAGCAAGAAAAAGGTGATATTCTGCTCGCCTGTTTATATGTTGATGATCTTGTTTTTACAGGAAATAATTCGGCTATGATTGATGCTTTTAAGGCATCGATGGTGAAAGAATTTGAGATGACCGATAATGGTCTCATGAATTATTTCCTTGGTATCAAAGTGAAGCAAAGTGGCGATGGGATTTTTATTTCCCAAAAAGGATATGCAGAAAATATCCTTGAAAAATTTAACATGAAGAACTGTATGTCGGTCAATACACCAATGGAGTGTGGAACCAAACTTTCGAAGTTTGATGATGGTGCCGATGTTGATTCGACATATTATATAAGCTTGATTGGGAGTTTGAGATACTTGACATGCACGAGACCGGATATTATGTATAGTGTTGGAATTGTTAGTCGATACATGAAGAAGCCGAAATCATCTCATCTTAAAGCTGCAAAGAGAATACTTCGGTACATCAAAGGTACTATTTCTCATGGTTTACACTATTATTGCTCTGAATCTTTCAAACTTAGAGCTTATTCGGATAGTGATTATGGTAGAGATATCGATGATCAAAAAAGCACCACCGGATTTGTATTTTTCTTGTGCGACACTGCTTTTACGTGGTCATCAAAGAAGCAATCAAGTGTTACTCTATCGACATGTGAAGCTGAATATGTAGCTGCATCTTCATGTGTTTGTCATGCAATATGGTTGAAAAGACTACTCAAAGATATTCTTATGGAGCAGAAGAAAGCAACGGAGATTTTTGTTGATAATATTTCTGCTATTGCTTTGGCGAAAAATCCAGTTTTTCATGAACGAAGTAAACATATCGATGTTCGATATCACTTCATCCAAGAACAGGTTAAAGAGAATGAAGTTGAAGTATTGCATGTGAAGACCGGAGATCAAGTAGCAGATATTTTTACTAAACCTCTCAAGATCAATACTTTTCGAAAGTTCAAGAGCCTGCTTGGAATGATCGATGGAAGAGAATTTGGTTTAAGGGGGAGTGTTAGAAATTAAACCAAATTTGTATTTTCATATTTTGATTTTTCATATATACGGTGAGATATTAAGAGATAAGATAAGATATTGTGAGATATTATTTCTAGTTATATTTTAGGAAAGTTTCCTAAGTCAAGTAGGTTTCCTAATTAGAATAGGTTTCCTAGAAAGAGGTTTCCTATTTCGAATCAAACTGTGGTCTATATATAGTCTATTTCTCTTGTAATTGAGATATGCAATAGAAAAACGCGAATTGTGATCGTTTCACCTTCACAAAAATTTCTTCCATCAAATCAATATTGTTGCCGCGCCTCTGACGCTCAACAGACCCCACCCATGGCCTGGCCACCAGCGCGGCCGCCTACAGCTGCGCCCACTTCACCACCTCCTGCTGCCAAACCCCCAACATCGCCGCCTTCATGGTCGCCAACCTCTCCTTCTCCTGCAGCGGTGCCTCCGGCCTCACCATACCCTGCCACTAAACCTCCAAGTTCAGCGCCTTCACCTGCTCACATTGTGCCGCCTGCGTGGTCGCCAACCTCTCCTTCTCCCGCGGCCATGCCTCCGCCCGCTACTCCACCTTCGTCAGCTCCGGCACCTTGGGGTCAACCTCCAGCTTGGTCTCCCATGCCGCCTGTATCTCCACCTCCATCATGGCCGACGCCACAATCTCCACCGGGAATATCTCAGGCGAGTGCCCCAGCACCGACACCTTCATCTGCATGGACTATAACTCCTACAACCTTATCTGTGACGGCGGTTACTATCATGTTGAGTACGAGTTTACTATACTTGCAAATATCTTGAATAATCATCGTGTGTGTCTTGGTTTCTGGTTTCGATTTGCATCTGTTCTCCGTCAGAAGATCAAAATTTCTTTCCCCAGTTACTTACTTCTTAGTTCGTCATGCATTAGAAATCATGTTATTTTCCCTGATATAAGTTTCTTGGAGAGTCGGGCTAAATGACCTTACATACGACCTAGGTCATACATGCGATTTGCTAATTCAATTACATTGTTACTGTGGTTGTAGTAATGAGGCAAGCTTAGGACATTATAAGGTCCTATCTGAGAGGCTATGAATGTGTAAATTCTTAGAGATGGATCCCCAAATCAAAAGTTGCTATTGAATACTATTTTGAGGGTTGGGTCCAAGTACTTTAAGCGTGGGTTTAAAAGCACGGATATATTCTCGCAATATCGAGTTCATCCATCAATTTTATGATCAGTGTATTGCTATCAAGTATCGATGTGGTATTGGTTGTCATAGTTTATTTTATATGAAATAATGGAGTGTTAAACACAGTACAAGTTTCTCTTCAGCTACAAAGAATCAAATCAATTGCGATTTGAAAAGAGGGCAAGATTTTGACACTGGTCAACCGACACGTCTTTTTAACTTATTAATCCAAATGGGCTTGAATCCAGTATGGACAGCTCATAAATTGCTACAACCTTTCCTTAACCAATTGTACCATGATCCAATTTTATCTAATTTACAGCAGCGCAAATATTCTTCTCGAGTATGAATCTGCTGGCATGGTCCCCCGTCTTCACATGGCAAGTCATGGGTCATACGATTTAGAACGTGAAATTTGCGTGGAATTTTCCAATGACAGTGCAAGAGGGTGGTGAGGGGGACCCTCCCACTCCAACCATTGATGGATCCTACCTATTGCAGTCCTGTATCTCATTAATACCCACGATTGACCGATTGAATTGGGGTCGACAAGGTAACTTTTTTGTTTGCATCAAAATACCATTGGTGAATAAAGTAGAGAGGTGGACAGTTTTCAGAGCTTTCATGGAGGCCCGGCTCGTATATCCTCCGGACCTTTTACTCCTCTGTTCACGTCCTCTATGGTCACAAACGGATTCGCCCTATGGGATCGAAAGCTTCGTGATGTACTTCTGCGATGCAGATTGTCGTGCATGCCGTGACGAATTGTTCTTTTCGAAATCAAAGGCAAGACGTGGGCAGTCACCACTCACCCTCTTTCTTGTTATATAACTAAGCCATTCGTTCCATTTTTCACACTCTGCGCGAAGAAAGAGAGGGAGCTGAGCACGCACTGGAAAGACCTAATTTGCCACGTGTCGGCTGAATGCAAAAGTCATTCGAAACACCTGCATCGGCCTTCTGTTCATTCATCACTTGTCGGCAAGGCTTGATCTGTTTCTCTACCACATTTCATTTCATTTGGTGTTTTCCTGGATGCGTACGTGAAAGAGAGCCGTACGGATTCAGAGGAGTTTGAATTTCCTCGAACAGTGGCTTAGCCATCCATCGCCTCCCATGCACGTACACTGTGCATGTGCATGCTTTATCCCGTATTATCATTACGTAAAACGCGTAGAGTTAAACAAGAACAAACCAGTTTAACCAAACAAAAAAAAAAACAAGAACGGCCCGGACCTCGCAAATGAAAAACCACTAGAAAACGGTACCAGAGTGGCTGTGTGGAGACGTGTGACATTTCGTATTCCATCGTAATTTCGATATTTTCAATAGTTTTGATTTTTTTTTAAAAAATAGCAAGCAACGTTCAAAATATATATAAAAAAAAGATAACGAATGCGATGTCATTTTTACGTTTCTCATTCAAAATTGCAATTAATGAGTGGTTTGAAAAAATGTTAGCACTATAACATCCGGTGGTAACGTCTAAGGTACGACACTTTGATTATTCTTAAACTTGATTATAAGTATGTTTTTAAGGATTAACGAAAAATAAAATTAAAGTGAAGAAGAAACTTTAAGCCTTATAAAGGGACACTTGGAGGGATTGATAAGGAAAAATAAAATAACACGTAAGGCATGAGAAACGTGCAGCAATTAATTATACTCGAGTTTTATTATACAAAGGATGAATTGAGATAAATTTAAGGTGAAAAAGAAACTTTAAGCTAATAAATAGACACAAAATTGGATTGAAAAGAAATAATAAACAATTTAAATTTTTATGATAGAAAGATAGCTTGATGGGTAAAGATAAATAAAAGTGCAAATTTTTTTTGTCAATTAAACGAGGACTAAAAGTACGCAAAAGATGAACAAATATAAGAATTATGAGCAAAGGGGAGAGAAATTGCAAAATGAAAAAAGAAATGGGTGTAAGTGCTGGGGATCAAACCTGTGCCCCTTCACCACAAAATGGGTGCTTTACCACTGCGTCATGCATTGAATTTTTTTTTATGATAAGTCGAGACTGTGCCGACGCATGGCGAATCCTGATAGCTGCGCCAGGGCTCTACTGAGATAGAATTCGCGGCTCGCCATCTTCTTGCCCTAGCGGGCAAAGATTAACCTCCGCGAAAAAGATGACTCATTCGTATCAATACAATAATCCATGCCACGATCCCCATGGTACACTTAATTTTGAAAGGAAGAGGTTGATCTCCTTTCCTTCTCTTTTCTCGCCAATAGCGGCAACAAAGAAGTTTCTCTCTTGTTCGAAAAACCGTTCGTCGAGGCTGGGCTCGAGGAGTTCAAGGATGTCGCGACGAGCTACGAACGTCGGATCTTCCGACGGGCCCGCTTTGACCAAACCCATGCTCCCCAAGTCAAAGTCAACGGGTGAGGAGTTGTGGACCAGTTTGGGCCCTGGTTAAACCAACTCAAGCCCATTATAAATAGTAGACGGGTTCCTTTGACTTCTCCTTTTTTTTTTTCGATTTTATATTCAAGTCGTATTATTGTGTCATGACGTTCATAACAACTAATTAAAATAATTTCCCCCTTAATTTTCGATATTTCAGCTCCTTCATGTTTTTTTATACTCGGTGGATTATCTATCTCGAAAAAAAGAAATTTTAAAAAAAAGGCAAGAACATTCCTGCAGCACTACGCCGGGAAAACACTACCAAAAGCTCCAAACTATGTCATTTGTAAAAAATTTACCCTGAAAATTTTTTTGCTACACGCAAAACCCCAAATAATGCTGGCAGACGGAAAAGAGAAAAAAGGAAGAAAAACAGAAAAAGGCAAAAGAAGAAAATGTCCTTGGGAAAAGTATTGTGGGGTAAATATATCACATATGACATAATTTGAGATTTTCGTGTATAAAAAAAAAACTCAAGATAAATTTATCACAAATAACATAATTTAGAATTTTTTGCGATATTTTCACCACCACGCCTCACCTCCGTTTCATGACGTTTCATTTATTAATGTGCTGTTTTTGCACTCCAGTCCCCAGGAACCACGTATTTTAATATGCGATCCACCAAAAAGTCGAAATTAAAATTAATAAGAAAAACAAAAATCCAAATTAATAATACACGCTCGCCTGGAGAATCAAAGACCATTTTTTCTCTCTCTTCTCCTTCGCAAAGGCAAGACAAAGGCTGCTCTGCAACGCAGCCCTCCGCTTTAAGCTCAGAATCTCCATTTCTCTCTCTCTCTCTCTCTGTCTCTATAACGGACCAGATGGCCGCCGCGACGGCGACGCCGGAGAACGGCGGCGGGGGAGTGGCGACTGCTTCTCAGGCGTACCTGGAGAGCCAGGCGGTGAAGGACACCAGGAGCCTGATGTCGGAGCTCTGCCGCCACTTCTACACCCTCGGGTGGATGTACGGGACGGGCGGCAGCATCGCCATGAGGGTCCACGACGACTCCGTCCCGAGGCCTCACCAGCTCATCCTCCTGTCCCCTTCCGGTACCGTCGCCGTGCTTCCTCGGTGTTCGATTATCGGCTTCGATTCCTTCTCTGAATCTAATCCGATCGTGTGTTGTTCTAGGCTTGCTTTTCAGTCTTCGGTTCGTAGATTCTTTTCTGCAATGGAACGGCGTTTCCGTTGCTTTCTGAACTAGCGACGAGGCGATTCTTTTCGCGCCTAAATGATGTTGCCTTGCCCCTACTGTTCAATCATGAGGGGCTGTCATTGAGTCGATTCTCGTGCTGATCGAGTCTTATTCTGTAGTCATGTAGCTAGCTGTCTGGTCGACGTCTCTTGTCTGGTGTGCATTAAGTACTTCCGTTTTCTAGTCGATGCCGGAATTGCTTTTGACATACGTGCTTATCAAGTTAGTTGATTTCATTTTTCTCTTTTTTTTTTTCCTATAGCCAAGTTATTCAGCTTCGTGGAGTTTACAAGATTATGTTTGAAAGTTTAACTATTACTGCATTGCATCTAGGCGTTTTGGCTCTTATGCTGAGCTTTTGAATTTGTCTTTTGTGCTATGTTTTAGGAGTCCAGAAGGAGAGAATGGAACCTGAGGACATGTACGTGTTGTCTGCAGACGGTTCTACCTTGTCTTCACCGTCTCCGAAGCCTTACCCAAATAGGGCACCTAAGTGTACGGACAGCGCCGATGTTTTCTTGAAGGTAATTTCTGATCCCGTAATAAGGGTGCATGTGAAGTTGGGTTTCTGTTTTTCTGTCATCGCTGGTGATCTTGATTCTTCATAGTTTTTCCATGTCAATTTTCCTTTGCACTGTGCTGCCAAGATGGCTTATTGTACCACCGTATGTGGAGCTTCAATTTGGTATTGACTTTGAAATGCATAGGATGTTCAAACTACTCGTGAATGAAGGAAAGGAGAAGATCATACAATGTTTTAAAAGTTATATATTAACTCAGCTGACAAATACTCTTTTGAGTTCACTCACACTTTCTCCAAATTAATGCTGCTCAGACTTCAGTACCTTTCCCTCGATGTGGTTGCAATTTGAATTAGTACTTTTTGGAATCTATATGGTTTGTATTCATCCCTACCAAAGAATATCAAGAACAAGTAGTCTAATTGAAAATCAAATTTGGAAACAGTCTGGTTTTGGGAGTCGCTTCATCTCTACTAAGCAAGATTGAATACGTGTGGAAGATTCTTATTGCAAGTTTGATGCTATCTTTTTCCAAAGTAATCATTTCCTGGCCACTGCATTCTTGGGAGTATTATGCTAGTATCACTCTGATTATTCCCGTAATGACTATGACTTCCCCCCCTCCCTTTACACTTACTTTCTTAAAAATCTATATTTGTTGAAGTTACTGACCCGTACCTCCTCCTTTATCCTCAAGGTATTCGAGTTGCGCAATCCAGGAGCAGTCATCCACAGTCATGGAATGGAATCATGCCTTGTAACCATGATCAATCCCTTGGCAAAAGAATTTAGAGTATGTTTTCCAGGTTTTTTTATTTATTATTTTTTGCAATCCTTTGCATGTTATTAACTACGAATTAGTTCAAAGTAAACCCTCTTGGATTCGACAAAAAAAAAAACTCTCTTGGACAAACATTTAAGTTGGTAGCTTGAGGAATTTATTAAATAGAGACCAATAGGAACTTAACCCACAAGGGGAGATGCTTCGTGAAAGTCGATATTGATTAGATTGAGATGCACAAAAAATTTAGTTTAATAGGTTCTCTGGATAGGTCATTGACCTCATGAAGAAATCACTATCATGAGTCAATAGTTGAGTTGGTTGTGGGAGCCTTTTGCTACTTACCATTGAAAATGGGAACCCACATGGGTGTAGTTCATCCCATTTCACAGTTTAAGTGGTATTGCCATAGTCTCACTGTACTTCTGTCATCACCTCACCAATCACTTAAACACAACATGTATGGTGATTGGCCTGCTCTATCTGAAACATCATAATCACTTTTGGGCTGCTCTGATTTACTTTTCCCTTTTCAATTTCTTTCCTTCTGGTACTTTTGCAGATTACTCATATGGAGATGATTAAAGGAATCCAAGGGCATGGTTATTATGATGAACTTGTGATCCCAATCATAGAGAATACTGCTCGTGAATATGAACTTACAGAATCTCTTGCAAAAGCGGTATGTATTTTTACATTTTGGTTCCATGTGGGAGAAACTAAAGGTGGTCTGCTAACTAGATTCCAGCAGTCATTAGCTTGTGACTGGATGGTTGATCTATAAAATGGGGGGGCACGCTTGTTAGATGGTGTGAAGATCGTCCTGTTATTCAGACAATATAACATTCAATTGTTAGTTCTATATTTTGAAATTTTCCGCCCTATCTTTGTTCTTTATGAGTACTTTTTGCTTTGAGTTCTCATGTCTTGCTGGAGGCTTATCTAGATCTTCCAGGAGTCTGTCTAGTAGAGTGCTAGTATGCTTGCAAAACAGCGGATGGCTATAGAGGATCATTGTTCTTAGTAGTATATACTTCTTAATCATATTTACATTAAATTGCTGGATTGAGTGACGCTTTTTTTCAGATAGAAGCGTACCCAAGATCGACAGCTGTACTTGTTCGGAACCACGGTATATATTTATGGGGAGACTCATGGATCAGTGCTAAAACACAGGTTTGTGTTTTCCACGTCAGGATTTGAATTGGTCAGAGTGTTGTCTAGAACTTTACTTCTTTCTTTATGAAAAAGAAGGTTGTGAATTTGACATCAAAAGGAATTCCGCATTTTACGTTGAAAGAATATTCGTCACAAGGCTTGCAGAAGTTCTAAACTTCTAGTTATGCCTGGAGAAACTATTCCCATTACCTCAATGTATCCAGATCTCCACTTTTCCCAATGATAAGTTCTGATCACTTGCTGAAACAGATGCTTTGTGTTGACAGCTTTTGTGGATTCCTTGTAAAGGGTTCCCTATTTCAGCATTACTCTTGTTCCTCTTCCCTTGTCGACTGTTTTAATTCTCTTTTATTCATGCCATTATTTTTTCAGGCTGAATGTTACAGTTATCTCTTTGATGCTGCAATCAAACTTAATCAAATGGGTTTGGATTGGTCGTCTCCAAATCATGGTCCTCTTCAATATGGCAAAGGCACATTAGCTGATGGCGGGACGGCTGGAATAATCGGATCTAGTCTTCAAATCAGGCCACTTCCAGTATATTTCTGAATTCACTCCCCTTTTCCCATAGATAAATATCACTGATTGTGAATCACGATGTGCAGCATATACTGTCTTGATCTTGATGAAAGTGCCCCTTTGACTCGCAAACTTAAAGAAACTTTAGATGTTTGGTATTTCAGGTCAGTTAATTCTTTTCTTGCCTAATTTGTCTGGTTGCAGAGCTGCATTCTTCTGGACATTGAAGGAACCACTACTCCAATAACATTCGTGACTGATGTTCTCTTTCCATATGCACGGGATAATGTTGAGAAGCATTTGTCTGCAGCATTTGATACTTTAGAAACTCAAGATGACATCAAATTGATACGGATCCAGGTAACTTTATGTTGTGCTTTAGTAATGGAACTGTCAAATTTCCACACTTGTAATGGTTGAGACTATTTATCGTGCATGATTAGTTGGAGCTAACTAGTATATGCTATAAAGAGGATAACTCAAATGTTACACTAATGCAAATTTCCTTCAACTATGGAGCGATATATCCTAATGTTGCTAGAAGACATGCTATATTGATTCCTTGATGTTCTAGATTTGGGTATATCTATTTACAGGTCGAAGATGATTTGGCAAAAGATGTTCCTGGGGCCTTACCCATTCCTCCAGATGAAGTAGGGAAAGAGAAAGTGATAGCGGCTTTGGTTGCTAACATCGAAGCAATGATAAAAGCTGATCGCAAGATCACTGCCTTGAAACAATTGCAAGTAAGCATAGGATCAAATTGTGTTTGGTGTAATGTTGTTGAGAAGTATAGGTGAGCAAGACAGGTTTATTTTGTACCATGCAGGGTCACATATGGCGAACTGGGTTTCAGAATCAGGAATTGAAGGGAGAAGTATTTGAGGATGTACCGGTGGCTCTTGAAAAATGGAATGCCCTGGGCATAAAGGTAACTTTTATTTTGCTGTCTGTTCCTCTTACATTTTTCATCCTTTTCTTTTGCCGCTCTGTGTTATCCTTTGATTCCGTACTCGTCCTGGATGAAAACATTAGCTGATGCTTTCTTCCCTTAACATATTTCTTTAAATTTTTTTTTGTACAGCAACAGATGATTTTTGTTACTCAGTTAAATGGGATTTTCTTTTTTCCTCTCCGTCAATTGCATGAAAATGGAAATGGTTATACGTGTCAGCTGTACTGATGTCATTTACAGCGTTAACAGCAGCTAATTATTGTGCAACAGGCATACATATATTCTAGTGGCAGCAGATTAGCACAAAGACTCTTATTTGGGAATACAAATCATGGAGATATGAGGAAGTATCTTTATGGATTTTTTGACACAACAGTGGGGTAAAGATCTTACCTAATTTCCTGATTTCCTTTCTTTAATCTTGTTCTTATTTGGTTGAATTTTCTTTGCCAGACTTGAGTCAGAGCTTTTGAACTACTCAGGTACTGGAGATTTATTTTATAGCTTATATCTTTTGTGTGTAGGAACAAAAAAGAAACAAATAGTTATGTCGAGATAGCGGAGTCACTAGGAGTTGATAAGGCATCAGAGATATTATTTCTGACTGATGTCCATCAAGAAGCTGTTGCTGCAAAGAATGCAGGTATATGTCCATTGAGACATCATCTATTCAGCTCTTTCTGTGCATTTGCTCTGGTCTGTGGTGCATGGCTTCCTTTTGAATCTTTTGAATGCTTAAGGTGTCTAAAAGTCAGTCTAATAAGTTTAAATTCGTGGTAGAAAAGTGGCTATAGACTCCCAAGGACATTTCACCCATCATATTGACTTAACCAGTACTGGTATTTTTTAAAGTTTCCATGTGCAGATACTTAACAAAATACCCAATTGAGTTATAGGGGATGCCCAACTATAGACCTCTAACTGGATTTACGTAGTTCGGTTGGTCGGACCTATCCCATGGGAGAGCAATATAGGATTTTACTTTTTAAGCGATACGACAGGGATTACAACCACACTTGAGTCACTCAAATAGTCTTGGTGTTTCCTAGCTCTCAAGAGAAGTCTTTGTATTAGCTTTGTGATGACGAAATGGCTTCATCCTTATTTATGCAGAGTGTTGATGAGTTTTTTCAATTGAAACCGAATTACTCTATCTCCATGTTATTCAGTGCATACTAAAGAGAATATATATTTAGTGCGTGTGACCATCAAAAACTCTCAGCTTATGAGCAAAAATAGCTCTTTGAATTACATTGGCTTTATTCTGTCCTCAATCCCAGCCCCCCCCAAAAAAAAAAGAGAAACAAAGAGTTAGTTATGATTTACTTTGGCTTGTCTTCAATTAAACTGCAGTTAATATACAGGGAGAATCGGAACATATGCATTTATACGTTCCTCGTGTACATGTCTAGTCATATTGAACACGATCAGACAGTTGCTTAAATCTTAATCTCAACCTTATGTGACTACCCCTCTTTTCCATCCTCCAGACAATATTTGCATCCGTTTGTTTCAAGTCTGTTTTCTCAGAACATTACTGTGCATTTCAGCATGCTGACATTGAATCTTGATCAATGCGTGTAGGCCTTCAGGTGATTGTCTCTGTCCGGCCTGGAAACGGACCTCTTCCAGAAAATCACGGGTTCAAAACAATCCATTCATTCATGGAGATCTGATGGCAGAATTGGGCGTAGTTATCCTGAATCTGGTATTGGTAAATGGCTCATCGATTTTCATGTTATCTCACTCACATAATTGGTTATGGATCAGATGTGTGGTGCGTTTTTTTGTTCCCATCATCATAGCAAGTCAACTGCATGTTGACCTTTATTGTGTATCCTGACGAAGAAAACCCTATGTAGCCGGTAGACCTAGCATATCAAGGAATGTACACAGATGTCCTTACTTATTTTCATACATGGAAAACAGAGGATAGCCACTAACAAATGGACATGAAGTAGGTATCTCTCAATCCAAAAGGAGCATTTGTGTCACCGCAAACTAAAACTGATCAAGGAAATATCTCCACATGCTAGCCCAAGCAATTTGGAATAATAAGTTTTCGGTCAGTAGCACTAATGTCATTCACACCTTTAACCGATAAAACTCGCATCCGTGTTTCAGTAATGCCACAGCATTCCAGTCAACATCATCGAACTACAAAAGCGAGATATACATGCTAGTTATTAGTAAATTTTTTTAATTGGTAAAACTCTTTAACTGCAACTTGTTCGTGCTTTCTGCAGGATGAAGATCCTCTCAGGCAATAGATTATAGTTAGGTTGGCAATGACCGAGTGACATCGGTTTTTATCTTTGTAATGAGAGGCAAGTGTATGAGATACAGCTGCTTGTTTCATCGCACTTGGAATGTCATTTCAAGTAAATGGATAACTGGCTTGACCACAAATGCTTTTTGATCAAATAGCAACTTGCTTTCTTTCAAGTTGTCATCAGTTTCCAAATGCACCATTCTGCAAGCATAAGGCGTGCATTGTCCTGTTTCCATTGCGGAGGGTCAAGCGCATGTTGCTCTCAAAGGAGATCGGTTCAAACCTCCTTGATGCTTACGAGCATGGAAGAGGTTTACGAGCATCTAAGACCTCGATCTTGCAATATGCTACTAGAGTTCCAATTTTCAACGTATTGATAATGAAGTTTCGCCTTCTTAAGTAACCTTTCCGAGCGCCCTGGGACACCTATCGACAGGTCAGAATGAATGAAACAGATTCAGATAGCGGGTTAGCTCGCTTGGGTTATAGGGACTGAACTTCCTAAACTACCACATGACATGAGATGAAACCATCATTTCATGAAGAAGCAATTGACTGTGAAGTCTGCTTGTTTAATAAAACAGGTGAAGACGGACTGTACAATTTATACAATGATGCTAGGAATGCCAAGGATTGATTTCTAAAAGGAATGTGGTACCATCTTATTAGATTTTGATTACGACTCACTCATTGAAATGTTGCAATTATTGGCGGGGACGAATCTCCATTGTATCTAGCGGTCTTCTGGCCTCCACTCGCCTTTCCCAAAGTCTAGAAAAATGGCTGAAGCTGTCGAAAGCTTTTCAAGCTGTGCTCCACTATTTCAGCCTTTTGCCGCCCCTTAAATCTCGCAAGAGAATGGAATCGAACATTTTTTCTATTGATTTGCCCCCGCAAAATTAATATACAAAGCTTGAAAAGCAAATTCTAACATCATGAATATTTAGTTACGACAGGTAAACAAATCGACCAAATATTGATTTTTGTAGGCTTTTTAAGCATCGGGACAATAGTTCAGATACTGAAGCATATATACTCGACTCTTTTTACTTTTTTGTAGACAGCATTTTATTTTGCCCCCACAAAGTCAAAATTCTAAATCCATCCCTACTTATCGACATATCAGTTTGTAACCAGTAAACGTTTTTATTTTGTGCATGCACAACTATGTTAGAAATGACAACTTGCATTTGGTTACGGCAATAAGTTGCCATTCTTTATAAAAATGCCAAAAACTTTAAAAGACCGGGATAATTAAATGTTTCCAACCACTTTAAAGTACTCGTGACGAAATGTCCCGAATCTTCGCCAAATGCCGCAGTCCTTTAAACTGAGGATAATGTTTTATTTGCATTGATTTCTTAAAGTTGTAAACCTTTACAACACTTTCTTTAAATATTAAAGTTACGGTATTTGCATACTGATGATGCGTTCTAAAGGTATAATGACTGTATTCGAGAGAGAAAAAAAAGTACAAGGATCATCAAGAACTTCGGACAAGAATGCGAGGACGACTGATCACCTTGTCATTATTTCTTTGCATGGTAAACCCAATCCGTACACATACAGCTTTAAAAAGCGAGCAATTTCAACGATTCGATTAAAATTTGTAAATTTTAATACGGACTGTCTTTCCACGTGAAGTTCACGAAATAAGAGGAACAGCTCTAAAAACAGGGTACCGAGGTCAAGAACCGGAAACGACAACATACGTACCGTCGTTCGGATATTAAAAAAAAACCGACCGTTCATACAAAACAAAAAGGAACTGACGCTACCCCCTCAGGACACAACACACCTGCGCGCTCCCCCATGGCCTCTCCTCCTTCTCCGTCTCTGCCACCATCCCTGCCACCATACGCTCCTCCAGTGCACTAACACTCCCCCACCACCACCACCACCACCACCACAACAAAAACCCTAAGGAAAACCCCATTTTCACTGCAACACCAACCCACATTGCTCTCTCTCTCTCTCTCTCTCTCTCTGTGAAACGCAAGGTTCACAATGGCAGCACCAACGGCTCCTTCTCTCTTCTCCTTCGTCCTCGCATTCTCGCTCTTCTTCTCCTCCGCCGCGCTCGCTCAGACCAACTACACCCGGGCGGAAGTCGAGGCCCTGCTGTCCTTCAAGCGGGGCGTCCGCGACCCGCGCGGCGCGACGGCCGGGTGGGATCCCGCCACGCCCTCCGCCCCCTGCGACTGGCGCGGCGTCGCCTGCTACGCCGGCCGCGTGCGCGAGCTCCGGCTCGGCAGGCTCCAGCTCGGGGGCCGGCTCGGGGGCTCGCTCGGCGACCTGCATGAGCTGCGCCGGCTCAGCCTCCACTCCAACGTCCTCAACGGCTCCATCCCGCGGGCGCTCTCCCGGTGCTCCCTCCTGCGCGCCGTCTACCTGCAGAACAACTCCCTCGCGGGCGACCTCCCCGCGGCGATCCTCAACCTCACCAACCTCCAGGTCCTCGACGTCGCGCACAACCTCCTCTCCGGCGGAGTCCCCGGCGACATGCCGCCGAGCTTGCGGTTCCTCGATTTGTCGTCCAACGAGTTCTCCGGCGAGGTCCCGGCGAACTTCTCGGCGAGCTCCCATCTCCGGGTCGTCAACTTTTCGTACAACCGGTTCGTGGGTCGAGTCCCTTTCGGTTTGGGAGCATTGCAGGAGCTCGAGTACTTGTGGCTAGACTCCAACTTCTTGTTCGGAACTCTTCCCTCGGCGATGGCAAATTGTTCCTCGCTCGTGCATTTGAGCGTCGAAGACAACATGCTTCAGGGCTTGCTTCCGGGGACTATAGGGACGATCCCGAAGCTTCAAGTTCTCTCTCTGACGGGCAATAATCTCTCCGGTTCAATTCCTTTTTCTTTTTTCTGTAATGGTTCAGTTAATTCGAGTTCCCTGAGGATTGTTAGTCTGGGGTTTAATTCTTTCACGGGAATATCCGAGCCGCCAAGTGAGAAGTGCATTACTTCTCTGGAGGTTTTGGACCTTCACGAGAATCGTGTACGGGGTGTATTCCCATATTGGTTGACGTATGCGTCGACGTCATTGAAAGTGACTGACCTTTCTGGGAATTTTTTTTCTGGTATATTACCTGCTGGTATTGGAAATCTGTCAAGACTGGAGGAGCTTAGGTTGGCTAATAACTCTCTAAGGGGAGTGATTCCGAACGAAATTTCGAAATGCAGCTTGTTGCAAGTCCTTGATCTCGAGGGAAACCAGTTTTCGGGCCAGATTCCGGGGTTTTTGAGTCAGTTGAGTAGCTTGAAAGTGATTTCCTTGAAAGAGAACAGGTTTGCCGGTTCGATTCCGCAGGGTCTTGGAAGCCTTTTGGGGCTCGAGAATTTGGATCTTAGCGATAATAATCTGACTGGAGTTGTGCCGGAAGAGTTAATGCAACTCAAGAATTTGAGTACTCTGAATTTAGGCAATAACAAGTTCTCTGGTGAAGTTCCTTCCGGTATTGGGAAGTTGAAGGGTTTGCTAGTTTTGAACTTGAGTAATTGTGGATTTTCGGGAAATGTCCCTGGGAGCATCGGGAGTCTTATGAGATTAACGACTTTGGACTTGAGTAAACAAAATCTCTCTGGGCAATTGCCAATTGAAATTTTCGGGTTGCCAAGTTTGCAAATTGTTGCCTTGGAAGAGAACACTTTATCTGGGGATGTTCCTGAAGGTTTCAGCAGTTTAATTTCTTTGCAATATCTGAACCTCACATTGAATTTGTTTCACGGTACAATTCCAACTACTTATGGATTCCTTCCGTCATTAGCTGTTCTCTCCATATCTGGAAACAATATTTCAGGTACAATTCCAGTAGAGCTTGGTAACTGTTCCAATCTTGAAGTACTTCAACTTCGTTCAAATAGATTGACGGGTCAAATTCCGAGCAGATTCTCTCGCCTCTCTCATTTGAAGAGGCTTGACTTGGGTCAGAATAATTTAACAGGAGAAATTCCCGAGGAGTTGTCTCAGTGCTTCTCTTTGACTACTCTGTTATTGGATTCGAATCACCTTTCAGGCCATATACCCGATTCTTTGTCAAAACTACTGAACCTAACCTCACTGGATCTTTCTTCTAACAACTTGGGTGGAAGAATTCCAGCAAATCTTTCAGCGATACCTGGACTGGTGTACTTAAATGTGTCACACAATGATCTCGAGGGAGAGATTCCACAGGCACTGGGTTCTCGATTCAACGATCCTTCTGTATTCAAAATGAATGGAAAATTATGCGGCAAACCCTTGCCTCGAGAATGCCCAAACGTGACTGCCAAGAAAAGAAAAAGGCTGATTCTTTTCATTGCTTTAATTGTAGCAGGAGCAATTGTTTTGGCGTTATGCTGCTGTGGTTATGTGTACAGCCTCCTGAGGTGGCGAAAGAAGCTTAGAGGAGCAGCTGGGGAAAAGAAGCGAAGTCCTCGTACAAGCTCAGGAGCAGAAAGGGGCCGTGGAAGTGGAGAAAACGGAGAGGCAAAGCTCGTCATGTTCAAGAACAAGATAACATACTCAGAAACGCTAGAAGCAACTAGACAATTTGCTGAGGAGAATGTACTAAGCCGGGGAAGATATGGGCTTGTCTTCAAAGCCTCATTTCAAGATGGGATGGTCCTTGCGATACGACGCCTCCTCAATGGATCGATCAATGAGCGAACATTTCGTAAAGAAGCGGAAGCACTAGGCAAGATCAAGCACCGCAATCTGACAGTACTGCGAGGCTACTACGCTGGACCACCTGACATAAGGCTCCTTATTTACGATTACATGCCTAATGGGAACTTGGCCACTCTCCTTCAAGAAGCATCTCACCGGGATGGGCATGTTCTCAACTGGCCCATGCGTCATCTCATCGCGCTTGGAGTTGCTCGAGGACTCGCTTTCTTGCACTCAATGACCATGGTTCACGGTGACTTGAAGCCTCAGAACGTGCTATTCGATGCAGATTTCGAATCCCATCTATCAGAGTTTGGTTTGGACCGTCTGGTCTCGGTCACCACGGCTGAAGCCTCCTCCTCGGCCACTCCGGTGGGCACGCTCAGTTACGTGTCACCCGAGGCGACACTATCCGGGCAATCGACAAAGGAGTCGGATGTGTACAGCTTCGGGATTGTCCTATTGGAAATACTGACTGGGAAGAAACCGGCCATGTTCACTCTAGATGAGGACATTGTAAAGTGGGTAAAGAAGCAATTGCAGAAGGGTCAAATTTCAGAGCTGATTGAGCCTGGTCTGCTGGAGCTGGACCCTGAGTCATCAGAGTGGGAAGAGTTTTTACTGGGAGTCAAAGTGGGACTTCTCTGCACAGCACCTGATCCACTCGACAGACCATCCATGGCTGATGTTGTACTCATGCTTGAAGGGTGTAGGGTTGGACCCGATATTCCCTCTTCAGCTGACCCTACTTCTTTGCCTTCCCCTGCATGACAAGGGGAACAAAACAAAGAAAAAAGGTCATTGTTTTCTTTCTGGTAAGAAAATCTTTAGTTTCTTCCAAAGAATGGATAAATTCTTACCAAAAATCATCAACCATATACACATTCGGTTGCTGGATTGAGTGATGTCATTTTTCAGGTAGAAGCGTACCCAAGATCGACAGCTTTGCTTGTTCAGAACCACAGTATATATTCCTGGGGAGACTAATGGATCAGTGCTAAAACACAGGTTTGTGTTTCCCACTTAAGGGTTGAATCAGTAACACTGTTGCTAGATTGTTTCTTCTTTTTGCTTGAAGGGGGAAAAAGGAGATGCTAGATTTGACATCCAAAGAAATCCCCCATGCTACTTTGAAGGAATATCCAGCCACTATGTTAGCAGCAGTTCTAGACTTCTAATTGTGGCCAGAGAAAGTACTAATTTACCCTATGTATCCACATCTATTCGCTTTACATTACGTGCTGAAACAGATGCTTAGTGTAAACAGGTTTTGTGGCTTCCTTGTAAAGAATTCCCTATTTCAGCATTCCCATTGTTATGCTTTTTTTGGGCAAATACTTTTTATTTCCCTATATTTATACCCTATATTTTCAGGCTGAGTGTTACCATTATCTGTTTGATGCTGCTATCAAACTTCATCACATGGGTTTGGATGGTTATTATCAAATCATGGTCCTCTTCAGTATAGCAAAGGAACATTAGCTGATGGTGGGAAGGCTGGAATAATCGGTCTAGTCTTCAAATTAAGCCACTCCCAGTATACTAATCATGGAGATCTAAGGAAGTATCTATATGGATATTTCAACTCTTCAGGGGGGGTAAAGATCTTGCATCGTTTATTATTTTCTTTTCTTTAATCTTCTTCGTTCGTTTAATTTTCTTTGCCAGAGTTGAATGAGAGCTTCTGAACTACTCTGGTATTGTGAATCATATCAATAGCTTCTCTCTTTCATGTATAGGAACAGAAAAAAGACATGTAGTGTTATCGAGATATCCGAGTTACTAGGGTTGATAAGCCATCAGAGGTATTACTTGTGACTGATATCTATCAAGAAGCTATTGCTGCAAAAGAATGCAGGTATATGTCCGTTAAAACGTCATTTATTCAAACCTTTTGCATGCATTTGCTATGGATGGTACTTATGAGTTGTAAGGCTTCCTTTTGAGTCTTTTGAATGCTCAAGGTGTCTGAAAATCAGTCTTATAAATCTTGATATTATTCTCTGGAGTTGCAAATGGATAACTTCAAATTCTTGTCTGAAATATTTTATGAAGGTTTGAATAAGCAGAAACTTCTAGTACCAATGAAATTATAGGGGACATGCAACTATAGATCTTTGAGAGAAGTTTTCTTTTTGTTTTTCTTCTCTTTTATTTTTTAGCTGAAGGCCTCTTTGACTGAAATCTTTTATTTTATTAACTAGGCCATGACAGTATGGCATTGTCCTCCATTTATTCAGAGTGCTGATGAGTTTTCTTTTTCAGTTGGAATGAAACCAAATTACTCCTACTTCATGTTTTCAATATACACTAGAAGAAAATTACTTTAGTTCATGTGACCATAAAAAACTCATAATTTATGAGCAGAAACATAGCACACGCACTTATGCATTTCTCGTCCAAAATGTCTAGTCATATTGAACATGACCAGAAAACCACTTAAATCTCAATCCTATGCGACTACACCTCTTAGCCATCCTCCCTTCCATATTCGCTGTTTGTTTTGTGTCTAGTTTCTCAGAACTATAGTGACACCATTCAGCGTGCTAACATTTCAATCTTGATCAATGTGTGTAGGCCTTCGGGTGATTGTCTCTGTCCGCCCTATAAATGGACCTCTTCCAGAAAATCCTGGGTTCAAACAGTGCATTTATTCATGGAGATCTGCTGATGGAGTCTGGCTTATCCTGAATCTGACTTGGATAATTGGCTTATCCATTTTGATGTTATTCTGCTCTTATATCGGTTTATGGATCAGATGTGTAGTTTGTGTATTCTTTTTCAATCACTATAGCTAGTTAACTGCATATTAACTGCATATACCGGACAAGGAAAACCTCTTTACTGTCCATCTCTCGCGCAGCCAATAGACCTAGTTTTGAGGAACGGATACACCTTATTCTCATACATGGAAAGCAGAGCACAGCCAAAACCAAATGGACATGCAGTAGTTGCCTCTCTATCTGAAAAGAGAATAGCGTCAAAGGCAAACCTAAATTGATTGAGCAAATAGCCACACATGCTAGTCTAAGCAGTTTGTTATAAAAAGATTTCGGCTAATAACATTGCATGTTCCTCAACACCTTTCACCAATAAAAATTGAATAAATGTCAGAGAAATGTCGCACCAAAAGATTGCATAATGTGTTTTCTGCAGGATGAAGATCCTCTCAGACAAAATAATGTATTTTGTTGACAATGACCTAGTGATATCACTTCGTAACTTAGTAATGAGAGGGCAAGCACATGAGATGCCTTTGATTCTCCCATTCCATTCGAAATATTGTACCCAAGTGAAGTCGCCTTATTCTGACAGACGTTCACCTCATGATATGATATCAATTTTTGGGCAACTTGCCTGATCCTCCTTGAGTGGAAGGTTTGCAGTGCATTTGCAATGCTCAACATGGATGTTGTGGTGATGCAGATAGTACTCGCCATCACTATCCTTGGTTTTCCAAGTTATCGTCAGTTCCTAAATGCACCAGTCTGCGAACATAAGGCGATTACTGAGTCACGGGTCGAGCGCGTGTTGCTCTTGAAAAGGGCTGGGCCAAACCTCTTGAAGAGCAACGACATTGTTGATGACCCGCTTAGAAAAGACTATGTTTGTGACTGTCTGACGACCTTTTCGGTGATTTCCTGTAATATGTCGCAATGGTTCCACTTTTATAAGCATCCTTAAGGGAGTTTCATGGGTGTCCTGGAACACCTATCAATAGGTCAAATGATAAAAAAAAAAGCTCGAATAGTGCGTTAGCTCGCACGGGCTATAGGGATTGAACTTCTCAAACAACCATCAAGTACAGAGATATGCACACGGATATGCAGAACTTGAGGGGCACACACAATGTTACTCTAATGATATCGAGGATCATCAATTTCACCTGGCCGTGCTGGAGTAGTAATGTATTATACTTTTATACCTCTGGTGAGATGGAACCTCCGTTGGGAACGTGAAATTCATGATATGAGATGAAGCTATCATTTTATGAAGAAGCAATCGACAGTGAAGTTTGCTTGTCTAATAAAACAGATGAAGACAGCCTGTTAAACCTGCTGAGACGGTATAATTTAAGGGAGCACATGGTTTTTCTCTTTATGCATCCTTTACAGTTCCTCAGGAGTCCTTCAGAACTCACTCGTCCATACCCCAAATTTTTTTCGGATACAACGTTACTATTTCCATCAAGCGAGAGAGAGAGAGACCATGATCATTCCTTTCCTGTTCTTTGGCTAGAATCGTAAAATGGCTCTGGATATCGCATCTCTTTATCTCTATGTGAAGAACTAGCACCCGAAGTTGTAGGGAAGAGCTGCAAAAGCTTTGGTTCGGCATCTCGGGGAGACTTTCTTGGCGACGGGTGCAAATAATACCCCTTATCAGCTAAGGCCTTCTCCTCCTCGGACAAATTTCCCGAAGGAGGAGAAGACTTGTTAAAGGGGTCTTCCCTCAAAGGTGTGACGGGGCTAAGCACAAGCTTATTTGGAAAATCCAGTGCGCTTGGCGACATCTCCGCCTTACATCTGGGAGATAAGAACCCGGGAATGTCCAGAGATGAGTTACCGGGAACTATAGTGTTCATGATGACGCAGTTCCTGAGGTTGTTCCTCCTCTCATACAGCTTGAAACCTTGCTTCCTAGGACTACTTGTCGTAGGAGGAGGCTTCACACTTCTTGAAGGAGGCAGCGCCGGATCTTGGATCGCGGTCGAGGCTTGTCTCACTGTTTCGGATGATCCGGTGAGCATTTGCACTACTTGCTTAAAGGTGGTAGTGTCTGCTTGGACATAGGTTGTCGGGTACGGGTCTGGGTCGGGCCTGAAGACAGGTTTTGGAGTGAGCGGTCGGGTGGAACTTTGCGCCGCCCCGTTGTTGGCGCAGCTCATAGTGCTTTTACAGTAGCGCGTGATGTTTAAGGAGGTTATGGATTGGAGCTTTATTCTATGGATCGATGTTTGTCTCTCACGAGGCTTAAGGTGCTTCGCCAATGACAGAGACAAAGAGACAGATCATTGCGTGGTGATAGGATGTATTGGAGAAAACGAGGTTTAATAGGAACCAAGTAGATGAAGGTAGAAGAGCTGTACTTCAAGAAACAGCAAAAAACACAAAGAAACCCCACCAAATGGACGACATATTTTTCTTATTGTGCAGTTAACATTGTTTACAAAGTCCAATGTACAATGAGTTCATATAACGTCTTTTTTCAAAAGTGAGAAGTGCATATTTTGAATGTAGTTTAACAATTCTCTTGCTTTCGGTGAAATATCATTATAGGTCCCTATAGTTTAGTCTAAAATTCAAATTTATCCCTCCATTTTTTTTTTCAAAACGATCCCTCTGCTTTTTAAAAGGTGTCACCGATTATCTCAATACGATCGGTTCGGCGATAAAATTTGTTGACATGAGTTAACGCCGTTAGAAATTTACTGTTTTGGATTTTTTTCTTCTTCTCTATGTGCAACCATCATCATTATCTTCTTCTTCTTCTTCCAGCCCCGCAAGATCCAATTAGAAACCCACATAATTTAACACCCCCATCAATGCAAAAACTTGAGCAGCCGTGAAGGCGAGACGAAGCTCAAGCAACCATGGCCAAGAACTCGAAAAAGCTCCAATAGCCGTGGCCGCAAGTTCAATGAAGCTCTAGCCGCCATTATCAAGCTCGACGGAACTCCAGCAACCATGGCTAAGAGTTTGAAGAAGCTCCTCCCATCATGGTGCCGAAAGCTCTAGCCGCCATGTCCTGAAGCTCCAAATCTCTCTCTCTCTCTCTCTTCTCTCTCTTACTTTTCTGTTGGCTAATGTGACGACGCCACATTAAAAAATTTGCGAGTCATAATGGAAGGCATATACTCCGACATCTAACTCAGCCATCCGTTGATCTACGTTAGTAAAAATCGTCTAGCAATAGAAAAATATAATGGAAGAGCTAACATAACACATTTTTAAAAAGTATAGGAACGATTTTGGAGAAGAGAAATAGGTACAAGGACGATTTTGAATTGTGGACAAGAATACAGGGACTACCGATTTGATTTCAACCTTGCTTTGTCATCTTTCTCTCACCCCTCTCACGCGCGCACGCAAACTTTTTTGGAGGAGAGGGAGGGGGGCGTTTTGAAGTAGGTTGCAGGAAATGCGGAGAGGCACTTGATGATCAGAAAGGTGAAATAGCTAGGCAAAACTGAGATGGGTCCTTGGGAGAGGAATCAACATTGTTGTCTGTGTCATTGATTCATTGACCTCAGAGCCTCCACTGCATGTCCGTATGTGACTGGACATTAACATGCTCTGCCGATTGAACCCTTAATTCGTCAACCAAAATCAACCAATCTTTTGTTAAGCTTATATAAATTTGCTTCATGAGCAGTAAAACAATATAAGAGAAGCAACAAGAGCATCGAACTCTCTTAATCCAATATATCAAAAGGGACGAGGACAGAGCAGAAGAAAAAAATGAGAGGGAGGGACCGATTTGCCTGTAGTATTCCGTTCTAGATACCATTACCAATTTCATTCTATCACAGCCATTTGAAAAGGATGTCAGATGATATGGGGATGAATGGAACTTCTCTAATGGCATGCCTTAAGCTAAGAAAAACCTTCAGGATTGGCTAAAAGAGCAAAGGAAATAAATTAGAGTAGAATTGATTTTTTTTTCTTTTTTTTTCTCAACAAGACCGTCACATAAAAAGCTAATTAATACCTATTCTCGCCATTGGTGTATACCATAAGATTTCATCTGAGGACGGGACATGCTGCAGGATCAATTACCACGGCCGGCCGATATGCTGTTTCTCGATAAAGAGTGAAACTTCTCAAAATAAACGTAGTTCAGGAAGAAACGTCCAACCCATTTTCTAATTCATACATTTTTAATGGAGGGAGGAAGATTTGGCCTAATTAATGGTCACTTTGTAGCTCGTACTAGCAGAACTTGATCTCGGAACTGATTCTGACCATATCGATCTCAATTATCAAGTGACTGGGAAGAGAACCAAAAGAGATAAAAAAAAAAAAAACAGCGCCACTCATTTTCCTCATTCCACGCAGAGATTCATTGCATAAAAGTTCCCTCGGCGTGGTACATAGCATTGTGCTCATCAAAGTCCAACCAGATGATTATACAATTCTGATTACACATTCTTTAAGAAAATAATCATGCAGAATAACTATTAATCTTTGTTGGCCGCCTTCATCACCAAAGATTATCAATAAAATGGTATTTATTATTTCCTAAGCTGAGAGCTTTTGACAAGAATATGGTAAGATCCGCCGTCCTCGGGCTCATCGACTGACAATGCAGCAGCTCAAAGCTAATGTCGAGCACATGCTTTCGCTTGAAAACAATGTAACAACTTGCATTGCAGCTCAAATCATGGGGTTCATGGGGCTCGAGACTGTGAACTCAGGCTATAGAATATAATTTCTGCTTCTTGACTTGCGTTAAAAATGTCAGCAGAAGGAAACAACTTAACCACATTGCCATATGAAGTTTCTGCATTTCGAATTCAATATTATAACATCACAGTTAATTGCTGCATACACTTTCATATACTAGTTCTTTTAATCTAAAGCTTACGAGGCAAAACCATACTGATTTTAGTCTCCAATTTGTATTTTGTCGACCAAAATATCTATGCAATGAAAAGTCACTGTTAATTTTTGGAGTATCATAATAGCTTTATAAGTGGTAGCCAGTCAGATTGACTGTGGCCTTGTATGTGCTATTTCTATCATTGACTCCTATTGACTTCAAAAATAACCAAAGAGCATCCGTAACCATTTGAATTGTGAATAAGCTCGTCAACTTGTCATGTCATAAAATATATTCCCTCACTAAAAAACAAGCCAAGAGGTGCGCTGTGCTCACACTGCTCATCTCATTCCGAAGTGATCTGGCTCCTCAACCCAGGAAAGTGTGGCAAGTCAAATAGAATACCTCTCTTTATACAACTCAATACCAACCTGTGAAGTGCAAATGACTGGTGAATGAGTCACACTATGGTGCAAGAATGGTAAGAAAATCCTGGGGGGAGTTGACTAAATGCCTAAAACTTTCTTTGTTTCACCAGAGGTGAAGCAATATGAAGTCACTCTCAATAAAAGTAAAGCAGAAAACAAAACAGTTGGAGGTCATCAGAGTTTCCGGGCCACCGTCTTGAACTCATTCAAGCAAGACTGCAGAATTTTCTGACGTTTCTGAAGAGACTGTCTTTCGTTCTGCAGATCATCAATAGCACCAGGTGCCACAAACATGTCCATGAATTTCTCATCATTCAACGCGAACAAATCCAACCCCAGTGACACCACAAGCCTCTCCCGGCTATGAGAATAAACAGCATAACAGATAATCATTTGTCAATTCAAATCATAAATGAAATCAGAAAAGGGGACATGCAATCATATTGTTCATCATTTGAATGGAAAAACTCGCAAGGTTGGCAAACTAAGGAACCTCCTAGAAAGTAAAACATTAGTTAAGATAGACTAAGTCACTTGGATAATTTTAAAGTTGAAGAGGTGCTAGTGCAAAAAGAAGGTTGACCTTAAGTAGGCGGACACCATGATACACAGATAACTAAGATAAAATGAAAGACCTAAAGAGGGAGGTAACTTGACGCCAAAATACAGCTCTTTACGTGGGAGCTTCTGATGCTGAAGATACCAAAATGCATGGAAAAAACACTGCCCAAAAACTGATCATTATACTAATCACAGCCATTTTGAAATACAGATTATATGTAGTGTTGAATACACTGACAAGGTCAAAGACAGCACAAAATTGGTCCGATTTTAGTCGAATTTAGTACTGATAGAGAGAATACTCATGCTAGCTTATTTCATCAGACTTTAAAAGCTTACCAAGGAGTCAAAAATCCAGAGTTCAGAGCTGATGTCACACTTCGCTCAACGAGGACTTCACGTATCCGTGCAAAATGCTGGGCAGCAGACAAACAGATTTCAGAGTAAGCCGAGCCTGGTCTTGAACCTGCATCACCATTGCCAAATAAAATTCCTCCATTTTGAACTCTTAAGTGCTCCATATGTCTGCTATTGCCTGTTATTCTTGAATTTCGTTTTCTTGGCCCAGCCTCTACATAGTTTCCCACTTCCTTCTTGACCACATTAATGGCCATATCACATGGTTGATCAGGTGATGGAGTTTCAGGAATGGTCATTTGGCATTCTCGAAGAGCTTCTCTCCCATCCACGCCTTTCCCTGGGGTGATTTCTAATGTGCTCTTTTCAAGAGGTATGTTCTCTTGATCTCTCATTGTCTCATCACGGGGTGCTGCCCCTTTTTCAGACAACTCAAGAAATAGTGAAACTGAACTTTGGTTTAGTTTAGAAAATGACGTCCCACTCGAGCCAAAGCCACATTGGAAGTCATTTTCATAACAGACCTCTGAATATGAGCTTGTAACTGAATCGAGGTGATGTTGAACTAATTCCTTGCACTGTTTAGAAATATCCTTTATGAAGCGATAGTAAGCATGCCTTAAAGCAGCATGAAAGCCAACATATCCCTCCATATTTCCATCTTTCCCACTACCTGCTGAATCAGATAAAGGCCACGCAATCTTAGAAGTCAAGCTTCACTCAGATATAAATGCTAAATGGAGGTAGTGAAAGTTGTTGGACTTTTATTTATTACCCTAGGAGATATCATCTCCCAATTCCATATAGCATTTAGTAACTTCACTTTCCAACGAGTGCACATTTAATTAAGATGAAACGACTTAGGACTAGGATGTGTGCAAGAAGCAATACAACCAAAAATGACCAACAAGTACCTTAAGCAAAGCCTGATCATCAAAATCTAAATAAGGGAGGTAAAAAGAAAAGGAAGAATTATATTTAAGTTGTGCGAGGGAAAAACTAGAAAAACAAAAGGACCACCCCTCCTCCCCTTGTTTTCTTAAATTTTCAAGCTAAGAGGGAAAAACAAAGTAAATATAAGATTTGCTATCTTTCTAAGAGTAAATCTACTTAGCCCTAGAAAAAAAAAACACCACAGGAGGACTGTCAATTGGTGTTCAGATGTCAAGCTCAGGTTACAAATTCATGTCAATTTGCGTCATTGCAAAACATTACAGTTTATGTCGAATGTGCTAAAATTTTTGTTTATTTTGGATTCATGTCATTTGCAAATTTGCTAATATTTTCTTTGATAAACATGCCAAGTTGTGTCAATTCTAGTTTCTCAACGGTTTTATTATAATTCTAGCTTAAAAATGAAAACGGAATAGCTTCTTACAGTCTGAGTCACGGCTGCGATTTCTCTCGAGAGCAATATCAAACAGATTCAATAAAACAAAGGCAAGTCGTTCACAAGCAGTTTCCAGCATAGGAGCAAGCCATGAGCGAGCAGCAGCACGAGCAATCTCTGCAGCTGCTTCTGTCAGTCCTCTGCCCCTGCCTCGGCCAGCATGGGCAAGCAATATATTCGCCACCTGCAACAAGTTAAGATACCTTACAGTTTACCCCTATCGAGTTCGTACATTAAATTTCGTGTGCAGGATGCTCAATGATATTAGTGCACAGTATATACACCTATCATGATGCATACCTTCTCCCTTGACAATGGAGGGCATTCAATCGAATAGGCAGCACATCTGAATTCATGCATGACCCTCTCAAAGGCAGCTCCTCCATAGAGCCGGAGATTAGCATTGGCAGGTCTGACATCTGCACTGACACCAGGCCAACTTCCCACACCACTCTGTGACTGCTCCTCAATGGTTGTTTTGCCCCATTGCTCTGGTGCAGGATCTGCTGCTCCATCAAGCAAAGCTCCCTTCAACAATTAAAAATAATATCATCATTGTTTTGATCAGTAAACTAATGAAGTAGAAGAAAAATACGCACAGAAATCAGCTGCCATTTGTTAATAAAAAATTGACAATTTCAATATATCAGAACTTGTTAATATCATAGGCCTTTGTCAGTAGATGCTTTCAAAAGAAAAGTTTTGAGAGAGTGGGGAGTTTCATATATGCTCACCACATGATTGCTGATAGAAGCAGCATAGATCATTGCAGACCTCCTCAGATGAGTGACATCGGAAGTTGCTTGTATCTTTGAGTCCATCCTGGCTAGATCACTTGTAACTTCATTGCAACGCTGCTCAAGCAAAGCTAGGGTTGCAGGCGTGGCTTCTTTGTATCTCTTCTGAAGCTCAAATTCCAAGAACTCTCTCAAACAACCAAACCCAATGTGGGTCTTGAACTTTTCTTCATCAAATCCTCCCTTGATGCCTTCACGTAAATGATGCAAGACCCCTTCATCCACTTGGGATATTTGCCGACGAAATTCCTCATTCGAAACAATGGTCCTATCCTTTGGCAGGGCAACAAAAAATGGACGCGTATTTTCTCCAAGATATCCACTAGCACTCAAATATCGGTCCACCTCCCACCGGTCACTAAACTCCTGATACATTTTAGCTAAAATGTCAAATCTAAGTATCTTAGAATTCACTATTTCATGAGTCTCTCCTCAAAATACTCAACTATTAGTACACATGAAGGAAGAAAATGACTAGTCATGAGGTCAACAAGTTTCTAACTTGTAACAGGCACGAGCAGAAAAAACTTTGGCAAAGCAACTGCAATTTTCATGATTTCAATTTATACTACTTTCATGAATTCTCAGTTCATACTTAGTTGATCATTTGCCTTACTTATAACAGACCAAATAATGCTGGAGGTGGAAAATAATATGTTGACATACCTTGAGACGATTATCAAATTTTGAGACAACAATCACTGTCCTTCTAAAAGATGGGTCAATTTCACGAATTGCATCCAACCACAATGATGAGCACCATTCAACACTACTTTGTTGAAGGAACACAAGAATTCTATGAGGAGGACTAGCCAATGACTTAACCATTTGAAGAATCTCATCAGGGGTGTTATCTGGCTCTCCCTTCTTTGCCTGCACCAAAGTTAAGGAATTTCATGTAAAAGCCTAGATATGGCTGTTTTATATGCAATCTCTGTCATGGTTATGCTGTCCTATGCTTGACCCAATCAACTAACCTTAAGAACAAAACCAGGGGTGTCAATAATCGTGAGATTTGGACAATGAGCATATTCAGCTCTCATCACGATTGGCTTAGATGATACCGCGGTCTTGGTCTTCTTCAAAATTGCTTCTGTTCGAGATTTTATGATGTCTGCGATAGTAGATGATGAAACAACTGGGCTTCCGTATTCTTCAGAATCCTCCTCCTGCCACCACACATGTAGAAAAGTTCAGTAAAATCAAGCAATAGCCACTCCAACCCTTTTAGTGTGCATAAATATGCAGTTATGCATCTGAGACTGATATGCATTCTCGAACTCAAAAGATGACCATGTACAAGAAAAATGTCCAGATTCCTCTTCACATTATGTGTGCAAACATGTTTGTGGACTTAACATCCAGGCATTAGCCCAATTGGCAGAACTGCATCCAGAGACAACACCAATTGACAATAGTCCAGCAAACGAAAGAACATAATATCAAAAGTTGCTCAATCCCTCCACCAACTTACAATGACAGTAACCGCTGAATTCACTACCAACAAAACCAGTCCAAATTATATATCTGATAGTTGAATGAAAAGTCAGAAAATATTGCCCAGATTCATTTCGCTATTACAAGCCTAGACCACGCAAGCAATTCATCCGACAAAACTAGACCTGGAATCGGCAACGGGGCTCGAGCGCCGAGGGATCATGCACCATTTGCATAATCAGGGGCCTGCGGGTTCCCATCTCGACCTCGCGGACATTGAACCGGAACCCGAGCAGAGCCTCGAGGAGCGAGCTCTTGCCGTCGGACTGGCCGCCCAGGGCGACTATCTCCGGGATGGGGAGCTTCTCGCCGAACGCGACGGCGGCCCCCTGCAGGCGGTTGTAGGCCTCGAAGCGGGAGGAGGCGGCGGAGGCGGAGGAGCGAGCGGCGGCGGAGGACGGGTCGAGGGGGTTGGGGTTGTGGAGGGGTCGCTTGGGGTGAGCGGACTGAGAGGAGGGAGTCTTGGTGGGCGTGGTGAGGAAGGTGTTGGTGGCCGCCATGGATGAAGCAAAATGCACAGAGAGAGAAACAGAGAGAGGAATTTGAAAGTGGAAGATCGATTCTCGCACAGAAGAGAGCAGAGGGAAAAGGAGAGCGTCAAAGACAATTTTAAATTTGGACGGAGGCCGTTGAAGGAGAAGGAAGATTTGGGCTGGGCCTGTAAGATCAAAAATCCAAAAATTTTGAGTTATTTAAGGAAGTAGAAGTGCAAATTTTTTAGACCATAACGTGCATTCATTTTTCTCTAATATTTGACAAACAAGATAAACTCGCTAGTATAGATGTCCTTACACGTGCGTTAAGAGATTTAAATTGACGCGGTTGTCATTTCTTTTGTCATACTTATATGTCATCGCTCTCTTTAATTAGTAAAACCGCATAGTTATCATATCTTTAAAAAGCGGACATTATCTTTTTGTTTCGAAAAATGATTGATTTTGAAAACATTTTCCTGACAATGATATTTTGCATCGCTTGAAATAATCAGTCAATGAAAAATATTTTCATTGTCAATAACAATTTACATGTCAACATTTTTTTTGGACGACGAAATATTCTTCATCATTCTAACAAACGCATTAGTGTTTGTGGAAATTATCATGAGGTTGAAAACTTACTTTCTTTTTTGTCTCTCATAAGGAGAAGTTGGAACTTCAGGCAGTGCACATTTTACACTGTCCTGCCAAACTAATTGCTCCAAGTATGAACGCATGCCCAAGTGTATGTGAGCTTTGGCTCACTGAGCCGGGCGCACTATAACATCCCATCTCTCCAAACAGGGAGAAAACTTAGTTACACATGCACCCTTGGATGCGGTGGAACTCATAGTTGCCCCCCGCCAGATCTAAATGCATGTCGTTGTGCCTGGGGAACCCGAGCATCTCCCCTCAAACGGATGAGCAAAGAACAACGCCACTTGCAAAACCACAGAAGGCCGCACGGTCATGAATCACAACCATGCACGCAAAGAAGCTGAGAATTGCATCATCCTTTGGGAGGACACGTTCAATAACAAGACTGCAACCCACAAAACGCAAGGAAATTCACAGAAAGTCCAGTACTTTCACAACCAGATCACTAGAAAATGTCAACAAAAGGCACATGCAATATGATCTTCAACACCCACAACTTGCCTGAAAACGGTGAGCAATGTCGCAGGAACGGGAATAGTTCACTATAGTCAAAATTTCAAGAGACTGAGTCGCTCAACGATTATGACATTTTAGTCCATCCCCCGGAGGGACGAACAAAATTACCTCAAAGTTGCTACTACAGATCTATGAAACCGGATGTCCATCACTATACTTGCTAGCGGTATCGCTACTTCAGTAAGTATAGTAGTAGTATCCTCCTAAAACTAGCAATAGGACAACTGCAAGAGCAACGGGAGCAACATAAACCCAATAGTTGCTTGACTTCTTCCGCTTGAGTATTGCCTTCGGGAGCGATTCCGCACCTTTTGGACGAGTCCTGTGTCTGACTGGATTCTCCTTGATGGACTTCTCCTTCGCAGGAAAAACAGCCTCGACAACTGAATCCGCCTTCTCAATTTCAACTGATTCGTCAGGTACTGCTTCATCCGAATCGGTAGCAGGACCAGATACGGCAGCTTTCTTCCTTGCCTTCTTTTCCCGTTCCTGAAGATACCCAAAAAAACACCAGTCAATCCTAACCTCTAAGTAACATCTGAAGTAACATATCAGAAAAGGATAAAAATAGTTTCCTTGAGTTTCTTTTCAGCTTCCTTCTGTGCTTTAATGGCCGCTTTGGCGGCATTTTTCTCTGCCAGCTTCTTCTTCCTCTCCATAGCCTGCTTAGCTTTTGCAATCTCCTCCTCTCTTTTCATCTCTTTCATCTTCACTGGATCGACCTCAACCGCTGGTGGAGTGGCCTTCGCAGGTTTCTGTACGTCAGCATTCTCCTTTTCAGTTAGTTCATGATGCTCTGGTGTCGTTTCAATATCCTTTAATTTAGTAACAATCTCTTTCTGGACTTTCGTAACAGTCTCTTTCTGGACTTTCGAAACAGTCTCTTTCTGGACCTTTTGTGCTGAAGCAGTATTGAGCTGTGCCATCGACTTAGGATCTTCCTTTGCAGCTTTTTTTGCACTGGCCTTGACAACTGTCTCTGTTTCCAAGGATACTGAATCTCCCACCGCACCCCCTCGTTTCTCATCAGGGGACTTTGTTCTTCCATCTCTACTCATCTGTCTAAAATCCAGAGATAACGTGATTCTGTTCTCATAATCCTCCCTGAAACTTCTGGGGCCATTCCAGAGAGCAAAGAAGTTCTCAACCTGAACAACGAGATGATAAGAGCAAAGAAGTAAGATATGCTTACATGAAACAGCAATGATCTGTGCTAATATCTTGACTTTCAAATAGCAACAGAAGCCAAAATAACAGACCTCAGAATGAGAAATTTCTTCAATGGCGTTGACATCTCTCCTCGCTGCAAGCTCTTTGACTTCGTTCAAGAGTGTACGATTACGGTAAAAACAGGCATTCTGGAAAAGAACAGTAAATGTACGTAAATTGTACACTTTAACTATATATGAATACATCATTATATAATGATTTCTGGCCTGATTTTTGGCTCACTGATAGATCCGCCAAATCCAAGGATACATTTTACTACCTTTTTCCCCTTAAAAATCAGTTTAGTGTAGAAAGAACTGACTGATATGCACAAGGTAAAAGCAGGATGCATATTCAGAGCAACCATATTGTCAAGTTATTAGGTAAACTATGGTAATGTCAAGCTCTCCTGAGTTCACTATGCAGAAAAAGTCATAACCTGCACCTCACCATTACAATTGCAGTACTATTCACTGACAATTGTAGCATTACTTTATCTGACAAAACACCATGTTTAACTAACATTGGTATCTTCATCTCGTACCAATACAGGCAAATAATAACTAGTAATTTGAGAGTATTTAATTAACAAACTTATTGGAGTCTTCCTCACTCAACAAGTATTTCACGGCAACTTAAAAGCTGTGCAGGAAGATGACAAACAAGTAGCACTGATAAAGAAGAATTCTGAGATAATGCAGCATTCCTTAGAAATAAATTCCAAGATAATGGCTGAGCAACCTGGATGAACAAGCATTCAGCAAATACACATTTAGAGGCAGATTTGAGAGCTGCATTTGTGCAAATGCCACTACACTGTCTATCAAGAGCAAATTGCAATTACGACGATCTAAGCTCAGCATAGTAAAGAATAAGCCTTTCAAAACCTTATTAGAGTCCCAGCCTCCCATGAGTGAATTTTCAGCATAGCCAGCTTTCAAATTTTTAATTGATTGGTAACTTCACCCAGAAGAGACATAAGTATAGCACTACTTTTTATGATTCTGCAAGCAGAATAACTCAATGCTGCAAAGAGGAATGAAAGAAAAAAAAAACTGTACCCCTTCATCACGCTTTTTCCTCAGTTCCTGAATAGTTTCATATGCTTTATCCTTCTTCTGGATAACATTTGACAGATCATCTTGCAAAGACTTGATTTCTGCATCTATTGCCTCCAGCTCTTCCTTAAGAACCTTAATTTTTGCCCTAACCACCTGCTGATCTTTCCTAACCTCGTCCAGACCAGCACCTATTAGCTGGATTCACATGACATCGCAGATTATAAGCGCGCATCACTTAAGGGTGCACAATGTCTGCATCTAATAATGAATGGAAAGCTTCAAAAGAACCTATAGGATAATTAATTTTGAATTCGAATGAGTTACTTTGACTCGGTCTTGGATGGCTTCTTTCTCTCCAACTGACTTTTGAACCTCTGCCTTCATTGCAGCATTTGCAATGACTTTCTCCCGAGTCCCCTCAAGCTGCTTAATCTCCCGCAGAAGTTGCTTCTCCTCTGTCAACGGGATACTCTCATGCTGGATCCGGTAATTCAAGCTCTGGATCTGCAATAATCAACCTCACTAAGCAGAGAGAAAAGAGCAAAATAACATACTTGTCAACTTCAGCATTATAGAGAGTCCAGGGATAACTGAACTTAAATTGAAACCTACAAGCTGATTAAGTTCTTCCTCAGACGAGCATAAGCCACTTCCTCGACCACCAGTGTTTGCATAGCGAAGCTTGCCCAGAGCCTCGTGCAGGGGCTCCATATCCTTTCTCTTCTCGTCCACAATAATATTAAAGTTCCTATTCTCCACCCCGAGAGCTTTCAATTGAGCAATTAGGTCTGCCCTCTCTGACTGCATAGTCGAAACAAATATCAAACGTCTGCAACCAAATGTGTTCCCACAACATCTATTTCATTTTCTATCATGGTGCCTCAGCACAGTACTTTCACTTTTCTCCAGAATCAAACAATTGCGGAAAATTCAATGGAAATATCAACTCATAAGAAAGATACGTGGCATGGAAAGAAAAAACTAAGTGGCGGCCTTTAATCAGAGAAACAAGGTAAAGAAATCATATTTTGGTAAACTGATGTTGCATAACAACAATAATTTAATATACAGAAAAACAGAAATCTGTATACATTTCGGGAATAGACAATACTCTTACTGCTAAGAGCGAAATTAGCAGTGAGAGTTTTGCTTGTATAAAGACTATTAAGTGAAGAATGAAAAGTTACACCATTGTAAGAAATACAATTGACCTCTCATATTCTCAAAAAAATCGAGAAAAAAACAATCAGGCGGAACACTGTCATTAGTATGCCATCTCCATGTGAGATATTCTATATGCTTAAAAAACTAATATCAAATCAAGCATAATTTTAATGGCCATAACGCATATACTCACCGCCAAAGTCATGGTAAAAGGAGTCATAGCTAAACAAAGGTGTACTTATCAAAACAAAATGCACAAATTTTCTGATTACCCTCTTCTCCCTCAAAGTTTCAGTGATCTGGAACTTGGCTAGATTCCTCCGCTGAATCTCTTTATCAGCCTGCTCGATTTTGACTTTTATTGATGGGTCATCATAAGAGCGATACTTCACGATATAGAACGTGTGGATCCGCTTGGGCGCAGGCCATTCATCAACAGCATCCTTCGGAAAATTCACTTCCGAAACCTTGTTACCTTCTCCCGAACTGGGCTTCTCCTCATGCGAACCGAATGTCACGGTCTCGCCGAACTTTGCCCCTTTATCGAATTGCCCATTTTCCTTCTCATACAAAGTCTCCGTGGGTGCCGGGGCCATCTCGAATCCCTCAATCTCAATAGCCATTTCTTCTTTTTCTCCTCGTACTGAACAGAAAAGAACCCAGATCAACAAAAGGAAAAAACAGTTTTTATGAGAGCAATGATCAGATCATTGCATCGAATTTCTGGATGCAATCTGCTGGGAGGTTTCACAACGTGCACAAAGAGTGACACACGTGCAGCTTAGCCATGGATTGGAATTGGCCCTACACGGGCCTTCATCCAGCATTTCAGTCAATCAAGATCAGGCGCGACAGAGGGAACGAGAGGCAGAAAACACGTCCTCAAGCATCAAGAACCGACAACACACAATCCCAGCCCGAAAGCCGCCGCCCAAGCAAATTGAAATCCAGACAAGGAAGCAGACAAAACACACACGCTCTTGAAATCGCGAATCTTTGCAAGAAGGGAGCAATCAATAAATACCCAGAAGGAAAATCAGAATCTTGATGCAGTTGGTGGAGAATCTAGCCCCCCCCCCAGAAGAAAAAGGGGGAGAAAATGATTACCAGGAAGCAGATTAGAGAATCGAAAGACAACCCCTTTTGAAAAAAAGGTCCACGGAAATTCCCAGTTTGGGCAAAGTACCTGAGCTGAAAATGATCAGATCTCGTCGTCTTTTCTTCTCTCTGTTCTCTGTCTCTGTCTTTCTCTCTCTCTCTGTCTCCTCAGATTTCAAGAGACAGACGTGAGGGTCAGAGTTAAGACATCCGTGTCCTTAAATAGGAGTGGAAATGCTGCGACTTCAGAGGAAATGGAGGTAATAAAACACTGCAACTTCCCAAAGCAGGAAAAATAGGTGGGACTCTTTTTTTTTCTCTTTCTTTTTTTCGATTTTTGCTTTGCGCAAAAATTGCGGGATTAAATTTCTGTTTAATCACCTGCCGGCCAAATAAAAAAAAATAATTCGAAGGTTGTTGTTTATTTTTTGCCCCCTCGAATGTGGTTTTGTCTTTTTTGCTGCTCCTTTTTTTACGCGGTTCGTTAATTGGGGAAAATAAAGAAAATGAAAAGAGAGACGGAAAAAATCAAAAAGAAAAATGATTTTTTTCTTCCGACCACCAAAGATGACTTGATGATATGCGATCTGTCGACTCTTTCAATACTTTGAATTCATTGTGTGAATTTCCACTAATATGGACAATAAGAATCTTCCCTTGAAGGGATTCACTTTACCTTTATTTTTATTTATTTTTTTCCATTTTAGATGAATGGAAGATATAGTCCAAATTTACATGTTTACAATGACAATGTCGCCGCATATTTGTCTCAATGATAGTCCTATTCTTTGACCAAATTAATTTACTTTTTAAAAAAAACACCAAATTAATTTGCTGTGGTGACTTGTATATATCAGTGCCTCCTCTGCATGTTAGTTTTCTAATCCTTATCAAGGAAACTAGAAGACAAAATTTAGGAGAAAACCATTTAACAACCCTAAACTAAATGCTAGATACTAATCCGGCAAAGGTTTTTAAGGCATTACCTTAAAAGGGGGGGAGTCATATTGAATACTATGCCAGTAAAGACATATACCTGCATGTCATTTTCATGGTAACTCCAGGATTCTGTTTCTTCTTTTAAAGAAAAAAACCAAAGAATAAATGCATCAACAATCAAAAAAATTTATTATACTTTTTTCTTGCTGTTTTCTGTTTCTACCATTTAAAATAGTGATATTTCGTATATTAAACCCCCGAAATCTTAAAATGTATAGATACTAGATGCAATGCACGCTCTATGTGCACGTGAAGCAAAAGGAGGTGTGCAGTCGTCAAATAAAACAAACGTCGTGGGTGATTACTCAATGCAAGTTAGAAATAGCTTCTTCTTCTTCTTTGTTTTTGCAGGGGTTGGTTTGAGGAGGCTTGATAATAATCGGTTAGTCCACAACTTAAAACTGATCAATGCATAGTTTTATTCGATTTTCTCTCGATATAATTTATTTCCTCTTTCTTTATCTCTTATTTTCTCTCAACCGACAAACAGATTTTGCATATTTCAATCGAGATCTTTGAATGGTAAGAAAAATCGCAAAGTGATAAAAGTCGATATTACTCCTTAACTACTTAACTGGGTTAGTGTCAACGTCGCGTATGATGGCGAATTTAGAGTGTGGACACCAAAGTTGAAAGTTTGCATTATATATATAGCAGAGATTAGTTTTCAAGGTCACCTCAAAAATTTCCCTACTTTTTTCTATATTAAAATGTAAAATTAAAATGTGGGGGTTTCAGCCCAAACAAAAAATCCCTTTTCCACTAATTAAAAAGGGAAAAAAATAATAAACAAGCCCTTTTTCGTGTATAGGTAGCCCGACAAACCAACCCAACAAGAGAAATTGGTGGGTCTTCTTTTAGTAAATTTCCTAATTTGTTAAGCGCTTTCAACTTCACTTGAAAACTTCACTTGAACACGTTACACGTAATTGGAAAATTGGCTTTTGTAGCAAATCCCACTTCAAGGCCATTTCCTGAAAACAAGCCCAGCCCATCTCAATCCGTCGATAGAGATTGAGAAACCGTGTCGAATTTAGTAAACAAGCGGTTGCTTTAGAAAAAGGGATGATCACACAAACGGTCCTAAAAGTTTAGTCCGATATGCAATGCCTTCCCTAAACTTTTAATTTATTCAATATAGTTCCTAAATTTAAGCATAACGTGGAATGCTGTCTCCAAACTTTTAATTCGTTCAATGTGATAATTGAACTTGCAATAAATGTTCAATCAAGTCCCTAGATTATATGAAAATGTTCGATATTATCTTTATATTAATTTAAGTTAACAAAATTCGCTGCTCCAAATCCGATGACAGAGGTCAAAAAATGATGTTGTGCTTAGATTATGCACATAAGATATTCAACTTAAATCATGTTATAATAATTCATGTTATCATATAACATGAATTATTATTTTTCTATCGGAAACAAATCAAAATGATTATTATATATGTTTGCGGTGATCCTCGGCGATCCCAACTCAGCGCAACATGTTTGTTTGCGGACGTGATGCCGTTGACCCAAAAACTGTGAGTCTGGCAGAGTGCTTCAGCTTCCACGGCACAAAATGGCGTTCTCGACTTAAAAGTAGAAGCATTAGGGATCCCTGTTCTGCATTGGGATTAGACTTTAGACAGTTCTTCATCTCTTCTGTGATTCGAATCTGTTTCTACCTTCACCATCGCACAAAGCAGGGAGTGCTCTCAACTTAAAAGTGTTATATAGAGGTTTTCTTGCTTCGGGGGGAACAGTAGAAGTGTCAAAACTTGTGTACGATGCTCACTTTAATGTTAAAAGTTTTCACCGGATCACTTAAGTGCTAAATCGGAGGAAAAACGATCACTTGAGTGCCAACGACGAAAAATTCAGATCAAATTAATACGTAATTTTTATAATTAAAATTTTAATCTAAGTTGGATTTTTTTAAAAAATCAATTTGGATAGCATTTTTTATGTGTATATTTCGATTTTTTAAATATTTCTTTTTGATTTTTTTTTCTTTTTTCTTTTCTTTCTTTTTCTTCTACCTTTGCCGGTGGCCGGCCGACTGGCCTCGCCCGGATGAAGCCGCCATTGCCCCCCACAGGCGAGGGCAGGCAAGCATCGGCGAGGGTTGGCCTCGCCTCACCTGAGCAAAGTGAGCCCTAGTGAGGGCTCCCCTCGCCAGATCCGGCGAGGCCGCCCCCCTGCCGGGGCTCACCCGCCCTCGCCCAGGCGAGAGTCGGGGGGGCCTCGCCTGTGGCCGGCAATGGTGGCCTCGTTCGAGTGAGGCCAGGCAACCGGCCATGGCCAGTGGCCTGTGACCAGTCACCAGCCAAAAGTAGAAGAAGAAAAAGAAGAAAGAAAAGAAAATTAGAAAATAAGGAAAAAAATTAGAAAAATATTTTTAAAAAAAATATTAAAACATTATTAAATATTGTCCCCGTCAATGTTGACGTGCCACGTAGGACTGAGAAATTAATAAAATATGGCCACATTAGATTTTCGGCGACCCAAATCGGAGTTAGCACTTAAGTGATTATTTTTTTAAAAAAAAGTGGAGCTTAAGTGATTCAAAAAAAATTTTGGTACTAAAGTGAACACCGTATACAAGTTTTAGCAATTCTAATGTTCTTCCTCCTGCTTTGGGTGGTGGGATTAGACTTTTTATTTTTTTTAAGTTCTTTGGATCTCCTTCTGCCATTTGAATTTCCGTTCTACCCCTTTTTATTTTTCGTGAATTTCTCGCTCTAGTTGTGCGTAACATTTGACCTTGCATAAGGTCTTATGGCAAATAAAAATTAAACAGCATCGAATTCTTCAAGAGCACAGACAGTTTTCCTATTCAAACAGCTTTACAAAAAAAAAAAAAAAAAAAGGGCCGGACAAGATCCGCGGACACAAATGATCGTTCTCGATCCTCGCCTCTTCCTGCCAATAACATCGACATTGCATGTTTCCCATACATCACGAGCAAATCGACAGAAGAAGGTGAAATCCTTTGGAGAGTCTCTCAGGCAGCGTATGAAATAGACAATCGACATCTTCTTCATTTGGACCTTGAGTCCTCAACACAGGATGAGATTTGCCTGTTGAGTGGAAAACGAACCAAATCTTCACCGAGACGAAGAAAGTTCACACGATCACCACAGCTGATTTGATTACATATTCGAGGAACCACCTGGGTTCTCTTTACTCTCTTCAAGCTTGTGCTCAACCTCTGTGCCTCAGATCTTCCTCTAGTGACTCAAGATGGTCATTACCACATACTGCTTTTATTGATCTAAATCTGTGTATAACTATAACTTACCATAAGGGCAACTGTACTAATCCTTGTTTGGTATAACATGTAAATTTGCTGTGCACAATCTCATGGTCGGATGAAAACCCAAATTTCGCCGAGCCACGAGCACAATCTCACTGTGCTCACGGAAACTCTTGCACGTGTATTAGATCAGATCATTAGATAATCAATCCAACTTGGCTAGGAATTTCAGGGAGAGGAACAAGTTCAATTTTTGTCCTGTGTTCTCTGGCCAGAAACAAGCAATAGAAAGAAACATGCAAGAATGCTTGATATTTACCTTTTTTTCCTTTCGGAATATTATCTACATAATACCCTTTTACAAGATCATTCTCACCCTTGCGGAGACTGCATCAGCTATTTTCCTCTAATGCCAAAATTTGTTATTTCAAACAAATCCCTGACTCCCTGAATCCTCCTGCCCACTTCGCCGCTAAATTCCTTCCGCTACTGTATTCTTAAGCTAATGACATTTTGTGCTCCAACCCGTTTCTTTTCCTTTTAAGTGAAATCTGTGAAAATTTTGGATCGTCCAGGAAAATTAGACCATCTCCAAAATCTTTATATTTCCCGTGGAATTTGCAGCAACCAAGGTTGAGGACTGGCCTCGCCAACAAACTGAAGAAATGAACTGTGCCGCATCATCCATTTCAGGGCCGGAAAGTACATCAGTCCCATTGAATTTGAATGATAATGAAGGCATAGGGAAAGCCTTGTGGTAGATGAAAACCTGTTGACATGGAAACACAGTCGTAAGCCTAGAGATCAAAATGACTTTAAAATTCTTAGGCAAACGAGTGCTTTCTTGTCTGCTACACCAACAAAAAGGCACGCACTGCAATCATACCATTAATAGAGGTGCAAAATGTCCATCAAAAATTGCATATTGGTTATGAAATGTATAGATCAGAAAATTTAGCTAGTTGGAAACCGATTTTTCTAGAGAGTGCAAGGTAATCTTCTTGCATGATTGCATCACATACACTACAAGATAATTAATATAATGCCCTCTTCGAACTCCGAGTATACTGATTATAAATTGTCAATAGTCATCACAAAATTGATAAGGGATATGTTCGAATATCGGGATCAGTGCAGCATAGGTATGTGTTCATTCATGCAGACATAAATAAGGGGGATATCTTGTCATCTGAAGTACCTCATTTGTTTCTGAACCTGTTGCTATGTAACCATCAGACACTGACATGCCAACAAAGTTCTGCAAGAAAAACATATCGATGGGATATCAAAGATGGGATAATACCCAAGAAAATTTGAACAAGAAAATATTTAAGCCTGAAGCCATGATGACAAATCAATTAGTCAGATAATAACACCATAGTGCCTCCGAGTTTTAGGCTAAAGTCACTCTCGTCAAAAAACCCTAATGCCATATAAAGGGACTTCTGGCTCCGCAACTAACACTTCTTGCAGCTTCACATCACAGCTTGGGTGACTCATGCACTGCTATAGCATTTTGATTTATGATTTCTATCGAACTCATATCTAAGGTATGATAGGAGATCAACACTCCGACCTCCAAGTGAAACAAAAAATCATCCTCATAGCTGCCTTTACATCCTCCAATCCAATAGCCACAAGTCACCATGCTTCTTTGGAACAGTTTTTGGGCATCATCGTTTTGAAATTTTACACAGTTCTTTCCAGCAGGACCATCAAATAAACATATCACTTGATAACAGCAGAGAAAATGGCCAGATTTGGCAAGGAGCCACCAACTTTGAATAGAAAAATCAGTGGGGATGAACGAGGTTAAAAAATGACCGGCTGATAACCTTGCTCCGGTAATAAGCCTAGCAAACTCTCCCCAATCCCACTCTCCCTTTTTTCTCCCTCCCTCTATTCTCTGTTATATCCCTAACTTCTTTTAAGATCATGTCTACTTTTAGTCAGCTCATTTGTCATCTAAATAAGGACTGAAGGCTCTTAACCACGTCCTCAGCTGATTTGATATGTTGTTTACTTACTGCACTTACTTATCATTCCACCTATAGAACATAAAAATCCAACCCAAATCTTGTATAGCTAATCATATCCAAGAGAAAACACCGGAAGGAATAGCCACATGAGGCACTTGAGGAATTTCCAACATGGCTCTCCTATTAAAACCAGCTACACTTAATTTAATGGGAATTTTCTGCTTCCAGATTTTAATGGCAATATAGTACTAACTGGCTTTCAATGGAGAAGTTCCAATAACTCCACAATGGGATGGAAGACCACAAGCAAGTTTAGCGAAAGCAACAGAACTAAATGAACAAAAGAAAATGAGACTTCATCTAATATCAGGAGTACTGAGCAGAATTATATTGCCAGCTGTACCTTCATATTTGTGTGACCAGTAAATGATTGAACGGGAGTCTCAATAACTCGAGATGTGCACACTGACAAATCCCAAAGCTTCAAGGTGTTATCCGTGGATGCAGATACAATATTCACTGAATCCAGAAATTTGACATAACTGACGGTCTTGTTATGCCCAACTAATGTGCACAAAGGAGCTCTTGAATTACGGAGATCATAGTAATAAATCTTATGATCTGCTGAACCAAATGCAAGAGAATGGCCAGAATCTGAGGGAAACTGCACACTACATACATTTGCCTTGGTTTTGATGGTACCGATACTTACACCCTGCAGATGCAACCCATGTAAGAGAGAACAACTTATTACTCATCCTGAACAAGATATATAGCACAGTAAACTAGATTACTGTAGTACGTTTAGTTTCAAAGCTGACATCCACCAAGTGGAAAAGTATAATTGCCTGATTGATACTCCAAAGCTTGACAGAGCCATCATCACTCCCGCTAGCCAACAATGTTGGATCTGCAGATGAAAAGTCAATGGACCAAACTCTCCTTTCATGCTCTCTCATTTCCATGAGGATCTGACTTCTCGTAACATCCCAGACCTAAACATAACAACCACTTAAGTTTAACATAGGTCAATGAGAAGAGGAATGATAATAAATCAGACTCCACGTACCTGTACTACACCTTCAAAGTTACTTGAAGCAATCTGGCTTTTAATATATGTATTCCAGCATATACTACTGAATTTCGACCTACCGGCCATTTCAACCACTGGATAGTGGATATCACGATCTTCCATTAAGATAGCATCACACTCAAATACCTTGATTTTTTTATTTACACCAGCTGTGGCAAAATAGTCCCCATCTCGATCAAAACTAAGGGAGCACACTAAGTTGGATGAGTTGAGAAGATCCCCTTGTTTCAAGTCTGCCTTCACTTTCAACTTACTGAAAGATAGATACTTGCACAGTCCTTCGAGGAAAGGACTTATCCACCCACTCTTTCTATTTGCACTGTATCGCTCTCTTGATGCTGCTGTATTGATAGAACTCCTTTCGGTCATTACAACAGAACCTTTACCATCGCTGCTGAGAGGTGAAGGCTTCATCGATGGCCGCGTAGACTGCTTGAGTTGTCGATATCTAGTCAAGAAGTATGCCGACTCCAATTTGCTGAAGTTCTTCATCAATCGAGAGCTCTTTAAAAGAAAACTATCTCGTTTATCAACATGAGCATCTGATTTCTGATTATCATCAGGATCATAGCAGCATTCTTCCCCATTATGAACCAGCAGTCCCGGTCTGCATCGCTTTCTAGATCCCAGGCTAGTAGTATCATCATTATCAACAGTATCGTGTGAGGGGAGACTTGAAGCTGTCTGATCTTCCTGACCCAGTTCTGGGCATGAGTTTGCTCTATTCTTCAGATGTACCTGTTGCTTTGTTACTTCTTCAATATCGTCACGAAGAAGAGATAAAGTAGCTTGCAACTTATCAGCCACTTCTTGTTTTCTTTGTTGCATCAGCCAGAGAAACTCAAGCAACATTTCCTGTTCCTCTATTTTCTCTCTGAGCTCCATTGCTGCTTCACGTTCCTCCAGGTTATCTCTCGGCTCATTGAGAAACTGACTCTGCAACAATTCGCTGCGACACATCATTTAACAACAATATTAGAATTCAATGGCAGCCTCGCATGCAACACAAACTTTCTAATAGGATTCAAGCCTTTTAGATATTAAAATCCTCAATGCACAGAAAGCAAACTAAGTTTGGTGTGTCCCAACTAAGGAGGATTCTAAAATACAATACGAAGTTGTTTTAGCATTAGCGACAACTACCAGACAAACCCCCTCCCCCCCTCCTAAAAAAAAAGAAAATAAAAAAATACAGAAAAGGTTTTAAATAAAGAAAAGAAACAAGGATAGGATTGTGACCGTAGGTTGACAACTGCATGTAACAATTAGAGTACAATTACAATACAAACGGAAGTACGATTGCCAATACAAAAGTAACATCAAATGTCAAAACTGTACAGAACTGCATCAAAGTTAATTCATGTCATTTAACTAAGTCAATGTGAAACATTTAAAAACTTTTTTACTCAAAAATTTAAACAAATCCTACCAAAGCAGATATCTGATGATGAAGTTGCCACAGATAATATGATAAGCGTTGGTTACTGAGGACTCACTCAGAGAAGAAAGATGTGTTGCGGACTTCAATCATAATTGCACTATGTGACCTTAGCACTTCTAGGACCAGAAACTTGAAAATTATGATGAGAATTTATTCAATACCAACTGATGGTAATGGCAATTGAAGCCCCATCCAGGAGATGAATGTTTAAGGGCCTTGAACATACAGTCCCAAGCATGGACTTGAATCATAATTGCACTACGTGACCTGAAGCACTTCTAGAACCAGCAATTTAGATATGATAAGAATTTATTAAATACCAACAGATGACAATGGCAAATGAAGCCCCATCCAGGAGACGACGAGGGCCTAAAATATATAGTCCCAAACATGTACAAGAGGGTTTGAGATGGTAACTATACCTAATGAAGTTTAAAACGACAACATATTTAATGTACTATACTCTTCACCATCCTTTATAGAGTGTGAACGGCTAGATGTGTTTAACAACCTTTTGGCTCTTACATCATAACTAATCACTCTTTGTAAAGAAGAGATAGTGGGCTGAAGATTATGCACAAACATCAATCCACAAAGACAGTTTGTGGGAAACAGTTAGGATAGATCTTCTGCATTCTTCAAAATCCTCACGGTAGTCTTGTAAGCACTTAGGTTGTCACATTGTGGGTGTTTTTCAATCCTGTGATCGCACTCTCGACTGAAAGTGTGTCCATGATGTTGACATGGACATGCTGATGATCCAACTAGGACAATCGAGTACCAAACTTGTTTTTGATAGATATTCCAAACCTTAGAAACGCATACGTTTTTATATATATGATTGGAATCTTTCAGTCCATCGTATTATATATCACTGCTATATAAGCATCAAACACACTTTGGTGCATTGATGCTTATATGGAAAAGAATGAGACCTCCAAGGACTATTGGGAAATAAAAGATGAGGATACATAACAAACTGCAACTTATGGGGAAATTAACAAAATCCCAGGCTAAAGTCTCGTACTTCCACTAGGATTTGAAAGAGACACATGCACCATTCACTTGCAACTAGTTAGAGAGGAGACACGACAGTGTAGACAAAGTAGCAGCAAATTTAAGGAAAAGCCATGAAAAAGACATATTACGACAAAGACCGCTATTTCTACAAAGCTAACACAAGTAATTATACACAAGATACATTTTGAACTGGCAAATAGCACGATGAAAGGAATAATCACCTCATCATTGGTCGACTTTTGGGCTCTGGATGGAGTAACCATAAGCAAAACGAAGCTTCTTTTGGCCATTTTAGCAGCAGTTGAGGAGGAAGAAGCCGATGTCTCAGACTAGACATCGTTATGCATTTTTCTTCACTGGAGCTGAATGGACAAAATAACTGCTCAAAAAGAGAGGAACCTCATCAGTATACAGAAGCAATTTGCAACATCTTACAATTCATTTCTTCCCAAGTTATCACATAAAAAAAGAGAGCCAGCAAAATTCACTACTTGAATTTCACAGACAAACCTCGAAAAGGAGGATGCCCAACCGGTATATATCTGACGCACAGCAACTAGGGGCCCCAGCAACCTCCTCAGGGCTAGTATACCAACCTGCTTCCATGAGCAACACCTGTTTCATGGGAAAAGGTGGGCCATTCTCTTTTGCTTGTTCAGCGATGCTCCCATCTTTAATCTTATTGTCCCTGATCTCTTCAACTAATGAAACTTTGGCCGCATAAATGGAGCTCGACCGGATGTGACTATTACCCAATAGCGCAATACTGGGAGTTTCCGCGGAATGAGAATTCTCACTTCTTCTCTGCTGATGCATGTCACGGGGAAAGGAAGAGGATTCGTCCTTCGCCTCAGTCCGGCTATTTGACCCATCTTCCAAAGAATCGGATCCTGAATCTGAACAAGAAGCGGATTCTATGAAGGAGACCCGGTTGAAAGAAGACGTAACAAAGCAAGAAGGCCGCACATTTTGGATGACAACCCCTTGTGAATGGGCAACATTCACTATCTCCACTATTTGCCTAAATATATGCAAACATTCAAATTCATCCACTTGTCGATCTGGTTTGTCCAACCACTGTCTCAAGCTAACATCATCCCACTCTAGGGCACGGAAGAAAGTGTTAACCGTTAGCTCCTCCTCGAAATCACGAGATAATCCGGCTTGATTTCTAAGGCTATCGGCAGAAGCAGAAAGAACTCGATCTCTTACCTTTCTAAAAGCAAAATCCTGCTGTGCATCACCCGAAAAATCGATTCTCTCGCCACGAAGGAACCTCAGATTCCTGTCCGAGACATTAGATGTACTTAATCCCCGAGAATTATCAGACTTCTGCCAAGCAGAATCAGATGAACCTTCCATGGTTATCCACCCAAAGCTGCATGAAGCCCACAAAACACACATCCAACAAAGGGAGGTATTCGCCGACTTCTACCTACTTCCACCGTCACCATGGGCATCACGAAACAAAATCCGAAGCAAACCAACAGATCGAACCCAACTACCGAAAAGGTCAAATGCCCGATTCCTTCGTGGCAGTAGAATACCTGGTGGGCTTTAGATTAAATACGAGAAACGAAATGGGTTTGCACAAAACGAACTAGGCAAGCGATACCACAAACAGAAATTCAGCAGAGAAGCCTCGAAACCTACGGGAAGATCACGTTTCTCAGCAGGAACCAAATAAAGTAACAGCAAAAGCGAGCACATGGAGAAAAGCGAAAAAGTACCTCGAATATATATTCTAGCCAGACAATGCACCAGCAGATACAAAGGGTATTCTCGCATGGAGCTTTGTGTCCATCCCTTCAGGCCGTGGGTGCGTGTGCGCGTTTGAAGGAGAGGGAGGGAGAGAGAGAGAAAGAGAGAGAGAGGGAGAGAGAGATATGGAGAGAGAGAGAGGGTGTACCAGTACGGCTGTGAGCACACCAAAGAATGATCTTCTCCCACTGTTCCTGCTAGGCTAACCTGAGAAAGAGAACCACACACCAAAAACTTTAATTGCACTCCTCCCCTACAGAGGCACCACAGCCTCATAAATTCCCCTCATTTCTTCCACGCAGCCAAAAACCCACAAAAAAAAAAAACCACCCCACGAAAAAACTAGGCCGTCCGTGAACAAAAAAAAAACAAGAGTATACACATTTCACACACGCAGATAAATCTATCCGATCCTACTTTTTTTTTTTATTGTTGTTTGCTTGTGTTTCCTTCATCCTTTATCTTCCCGCTTTTTTCCCACCGGCGTACGTGGCGCAACCACGGCCTCAGGCTAGGGTTTTTCTCGAGAACAGGGAAGCCGAGAGGAAAGCAATATACAAAAGAGCGGCGTGGGGGGCCACGGGGAATAAAATAACCCGAAAGTATCCCCCACACCCCCCATTTCTCCCTGCTCTTCTCGACCCCCCCCTCGGAAAGTTGTCGCGGGATTAGGTTTTCCCCAGAAGAAAGTTCTTACCTATAAGTGGAAAGCGGGAGGTGTGATCGGGACAGAACACTTGAAATGATTAAACAATGGAGCAACTTGGGATTAAACAAACATTTAGACGCAAGCGTCGTCTCTGCCCGGGTTCTCCGAAACCAGTTCGTGAAATTCAGTTGTCTCTCTTCTTTTGTCCGATTAAACTAATCCCTCCCGAAATGATTGCTCGCTCGCCGGGCACGTGGGCCGAACGATTTGGGTAGCGCACTGTCGCTCCAGCACTGATCCTCCTGATTACAGCATATACTTCGTCCAACAGAGGAGACGAACACGCTTTCTCGCTCCTCATCAATTACCTAAAATAGAAACGCTTCTTTTTTTTTTTGTTCTTCCAATCTACGGACAAACCTTAGAATAGGAACTGAATTAGCAGCGGCGCGCGCGTACCTGTGCGAGCTACGCGACGAAGGTCGGCGCGCGGCCTCGTACCGCGGAATCCGGGTCGGATCGCTCGCGCGAAATCGGATACGGATCGGAATTGGCGATCCGCATCTGCATTGGAAGCGGCGCTCCGCTCGAAGAACGGAGCGGCGAAGCGGCGGGAGCGACGCGGCGAGGAGGAGGTGATCGCGCGGCGAGGAGGAGGTCGAGATCGGTACGGGCTTCTCCGGCGAAACCCGCCGGGATTCGTGGAGATTCCCGAGCTCCCGCGAACGGAATTGCCCCGGGGGGAAAATCTTTGCTCGAGGAAGGGATTCAGCGGAGGGGGTCGACGAGGGAGAGCATCTTCTCGGCGACGTCGTGTCGTTTTGGCTAACGACGATGATTATGGAAACGAGCTTCTCTAATCGGGGCTTAATTAGTACATTAAGTGGGATCCACGTGTCATGGACGCGTATGATGATATTTTCGACGAGTAGAAGACGATTTTGCGTCTTCTGTCTGCGCGGTCAACGATTCTCGCACGGAGCGTGTGCATGTTCAACGTTCACTATTTTTTCTAATCCCGCGCTTTGGGAGTAAAATGTTGAATGCATCGGGACGGTATTGGGGGTAACGCTTTTAGAATCGTCAATGTAGGTAGACCAATTGAGGTGCGCGAGATTTGATTTAGACACTCGTATGATCGCTTAAAAAGCAGATAATGATAAAAGTAGTCGAAAAAATTCGCTTGCACAATGTGTAAATCGAGCATAACTTAATTTCTTTTGATAAACCGAAATTTACCAGGCCCGAGACTTCCGGTGTTCTGGCCATGAAGTAGAAATTAGTGCCCAAATTGAGATGGGTTAATACCATTGAAAAATCCCTAACTAGATACACTTCACGACGTGTGTATCTCAAATTAATTTTCGTCTCACAAAAATTCTCGAATCAATACTATTACGAGGTATTTACCCGTGCCTAATTTTCACCACACATGAACATCCCAAACAATCCACGTTTAACCCAAACTATATTTTTTTTCTATAAAAAAAAACCAAATCGGTACCCCTAACCCATATCTATTTTCTGTTAGCATTCCGTTTAATATTAATGTATTCAAGTCAATAGCGGAGGGCTGTAAGATGAATCCGACGTAGAAAATTGACACGTTAACACACGTATGCATTTTAATGGAAGGTAGATTTTAGATAGGGGTTGGATGATCTTATGCTTTAACTCTATTCATTATTTTCATTTAGCTACTTAGATTATGTCACTTGTAACTTTTTTAATTTGTACGCATCTCTCTCGTTCTCCATCAAATGTTTTTAATCCCAGTGTCATCATGGCTTTTAACCTTAGTTAACTGATATATATTATTTTTAACTCACAAGACACCCAAGTCTAGGTCTTCTCTATCTCTCTTATTAATGCTTGAAATGATTATAAGTCAAATAATGTTTCCTCATTCATATATTTTACTTGGCCAATGATGATCTCTCTCTTTCCAATCAAATATTTTCATCTTTCCTTCCAAAATCTTGTCATTGTCACTCATATAATAACTCATATGTTCTTAGAAATAAGTACAGCGCAAATGCCATAACTTTTGTATGAAGGACACTTAAATGCCATAACTTTTTTTTGACTCACTTAAGTGCCATAACTTTCGAAAAAATGATCACCTAAGTGCCACTTACGAGCTGATCGTGAGGGCCCAAAACCGCGATTTTTCCGGCCGAATGGTGACCTTCTCGGCAAGGCGACCACCAACAGCTTGAAGAGGGGGTGTCGGTGAATCATTCCATGGCCTCCGTTAGTATCGAAATTTCCATTTTAGCCTCCGTTGACGAAGGTAAAAATACTTCGTAGTCACACATTTATCAAGCCGATTTGTGTGACTACGAAGTATTTTTACCTTCGTCAACGGAGGTTAAAACGAAAATTTCGAGACAAACGGAGACCATGGAATGATTCACCGACACCATCTCTTCAATCTGGTGGTGCTCGTCTCGCCGGGAAGGTCACCGTTTGGCTTGAAAAGCCGCGGTTTCGGGCCCTCACGACCAACCCCTCTGACAAGCTGGTCGTGAGGGCCCAAAACCGCGGCTTTTCCGGCCGAATGGTGACCTTCCCGGCAAGTGACTACGAAGCATTTTTACCTTCGTCAATGGAGGTTAAAACGAAAATTTCGAGACGAACGGAGGCCATGGAATGATTCACCGACACCCCCTCTTCAATCTAGTGGTGCTCGCTTTGTCGAGAAGGTCACCGTTCGGCCGGAAAAGCCGCGGTTTCGGGCCCTCACGACCAGCTCGTAAGTGGCACTTAGATGATCATTTTTTTTTAAAGTTATGACACTCAAGTGAGTCAAAAAAAAGTTATGGTACTTAAGTGTCATCCGTACAAAAGTTATGGCCCTTGCGCTGTACTTATCCCTATGTTCTTAAATGGTGACATTGAACTTGGCCTATCAAATTACATCATGCATGACATCATGAATGCCATAGTGTTCTAAATCTAGTTACTTTATATCGTAATTATAACCTTAATTAATTAACATGAGTTGAAATTATTCTTTAAAATAAATAAAGGAGGAAGAAAAATTCATTTCCCCTTCTTCTCCTTGGAAGAGCAACTTCATCACATAATCTTTAGGTGCAATTTATCTTTTCCCTTCCAAAATAATAAGTAAAGCTTTCCCTTAAATTTCAATAAAGCTCCAAAATTTATTCAACTTGATTTGTTTGAGCTTTCAATATCATCTTTCTAGTATTTACAAGATAAAAGTTCATGGACTTCATTTTCTTTTTGTCAATGTAGTTTTGTCATTTTCTTAAAGATTGAGAGTTTTTAGTATTTGTTCTTATTTATTTTTCTTTGAAGGTGATTAAAGTTTTGAGTTAAATAGAATCTTTGTTCAAGATAAGTGAAAACTCTAGGAGTTAAGTTAAGTTTATCTATTGAGTAGTCTTGACTTAGTCATGGTTGTTAATTTTTGTTTGACTTTTGTTGTCAAGTGTAGGTAAGTTTCAATGATGGTATGTGAAATCTCTATATTCACTTGAATTGGGTCGTTAAACTTGTTACATGCATAGGATGTGCTTGAAGGATTTCCTAGGGGACATTTGATTGTTTCTCTAAAATGCGATGACAATTTTTTTAGGTATGAAAAATGTGGAAACGACGAAAACTAAACCCGAAAGTGATGTTTTCGCAATTCAACTAAGTTACTGATTTACTAGCTTTGTGTTGCGATCATGTGGTCAATTCTTTGAGTTATCAATGTCCACATTGTTCATTATTTGAGTTGTTGATGTACACGTTGTCAATTATTTAGGTTGTCGATATTCACGTTATTGATCTTTGAGTATGTTATAATTACTTGCATTGAGAATTGAAAGGAGGTAAGCATGTTATTATCATTGCCCACTTTTGTAATCATAAAAAGGGTTAGGTAAATATATTTTGAAAGTGATTTACATGAAAAGATGTTGTGTATTGAATGTCAATTCTTGAAATGAGTGTTGATTTCGATGTCATCATGTGCACAACTGCTATGTGATTTAATATGAAAAGTACTATGAAAATTATTTCCGTCACCTAAATATTAGTGGTGATGATACCTCGAAGTTAGGATGCCCCGAGAGTATTTAGGATGCCTCGAAGTTGAGATGCCATGTGTGTTGGAATACTCCGGGAACTGGGATGAGATGATATGCTAATGACGAATATATTCACATATGTTTATTAATAAACTAATTGGTGATAATTATGCAACACAATATGTATGCCATCCGCTTGCATTTGAGTGAACAATCTTACGCAATATCATTAATGGTTTTCATCGGCACGTCATGATAGGAAAGGATAATGCATTTATTCATTCAATTGCCTCTTATAGTTTATCTTGTACTGTCTTGAACTAATGTTGTTTGTTGGTATCAGATTGAATGGTAAGATGGTCTCATACCTTAGACTTAGAGATTTTATTTACTGGGTTTCGGCACACCCCTTATTTTTCAGACATGTAAGATAGATCCGCCACCGTTATTGCTTATTAGAGCTCCCATGTATTTTGAGCGTGAGTACCGAGATGTGCTTGTACCTTAATCAATGGTAGTATTGACTATATGTTTCAAACGTACGAGTCGACGGGAAGTTTGTTGGACCACTTATGAGTTCGATGTTCCCTTTGGTTTCGACGGCGATGGCTTGTCAATGGGTATGTTGTCGATTTGTAGTTTAGTATGTGACTTTTGTACATATTTGTGGAGGAGTGGTGTGATAGTTTTAAGTGACCCGACCCATCCCAGGACTTTTGTAATGTATTGTATTTGTTTGAATACCGTATCAAGATAGCAACTAGTGGTGTTAATATAACTAGGCTTATGTATATTAAACCGGTTGGATTTCTTGTATGGGGTGATTTGAGTATTTTATTGTACTTCCATATAGTAATAATAATTATGAATTATAATAAGAAAAGATACATGTCGACGTGACATTCCGGGGCGTCGCATGTAATATGCACAACACTTTCTTTCACCGTTAATTTGCATACTTATATTGTTAAATAGTCATCCAAATCAATAACGATAAAGGCAACTTGTGTAAAAGAAATATACAAAAATATACAAGACCTATGTGTCCTATTAACTAATTACAATGTGAAAACATTATCGTTTTGAATGTATATAGTTTTCAGCAAACTTATTCACCGCGAAAAGAAAAAAAAAACTGTAAAGTTCCTCAAATGCACCAACTTTTTTAGTTTTTTGTTCCCGGTTATGAAATTTACCATCATTGAATATTGGAGCATTTTTTTTAATTTTGATTTTTTTAATAAAATGTTACCGTACTCACACTTTGGCTTTTATTTAGCACGAAGCATTTGTGTCCCTTCAAAGTGTTTAAATATCGACAAGTAGGTTATCATTTTTTAATTTTCATCACTTTTCACACTTACAATATTGTTTATATCCGCAGAATTTAGAGAAGAAACGACTTAAAATCCCGCGAAGCAGACCCGAAATATAAAGGCTCGAAATTAGGAGTTGAAAGATAAGATTTCCCAAGTTAAAAAAGGTTACGGCCCGACACGAGCGACGTCGAAATTTTGACGCTAGCAGCACACAGGCCTGCTTACGTAAAGGTCTGGAGACATCCGCCCCGTTACACGAGGGATTGATTGGCCCTGCTCAATGGGCTCAAAGATTGCCCCAGTGGGCTAAAAGAGCTACCACAAGCTACGGGACACAATCGAGGGCTGAAGGATTCTTTTTAAGCGTGTATCACGTCTCCGGCATTTCTGAAAGGGATAACAGCACATAAGGTCTCGTGAACTTTGATCTAGTGTGCAATATCATGTTCATGAACTTTTAATTCGTGCAATGTCGTTCCTAGATTTCTAATTTATTCAATACGATTCCCGAACTATTGATAAGGGTTCAATGTATGAAAGGTTTAGAAGTTGTAATGTTGTCCGTGAACTTTTAATTTGTATAATGTGATTCCTCAACTTTGGTCCAATGTTCAATGTCGTCTCTAGACTTTTAATTTATGCAATATGGCCTCCAAACTATTTGTAGATCAAGGATCATATTGAACAAATTACGAGTTTACGGACGACATTGCACATTGAGTTAAAATTCAAGAACCGTTTATGTCATTTTCCCTTTTTGAAATAAGAGTCGCCTAATATCATTGCATTCTTTTTTATCTAGCTGGACAATCTGGTGATGATTCAGCGATGCCGAAACATTGTTGCTCGAAAACGACACGAACTATTCCCCTATGAATGTCCGAGGCATCCTTTTGATCCAGAACAATGCATTAAGGCTTGTCAACGGGTCGGGGTACAGAACAAACGGATACAGCTCGAGATTGAGAGAATTATAATAGGCAAAAATGTCTTCGTGGCCATCACCTTGGATGATCAAAACCGAGACAAAGGAACGTGTTATGGTCAAATCGATTTGCAAAGTCTAAAGGCACTTTGAATATATACCCCTTTTTGTCCTTTCCTCTTGCTTTCGGCCCTTTTTTCACGCATGTTACAGGAAGATACGAGGTTTAGAACAATCGTGAATTAGGGATGCATCATATAACAGATGATTTCATCCTTCAAGTAAGGTAAGGTAAGTGAAAGAGAGATCATACCTATTTCTCCTTCGTCATTGCACGTGCACTTTGCAATCACATATCTGTAATGTATGTCTCCATATTCAATCCCGAAACTCTTCCTCATCCCTCGAACTCATGGTCGCTAGGCCGTGTGCGCACTGTGGTGGGGACCTGGAGTTTTGTGATTTTTTACTTGAAAAGCGCGAAATCGTTAAAATTCCCCTGCAGAATCAAATGATAGCACATTGTCGCGACCTAAAAAAAAATCTGATTTCAATCTTAGGCTAATGGATTACTAGATCAATTAAATTAACTAACCTAACTCGAGTTCTCCCAAACTCTACCAAATCGCAACTTAGGTCCAATTGTGAGCATGCAAATATTTTTAAAGGAAGTCGCCACTAATCATTTAGGGTAGGTTGATTAGAAACATAAATAAAATAGCGGGAGTACTATTTTATTTCTACGAACCAGAAATCATAAATTCGGGGACTTGGTTACGCTAGATTCCCTAACGCCCTTTCGGTACCAATTTTGAAAAAAATACTCAATTTGACAATTTTGATAAATCCTGACTTAGAGTTCAAAGGTGCTGAAATTTCTTTTTGATTTTTACTTATTTAAATGAAAGCTAACCTATATGTAATGACGTGTAAAAATTGACATGCGATTAATCCAACCTAACATGCAAACTATATGTCATGCGACGACGTGACCTATTTCTAATGACGGGCACATTATTATTATTTTTGTATTTTTTTAATGAAATCCGGAATTAAAAATGCCAACTATCTAAACATGCAACTTTAAACTAAAGAAATTGACCTATTCTAAACAATCTTTTTTGGTATTTTTTATCGAAATTCGAAATTAAAATCAAGTAAAAAAAAATATAACCGCTAAATCTTTCGAATTAAGTTTCAATCTGAAGTCTGATAGATCGACCCTAAAATTCGAAATTCCCGCTATGGAAATAACTCTATCTAAAGCCTGATAGATAGATTTATTTCCACGTGTGCGGTTGCGGATTAGGAAATTTTCCTAATCGATCACATCTTGAAAAATTCTGATATCTTAAATATCTTGGATATATTCAAAGGATTTTGAAAATTCTAAATTCTATCCAAATTTGGTAAGTAACAGATATCCAAGATTTTAAAAAAAGGAAACAAATCCTAATTGAGATAATGATTATTATTCAAATATACAAAATTAGATATCAATAAGCACAAATTAGACAACAAAATATTCAAATAAAATCAGGATAGGATAATTACCTGATTTGCAGATTTATTTCCAAATTTGAACTTGCAGCGGATCGGGATTGTGGATCGGCGGTGCGTCGGGGGCGGCGGCGTGACGTAGGGAGCGGTGGCGACGCGGCGGTGGCGTGGCACGGACAGCAGCGGGAGAGGTGCGGCTCCGGGGCAGCAGCGGCGGTGCAGCAGCAGAGGCGTCCAGCGTGCGACAGAGGCATCCGGCGTGCTGCAAGGGCGTCCAGGCAGCGGTGCGGCTCTGTGGCAGCGGCGGTGGGCAACGGCAGCAGCGGTGTGCAGCGGCGGAGGCGTGCGATGCGGTCGCTCGTCTGGCGCGGCGGTGGCAGGCGCGTTCGCCGGGATGTCCAGCAAGAGTGAGGCTCGGCAGGGGCAGCGGCGCAACAGGCGTCTCCGGTGCAGTCACTCGTCCGACGAAGCGGTGGCGGGTGCAGCGGCGGTGTGCAGCGGCAGCGGCGGTGTGCAGCGGCAGCGGCGGTGTGCAGCGGCAGCGGCAGAGGGGCACAAACGGCGATGGTGTAGGTGGTGCCGATGTCTCTCTCTCTCTTTCTCACCTTTTCTCCAGTGATTCACTCGTGTGTCTCTCTAAAAAAATCTGATCTGAAAATTATGAGAACTCATCCCTGATTATGAAGCATAAACATGTATTTATATCACAACCCTAGGTTAATTAGCCGGGCTTCCTAGTCCTAATGGGCTTAGACTTAGGCTTTACTTTAATTCTAAGTGGGCTGAATTAATTTGGGCTTTTCTTTAATTAAGCATAATGGGCTAATTTAAGCTCAAATTAAGACAACCAAGCCCTTTCGCGTGTGATTTTCGGCCCCCGTCTTCCGAGTGAGCCGCATTTCGTTCGGTACCCGAGCTCGATTTACGTGATGAATTTTAAGCTCGCTTGCCACCGCCGACCCGATGCGGAATGCAATTAATCTACATGAACCTAAACTATATGCTATGCAATTTTAATATTTTTGTTTAGGGGTTAAAATTTAATCCCTAATTTTCTATGCAATTAACACTAAATGATGCGCCAAAATTTAGGTGTCAACAGCTGCCCCTCTTTGAGTGGAGGCTCGCAGAGGTTTCGCTCAAAGACTGAGACCTAAATTTAAACTATGAAAAATGATGAATGATGATTTTTTTTTTAATGATGATGATGCATGATACGCAAACAATAAGGAACGTATGCTAAGGCTTCTCACTTCATGCGGAGCGGTGAAAGAGTCTTACATACGGATCGCACAAAAAGCATCCAAGCGGGGGAAAGCCTTATAATGCTTTGAATTCCCTCGATCTCCAAACTTCTAGTCTATTGGAAGTAAGGTTCTCAAGGTACTGGATTGCCTACCTGTTACCCGTAGTTTCCTACGGATGCGAAATACCGCGTGATATGAAGAAAGAATGAGATGTGTTGTCTATACCACTGGACAATCACGAAAAGGATCATGTGACCTCTTTCATTTGGGCGAGCATGAAATGGTATGCTTCGTACTCCACTTAGCAACACCAACAGAGAAATTATGTCGCATGTCCTACTGGGCGAACATGAAATGGGGTGTGCTTCGTACTTCACTTAGCAACACCAAAAGAAAAACTATGTCGCCTGTCCTACTGGGCGAATATGAAATGGGGTGCGCCGCGTACTCCACTTAGCAACACCAAAAGAGAAATTATGTCGCATGTCCTACTGAGCGAACATGAAATGGGGTGTGCTTCGTACTCCACTTAGCAACACCAAGAGAGGAATTATGTCGCATATCCTACTGGGCGAACATAAAATGGGGTGCGCCGCGTACTCCACTTAGCAACACCAAGAGAGGAATTATGTCGCCTATCCTACTGGGCGAACATGAGAATACGGTGTGCCGCGTACTCCACTTAGCAACACCAAATGTCACCTGTTCCACTCGGTAAACATATGAGAGAGATAATTTCTCCTATTCCGAAGAGAGAAATAATGAAGAATAATTAGCAGACGTACCTGAATTCTTCTTATGACAGAGCCAATGGCATCGCTCCTGTTTTTTCCTGAGAAAAGATTAAAATAACACATGTGCAGAGGCAGAGAAAACATAATTCATGAATCTGCTTGCATTACCAAGCTTTACTAGGGAATTTATTAATAAGAACAATCATTTCGTCCTTTTGACATTTTGATCATATTAAATGAGAGACCTTTAATCAGAAAGGACTTTCCACTCACTCTCGATGAAAGGCTTTTAACCCGACCTTTGATGCGGGTATAAGAATCACTCGAACTCTCTTCATCGTGCTTGACAAGGGTTCGGATATTCTCAAAATCAGTATGACTTGGCCAATCTGAGAGGTCTTTATAAGGACTAAAACGTGAGCTTGGTCAATGACTTAGCAAAAGGGACTCTTCGAGTCGAGGCTATTGAAAGAATTGATATCACCAGCTGTTCCGGGTTTACAAGTCAGGAATGCTGCAAAAATGAGATAGAAAAATCTTGCTCGCACTTCTTCGAGCAACATTTATAAGCATTTGAAACTCTACGTTAACTCAAGTGCCCTATTCTGAAGAGACTTCGGTAATTGTTGTAACGTAGGTTCAGGTAGGCTTGAAATAAATGTCCTATTTCCATCAAAAGGGGTATTATGAACATGGAGATTGGTGATCATCTCATCTAGCAATTACTTCACAAATGAACCTTCAAATGGTCTTTTCCTTGAATAATGATCTTGCATATCGACTTAGTTCTTGCTGAAGCTTTTCTCTCTCTCTTTTTCTCTTTTTTTTTTTTGAGAGAGAGAGATTTTTCTTTTCTTCGAGAGATTTTCTGAGAGAGAGAATTTCGATTTGATGGAGTCCTTTTGCATCTTTTCTGATGAATTTTCTTTCGAGCTTCCATTTGCCCCAAGTCACCTTAAACTTGTCTTGAGATGATTTCATTTGTTTATCACAAGAATGATCACCAATTGGGTTGAAATGAATTCACCGCTCAAATTGGGTATGCAAAAGGTATAATGTGTAGGGATATAGAAAGAAATGCTCTTCGTCATATCTAAGACACTCGAGCTAACACGGAACTTGCATGCAATAAATATACTTGAAGATTGATGCAAGTGAAAGCAAGAAAATTCTAACCATTTTGAACTTTCTAAGAAATTGCCCCGGTATAGGATTATTCCTGACAGGGGTAAGAAATGAAACTTCGTTCAAAGGGGTAAGCAAATGATAACCTGTAGTGTTTAGATAGAGGAAATGAATGCCTCACATCATTTTGGTCGTTATACTTTTCGTGAGATAATCATTTACCTTGTCGGCACGGAATTTTCACTCAACTTGCACTAGAGATTATTATTCAGGACGTGTACGGAAATGTCTTGCCTTTCGTCGTCTTGAAGTCTCTCATGCAATATGATCGCTTATTAGGATAGAAACAGATTGCCAAATCAAACCTTCCTCAAACAAAGCTTAGTAACATAACAAGAAAATTAATTGATTCATGATATTCAATTTGACACTTGATAGAAACAAAGTCAGAATGAGTACAAATCAAGTGTAATATTTCTTCACAGAACTAGAATTAACTGGACTGGAAAAAACACGACCATCCATTTTGGCCAAAATCAAAGCACCTCCTGAAAGCACCTTTTTAACCACATATGGGCCGATGTAGTTTGGGGCGAATTTGCCTCCGGGAACAGGAAAGACTAGGGGTATATTCCTCAGGACTAGATCATTTACCTTGAAGTGTCATTGATGCACTTTTTGGTTGAAAGACTTACCTACTCATGCAGCAACTGGATTGGGCATTTCGTCTCACTCTCAGGGGGATTTGCCCTTCTCTTCACTTCTCCGGGTTCTCCAATATCATTCAGGTTAACGATGACAGTTTAATCTGATGTAAGGACTTTAGGCTTTTCATGCCGCTCTAGATCACGCTGAATGTCTGAGGAATTGTTGAGTTCGTCGATGTCATTGGGATCAAGCTCGGCTGCACATAATTCATCAGATTGGATAGTTCCCATACCTTCACGTGTCACAAGATTGTCCCTGAAATATAAAGTAAGGGATTCAGAAGGACAAACAGGGGTAAACATTGCATTTTTTTAAAAAAAATTTCTCTTCTTTTAATTTTTTTTTGAAATTCTTCTCAAAAAGGTTTTAACACGAGGGAGCATGAAGAAGCCCAGGCCTCAGAATTCTCCTTGGACTATATTTTTCTTTTATCGGTTGGATATCATCACCGGATTGGTTTGATGTACCTCAACATGCCCTCAAAAATGAAAATAATTTGTAATTTCATTTATTATCACCGAATGAATTACATTTATTGGAATGGAAACTGGGACAATAAAGTTATAGGAATGAAAAATCCTAAAAAGCAGCTCCCGAGACGGGGCAAGTCCTAGAAAGCAATAGAAATTCCCACGCAGGGGAGTGTGCGAAAAAAGTAAAGGTGTTACTCTCGCGGGCCAGTGCCCATTTCAACCAACGGTCCTTTCTCGATAGCTCCAATGAGCATGTTATTGAACAGAGCAGTGATTCCCTCCATCGCATCATCAGGATCTTCTGTTACTGGAGGTGTTAGATCATCCATACCTCCCCATCCATCGGGGACGATATCACGCGGGTCAATATAGAAGCTCGGAGGAGCCGAATATTTCACGTAGTAGTTGAACTTGTCGCTCGGTTGCCCCAGGGTGTCGATCACCTCTTTCTCTTTATGTATCATTCTTGCAGGACTCGGGGATGTAGTCTGGATGTTTGGAACTATGAGAAGATCATCTCGGCCTTAGCAGAGATATGAAGCACGAAATATTGATGCCCCAGTATCTAAGAGGTCCTGAACCTTGTGCTTTAGATCAACGTCGTACGACCATAGAACCATCTTGTTACTTTCATAAGCGTATGGCTGAGGTGATGCCAGGATCAATACTTCCGAAGCATTGGGTATAATGATCCCGTGGTCATTGTCAGAGGCGTCTTCGAGAGGGGGCATGTCAGGATCCAACTTAACTTGTTCATCGGTCATCCTTGCGAGTTCTTCATTCCATTCAATGATGACTTGAGATATAGTGGCCACTACCCCGAATTTATCCGTTGTCCCAATCATTCCCTTTCTCACCAACTCATCCACTTTCTTTTCTATCTCACCGAGTGACACCACCTCACCAGTCGAAACGTAACCAGCTCGGACTAAAGCATCGAACATATTTTCGAGAGGGACCCTGAAGCCTTGAACCTGCTTAACTTCTAGACCAAGGACAACATTTGCACTGCTCGAATGATCAGGGAGTGGATTGTTCTGCACATTGGGCTTACCGGTTGGCTGTAGCGCAAACGCTCTAGTCTCAAGTAGATCCTGCACTCGATGTTTGAGTACCTAGCAATCATCTGTCGAATGCCCAACTTCACCTCTATGGTAATCGCATTTCTTCGACGGATCATACCTTGCATAGCCAGCGGCATTAGATCTTTGTGACTCTGAATTCAGCAGGTTCTTCTTCCTTAGCACTGCCAATACTTGAGATAACGTCCCAGGAAGTGGAGTAAACTGGCGAGTTTTGCGCTGCTGGCACGAGTCCTGCTGGCCTTGCCGTCCATAAGAGGTTGTTTGCTGAATGCTAAATTGTAGTTTCGGGGCCTGAGCTGGCGTCTTCTGTACATAGGTCATGTTGACTTCGGGGACATGCTCTTTATCCTTCTTACTAGTAAATTTATTGCCTGATGAACCTGACTCACTGTACCATCCTTTCTTGAGCCCGGACTCAATCTCCTCACCCATGGTTATTAGCTGGCTAAAAGATTGGGCGGCCGTCACTAATATTCGTGAACGAACCGGCTGTTGTAGGGTGGACACGAACAACTTCATTAAGTCACGTTCTGAGGGTTCAGGCATGATCTGTCCCGCCATGTTCCTCCAGCGAGTGGCATACTCCTTTAGAGTCTCGCCCTCTTTATGCTCGGCTCTCGCCAGGTCTTCCCTTGTAATGGTGACATCTAGATTGAACTTGAAGTGCTTGACCAAAAGGTTTGCCACCTCTTCCCATGAGTCTTTCCGGTTGATCTGGTGGTTGGTATACCACCTCATTGCAGCATCCTTCAAGCTTGCTTGGAAGGTTTAGATCATTAGAGGTCCATTAGAAACATATCTGTTCATGAGCCCCTGGTACATCTCGATGTGCTGAATTGGATTTGAGGTGCCGTCATACTTCTCGAAGGCTGGCATCTTGAATTTATTGGGCACTTCAACCCGAGCAAAAATAGATAGATCAACAGGAGGAAAACTTTGAGTTCCCTCCACTTCGCGTAACCTCTGGTCGATCTTAGCCAGTAACTTGGCATTCTCATCATTTGGGGGTGGATGAAGAACATGGGCCACTGGAGACGCACTAGTGTCAGTCAGAATGACATCCTCCAGTTGAAGGGTGGGATTAGTGTTCACTGCAGGAGCTTTGTTAAGGCGAAGGCCTTGACGGGCTGGAGGTGGAATCTCCGATTGAGAGGCAACATTGATCTGCTGCTGCTTGGCCATGAGATCACTCATCATTTTGGACATGGCAGCTGCGATCTGCTCATTGATTGTGTTCATGTGTTCTTTCAGCTTTTCGTCAATCATGGCCGCAATCTCGGCTTGATTGGCCATCCTTCTTTTGGTCACCGATCGAGTATTATGAGGATGAGGGGGATCCGTGGCAAATTACCTGCAAAAGCAACAATAGAATAAATACAACGAGTAAGAATAACGAGTCGGTCCATGACATCCTCTAGACCCTCAAGATGAAATTTTTTTCGAAAGACCGATTCGTCCAGTAAATCTCGAAATTCCAAATTGCTTTATTCAATAGAAACTTGGACTAATTCCAAAATTTACGAATTATAGCTTAATGCTTTTCATTGAATTGCCCAAGATGGAAGGTGTCTAAAAAGAATTCTTAGAAAGATCGTCCAGCAACATCTATTACCAGAAAACATCAATAGCATGAAGTACAAATGTAAGCTAACATTCCATCCTAAAAAGAAAGAAAAACTCCCTAAACTAAACAAGAAATCAGACGGTCTTCCTCTTTTTAGAGGCCACATGATCTATAGACGAATGGGCCTTCAAGGCACGCCGCAGTCGTGCATTCTCTTCAGCCAGAGCATCTGCCTTGTCCTGGGCCTTCATCGCCTTTTCTTCACTGATTTTGATTTGAGTATGAAGAGTGTGCCGTACTGTCACGATCGGGATCTCGGGAGTATCTCAGCCGGGATGGTATGATGCTGAATATACCGGGCCGTGGCAAAGTGACTCTTCATCCTTCCGATGGGCTCATCCGCGGGCCAAATTAGCTTCTGAGTAGAACAATTCTGCTAAGCGTCGGAATGACGCCTAAGCTCAACTCTGTAGGACTCGCCCTTCTCAAACTGGACTTGAAATTCATTAGGTCTGAGTGGAGGTGGGACGTCCTGCAGAACTCGGAACTGACGTGTAACTCGAAGGGGCTGATAGCAGGTTGCCCCATAAATGTCCATCAAAGGTACGGGCTTCTGATCACCATGGTATAGTCGAGCCTCAACCTCCCGAAACCATACAGCTTGCCAAAGGAAAATCTTAGAGCTTGGATCCTTGAACAGATGGACCCATTATGTATAGTGCAAACTTTTAGTTTGATCTTGTATTTGTTTGAACCTTAAAATAGGGTTATCAGTCGTGTTCATTTCAAATACAGTCATATTTTCCCCGAATTGAGAAAGGTGTGAGAAAAACCAGATTTGTAAAAGCTCAATCGGGGCTCGAAAAATTCTATCTTTTCCTTTCTTAAATCGTATCAGAGATATGAAGGTCTCTGCCAAAATTGCGTTTATAAAACTAACTCCACCACATATTAATTTTACCGTTCATGCTATGACGGGATCAATAGCATTTTGACGGAATGGAAAAACGATGAGTCTGAAAAAAGCTAAGATAAAAATCTTAGACCTCATGAGGACGGAGTTATTTTCAAAACATTCAATAAGAAAAGATAGCGGGCATGCTTGACAATTACCCTTTAACACTTTTTCAATTTCCTTTTTGGTCAAATTCAAAAATTCAGCGAGCACTACCACAGGATCTACCTTAATGGGTGGTTCGACTATATCTAGCTCAATTGATTTCCCAATGGCAAAACTGTATTCTTCCAAAGTCGGTGTGAGCTCAAACTTACCTCCTAACACAAATGTGGTCATCTCGAGGCACTAAAAATGAGCAAGTGCCTGCATGATTCCGCTCTGAATATCTATGTCTAGGATTAGCAGTATGAATCCAATGCGCTTGAGAACGTACTGTTGACCATCTGGCTTCAACTGGCTCCATAACTTCTTGAGCTCTAGCTTCGGGGTAGGCACGAAACAGATATCGAGGCGACCCATTCTTATATAGACCACATGCCAAATGACTCAACCTAAATCATGGACCGACCCAAAATAAGATGAAGAAAACTAAAGAAAAAGCTCGAGAAATTACCATTCTTGGGGAGAGAATGTCAATCACAGAGACATGCACATGAATCGTGAGTTTAAACCTTAATCTATCTACCCTAAAGGTTTTTGCAAAATGAAATGATGAACGGAACGACATGTCGCAGCCTCGCGCACACTCATCATGACTAGTCGCAGCCTCGCATATAATAGTCATGACTAGTCGGGTCCAATCACTTCGGCTTGATTCGGTCGACAAGGGGAACCTCCATGCGTAGTAGCCTCACGTGCATGAGGACGACCCTTGAGCCATTTTTTGAAAAATTTTCGGGATCCAAATGGGATAACCTTTAGCGAAGTCTTACCGCCAAGGTTAAAGAACCATCTAAATACCATCTTAGAACTATGGGTGTGACCCAGGTCCGGTCACAGGTTGTGTGTGGTGTAGTGTAAATACTGTAAATCATGCACAATAATTATATGCAAACACCACTTCAATAGTGCAAAAATTAAATCACAATTCCACTCCACCAAGCCTGCAAAACAAAGGATTAGCCAATCACTACTCCCCTTATAACTCCCATCCTGCAAAACCATTTAACACCTAAGAATGAGAATTCAATCGAATTTTGCCAAATCAAGTGATTTTTCCATGAAAATTTTTTTTGGCCTAAGTCCTCTTTAAATTTTCAAAAAAAATTCAAGTTTTTCCCCAGCGGAGTCGCCAAGCTGTCGCGACCTAAAAAAAAATCAGGTTTCGATCTTAGGCTAATGGATTACTAGATCAATTAAATTAACTAACCTAGCTCGAGTTCTCCCAAACTCTACCAAATCACAACTTAGGTCCAATTGTGAGCATGCAAATATTTTCAAAGGAAGTCGCCACTAATCATTTAGGGTAGGTTGATTAGAAACATAAATAAAATAGCGGGAGTACTATTTTATTTCTACGAACCAGAAATCATAAATTCGGGGACTTGGTTACGCTAGATTCCCTAACGCCCTTTCGGTACCAATTTTGAGAAAAATACTCAATTTGACAATTTTGATAAATCCTGACTTAGAGTTCAAAGATGCTGAAATTTCTTTTTGATTTTTACTTATTTAAATGAAAGCTAACCTATATGTAATGACGTGTAAAAATTGACATGCGATTAATGCAACCTAACATGCAAACTATATGTCATGTGACGACGTGACCTATTTCTAATGACGGGCACATTATTATTTTTTTGTATTTTTTTAATGAAATTCGGAATTAAAAATGCCAACTATCTAAACATGCAACTTTAAACTAAAGAAATTGACCTATTCTAAACAATCTTTTTTGGTATTTTTTATCGAAATTCGAAATTAAAATCAAGTAAAAAAAAATATAACCGCTAAATCTTTCGAATTAAGTTTCGATATGAAGCCTGACAGATCGACCCTAAAATTTGAAATTCCCGCTATGGAAATAACTCTATCTAAAGCCCGATAGATAGATTTATTTCCACGTGTGCGGTTACGAATTAGGAAATTTTCCTAATCGATCACATCTTGAAAAATTCTGATATCTTAAATATCTTGGATATATTCAAAGGATTTTGAAAATTCTAAATTCTATCCAAATTTGGTAAGCAACAGATATCCAAGATTTTAAAAAAAGGAAACAAATCCTAATTGAGATAATGATTATTATTCAAATATACAAAATTAGATATCAATAAGCACAAATTAGGCAACAAAATATTCAAATAAAATCAGGATAGGATAATTACCTGATTTGCAGATTTATTTCCAAATTTGAACTTGCAGCGGATCGGGATTGCGGATCGGCGGTGCGTCGGGGGCGGCGGCGCGACGTAGGGAGCGGTGGCGACGCGGCGGTGGCGTGGCACGGACGGCAGTGGGAGAGGTGCGGCTCCGGGGCAGCAGCGGCGGTGTAGCAACAGAGGAGTCCAACGTGCGGCAGAGGCATCCGGTGTGCTGCAAGGGCGTCCGGGCAGCGGTGCGGCTCTGTGGCAGCGGCGGTGGGCAACGGCAGCAGCGGTGTGCAGCGGCGGAGGCGTGCGATGAGGTCGCTCGTCTGGCGCGGCGGTGGCAGGCGCGTCCGCCGGGATGTCCAGCAAGAGTGAGGCTCGGCAGGGGCAGCGGCGCAACAGGCGTCTCCGGCGCAGTCACTCGTCCGACGAAGCGGTGGCGGGTGCAGCGGCGGTGTGCAGCGGCAGCGGCAGAGGGGCATGAACGGCGGTGGTGTAGGCGGTGCCGATGTCTCTCTCTCTTTCTCATTTTTTCTCCAGTGATTCACTCGTGTGTCTCTCTAAAAAATCTGATCTGGAAATTATGAGAACTCATCCCTGATTATGAAGCATAAACATGTATTTATATCACAACCCTAGGTTAATTAGCCGGACTTCCTAGTCCTAATGGGCTTAGACTTAGGCTTTACTTTAATTCTAAGTGGGCTGAATTAATTTTGGCTTTTCTTTAATTAAGCATAATGGGCTAATTTAAGCTCAAATTAAGACAACCAAGCCCTTTCGCGTGTGATTTTCGGCCCCCGTCTTCCGAGTGAGCCGCGTTTCGTTCGGTACCCGAGCTCGATTTACGTGATGAATTTTAAGCTCGCTTGCCACCGCCGACCCGATGCGGAATGCAATTAATCTACATGAACCTAAACTATATGCTATGCAATTTTAATATTTTTGTTTAGGAGTTAAAATTTAATCCCTAATTTTCTATGCAATTAATACTAAATGATGCGCCAAAATTTAAGTGTCAACACACATATCCCAGGAGTCTTTAACATCCTCATTTTACGGTCCAATTATGCATCACGCAAATCGAAATCGATTATTCAGTGCTGGGTTTAAGCATAGTCAAGACAAGACCGTGGTGTGAGACAGCTATCCACCTTTTGCTCTGGCTTTTGGGTTCTCAACTTTAGCTTGAAGCATTTAGAATTTAGTATTGGAAGAAGAACACACATCTGGCTTGATGCTTACTGAGCTGATCACATGTTAGAAGTAATCGCATTTTGGAACTCGGACAGTTCTTGCCCATCTCACGAAATTTCTTCAATCTTTCTAACATGTTCTTCTCGCATCAGATCAAGGACGCGAGACCAGGAAGCCGAGAGAAAGGTAAGGTGAAGGGGGGTAAGTTTTGAATTTTTTCTGTACAGTGGCGAGCATGGATGGAGTTCGCTCCTCAGGGGAGAAGCAGGGTCAATGCCAACGAAGCACGGAACCTGTCGACCCGACCTTGGCATTTCACCAGTTCCAGTTCATCCATTCGCTCACGTCCGTTTCCCCCTGAATAAAATAATCCCGAATTAGTACGAATTGCATCGGATTTGGATTTGGATTTGGATTTGGATTTGGATCAGATTGCTTTTGGACAATCTTCTTCCCGATATGTCATGTGAATCCATATCTGCACGCCTTTTCTAATCCCATCTCGCTCCCCCCTCGTCCCGTTCTTCACGTTCTTCTGCTTCAACCCCGAGACAAAAAGAGCGAAAAAGCTGCTTCCTTTATATTCGCCCACTCGACTCCTTTCTGTTTCGCGTCCTTCGTTGCTCCAACAAGGGCAGTTTCTGAGGGAGAGCTTTGGATGGTGATTGATCCGGATTTGCTGATTTCGCGGTCGTTTTCTTAAGTGGGTTTCGTGAATTGGGATTGCGAATCATGGGTTGGGTGTAGGATCGGAGTTGATGTGGATGCGTTTTTCGGGTTTCGAAGCGTGCCTAGGGTTCTTGGTTGGTGCGTGATTATGACCCTCGAAATATACAAATTGAACCTTTAGACGGTTTTCTGGCAACTGCTTCAGCTGACGTGAGAGAGAATCAGCATTTATACCAAGCCATGTAATGCGAGGATACAGTTCTAGGGTCTAGAAGTTGTTCGTCTAGGAATCAATTCGATTCAGCAGAAAGATCAAGACCCACGTTTTGGTTCCTTCCTCGGATGGCCTCACCTGGGTTCTTCCTGATTTGCGTGTTGCATTCGCTGGTGGCGCTCACGACTGGAGCTCTCATGATGTTCTATTCCGCAGAGATATCTGCCATCAAATCCCAAGGTTCTACCCCTCACGATCAGCTCCTGATTCGGACCTCCGATTCGTTCTCGGGCTTGCTTCTCGTCGGCATCGGGTCCTTGTTGCTGATGGTGGCGTTTGTGAAGGACAGGGAGTTCCAGAGCTTCTTTGCAAAAGGGTGTGTGGTGTTGCATGTGGGCATGGCGGTGTGGAGGTTCTGCTTTGAGAGGAAGCTTGAGGAGCTCGTGGGTGAGTGGCCCAAGCAAGTTCTGGGTGATATTGCACTTGCAGTTTCGTGGATTTTCTTTCTCGTCTATTCATGGAGAGAGAAGTACGATTAGCTCGTGGAGTTGCAGTGATGCAATAGAAAGAGAGAACTCTGGGTTTCTGCAGATTGGAATAGAAAGATGGTGCTCGGTGAAATCATGCGATGCTTTGGTGAGATCCAATTGAGATTTTGAGCAGGACGTGGCGTAAGTTGTGAATTCTGGGTTTCAGGAAAGGGAGGATGGTTTTGCCATTGGGCTAATTACATGAAGGTGAAAAGAAAATTATAGTTTTCGTTGGGGTCATTTTAGATGCTGAAGTTTCGATTTTCATCTTTTTTGTTATGATCTTTGAGGAGTGAAAGGAACTGATCAGGAGTTAGCCTTTTTGCTGGACCACCATGGTTCTTCATTTAGCTCAGAATTCAGAAACTGCAGCCGTATCATATGGGCTTTACTGCTCTTGCTGGCTAAATGCAATCCAATTTTTGCCTGTAAATTTTTGTCATATATGGAATAAATACCCTTTTATCTGATTCTCTCCTGTGTTTAAGCATCTATCGAAGGTTACTATGATAAAAGAGCCAAATGAAGCAATTGCTGAAAGAGGAATATAACCACCATTTTATTGCAGAGTTCTGAACTCGCTGGGAACAAGGCTCCCCATTCGGAATATCAAGATGGCTTTTCATCGCCAATCTTGAGATTCATGCTACTCAGTACTCTGGCTGATACAATGCATGAATTGAGGAGCTATGTGAAGAACAAATGCACAGTTGAAGCCTGTCTGTCGACTGTGAAAATTTGGACGCATGTTCTATACACACCGCAACACTAAGCACTGGCTTTGATCATATGATCTGATATCATGCCACTGCTCATCACATAATTCACTATGATATAACGGCTAACGGATATGCATTTGAATATTTTCCATATTATATATTTATGAACTTGCGATGAAGTAAGATATGTACCTGCGCGACCACTTTTCTAATATAAAAATTGATTCCTCTTCTTTTTCTTTGCATTAATATAGGTTCTCGTTGAACAGATGATATGTCAGTATGTGGCAGCATGTGCTTACAGGTTCCTAATAACCCCTGTTTCCTACTCAAAGTTCTTTGGAGTCACTTTTAGAGTTCTAATAAGTAATTTAGCAATATTCAAGTTAGACTTGATTGAACATGCCATTGATGTGGTTGAAACCATTCTAGGGATAGTTAAGTGTGTCACGGTCCAGAGGTTTTCAAGGCACGACGGATCGGGGATGCTCCAAGATAATTGAGCGAGCCTTAAAATGTACACTATATTTAAGAGCATTCTTGTGATTAATGCAGATAGTTGGTAGATAGGGAAATGTAGTCTCCATTGTTCAATCGTGAGGAAATCTAGTATTGTTAATTGGAGGCATTCTTGTGTAAATAAGGTTGCCCTACCCTTATTTGTATCATCTCGCAATTAATAAAAATCCAGAGCAACTTTCTCTACGAGTTTCTCTCTAGAATCCCTGTGAGCATTGAGAGTTTGGCTAACCCGGGGAGACTTTCTTTACCCTTGCGGGCAAGAGTTTCTTAAGCCCGCAGGGATAAGGGAACACTAGATCAATCAGTTCGAGAAAACTCAAGATATGTCAAGAATGATTAATGAAATTGATAGGCCAATGTGGTTGACTGCAAAGAAGTCGCAAATTACTAACCAATTTCATCCAAATCAAAAACGTTTTGGGATTTCCTTTGGAGAACGGAGGATGTGATTGAACTCGAATTGCAAGCTACATGCATTTAAATACGCCGTGGAAACACCAGATCTAATGTCAAATCGAGTTTAAAAAAATTTCACGGGTCGAGAAAGAGGGCCCGATTGAAAAAAGTTAGCAAGAAAGACGTGGCCCATTTCGCAACTCCTAAATCGCTGCAAGAGTCGTTCCGTTGCTGCCCATTCTTGAATCCTGCGTTCTGCCATTCCGCTGCCGCAGTCGAAAGTTCTCCTCCTGCCATAGCAGAAAGTGTAAAGGTTCCTTCCTCCCTCCTCTCTCTCCCTCCTCTTTCTCTCTCTATATTCGCTGTTCTTGCTCCTTCTCCTGTCTTCAATGGTAGTCTGATTGCTGTTCGAGACGATCGTTTGCTCAATTCATTGTTAAATTATCCCCGGGTGATCTCTATTCTTCGGCTGCCGTGCCCTCCGCGATTTCCTCCGCACGCCAAGTCTTTGACCTTCGTTTTGCTTGCGTTTGATTTGCCTCGCCTCGGGTACGAGATGCGCCCTACGTGTTTGTTCAAATTTCTCTTTAGCTTGTTCATGCTGAACGCATTCGGAGCACAAATACCGATCACGGCGTTTGTGTGGACGGGGATGTCAAGTTTTTTTCTTTCTTTTCTTTTGGGCCATCTGTTCGAGCTTTTACTGGTTAGTTAACCTCTTTTTTTATATAGCTTATAGCTGGCTGCTTAGAGGTGATTCTTTGGTATCTGCTCTGTGTCTTCTGTGGGAAACTGAAGAGGCAGGGGAAAGAATTCATCGATGAAATTCTTGCATGGTTTTATGTTTTATGTGTGCCTAATGAATCGATCATCATGGGGTCCCTAAAGCGGAAAGTCACCGAGAGCCAAGAGTTTGAGAGAAAATGTCCTGTAAAAGTTGGGGGAGAAGCCTGATAACCCCTAAAAATGTCCTCTCACATACTTGTCTGACCTCTAAATATGCAAACTGAAAGTTCCGGTTGTCTGGATTGGGGCAGTACATTCTCCTGTGGTGCGCTTGTTGATTGGCTTTGGTTCTTATGCTCAATGTTCAGTATCAAATTTAGCTTCTGTGGTGAAGTGAGTTTAGTGGACTTAATCGGCCTTGATATTTTTTTGAAGGAAACTGGAGGTGGAAATTGATTATCGATAAATGTCAATTGAATATCGGTAAATGTCGGTAATTTATGTTTATGTTTGTTATTTGCACTTGATTTGAAGACGGGGAGAAACCTGTGTTGGTCGTGCCTGTGTAGCTGATAATTTGGCAGTTTCATTACCATGCGTGCTTCTCAAGCTTCATTCATTTTTCTAATTGTTTGTATTTTTTCTTCTTCTTTTTTTCATCCGTGTTTCTTATCAGGAGGCATAGTCTCCAAGTGTACTGAGGATGGGAGGGTTTCCTTTGGAAAATGGCTCCTCAGCCTTGGCTTTGCCAGGTTCACAGCAAAACCAAGTTTCTGCTGTAAAAACAACTGCACCCGAGTCAAAGCCAAAAAAGAAGATCTGTTGCGCTTGCCCTGACACGAAGAAGCTGAGAGATGAGTGCATCGTACAGCATGGTGAAGATGCTTGCAAAAAATGGATTGAGGCTCATCTAACTTGCCTCCGTGCAGAGGGATTCAATGTTTAAGTTCAACTGGGATGGGATTTGAACTGACAACAAGTTGAGTTACATTTAGCTGATAGAGACTACATACTGGGACGGTTTTACTGAGATCGGATTTCAAAAATAAGTGAGAAGACAGCATTTTGATGGAGTTTTGAATTGATACATTCACACAACCCATGCCTTTTCTCTTTGTTCTCGAATGATGAATGTGTAACCGATTATGGTGGTTATACCTTTCTTTGAGACAGATGCTCTGAGTCGATTTTCTTTAGTGGAGTGATTTCACTCTCGCCCATCCACAGTTGGGTTGGTCGTTTCATCTATGACAATTTGTGTTCATAAGCAGAGATGTTTCTGACTCTTGGAAGAACACCTTTGTTGATTGTTTTTTAGGCTTCTTGTTAGCTCATGTTCTGTTAAGGCTACTTAGTTCTTAAATCACATGTATAGTCTGGGAGGAGCAGCTAATGGTGACTGGTCTATCAAGGCGGGTTAATGTGAGTGTGCACAAGGGTTTTCATTTCCTTCTGCGCTATGCAAATGATCCCAGTCCGTTGGGATGCAGAACCAGTACGAATTCTTGCATGGTACTACTGATATCCTTGAACAACTTTCATGATCGCTTCGCGGTCAGTAGTATGAATTGTTGCATCTTCGTTCATCAAGAAGCTTGTGTATATGTGGATGGTTCTGATCTGAGTTCTGCAAATTCATCTACTCTCCCGTTCCTTCTTCCTCCAGTCCATAACCATCTGAGAGTCATCGTCCATGTCTTGATTCGCCTCTCATCTCTGAGCTCAGTTTTCTTTCAGGGCAAAAGAGTAGGAATCTAGTGAAGGTTTTCTAAATATGTAAGTGTAGCATAAGCTTCATCTCTTTTGAATCTTTTTTTGTTTATTGCAAACCGGCAGCCATGTTCCTCCTCAGCCTAAGTTGCAGCAGTATCTTCGGTTGACGGAGCACCTTGTTTGTTATGAATCCATTTGAGACTTTGTCCAAATTGTTCATAGGCTGATAAAAAGGAAGGTCCAGGCGATGATTAAGCAGCATGAAGATTTGGCCGCTGAGGTTCTGAACCAAAATGCTGGAGATGATGAGACTAATTTCGCAAGATTTGAAATATATTTTAGGCTCTATTTGTTTAGTGAAAAATAAATAATTTAGCACATATTTTCTTAAAAATGATTACTTGTATTGCTTAAAGAAATGAATGAACGAAAAAAAAAATTTAATCGTCCATGTAAATGTTTAGATATAAGTTGTTATCAGTTAATAACGTAATCATTTAAAGCTATGCAAGCGATCATTTGTAGAAAAATATTTTTTAATTCGTATATTTTTTCTTGATACAAACGGTGCCTTAGTATATTTGTTAGTATTCGAGATATAGAGAGTGATTTGCAACGCCCTGGACAAACTAGAGTGATAAATTATTGTCAAGCGACTGAGGTGCTGTTTGCGTTCATTTAATTTTCTACCAGAGAAGGTGCACACTCGTCGTGTATTTACAAAAAATTGATTTCGCAAGATCGTTCATATTAAGAAATATTTGAATTGCTATTCAATACAAAGGAATTATTGACACGATATGAAGAAGTTATTCATGCATGCTCGTAAAGAGAAATATATATATATATATATATATATATATATATATATATAGATTTCAACTTTTTATTATAAAGGTAAGGTAGAGAAGATTAAAATTAAAATTGAACTATATGACTGCTAAGATATAATTACCAATTTGCGTATTTAAACAACTAGATACAATGTGGAAGAAAAAAAAAGGAATTGTGATCCCTTAAAAGTATAAGGTCTTCTTTGCTTCATATAATAGATAATGATATTTGTTCATTTACAGTAAATAAAAAGGTTAATACCATGAAGTCCAAACTAGTATACCCGTGACAAATTTATCCCAAACTAATTTTTGACTACCAAAAATCTCAAACTAATACACTTATGACAATTTTACTCTAAATTAATTTTTTGACTACCAAAAACCCCAAACTTATACATTTATGACAAATTTATTATCCGTCAAATTGGATTAATACCATAAAAAATCACAAACTGATACATCTGTAAAACCCCAAACTGGTACACCCGTTAACTACCACGAGTCATCCAACTTAGAAATTTGATGGAAAAATTTAACAGAAACTAACGAAGGGTAAAATTATCACATGTGTATCAGTTTAAGATTTTTCGTGGTATTAACACTAAATAATAAAACTAGCTGGCTTATTTTTCATTTCTTCACATGTTTCTTAATTTTCTAGACCGTTTCGCTACGCGAAAATCCAAATAGGCTTTTGAACATCGCTTTTGTGAATAATGTTGAGCATGTGTAAGTGCTAATTATGGATTGAACGCAACCTTGAGGAATGCTAGGTATAATTATAAGAGGACTTAATTATCAAAAAAATCCTAAAACTATTTGTATTTGTGCCAATTCAATCACAAACCTTTCGATTTGGCTAATTGAATCATAAATCTTTTGATAATTTGCTAACGTAATCTATCTAACAAATTTTAACTGGAAATTACTAAAGTGAACACCAGTTGTCTTACGTGGCACACCAAGCACTAATGTGGACAATTTTTTCAAATTTAAAATTCTAAATTTTTTAATATATATTATTCTTTTCTTCTCTTTTCCTTCTTTTCTTTTTTTTTCTTTTACCGTGGCCGGCAAGGGCCGTGGGCGAGGCCAGCCTCACCGGCCATGGGTGACAGCGACCTCCCCCACGAGTGGCAAGGCCTTGCCTAAATCTGGGGGAGGCCAGGTGAGGGGCCGGCGAGCTTCGACAGTGAAATAAAATAAAAGATGAGAAGGAATAGAGAAGCAAAGAAAAAAAGAAAAGAAAATTAAATAAAATAATTCAAAAAAATTGTCCATGTCAGCATTGATTCTGCCATGTAAGATCGGCTGGCGTTCACATCGGTGATTCCAGGCCAAAATTGACTAGATAAATTAGATTAGCAAAATGTCAAAAATTTTACGATTAAATTGACAAAATGAAAAAAGTTTAGGACGAAATTGGCACAAATGTAATAGGTTTATGACTTTCTTAATAATTTTCCCAACAAAGTTTAAGACCTTATGGCAAAACCTTGAGGAATTCTAGGTATAACTATAAGAGACAAGCATTCCTTTAACACCGAGTGCCCATATGTAATTAGTTTTTTGGCATGGTGGTCAACGGGTGTGTGGGGCAGGCTTAGTGCACTTTGACTCAGCCAACTACCCTGGCGATTTTAAGGCGTGCTCCTCACGCCGGGCCGATGCATTCAGAATTTTACTTTGCTCCAAACATGGCTCGAGGACAAAACCATAAAGATATAAACAAAACTCCCTTAGCATTTATTATCGGAAATGAAGATCTGGTATGATTGATATTATTCAAGGCTATAAAAATACTTGAAAAACCTTTTAGCTTTTAAATCGAGAACGACTTATAATACAGTGCAACACTCAGTCTATTAAATAAAAAAAAAAGCTACATGGTTTTAGATTATATAAACTAATATTGTTCGCCAAAGGGCATGCGGTTTGCTGGTAGAGGAATTGGGGGTGGGGTCAAAGAGTACTAGGTCTAGGGTTCGATCGGGTTCACTGTAACTTTAGTTCGTGTGGATTATTAACGGCTGTGATTTGTTTGATTCCATGGACTCGAGTCGAGAGGAAAACGTTCTCGCATTCTCACTCGCTCGCCCATGGTCAAAGGTCAACCCGGTCCCCGGAACAGACACGTGGCAACTGAGGAACGAAGTCTCTAGAACTCCCCAGCCCTCCTCGCCAGCTCCCCCCTTAAACCCTAAACCCTCCTTCTATATATCAACCGCCTCCGCCGCTCACCTCCACGCTTTTGATCGAGTTCACTAGCAATCGCTCCGCTCACCTTCCATCGAGGCTCTTCCGCTCCACGGCTCCGAAAATGGCGGCTCCGGTGGCCCGATCTCTCCTCATCAACCGCCATGCCTCGCTCCGCTTCATCCGCGCTTCGCTGCTCCGCCGATCAAACGCCGCCACGGTCAAGGACCAGAGCTTGCTTGCCCCAAGCGGCGGCGGCGGCGGCGGCGGCGGCATCGTCCTCGGCCAATGCGAATTCCAGAACCCGTCCTGTGCCCATTTGAATCGGCAGGTCGCGGTGTCGGCTCCTCATTTGCTCGGCCGATCGTCGCTGCTCGTCAGCGGTGAAGATCGGAGGGGTTCGGGGAGGGAGTACCGTCTCGCGGCCGAGGACGAGCTCGAGATGCGTCGGCGCAAGGAGGTTTCGGACGAGGACGAGGAGGACGATTCCGGCATGGAGGATGGGGGTTTTGATAGCGACGATGCTGGCAGTTGGGGGGATTTCGACACTGCGGATTTTGACGACGACGACGACGACGACGACGACGAAGACGATGCCCATGTTGATGCACCTCGCAAGACGAGAAAATGAGATTCGAAATATATTTTATCAATCACGGTCGCTTTTGGTCGTTTCTCGCGCTTAATAAGATTTTCCCGTTTCTTAACGAAGTCCATATGGTAGGTGCAGTACTCTGTTTCTCTCCGTTTCTTGTTACGTCGGTGTCGTGTTCTGTCATGCACGATTCATGAGTTTTAGTGGACTACTTTCAATTTCCGGCACCCCGTATTTTGATCGTGTAGATTTTTTACTTAGAATTCAAATCCAAACATTCAGAATCCAGTCGATGGACTGAGCGAGCGATCGCGCGAGCGTTGTATGTTCAAGCGCATTGAGCTTTCGACTATTTCAGTCAAATTTAACTACTTTCAACCAGGGATCAATGCAGGAAGCGCGAAACATTTGTTTACGCGGAGGAAAGACCTGACAAAGTTCACCTCCCACGAAATCATCCGCGCAAATGGCGCCGTTTGCAGATTTCGACCCGATCTCTAGAGATTGGGTAACTCGCAGAAGGAACCGACTTTTTGTAGGGCTTGTTTCCTTTTCTTCTTCCTGTTCTTCTCTTGTGTGCCTTCCCCTGCCAATCCCCGCGTCTTCATCCACCGGAGATTGTCCCTTGGACGGAGCGTGGTCGAACCCGCCTCTCTCGGGTCCCGGTTGTCCGCCGTGTCGAGGAAGGGGAAGAAAACGTACTAGGGGAGGACAAACATGATGAGGATGACAAGTGTTGGAAAATCTCCTAGAAAAGATGAAAACAAGAACAAATATTTGAGTCATGGCGTGCAAACACTGCTCTCGAGAATAATTCCGCTCTTTGAAGTAAGAAATTCAGCACGATAGGCTCTAATTTTTCCGTTGCAGGCGAGGCCAGCCTTGCCCAAATTTGAGGGAGGTTGGGCGAGGGCCGCGCGAAAAAGAAAAAATTTGAAATATTATTAAAAAAATTTCCACGTTAGAGCTGGTTATGCCATGTAGGATGTCCATGTTAATAATTTCTGATCAAAATTGGCTGCATGTGCAAAACGTGAAAAAATTTAGGGCTCAATTGACATAATTAAAAAGCTTAAGATGGAATCGGCAAAAGTGCAATATGTGTAAGACTTTTTGGACAATTTTCCTACATGATCGCACTGGTATTTCACTCCAAATATAGGAGATATGGCTCATCTGCATTTGGATGCGATTCTGGATTGTTTCATTTATCTTCGCAATGTCATTGTTAGGTGAAAACTTCAATCAAAAGCTAAAGCTGTGTTGCCTCCTATTTACTTAAGTCATTAGCGACAGTTTCGTTCGCCGACAATCTGCTCTGTTGGCTTGAGCATCTAATTGGACCCTCAGCTTGAACATCTATGGCTGCCCGAAAATGTATACTCTGAATTCCAAAGAAATGTAAAGCAGGCACATTTTGTTTCCCAAGGAGGTGCGCAAGGGGGGACATCAACCAATACCACACTGAGATCTCTGAATCTTGGCAAGAATGAAATGTAAACTGAAACCAGGTCAAATCTTTAGTTCATGAAAATGGAAAATATCATCGATATTCCAAATCGGCCACCCCTCGCCTTCTTGATCGTGCCATGGTGAGCGAAATTTTCACATACCTAGCAGGACCCAAAAAAGTCGGGTTTCATTGTGTTTCTGAGCTGAAAGACACTGGTTTCAGGAGCCAATTTAATCTTGTGCTTCCTTCTTGTTGATTCTATGGATCCTGGAGGGCTAACCTTCAGAATTCTTCACAAATAAAACCACGAGAAATTACTTCCCGTGTAATGACAGAGCGTCCTGCTCGGATACGAACCAAGTGCTCAAAACGAGTATTAAGCTGTAACCCCTCGAGTTTATGACCTGAATAACATGACAAGCCCTGTCCCTTCCAACGTGAGACTTCAAGGGTTATGATTATGGCAGTAGATTTCTTTTCATATTCTGGTCTGGTTAATGGACAGGGCAGAAACAGAGACGGGGATGGTGATGGAGTGGACCTTGGAGCGGAGCAAAAGTCACAAAACTGAGCCTGAGACGGGTCAAGACCAAGACTTTTAGCCAGAAGACACGAGCGTGGGAATAGCAAATGCCCCTATTTGAAGAAAAGTATCCATCTCGTGAAGACCAACCGAAACATACGAGACAACCCATTTTCGTTTCTTTTAAAAAACACTTCGCCTAGGGCCTGCGGAAGCTCGCAGGAGACGAGCGGAACTCATCAACCGGTGGTGTCAATGGCTTGCGTGTGTTGAAGGGAAAAAACAAGAAAACCGCAGGTCAGTAGTCAAGAAGCAGATCTCTCTGTCCCGCCCTCGTGCCCCAAAATGATTTGATATGACGAGCCCCGATCAGCAAAATGTTCATCGCGATTCTCAAAAGCAATAACATCTACATACAACAGATCAAACCATTGCCAACTACTACTGCTTGCTTCGTACATGAGTATCTATCAAGGATCTGAGACACCCTTTCGTGGAAACTCATCAATGGCATGATTCGGCCATTCGAGCAGGTACCTATTCTCAGGAGCTGTTCCCTTTTCAGAGGATTGTTGTTCAAGAACATGCAACATAATTATCCATGAAAGCAAAATGCTAATTTCTAAAGCAAAGATACGAAAAGTAAACCAAAAAACAAAAACGCGAATTGAGTTTCATATACATGCATATTGCATTCCCCTCTCATATTGACAGCGGATATCGCGTATCGCAGGCGAGCATAACAATCAAAAAGCCTGTGGATCACGAGAAAATTACAAAATTCCTGCTTTCCACTAATCGAATTCGATTGGGCAATTGGCGTAAATTTTCAAGAATCAATACCGACAAGGAGAAGCGAGTCAAAATTTGTCTACGACCTGGTCGGTTCCGTGACCAGTTGAACCACCGTCTGGAACAGAAGAACGGACAGCGACTCGAGAGAAAAGTAGAGGAAGCCGCCTGGGGAGTGAGTCACGAACGATCCGAAACTCTTCCCCACCACGCAGTGCCACGCCGGCCCGTACACCGAGTCAAACTCCTGCAAATATCGCAACAATTCAAAACAAAAAAGAAGACGACGAACTAATCGAAGAAACGATACAGATGTATCAGACAAGCCCGCGAAACGATGAAATTCCTGTCGGAGTCCATCATCAAGGAGTGGCGCAAGGTCTCCTTCTCTTCGCTCGAAATCGCGTCTTTTAACATGGGCACGAAAGCCTCCTCCTTTTCGCTCAAAAATCACGTCTTTTTTTTGACGCACCTTCTTGAGAGCGCGAGCCAAGTGGGTGTTGTTGGGACGGAGGCCGGTGGGAGACGAGTCGAGGAAGGATCGGGTGCAGCGAAGGGCGTGCTCTTGCATGTGGACGGGCATGTCCGACGACCTCAGCCTCATGTTGAAGCTGACCGCGGTCGCAGCCAGCCGCAGCACTTCTTCTTTCGGGGGCTTTTCGGGTCTCTCCACCTTGTCCCGTTGACGAATTTGATCGTTCCGAATGACTTGCTTCTCTTTGTCGCCCAGGCCCCCTTGCTTCTTCTCCATGTTTTTAGACAGAGAGAGAGAGAGAGAGAGAGAGAGAGAGAGAGAGAAAGGACGGAGGGAGAGAGAGAGAGTTGGTGTGAAGTTTTTGGAACTTTGACCGGGAAATGGGTTTGACAGAATGAGAACATATCGTGGTACCACAGCCACCCACTCCACAGGGACTTGGAGCAAATAGCTTTGGTTTTAAAAAAAATACGGTAAACATCGACGGGTCGAGTGTTTCTGTAACGAGTCGTGCCAAGGTTCAGACAGCGACGCGTTGGAACGCTAATTGGGAGGAGGAGGAGGAGGAGGAGGAGTGATTGGCTTGATGGAAGACTTCGTTAAGGGAGGACAAAATATGATGACGCACGAGGGAAGCATGCAGAGATTTTGCTGCGATTCTCGTTGACTTTGTCTAATCTCATATCTTTTTCCCGTCCATAATCACCCAACATTTTTTCCATTTAATTGAAAGAAAATTATTTTCGAAAAAATATTTTTTGATTTTTTGGTATTTTGATGATGAAAAACTAATCGATGTACGAAAAATTATTTTCATGAATTTGAAAACGACAAGCTTAAATTGGAAGAAAGTGACTTTTTTTTGTAATAATAAGAAAATGACTTATCCTAAATCACCAAACAAATAAAAGCTAATTTCTTTGAAAATAATTTTCATGGAGATTTTTTTTTATAAAGTTTTCAGTGAAACAAACGTACCTTTAAAGTGTGTTCGCTTAGCGAAAAATAAATAATTTAGAAAATATCTTCCTAAAAAGGATCATTGGTATATTTTATTATAATATTTTTCAAGTCATTCATTTTTCGCGAAACAAACGGAGCCTTAGTATTAGTCATTTTGTGTTTAGTGCTATATTTGGCGAGTGAGAGAATTTGGGTGAGAAAATTTGGTAAAATCTTGAACTTTTGTGCCAAGGTAGAGGAGGGACAAAAGTTAAAATATTCGGCAATTCTCTTCTCAATTCTGGTCACCCTCTTACTCCCAAACAGTGCCCGAAAGATCAACACTTCATTTTAACCATTTTTTCCCCACAAAATAAATTTATTTGCTATAGTTGTTGTATTCCTCAATTCACATAAAAAAAACTGGTAAGGCTATTTTCGAGAAAAGGAGAAAGATTTTACTAGCAACAATTTCAGCATAGAAATGAAAAAAAACATATATCTCCTTTACACTAATAAATAAGAAATTTGATCCATGTCAAAATTTAGGAAATTTCCCCGGACCGCCTAAAAGTATATAGGAAAGTCATTAAGATTTAAAATATTTTACGATTTTATAATTTCAAAACTAGATCTCAATCGTGTGGAAATACTGAATCGATAGAACCATAGAATTTAGGGAAAATTCCATTTTGGTACCCAAAGTGGGGTCAAATTCTCAATTTGGTACCCAAAGTGGATAAAATGTCAAATAAGGGTCTGAAGTGCTTGATCAGTCTCAAATAAGAGCCCGAAGTGCCCAAAAAGTCTCAAATAAGGGTCTGGGTCGCGGGGCGGCCAAAATGTTCGCCGGCGGCCCAAAAAAGGTACTGTTCCGGCACCGGAACAGTACTTTTATTATTTTTTTACATTTTTTTCTTTTCCTTTTCCTTTTCTTTTTTTTTTCTCTTCCCTCCGCCAGCCTTTGGCGGAGGTCGCCAGCCTCAGGCGAAGGCTGCCCTCGCCGACGTCGGGCAAGGGCCGCCCCTGCCTGGGCGGGCGAGGGTCGCCCTCGCCGGGGTCGAGCGACCCTCGCCAGCCCAGGCGGGGGCGGCCCTTGCCCGACGCCGGCGAGGGCGGCCCTCGCCCGACGTCGGCAAGGGTAGCCTCCACCTGAGGCTGGCGACCTCCGCCAAAGGTCGGCGGAGGGAAGAGAAAAAAAAAAGAAAAGGAAAAGGAAAAGAAAAAAACAGAAAAAAGAAAAAAGAAAGAAAAAAATGTAAAAAAATAATAAAAGTACTGTTTCGGTGCCGGAACAGTACCGTTTTTGGCCGCCAGCGGACATTTTGGCCGGCCGGAGACCCAGACCCTTATTTGAGATTTTTTGAGCACTTCGGACCCTTATTTGAGACTGACTAAGTATTCCATATCCTTATTAGATACTTTGTTCACTTTTGGTACCAAATTGAGAATTTGACCAAACTTTAGGTACCAAAATGGAATTTTCCCTAGAATTTACGAAATCGTTGCCATCTTTTCGTTTTTCCTAGACTATGGTGGATTTAGTGCAGAAAGGGAGAATACTCGAGCCAAAAGGAGTAAGAAAATGATATAGTTGGGAACGGATAACGAAGCGGGTGAAACGTGAAAATAGTAAGTTTTGTAGGTTTCGTTTATTTTGCGAAAAATTCGATATTTTTGAAAATTATTTTTTGAGAAATCATTTTCCAAGAAAATAACAATATTTTTCGGTATTTGGCTGAGACTTGAAAATGAATTGAAAAATATTTTCTATCATTTGGTAAGAAAGATCTCATTTGATTTTCTTAAATAGACATACACCATTCGAATGCTAGTGATTTGTATATGAGTAACCAAAAAATCTAGCACATGCATCGGGGTCTCAAGCACAGATTCTCAACTCCCGAACATGAGCACGGGTACTGATCTTGGGCCTGTTGAAACCGAGCCCAAGAACTTAGTGTTCGTGCTCAGGTTCCTTCCTAGTGTCGTGGCCCAAGTCCACAGAGGGTGGGCCTAGGTCCCCAGTGCTCGAGCTTGGGTCCATTAAGGCCGAGCCTTGGACCTAGTGCCCGTTACTGGGACCCAGCGCCTAGGCCTAGGTCAATCAAGGCCGGGCCATGAACTTGATGTCCGGGACCTCGTCCCTTACGCCTGGACTTGGGTCCATTGAGGTTGGGCCTAGGACCTTCCTGCCCTTGCTTAAGTCCATCGAGGCTAGGACTTGGTTCCTGGCACCCGAGCTCAAATCCATTGAGGTTGCGCCACGGTCGTTGACGCTCGAGCCTGGATCGGTTGAGGCCGCGCCCTGGTTCCCGATGCCTGTGCCCATTGAGGTTGGGCCCGGGACCTCGACGCTTGGGATAATGTCTTTAGCACTTGTACCTAGATCCATTGAGGCCCAGCCAGGATTCGTCAAAGCCGAGCTTGGGTCCCTGGTGCTTGAGCCTAGGTCCTCGACAAACAAGTCTAGACGTGGATGTTAGAATCCCAAGCCTCGCTACTACGGACTTAGGCTTGGGGCGCCGTCGAGGTCCCCCAAGGACCCGAGGTTCCAAGCTTGGCCTCAATGGACATGGAGCCAGGGCATAGGCATTAGGGTCCTAGATCTGGCCTTGATGGACTCGAACGCGGGCATTGGGACCTGGGCACGGTTATCGAGGTCCCAACCACAGCTTTAATGGACCTAGGTTGGTCGTGGAGGACTTGGACGCGGCCATCGGGGTTCAAGCCCAACCTCGATGGATCTGGGTGCGGGCGCCTAGGTATAAGACTTGACTTTGTTAGATCCGTGGCCCGACTCGATGTTACCAACTTGTGTCTTGGGCCTAGGCACTAGGGACTTGGCCATGCTACTAAGGGCCTAAAAATGAGCGTTGGTTTCCCGTACCAAAGCATAGAGTTTCTAGTCCAAGCGTCTATATTTAGTCATATTTTGTAAAATGATTTTTAATTTTTTAAAGAGCAAAACATTTTCTTAAAATTTAAGGTTTGGTAGTAAAACATTTTCTGTTCATTTTCCGTTAATTGCTAATTTTTCCAATGTCCAAATTGACTTGTCCGAAATGGCAAAATTGACCCTCATCCACTGCCGATCTCATCATCCACTCCATCGCTACCCTCCAAACAAACAGCAGCCAAACACCTCCGCCCCTCTCTCTCTAGAAAAAAAAATCTCTCCGGTCTCTCCCCTTCTTCTTCTTCTTCTTCTTCGTGTTCTTCGCAGTGACATCTCTTCGCTTCGCTGCTCACGCCCTTCCAGTCCCCCCCGTCTCCCCATGGCCACCGTGCTCGAGTCCCTCGCCGTGCCCCGCTCCTCCGGCGTGCCACCTCCCGCCGCTTTCTCTCCGGTCGCCTCCGCCTCCTCCCTCGCCCCCGCCGCCGGTCGCCGGAGGTCGGCCCGGTTCCCGCAGGCTAGCGGGTTGAGGATCAGGCCGGTTTCGATCGTTCGGTCGCTGAGATCTCCGAGCCAGGGCCCGAGGCGTGCTCCCTCCGTTGTCTGCGAGGCTCAGGATACTGCAGTTCAAGGTTGGATTCCTGAAGCTCGCGCCTTTTTTTAGTTTTTTAGCGCTAACATCAATATTTCTCTGATTTTTCTCTCGTTTGTGGAGTTACCTGAACTTTTTTTTTTGTCGGATTCATTCGTCGTCGGTGTATTCGTAGATATAGTTCGATTTGATTGCTTGGCGAGTTAGCGTCTGATGTCCTAGTTCAATGATGCGGAACTGAAGGCCGACGATTGGGTCGCACTGAGTTACTGAAATCGTGGGCGAACTATCTTGTGCTACTGAAGATTACGGGAAATAATTTTATTTGGCGTAAAAGTTGTCGCCAAGTTCTCTGTTGATGTGTAGCGGAGCTCTTTGCTAGACCTGCCTTTAGTAATGTTTATGGCGGAAAAAGGATGCCTTAGCTGTGTACTTGAGGCCGACGAGCCTAATTGTTATTGTTTGTTTATAAGAAGGCTCCAATTCTCAACTTTCTACCAAATGAGTGACGTTATGCTAAAGAAATTGCACAAGAAAAGTTGGTTTATCTTGGATACAGTCCTCTCTTGTTAGAGGAATGGAAATTGTGGCGTCGCAATATAGATATATATCATCATAAAGTTGTGTCCTCTCGCTAATCTACGTCATTGATGAGCTTATGATAGGGTTTTAAGGAAATGAAAACTCTTGAACTGTATGTCAATTTCAATGAAGTTTCGGGACTTGTCATATTATCATGTTGTGGACTTATCATGTCGTTTGGTTGCTCAAGGTGGTCTAGAAGAGCTTCACTTCTCCTCTTTGACACATTGAAAATATTCGTATGTTGCATTAGATTAATGGTAACTAGCTTTATTATAAGCAGTCATTGGCTTTGAGATTAGTTTGTCTACTGATAACGCAGCTTAAAATCTTAGGGCAATCCTCGCCAACAAACTCATTCATAACCAGCATTCACTAAACAAGAACTCATCGAATGGTTTAGCTTGAGCTTGGCATAAACACATTGCAAATCTCTATAGTGCTGGATTATAGGTACAACTTGACTAGAAAGCTCTTCACGGGCACATTCTGAAAATGGAAAAAATTGCAACCATAACTTGGGATCTGTCATACACTGATGCAACCATTATTTGGGTTTTCTTATACAATGTTAATGTGCCAAGTATATGCACAAGTTGGCTGTAGAAAACGAGAAATCCTGGTTTTATAGGCAAATTTCGAAAGGTGAAGGCCATATCTTCCTTTCTGGATCGGCATTTTGTTATGGATTGGAGGAATTGAGATGGTCACCACTCTAAAACCGAAAAAGCGATGCAGAAAAAGATATATTCAAGCATTAACAGTCTTTTCTTGTTTTTATGTAGTGGCTCCTGTGACTGATGCGACATGGCAATCACTTGTTTTGGAGTCTGAATTTCCGGTACTGGTTGAGTTTTGGGCTCCATGGTGTGGTCCCTGCCGAATGATCCACCCTGTCATTGATGAATTGGCAAAGCAGTATGCAGGGAAATTGAAGTGCTACAAAGTTAACACTGATGAGAGCCCTTCAATTGCCACTCGATATGGCATCCGAAGCATACCGACTGTCATGATATTTAAGAGTGGTGAGAAGAAAGATGCTGTTATTGGTGCCGTTCCCAAGTCCACATTGACCACTAGCATTGAGAAATTCTTGTAAAGGTAGTAAGCATGAGATGCTCCTGCAGCAATAAAGTTAAGCATAACTTTTGTCAAATCTGCCTTTTCTTTGTCTGATGGCTGCTTTGTTCGACTTCTGTATAGTGAAGTGGGACTGTATTATCTACTTGCTTAATGTCAATATCGGCTGTATAACATCATCAGGTGAATTTGGTATCCATCTCTTCCGTTGCTCATACGTGTGCATTACCTTTATGTGTGCAATTTGGTGCCGAATGCACGTCTGAGCTTCAGTGTTAGGAAATCTTACCTGTTAAAAGAGTGGTAGAGTCTTGATTCTTGAGCTGGTAACCATAATCTCCATATTCAGCAGAACAGTCTTTAGGAGTTTAGTACATATTCTGAGGATGGTCTTCCTGTTCGCATCACGGTAGTTCTGGATCTACTGGAGGAAGTTCTGATGTGTCTACACGAGATTATTCCTGTGCTTGTGGGCCTCTTGAGAGTTCTAGTGGACTGGTTTGTGATAATCACCTCGGATGTTAGATTATATATTCTGTATTTTAAACATGGAGGGACCTTGCTGCTTGAGCGGGTTATTCTTTGGATCATAGGTCTCTGGACTTCAGTTGGTTTAATGCCTGAATGGGATGCATGACTCAGCTTTTCTTAATTATCATCATTTTTGCATCTTTTCTAATGGCAGATAACTCCATTTTCGGGGCTAACTTTGCATTCTTCAAGTTTTCAGCCATTTGACGTGTCAGTCATCAAGAATATTAATATTTGACATTTTCTTTTGATGAGGAGGGTAGAATTAACAGAAGCTCCGGAATGGGATGTAAACCAATGCAGTTATTTTGAATCTTCAGCCGGAGAAATTGCGAAAGATTTGAGTGCTTAAAATGCATCGTTCTGTAGCATGGTCAAGAGTGGTTTCTTCTTTACGAATTAATAGCAAACTCATTGCTTGCTTCTACTGTGATTTTGAGTGATATTATTTTAGTTTATTCTATGTTTGGCGGATGATATGGTAACGTGGGTTGGAACTTGGAATTAGCGGCACAGAGAGCAAATGTTGTCGATAGGTGTGGTAAAATGCGGTTGTCCTAATGAACATCTCAAAGGACAAGTAGACGAACATCAATGGTACAAAACATGAAAAAGGCGGCACAATTTATAGTCAGGATTAGTGAAACATTGGAGGTACCAGGGTGGGAATTGACAGATGAACAGTAACTCAGGATTCAGTTTCATCTTACTCATTTGCTTTTCGGCAGTACTTGAGGGTTTTAGTTGAGAAAATTATGAAAATTACGCTGATGCTGAAGCAGTTTGCGTCAGTCAAAAGTAAACCTCTAAACCTGTCTACACACTTCACCCTCCGAAACACCACATGCTACCGAGTACACCAGCTTCAAAGGCCCAAACCGCACCTCTAAACCTGTCTAAACGCTTCACCCTCCGAAACACCACCCGCTACCGAGTACACCAGCTTCAAAGGCACAAATCGCACGTAGGAGTCCCGACAAAGAGAGCTTCGTTTTTCATCTAAAAGAAAGTTCAGTAAACCGTCCTAGCGATGAAGTCTTAAATCACTCTTCGCCGATGGCAGAGCTTCCATTTTGTAGCTTCTCTGCAGATGGTGAAGACGCTCTTGACCAAAACCTTTCACACCTACTCTCACAAATCCTAAGATATCATTGTCTCACATTGTGACCACGTTAGGAATTCTAGTCCAAATTGAAAATTGATTGAGTAGGATTTTTAACAGAGTAGAACTTATCTAACCAGATTCCTTCGATCCCAGATGATATCTTGATTCATCAGTATGAAACATATTTATTCAGAACATGTTCAGGATCTAACGCAGATATTGTGTGATAATATCAACTAAAAAGTTAACAGATATTCCTTTATCTGGCTTTTGTACCGCTGTTGCTTTAGAGTCATCAACTTAAAGCGAAGCATGAAGAAATGCAGCTATTCCGAGCTAATGGAGCTCGAATTCAATACAAATGAACAAGGACGTGATGCCATAGCCAAAAGAACACATAGTTGTACAAAGCACGACTGACTCCAACTCCCACTTCTCAATGTTACAGCTGCAAAGCAACAATCTGTAATGTCACTCATTCAATCAAATATTCTTGTTTACTGTGATTTGAATACATCCTGAAAATGATCTATCTATTGAACAAGTGACACAACGTGTACATATACCATGGGGCATAAATGTTGGATGTAATACTTTCTCCCTGCCAACTGACTGCAAACATCCTGGAGTCCTCTAGAAGTGGAAAAGGAAAGCATAAAATATGAATAGCAGAGCCTAGCAAACCGGACTCCAGTATGTGGCTTCGGTAGGTGGTGGAGAAACAATATGGCTGAGCAACCAAAGTCTCATCAGTAAGCCCAGTACTGGACATAAGGCTTAAGGAGGGACTTGTCCCTGATATGGTCCCACTCCACCTGTTTCCACCATCCCATGTCATTGTACTTAATCTCTATCCGTTGGAGAGTATGAGAGCCAGTAGAAGAGCGATAAGAAGAAGGTGGTTCCGCCTCCTGAGGGAGGCATACACTCAGCGGTATCCTTTTCAGCTTGCAACACCCTTTGAGTGTTATGTACTCAAGAGAATCACAAATTATTGTGCTGCTACATATGCTTTCCAGCGCGTGTAAATCCCTTAACACTAAAGTCCTTAACTTTGGGAGAGTTAAGGCAGACGTTGTTTCGTCTCCTGTCACTTTTATGAGCATCTCGACTTCGTTGCAGCATTGGATAGAAAGCACCTCCAAGTTTGCGAGGAGGGGCAGCAGCGTGTGCATCATCAGCTTCTTCATTTTGCAGCATTTACTGATTTCGAGCTTTTTCAGACCCCAGAAGGTATTACCTTTGGATAGCACCCGCAGGAATGCACTCGCAGCGGCAAAGTTCTCTTCTACCTCCACTAGGACGCGGAGGTCCTTAAGTGAATCTAGTCTTAGAAACTCAAGGCTTCGAAGATGGGTGTATCTGTGTGAGAGGAAATCCATGGACAGCGGAACGACACACTCCATGGATTTAACTTTCCCAATCATGCAGGCCTTCATGTTGGTTACCTGGTGAAATGATGGGATGTTCATTAGGCTTCTCAGGCCATCCTCCACAAACCTTTCAATTATCAGCAATTCAACTTCTCTTGGGAGCAGAAGCCGCTCTTCCCATTGCCATCCTTGAGCGATGCAACTTAATCTCGCGATTTTGTTATAATCTTCCATGCTTCCTATTAGAGCCTCATCATAATCAACACATCCCAGTCTCAAGTCCCACTTCTTTGGACCTTTTCCATCATTCAGATATGCCGTGTACAGATTAAATTCATTTTCATCAGCGAAATTGCATTTTAAATCTTCCAAGTTCCTCATACTCATTATCTCCCTTCCTTCTGCATATAATTTACTGCCAAGGTTGAGGTATTGCAGATGAGCAAGTTTCGGCAGAACTCCAAGAGGCAGTTTCCTAAGTTCTGAACCATGCAAATCAAAACTTCTTAGATTTACCAATCTCTCTAACCCTTCAGGTGCATCCCGGATTCCACTTTCACACAGATCTAAAGTTCTTAACTCCTCCATCTTTGCCACAGACGGGACTAATTCTAATTCCCTGCACCCCCGGAGCAACAATGCAACGAGGTTCTTCAAGTTGGATGTTGAACATGGCAGAAACTTGATATTTGTCCAAGATAGATCGAGAACTTGGAGAGCAGGCATGTTTTCGAAAAACGCATTGGGTAATGCCTTCAAGGAAGTGTTATTGCTCAAGCAAAGGAACTTGAGTCTAGGACATTTGGGCGCCATCCCTTCTGGGATTCCCTCAATGAGATTTCCCATTAAGGAAACTACCTCAAGATTCTGTGTCCATTTTTCCTCTTCAGGTATCTCTCTCAAATGCAACCCTGCTTTCACCATATATCTAGATCTCGTCATGTTGATTGCCATGTCCCTGAGCAAGTCATGCATCTTCAATTCCTCTGTTTCTTGTCCAGAGATGTTCGTGCGTTTAACACTTTCCAACAAGCAGACGTTAAGTAATTTATTCACCAACGTATGTCCCCTATCGTACTCCACTTCCCGACTTCTGCTGCATATCAGTCGGATATCCATGAAGTATCGAATGAGCTCACTTCTTTCAATCATGTAATCCTCAGGATATAATGCCACATGCAGGAAACACCGCTGCGCCATCACATCATTCAGTCGAGTATAGCTAATTCTCAAAACACCGAACACCTTCTCTTCCATGCATTCTTCCGTGAAGTTTGCTTCTTTCAATGCTTCTAATGCATTTCTCCACTCATGGATGTCCTCCGTCCCTCTCATGCTTCCAGAAACCACCACAATTGCAAGAGGCAAACCTCCACATTCCTGTGCGACAGACCTTGCTATATTTTCTACTTCAGGTGGGAAGGCTTTTGTGCGCCCCAGATTCTTCATGAACAAGTGCCAAGCTTCATTCTCGAGGAGAGTCTCTACTTTGACAGAAACTTGGCATTCCATCTGGTTACACACATCCAGCTTCCTCGTTGTCAGGATCAGTTTACACCCGTTCTCGTCTACCGGAAGTCCCAGCTCTTTTAGATCATACGTATTCCACATATCATCCAAGATGAGGACAAATTTTTTTCCCCTCAGGAAGTTTGATAATCTTCCAGCTCGATTAATCCTATCATCCACATTTGACAGATCAAGATTCAGACATTTTGCAATCTTGTGTTGCAGCTCGTCAGGGCTACATTTTTGGGATACGACCACCAAACCGACCTTCTGATTAGTGTTATGCGCCTTCAAAAGGTTATTGTAGATATGTGTTATCAGAGTGGTCTTCCCAACACCTCCCATACCAAAAACTCCAATTCTCCACACGTCATCATTCATCAAGTAAGATAATATCTTTTGCAGATTTTTTCTAAAAGTATCGCCGACTAATTCCTTCGTCAGCAGTTCATATCCCCTGATATAATTTTGTGTGAGTCTGCCGCCAAATTCACCTTGCTTTCTAAGTTCCTTCACCTCTTCGATCAATTGATTCATACGATTTACCAATTTGATCAATGAAGTGATTCTTGAGAGAAGTCTCGCATTTGCAACTTCTTGTTCTAAGCTTGAGATTTCATCCTTTTTTCTTCGTACATTGCTCAGCCAATTCTCAACTTCTCTCTTTCTTTTTCTTCCAAGAGTTGACTCCGCGTGTTCTACTTCCACAATTATGTCTCCTTCTCTACTAATAAGACTCTCGAGCTCGCTTTTTAGGATGTGCATCTTCCCACCGGTATCACCATAATTGTTGATGCAACCCCATGCGATTTGAAAATTACGACCAAATTCTGCTAGTGCATTGATGTAGAATTGCATCTTATTACCTGAAAAGGACAAGTTTAGCAGTTCGACGTGGAAGAGAAATTCTATCTATGTTTGATTTTAATGCCATTCTATTGTTGCAATCAACACTAAACCTTTTACTAAGCCAAAAAGCAACTGATATTGATTGGGATAAAATTCCCATTCTCTTGAAGAGTTAACTTGAAGCTGATGTACATGCTAAACCTCCATTTTATCTGTTCTAGATATGCAATGAGATATTATTTTAACCACGAAGAGAAACATAAAGCAAGCGATTGTCTACGTCACTTATAGTGCACCTTATCGGGAAGACATCAGTTAGAACAACAGATGAATCGAGTCACAATCAAATTTAATGTGCTGTTAGACACTAAGGAGATCATTTTGGACGGGTCTAATTAACTAAGCACTCAGAAGCCTTTTGAGAGTGAAAAATATCAGTTAAAACCACTTAGCTGAATCAAACACAGTGAACAGACGTCTTAAACTCAAACCAGATTCGTAGAATCGGGATTTCTTTCCTTTGAGCATCATAAAAGGTTGGGACTATAAACGCCATTCGATAGCGGCGTTGGATGCAGTTTGGATTCTGACCCAATTTGAAACTATGGAAAAGATACCAACGGAAAACAGATCATATCCATGCAGTTAAACCTTCCACACAGACCGCAGGTTTATGTTTCGGATTTCTACTGGTGTTTCTGGGCTGAGGCACATGAAGGATCACCATCCAAACATGCAGTAGTCTCGTGTAGACAAATATTGCTGTTCAGTAGGTCTATATTTTCAAGATTCTCTATGACTGGATGATCGGCAGAATGAACTTTTTCTTTTTCAATATGTCAGATATAGGGGAGCCAAACTCAAGCAGGCCTGATTGCATCAAACACTGCAAAAACTACCATCTTCTTTAGCTCATGGAATCATCACGACTGGACATATTCCGTCAAGTAATGAACAAATTCGGATGATGACCTTCTGCACATAGATTTAACAAGTGTACCTCGACTCGGGCTTGCTGATTCCAGAGAAGGAAGGGCCTGTACGCTGTGGAGAAGCAGGCAAAAGCTTCTGTGGAAATAAAGAAAATGGAATTTTCTTTTGTTTTTGTTTTGACCCCCCAAAATATCTATAGATCAGGAAACCTCATCATGTCCAAAGGGTCAAGTTCCAGGAAAGAGAGAAATGAAGAAAGTCGGTCAATCCCTTTGCTTCTAGAATGTGGTTTGGCTTGCCGGCCTTGCAAGACAGAGTCAATGATCCTTTGGCTCTTTGTATATATATCACCTACACTTGATGTGGCTAACTCCGGATTTTTTCTTCAATTCTTCTCGTCCTCTCCCTTCCTTTTTCTTTCTTGAATTGACCCGCGACTCATCAGAGCGTATGACCTCTCTAAATTCTTTCCTTCCTAATCTCTTCTACCTGCAGAGTCTCACTGTGCAAATCCAGAGCCGGTTGCTTTATTAGTTTTCATGGACAGATATCCAGACACTTTAGACGGAGGGGTCCAGCGTCGCCCACGCCAGGTGAGGGCTGGCGACCCTAGCTCAGATACGGGGCGAGGGTCGCCTGAGTAGCACCAACACGCGATACGACAGGACACGACACGTATCATGTCATTTTTCAAAAAAATATAGAATTCCGACATATTGGGACACGCGTTGACTGCATGTCCGAGCGTGTCGGCCGTGTGTCCGATGGTCGGACACGCGACACGTGCCCGACACCAACTCGGACGCTTCCCTAGCGTGTCGGTGCTTCATAGAGGGTCGCGCCCTCCCACGGATTGGGGCTTGTTGGCCCTCATCGGGGCCTCGCCTGGGGCCGGCGAGGGTCGCCGAGCTTCGGGAAGGCCCAAGCGACCACCGCCAGCCCTTCCCGGCGGCTGTGGCGGCAGCCACCAGCGACGGCGAGGGCTTGGCCACAGCCGCCATGGGTCTTCTCCTTCTTTTTATTATTTATTTATTTATTATTATTTAGTTTTTTTAATTTAATTTAAATAAAATTTGAAAATTAAAATAAGCCACCTAGGAAAGAGAAAACATTAAAATAAGTCACGTCAACGCCACATCAGCGTTTTTCATTAGTAAATTTGATGGTGTTAACTTTATAATTCAATTGGACCAATTTAACAAGTTTTAGGATTTAATTATATTTTTTGCGAGTTTTAAGATTCAATTGTACTTTCTCGATAAGCTTTAAAATTTCTAGTGAACATATTTTGTATTTTTGTTTAGGAGTCCAGTACATACATTCTCTGAGGATGGTCTTCCTGTTCGCACCACAGCAGTTTTGGATCTGCAGGAGGAAGTTCTGATGTGTCTACACGAGATTATTCCGGTGCTTGTGGGCCTTTTGAGAGTTCTAGCAGACTGGCTTTGTGATAATCACCTCGGATGTTAGATTATAATTTCTTACAGAAAATATTTTAAAACATGTAGGGACCTCGCTTCTTGGGCGGGTTTTTATTCTTTGAATCATAGGTCTCATGTCTTAAGTTGGTTTAATGCCTGAATGGGATGCATGACTCAGCTTTTCTTAATAACTCATCATTTCTGCATCTTTTCTAATGGCAGATCACTCCACTTTCGGGGCTAACTTTGCCTTCTTCAAGTTTTCAACCATTTGACCTGTTGGTCGTCAAGAATCTTAATGTTTGATATTTTTTTTCGTTGAGGAGGGTACAATAAACCAAAACGCCGCAATGGGATGTAAAATTATGCAGTTATTTTGAATCTTTAGTTAGAGAAATTGCAAAAGATTGAGTACTTAAAATGGATCTTTCTGTAGCATGATCAAGAGAGGTTTCTTCTTTATGAAGTAACAGCAACCTCTCATTGCTTGATTCTACTGTGATTTTGAGTTATTTTATTTTATTTTCATTCTATGTTTGGCGGATGATATTGAGAGGTAACGTGGGTTGGAACTTGGAATTAGCCGCATAGATTGTCGACAGGGGTGATAAAATGCGGTTGTCCTAATGAACATCTCAAGGGACAAGGAGACGAAGCATTATGGAAGATAAGTCTCTTCATGGGGATGGCTTTAGTCCAGTTTTAAATTGCCGTTCTTATTTATTTTCTCCGAAACCTTTCTCACCAGAACAGAAACTTTTACACGAGCTTAACAACTATTGATCACGTATGAGATCCTTGCTGAGTGCGCAACATTCTTGTGGAACCCAAGTCCTGATAGAACCAGTCAGATCGACGGGCCACTTACGTTAGGAAATCCTAGAAACTCGAATTTCGGAGAAAGCTAAGAATTTGGGAGACATTGGCGACAAGCTGATGCCTTCGAACTGTGTTACCTCTCAATTTCATGCATGTCGCGGCATTGTACCATGAGGCCTACGAAATTGAGAGGAGGAGATGAGGTTGATAAGAAACTTCAAGATGTTATAGTGCAGAGCCGAATTTTCTCAAAGTTTTCTGTCCATTTTTTTTGCTCTGATATCGTCCATTCCGACCTGCTTCAAAGATTGCAACCTAGAATTTACAATCCAAAATGACATGAGAAGGGCGGCTCAGTTTATAGTCAGGATTAGCGAAACATCCGCGGTACTAGGATGGAAATTGATTATTGAATAGTAATTTAGTATTTCAGTTTCATTTTACTCATTTGCTTTTTGGCATGACGTCACGATTTTAGCATTGGGGTGTGGTTCATACTCTCAATCAACAGGAAGGCATAAGGATCCCATTCTATTCTATTGGTAGTTTGGGCTTGGGCATAGGACGACTAACGTCCACGTTAGTAATTTCCGATCAAAATTGGCTGGATGGACTTAATTGCCAAAACATAAAAATGTTTAAAACTCAATTGGCAAAATTAAAAAATTTAGGACTGAATTGACAAAATTGCAATAGGTCCAAGACTTTTTGCACAATTTTCTCAAATTGAGTAGAAGAGATTTAATAGCTTAAGTGAGCACAAAAATTATGGCACGGTAAAGTAATTGGTACATAACCTAGTCCATTAGGTCAGTGACCCATTTTTCTTGCCAAAAAAAAAAACGTTATTCGTCAATTTTTTGAGAAAGATCAAAGTGAGGAATCACTTTGATTAATATATACAAATGCGGACAAGATACACATAGACTAACGTATGATATGCGCCATACACAAGTTGGACATTATCACATCCCTTGGATCATGCGTGTCCTACATGACCCGCACAATTTAACAATCCAACAGTTGGGGGGAAGCGCGTGCATAATGTTACCCACATCACCGAAGAAAGACACAATTCTGTCAGAAGCTGCTGTATTTAACATACGGGTCAAGAAAGGACTTGGAAAGGGAATTGTTCCACACCACCGAATTCCACCATTGCCCCTCATCTCTTTGAATCTCAATTTCTTGTAGACAATCAGAAGGAGGTTCCCCATCTCGAGGGAGTTGCACAAGGAGGGATATGCATTCTAGCTTCAGACATCGCCTTAGGGATATTCTTTGGAGAGAATGACAGCCTATCGGCGCCCCACATATCCTTTTTAGTGCAGGAAGATTCCATGACTCTAAGGTCTTCATCTTAGGGAGGGATAGAGCGGAAGCGAGATGAACATGATTGGCCTCACTCCTCGTGTAGCTCCCTCTGGTGTCCCCCTCTTCCTGACACTCCATATCTACTTCCGTCATTGCTATGACCTCCTCCATTTGATCACAACAACTGATAGAAAGCTTCTCCAGGTTTGCAAGGAGGGGTAGCAACACATGCGTCAGGAGCCTCTTCATTTTATTACAATCAACGATATCGAGTTCCTTGAGACCCCAAAACTTGTCACCTTCATATAGCACTCCTGGGACTGCAGTCGCAACAGCACAGGGTTCTTCCTCAGCTAGCGCACGTAGATCCATAATGGATATAAGTTTGAGAGACTCTATGCTTGGAAGAGGAGAAGATGAGGATTGTGACACCACATACTTCATGCCGTGTATCCTCCTCAGTACGCACTTCGTCAGCTTTGAGTTTGTTATGCTTGGAATGTCCGTCAAGCTCTTAGGCTCATCAACTGCATCTGTGATCTCCAAGAGCTGAACATCTTTTGGGAGCGGACGGGGGCTTTTAGGTCCATCTCCTCCGACATGACACCCAAGCAGCCTCACTGTTCTAGTGGGAACATCCCCAACGAAGCAATTATCATCCCAAGGACCTTCAATTAACTCAATTTCCCACTCCTTGGGACCGCCTGCCTGTAAATGTTTCACATACAAGTCATAGTTTTGGACATCGCCAAACTTGCAACTCAGCTTCTCCAACTTGCTCAAACTCATTATTTCCTGAGCCTGTACTCTCAAGCTGTTGCATTGACTCTTAAGATTTAGGGTTTGCATGTTAGAGAGCTTGGGCAGAATTCCAGGAGGCAATTTCTTTAGTCTTGACTTGCCAAAATCCAGGCATCTTAAATTCACCAATTTGTGCAGTCCTGCAGGGACTTTTTCAATCCAACTCCCATAGAGATCCAACGTTATTAATGCCCTCAGTTTTGCCAATGAAGGCACGTGCCGTAAGTCTTCACAACCACGCAGTAACAAATGCGTGAGGTTCACCAGGTTAGAGATTGAAGGGGGCAACCTACGAATCTCCGTGACGGAAAGGTCTAGAACTTGAAGAGCGGGCATGCAATTAAAGAATGAACCGTCTATCCTTTCCAAGATATTATCACTCATATAAAGTTCCTTAAGTTGAGGCAGATCCCAGCTGCGCCATCTCACTGCCGGTATTGCTTCTATTGAATTTTCAATCAAGGATACTTTCTCCAAGTCCTTGTTCCATTCTTCCTGCGCTGGAATTGTGCACAAACCTAGCCCGGCTTTCACCATCCATCGAGAGCCCATTGTTTTGATTGCCATGTCCCTGACTAAATCGTGCATCTTCAAAAGTCCAGAATAGGAAGACCCTGATTTTTCCAACAAGCAGACTTTGACTAATTTATTCACAATGATGTGACCCCTATCGTACTGTGCTTGTCGACTTTTCAAGTCACTAAAGAAATCAAGATAAACAAGATTTTGCACCAAGTCTGCGGTCGAGATTTCAAAATCCTCAGGGTACAGTGCCAGATGTAGGAAACACTGTTGCACAACCGGATCGTGCAGGCGAGCAAAACTGAACTTTAATACTCTGAATACCTTTTCTTCCATGCCTTCACCTTCAAACCTTGCTTCTTTCAACTCTTTCAGGGCACTTCTCCACTCGTGAATGTCCTCCTCCTTCCCTCGCATACTTCCAGAAACCACCACTATACCAAGAGGCAATCCTGCACATTCCTTTGCAACAGACTTTGCAACACTTTCTACTTCAGGAGCGAAAACAACTCCTCGTCCCAGAATTTTTACAAAGAGTTGCCAGGCTTCATTTTCAGGAAGTGACTTTACCTCGATCAGTTCATTGCAGTCCATCCGCTGACATATTTCCATGGACCGAGTTGTTAGAATTACCTTACATCCACTCACACCAAGTGGAATTCCAATCTCCTGCAGATCATAAGTGTGCCATAGATCATCTAAAATAATGACAGTGCTTTCTCTCTTCAGTAAGTGTGACAATTCAGCAGCCCGTTTGATTTTGTCTTCCGTCTCTCTCAGGTCATGGTCAAAACATTTCGATATCCTTTGTTGCAACGTGGGAACATCGCATTCTTGGGACACTGTTACCCAGCATACTTTCCTCCAAGTGCTTTCCTTTAGGAGATGGTTATGGACATGGGTGACGAGGGTTGTTTTTCCAACTCCACCCATACCACAAATGCCGACGGTCAACACATCATCTTCCATCAAATGAGACAGCACTCTCTTTTGATTTTGTCCGAAAGCCTCACCAACTAACTCCACAGTCAACAACTCATATGTCCTGGTATCTTCATCAACGTGCGTAAGCCCTCTAGGAAATTCACCTTCCCCTGTGAGTTCCTCCACCTGCTTGGTCAATCGCTTTATTTGATTCACCAATCTTACCCGTGTACGAACTCCCGCGTCTGCAACTTGGGGTTCTATTGCCGAGATTGCGTCCTTTACTCTCTGGACGTTTCTCCGCCAGTTCTCGACTTCTCTCTTTCTTTTTTCTCCGAGCCTTGATTCTGCATATTTAACTTCCGTAAGGACGTCAGATTCCCTGCTGTTTAGTCTGTCCAGCTTTCGACGAAGGCTATCCATCTGCCCACCAGCATCAGTGTAAGAACCGAACCTTTCAGCAAGATCAATAACTGCGTTCAGATTGTCCATGCCTGCAGCCTGAAAGGACAAATTTACCCTTAACCTTTAAAAGAGATTCTCGATCAGAATGCTTTGGAACGAAAACTTTCTATTAATGTCATATCTGCCGCAAACAACCCAAACATGTCTTTTGTTCACCAAACTACAGTTCGCATACCAAAAATTTCTCTCTTTTTTTTTTTTTTCATTTTCCAATTTTTGTGTTCACCAAACTATAGTAGATGTCCGATACCATCGTCTCGGCGAGATCGGACTTCTATTGCCGATCTCCCCCGATCATCGGTATTGGACTTCTCTCAATAAATGGTAGTAGAGCCAATTAAGATATATTAATTTCTCCACGCCATATCAATTCTTCGACGTTAGATTTCTCTAAGATAATTCACGTGTCGATCTCAACAATAATGTCATACATCAAAAAACTCGGACGACTCTGGTAGATCAAAGAGTATAAGGATGGATCGACTCTGTCTAAAAGTTTATAACACCACTAGAAGGCAAACGCACCCAACCTTCGCTCAATGATTCACAATTCATGCGTGGAAAAGAAAACTGGGCTTTAGATATGTAAAGAAAGGAACGACAAGTGTACCTGGAGCCAACCGCGCACCGATACTTGCGGAAGAACTTCCGACGAACAAGATGCAAAGAGAGAAGACCGGACGGTGATGCTGCTACCCAAATTCAACACAGAGAGCAACTGGTTTAGGTTTGTAGAGAAGCGAAGACTTCTTTGTGGCCTTACAGGACTTTATCGCACAGAGCACTGCTTTTAAGTCAACTAGTACAGTTGTCCCTGATTTAAATAACTGACCAGGAGAACACCAGGAAGGACCGAAGGAGTGAGTGGGGTGTAAAAAAGTATAAAGTAGCAGTCAGAGACACGAAAAATTCTCTTTAATGAAAATGATATTAACTAAACACAAAATTAGGCGCACAGAAACATTACTTTCAATTAAGAAAAGTTTAAATTAATTAAAAACCCCTAATTTGTCGTTTGAAAAAAATGACACAGATGATATCTGGATTTTGATCTAATATGCAGTATTTTCCCTAGACTTTTAAATTGTTTAATATAACCCCTAAACTATTGGCAAATGTTCAATGTTGTTCTCTTCCGTTTGCTCAGATGACAAATCATACGTTATTTAATGACGTGGATTATTATATATCGAGTTAGATTTTTTTAAAATGATCATTCAAAATGTCCATCTTTTTTATCCATCTTTTTTAGAAAAAGAAAATAAAACTTAGAGCATTAACATGTCCATCGTTATGTAACGACGTGAATCATTTTATGTTGAGTTAGATTTTTCAAAATGATGAGTTAACATATCCATCTACTTTAGAAAAAGAAAACAAAAATTAGGACATTAATATATCCATCGTCATTATGTAATGATGTGGATTATTATATCATGATTTGATATGGATATCTTACTTGAATAATACATGTGTAGCTTTTTTTTACTTATCCACCGTTCAAAATTAATAAATTGGAACACATAAGCATATTTCGTTACTTGAATTAACGAAAGGAAATTATTGATCTAGGGACTAGATTGAATATTTACTAATAGTTCAGGGACCACATTGAATAAATTAAATGTCCAAGGACGATATTGCACACTGCATCATAGTTTAAAGACCATTTGTGTCATTTTTCCTTTATAAATAAAAAACAAAAACAAAGTAACCAAACTACCTCTAAGCAAATATAATCTCTGTAGATATGTAGTGTTTCGTGCGTGAAAACACGACCCCTATTCCGGGCAGATAATTCGCTAATAGCGTTGGTAATTCTTATAATCGGTTGGTAGCTAGAAATTGATAAACAACTTGTTTAGTCTATGACATACTAGGACATTACCTACAGTTTAACGGATGTACCAACGATTATTTAGCCTGTAATGTGTGAGTAAGTAACCAATAGTTTTGTGGAAGTACCAATAGTTATTTGATTGTTTTATTTACTAACAATTTTTATAAATTACGAATATTTACTCGAGTAGTTTATCAGGCTATCGGCATGTTAAAGTTACTAAGCTTTTATAAAAAAAAAATATTAACTCTTATTCGAGTCTATTTACCAACTTTTATTTTATTTTTTCAAAATTATCAATTGTTCTAAAAACTTACCAACATTTATTTGTTAAAGTTACTATTGTATTAACAATATTGATTTGAGCAATTTACCAAATCTTTAGGGATTAAGGTACCATTTAACTTTAGCTTTACTTGCTCTTATGTTAGTGAGTAACCAATATTTATTTAAATGTCTCAAGATTACCACTTGTTATGATAATTTATCGACTCCTTGTTTGCGATTGTTATCAACATTTGAAAAGTACAAGCTCTTATAATCAATTACCGATTTTCATTTGAGTTATGAATGTTTATTAAGATTGTAACTTTAACACGTTGGAAAGCTCCCCTAATAATGTGGATAAATTATTGAAACAATTGGTATTTTTGAAATAATCAAATCAAAGTTAATAAATGACTCAAATAAGAGTTGGTAATTTTACGTAAGAGATGATAACTTAAGCTCCGCAAATAAATGTCCGTAAAAGATTGGAATGTAATTAGTAATTTTGAAAAAAGTTAGTGATTTTGTGTAAGAGAAGTGACTTCAACTTGTAGGTAACCTCTAAATTAACATTGGTAAATTATTGAAATAGTTGGCACTTTTGAAACAATCAAATAAACATCGACAATTAACTCACTAAGAGTTGACAATTTCGGATAGTAGTTATTAAACTCTTTTCCAGTTGGTAAGTTGCCATAAATGTTGGAAATTATTAGAACACGTGGTAGTTTTAAAACAGTCAATTTGACATTAGTAACTAACTGAAATATCAGTTGGTAGTTTCATTTAAGAGTTGGTAAATTATTAGAATTGTAGATAATTTTGAAAATAGTTGGTAATTCTGTAACAACGATATGGGCCTTAACATATTGGTAACTTTAAAAAGTAAAGGGAAAATGACACAAATGATCTTTGAACTTTGACCCAATGTACAGTGTGGTCCCTGAACTTTCAACTTGTTCAATGTGATCTATGAACTTTAGCCTAATATGTAATATAGTCCATGAATTTTTAATTTGTTCAATATGGTCCCTAAACTTTTGGTGCATGTTCAAACTAGTCTCTGGAATATATAAAAATATCCAATGTTGTCCCTGAACTTAAATTAATGAAAGGATAGTATTGGATATTTTCATATAGTTTAGGGACTAGTTTGAATATTTATCAAAAGTTCAGGAACCATATTGAATAAATCAAAAGTTCAAGGATTACATTGCACATTGGGCTAAAGTTCATTGACCACATTGCACATTGAGTCAAAGTTTGGGTACTATTTGCGTCATTATCCCAAAAGCAAATATACTTATAGTTCAGTTGATATTTTTCAAAACAATCTTATAAGCTTTGACGAGGGACTCAAATAACAATTGGTAATTTCCAAGAACAGTTAGTAACTCGTACAAGTTGGTAAATTATGCAAATAAATGTCGGTAAATTAATAGAATAGTTGGTAATATCAAAACAATCAAATAAAGTCAGCAGTGACTCAAATAAAAAATGATGATTTCCCACGAAAGTTAGTAAATCTGACGTCTTAGTAAATTTAATAAACATATGTTGGTAAAGTATTGGACAGCGGTAATTCCAAAAAATCAAATAATATTGGTGAAAACGACACAAATCATCATTTTTTTAGGTAAGTGTTTTTTAAATTATTCAGTTTTCGTAAAACGCACTCTCTTTATATCTGTCTAACTTGTGATTCGTCACGCCATTGCTTTTATTCTTCGTATGTGGCCGCCGCGGACATATTCTTGGTCTTTGGTTGGGATCCCCTTTTTCATAGGGCGGGAAACCTTCAGTTTGGAGAAAGAGTAGCATCATCACACGCTTCTGATTCACTCACTTTCGTCGAGAGGGCGGAAATTCAAAACCGACCTGCCCACAAAGTTTGACAAGTTTGACGCAACGACAGGGAGAATACTGGTAAAGAGCAACTGCATCCTCTCTTTGGATTTTTTTTTGGGAAATATCCTTCGGATTCATGGGAAATTTCCCATAAATTAGACGATTGTTGTACTTGGCAAAGCCCGCATCATATCTCCAGACTTCAATGCAAACAGACTTGGTGTGGTCGGTTCTTTCATCTATAATTTGATGACAAACTAAAACATGCAAATGAAATTGGAATTTAGAACTCTAGAAAGGAAATTGCCAGTGCACCTTGAGCCAAGCGCACCGGTACTTGTCGCAGCCCTCGCCGCCATGTGTTGGTCGGCCTTGCAAGCGGCGGCGAGGGCCATGGATCATTGTCTCTTTCTATTGTCCTTTAAAATCCTCTCAATAATCTCTTCATTCTTTTATTCGGTTCGTGAGTTCTTCCAATCTATCAATCCCTCTATCTTTACACACACACACACAGACAGAGGTCTCTCTCTCTCACTCTTTAATAGCTATTTATCAATATCTGCAACGTAATTTTGTACCATTTTCATACTAAAAAATATTCTGAGTTATAATGGACCGGTGAGAGTTCATGGCGCATTGTCAACGTGACAGGAGACACTATTGCAAATCGGCAACTAAGACAGGTAGCCGTTGTCGATGGAAGAGATTCGGTAAATGCCAGAAATCGACACACGAGAACATATATCTCACTGGACATGCTCGATTATTTGGATAATTTTCCCCTCCAACTCACGCTTTCAAGGTCACGGCTGCAAAGCAACAATCGACTGACCTTATAATGTCACTCCTTCAATCAAACTCGTTCGATTATTTGTGATTTTCACACACACCCTGAAAATGAGATATCTCATTGAACAAGCGACGCAACGGGAACACATATCACGGGGTATTAATGTTTGACGTAATACTTTCTCGCATGGAACCCCGCCAACCATCTGCAAATATGCTGGAGATAAGTGTATAAAAAGAAAAGCATAAAATTGAGCAATTATGAATAGCAGAGACTAGCAAACCTAACTCCGGCACGTGGCCTCCTCTGTTGGTGGCGGAGAAACAATATGACCGAGCGACCAAAGTCTCATTAGCAAGCCCAATACTGGACATAAGGCTTAAGGAGGAACTTCTCCCTGATATGGTCCCCCACTCCACCTGTTTCCACCATCCCATGTCATTGTACTTGGTCTCTATCCATCGGAGATTATGAGATCCAGCGGAAGAATGATAAGAAAGATGGTGGTTCCCCATCTCGAGGGAGGCAGACACCAAGCGGAATCCTTTACATTTTGCAACACAAGTTTGGGTGTTATATACCCAAGAGAATCACAGACTATTGTGCTGCCGCATGTGCTTTCCAGCACGTGTAAATCCCTGATCACTAAAGTCCTTAACTATGGGACAGTTAAACGAGAAGTTGTTTCGTCTCCTGTCAATTCTATGAGCTCCTCAACTTCGCTGCAGCATTGGATAGAAAGCATCTCCAAGTTTGCGAGGAGGGGCAGCAGGCTGTGCGTCAGCAGTTTCTTCATTTTGCAGCATTTACTGATTTCGAGCTTTTTTCAGACCCCAGAAGGTATTACCTTTGGGTAGCGTCCGCGGGAATGCACTCGCAGCAGCAAAGTTCTCTTCTACCTCCACTAGGACGCGGAGGTCCTCAAGTGAATCTAGTCTTAGAAACTCAAGACTTCGAAGAGCGGTGCATCTGTGTGAGGGGAAATCCATGGGCAGCGGAACCACACACTCCATGGATTTAACTTTCCCAATCATGCAGGCCTTCATGTTGGTTACCTGGTGAAATGATGGGATGTTCATTAGGCTTCTCAGGTCATCCTCCACAAACCTTTCAATTATCGGCAATTCAACTTCTCTTGGGAGCAGAAGCCGCTCTTCCCATTGCCATCCTTGAGCGATGCAACTTAATCTCACGATTTTGTTATAATCGTCCATGCTTCCTACTGGAGCCTAATCATAATCAACACATCCCAGTCTCAAGTCCCACTTCTTTGGACCTTTTCCATCATTCAGATATGCCGTGTACAGATTAAATTCATTTTCATCAGCGAAATTGCATTTTAAAGCTTCCAAGTTTCTCATACTCACCATCTGCCTTACTTCCGCATATAATTTACTGCCAAGGTTGAGGTATTGCAGATGGGCAAGTTTCGGCAGAACTCCAAGAGGCAGTTTCCTTAGTTCTGAACCATTTGAATCAAAACTTCTTAGATTTACAGATCTCTTTAACCCTTCAGGTGCATCCCGGATTCCACTTTCACACGGATCTAAAGTTCTTAACTCCTCCATCTTTGCCACAGATGGGACTAATCCTAATTCCCTGCACCCCCGGTGCAACAATGCAATGAGGTTCTTCAAGCTGGATGTTGAACATGGCAGAAACTTGATATTTGTCCAAGAAAGATCGAGAACTTGGAGAGTGGGCATGTTTTCAAAAAACGCATTGGGTAATGCCTTCAAGGAAGTGTTATTGCTCAAGCATAGGAACTTGAGTCTAGGACACTTGGGCGCTATCCCTTCCGGGATTCCCTCAATGAGATTTCCCATTAAGGAAACTCCCTCAAGATTCTCTGTCCATTTTGCCTCTTCAGGTATCTCTCTCAAATGCAACCCTGCTTTCACCATATATCTAGATCTCATCATTTTGATTGCCATGTCCCTGAGCAAGTCATGCATCTTCAATTCCTCTGTTTCTTGTCCAGAGATGTTCGTGGGTTTAACACTTTCCATCAAGCAGACGTTAAAGTAATTTATTCACCAACGTATGTCCCCTATCGTATTCCACTTCCCGACTTCTGCTGCATATCAGTCGGATATCCATGAAGTATCGAATGAGCTCACTTCTTTCAATCATGTAATCCTCAGGATATAATGCCATATGCAGGAAACACCGCTGCGCCATCACATCATTCAGTCGAGTATAGCTAATTCTCAAAACACCGAACACCTTCTCTTCCATGCATTCTCCCGTGAAGTTTGCTTCTTTCAATGCTTCTAATGCATTTCTCCACTCATGGATGTCCTCCGTCCCTCTCATGCTTCCAGAAACCACCACAATTGCAAGAGGCAAACCTCCCCATTCCTGTGCGACAGACCTTGCTATATTTTCTACTTCAGGTGGGAAGGCTTTTGTGCGCCCCAGATTCTTCATGAACAAGTGCCAAGCTTCATTCTCGAGGAGAGTCTCTACTTTGACAGAAACTTGGCATTCCATCTGGTTACACACATCCAGCTTCCTCGTTGTCAGGATCAGTTTACACCCGTTCTCGTCTACCGGAAGTCCCAGCTCTTTTAGATCATACGTATTCCACGTATCATCCAAGATGAGGACAAATTTTTTTCCCCTCAGGAAGTTTGATAATCTTCCAGCTCGATTAATCCTATCATCCACATTTGACAGATCAAGATTCAGACATTTTGCAATCTTGTGTTGCAGCTCGTCAGGGCTACATTTTTGGGATACGACCACCAAACTGACCTTCTGATTAGTGTTATGCGCCTTCAAAAGGTTATTGTAGATATGTGTTATCAGAGTGGTCTTCCCAACACCTCCCATACCAAAAACTCCAATTCTCCACACGTCATCATTCATCAAGTAAGATAACATCTTTTGCAGATTTTTTCTAAAAGTATCGCCGACTAATTCCTTCGTCAGCAGTTCATATCCCCTGATATAATTTTGTGTGAGTCTGCCGCCAAATTCACCTTGCTTTCTAAGTTCCTTCACCTCTTCGATCAATTGATTCATACGATGTACCAAATTGATCAATGAAGTGATTCTTAAGAGAAGTCTCGCATTTGCAACTTCTTGTTCTAAGCTTGAGATTTCGTCCTTTTTTATTCGTACATTGCTCAGCCAATTCTCAACTTCTCTCTTTCTTTTTCTTCCAAGAGTTGACTCCGCGTGTTCTACTTCCACAATTATGTCTCTTTCTCTACTAACAAGACTCTCGAGCTCGCTTTTTAGGACGTGCATCTTCCCACCGGTACCACCATAATTGTTGATGCAACCCCAGACGATTTGAAAATTACGACCAAATTCTGCTAGTGCATTGATGTAGTATTGCATCTTATTACCTGAAAAGGACAAGTTTAGCAGTCCGACGTGGAAGAGAAATTCTATCTATGTTTGATTTTAATGCCATTCTATTGTTGCAATCAACACTAAACCTTTTACTAAGCCAAAAAACAACTGATATTGATTGGGATAAAATTCCCGTTCTCCTGAAGAGTTAACTTGAAGCTGATGTACATGCCAAACCTCCATTTTATCTGTTCTAGATGTGCAGTGAGATATTATTTTAACCGCCAAGAGAACATAAAACAAGCCATAGTCTACGTCACTAATAGTGCACCTTATCGGGAAGACATCAGTTAGAACAACAGATGAATCGAGCCACAATCAAATTTAATGTGCTGTTTGACACTAGGGAGATCATTTTGGACGGGTCTAATTAACTAAGCACTCAGAAGCCTTTTGAGAGTGAAAAATATCAGTTAAAACCACTTAGCTGAATCAGACACAGTGAACAGAAGTCTTAAACTCAAACCAGATTCGTAGAATCGGGATTTCTTTCCTTTGAGCATCATAAAAGGTTGGGACTATAAACGCCATTCGATAGCGGCATTGGATTCAGTTTGGATTCTGACCTAATTCGAAACTATGGAAAAGATACCAACAGAAAACAGATCATATCCATACAGCTAAACCTTCCACACAGACTGCAGGTTTATGTTTCGGATTTCTACTGATGTTTCTGGGCTGAGGCACATGAAGGATCACCATTCAAACATGCATTAGTCTCGTGTAGAAAAATATTGCTATTCAGTAGGTCTATATTTTCAAGATTCTCTATGACTGGATAATCGGCAGAAGGAACTTTTTCTTTTTCAATATGTCAGATATAGGGGGGCCAAACTCAGGAAGGCCCGATTGCATCAAACACTGTAAAAACTACCCACTTCTTTAGCTCAAGGAATCATCACGACTGGACATATTACGTCAAGTAATGAACAAATTCGGATGATGAACTTCTGCACATACATTTAACAAGTGTACCTCGACTTGGGCTTGCTGATTCCAGAGAAGGAAGGGCCTGTACGCTGTGGAGAAGCAGGCAAAAGCTTATGTGGAAATAAAGAAAAGGAAAAATTTCAAACCAGTACTCAAAGTAATTAAGGTCATTTTCTCAAAAAGGATCCAAAGTGGACATAATATCAAATAAAGGCTTAAAGTGTCTAATCAGTCTCAAATAAAGGCCTGAAGTGCCCAATTAGCCTCAAGTAAGGGCCTAGGTTCGTCGGCCGGTCAAATGCTCACCGGCCGGCAATCATGTCATTATTCCGGCGATCGGAACAAGGACAGTTTCGTCTTGTAGTTTTTAAATTTTTTTGCTTCTTTTTTCCTTTTTTTTTCTTTTTCTTTTCATTTTCTTCTTTTTTGTCCTCTTTTCCCTTCGCCGGCCATAGCTAAGGCCGGCGGAGGCTGCCCTCGCCTGGGCTGGACGACCGAGGGTTGACCCTCACTAGATTCGGCAAGGGCGAGGGTTGCTCTCGCCGGATCTAGCAAGAGTCGCCCTCGCCCGCCCAGCACAGGTGAGGGTGGCCCTTGCCCGACGCTGGCGAGGGCAACCCAGGGTCGGGCGAGGACGACCCTCGCTTGCCCGCCCGCCCAGCCCAGGCAAGGGTAGCCCTCACCCGACAGTCCGACACCGGCGAGGGCAGCCTCCGCCAGCCCCGGCTATGGCCGACGAAGGGAAAAGAGGAAAAAAAAGAAGAAAAGGAAAGGAAAAGAAAAAAACAAAAAAAGGTAAAAAGAAACAAAAAAAATTTAAAAAGTAAAAGATGAAATTGCCCTTGTTCCGATCGCCGAAACAATGATGTGCTTGCCGACCGGTGAGCATTTGACCGGCCGGCGAACCCAGGCCTTTACTTAAGACTAATTGGACACTTCGGACCCTTATTTAAAACTGATTGGGCACTTCTGATCTTTATTTGACACTATATCCACTTTGGACTCTTTTTTGAGAAAATGACTTCACTTTGGGTATTAATTTGAAATTTTCCTTATTTTCTTTTGTTTTTGTTTTGACCCCCCAAAACATCTGTAGATCAGGAAACCTCACCATGTCCAAAGGGTCAAGTTTCTAGGAAAGAGAGAAATGACGAAAGTCGGTCAATCCCTTTGCTTCTAGAATGTGGTTTGGCTCTCTATATATATCACCTACACTTGACGTGGCTAACTCTGGATTGTTTCTTCAATTCTTCCCGTCCCCTCCCTTCCTTTTTCTTTGTTGAATTGACCCGCGACTCATCGGAGCGTATGACGTCTCTGGATTCTTTCCTTCCTAATCTCTTCTACCTGCAGAGTCTCATTGTGCAAATCCAGAGCCGGTTGCTTTAGTTTTCATGGACAGAAATCCAGGCACTTTAGACGGAGGAGGGATCCAGCGTCCCCCCCCACCCCCGGTGAGGCCTTGTCGGCCCTCGCTCAGATCTGGGGTAAGGGGTGCGCCCTCCCCTAGATCGGGGCTTGCAGGCCCTCGCCGGGGCCTTGCCCGCGGCCGGCGAGGGTCGCCGGGGCCTTGCCCGCGGCCGGCGAGGGTCGCCGGGCTTCGGGAAGGCCCAAGCGACCTCCACTGGCCCTTCCCGGTGGCTGTGGCGGCGGCCACCGACGACGGCGAGGGCTTGGCCACAGCTGCCGTGGGTCTTCTCCTTCTTTTTATTATTTATTTATTTATTATTTAGTTTATTTTTAAAATTTAATTTAAATAAAATTTGAAAATTAAAATAAGCTATGAAAGAGAAAATATTAAAATAAGTCACATCGGCGCTACGCCAGTATTTTTCGTTAGTAAATTTGAAGGTGTTAACTTTAAGATTTAATTGGACAAATTTAACAAGTTTTATGACTTAATTACACTTTTTGTAAGTTTTAGGACTCAATTGCATTTTTGTGATTAATTTTAGGATTTTTAGTGAACATATCTATTTTTTTTTTACTTTAGGAGTCTAGTACATACATACTCTAAGGATGGTCTGCCTGTTCGCACCACAGTAGTTCTAGATCTACCGGAGAAAGTTATGATGTGTCTACACGAGATTATTCCTGTGCCTGTGGGCCTTTTGAGAGCTCTAGCAGACTGGTTTTGTGATAATCACCTCGGATGTTAGATTATAATTTCTTACAGAAACTATTTTAAAACATGGAGGGACCTCGCTTCTTGGGCGGGTTTTTATTCTTTGCATCTTAGGTCTCAGGTCTTCAGTTGGTTTAATGCCTGAATGGGATGCGTGACTCAGCTTTTCTTAACAACTCGTGATTTCTGAATGTTTTCTAATGGCAGATAACTTCATGACTTTGCCTTCTTCAAGTTTTTAACCATTTTATATGTCAATCGTTAAGAATCTTAATAGTTGACATTTTTTTCGTTGAGGAAGGTACAATAAATCAAAACGCCGCAATGGGATGTAAAATTATGCAGTTATTTTGAATCTTTAGTCAGAGAAATTGCAAAAGATTAAGTGCTTAAAATGCATCTTTCTGTAGTATGGTCAAGAGAGGTTTCTTCTTTATGAAGTAACAACAACCTCTCATTGCTTGCTTCTATTGTGATTTTGAGTTATTTTATTTTATTTTCATTTTATGTTTGGCGGATGATATTGAGAGGTAACGTGGGTTGGAACTTGGAATTAGCTGCATAGAGAGCAACTATTGTCGATAGGGATGGTAAAATGCGGTTGTCCTAACGAACATCTCAAGGGACAAGGAGACGAAGCATTATGGAAGACAAGTCTCTTCATGGGGATGGCTTTAGTCCAGTTTTAAATTGCCATTCTTATTTATTTTCTTCGAAACCTCTCTCACCAGAACAGAAGCTCTTGCACAAGCTTAACAACTATTGATGACGTATGAGATCCTTTCTGAGTGCGCAACATTCTTGTGGAACCCAAGTCCCGATAGAAGCAGTTAGATCGACGGGCCACTTGCGTTAGGAAACCTAGAAACTCGAATTTCGGAGAAAGCTGAGAATTTGGGAGACATTGGCGACAAGATGATGCCTTCGAGCCGTGTTACCTCTCAATTTCATGCATGTCGCGGCATTGTACCACAAGGCCTACAGAATTGAGAGGAGGAGATGAGGTTGATAAGAAACTTCAAGATGTTATAGTGCGAAGCCGAATTTTCTGTAAGTTTTCTATTCATTCTTTTTGCTCTGATATCGTCCATTCCAACATGTTTCAGAGACTGCAACCTAGAATTTACAATCCAAAATGACATGAGAAAGGCAACTCAGTTTATAGTCAGGATTAGCGAAACATTTGAGGTACTAGGATGGGAATTGACAATTGAATAGAAATTCGGGACTGCAATTTCATTTTACTCATTTGCTTCGTGGCACGACGTCACGGTCTTAGCATTGGGGTGTGGTTCATACTCTCAATTGATAGGAAGGCACGAGAGTTCCGTTGTATTTTATTGGTAGTTTGGGCTTGGGTGTAGGACAACTAGCTCCCACGTCAGTGATTTCCGATCAAAATTAATCGGATGGACTCTATTGCCAAAACGTAAAAATGTTTAAAACTCAATTGGCAAAATTAAAAGATTTAGGACTGAATTAACAAAATTGTAATAGGTCTAAGATTTTTTGCACAATTTTCACAAATTGAGTAGAAGAGATTTAATAGCTTAAGCAAGCACATAAATTATGGCACGGTAAAGTAATTGGTACATAACCTAGTCCATTAGGTTAATGACCCATTTTTTTGGCCAAAAAAAAAACGTTATACGTGAATTTTTTGAGAAAGATTAAAGTGAGGAATCACTTTGATTAACATATACAAATACGGACAAGATATGTCACGCCCCGAACTCTCACGGACTCGCGACATCCCTTGCTGGTCGATCATTGAATGCGACGTCCCAGGCAATGTCGCCGACCCAACTCAAACATTAGAGATTTAGCACATGCGGAAACAAAATGAAACAACCCAGACAATTACTAAGAACAAAGGGGTAGCAATAGTACACTTCAATACTTGCAATTCATGCACTAGGTAGATATATACAATATTCCCAAAAGTCAACTACCAACTGGGCCAAAAACGACAGAACCACATTCAACAAAAGAGACCGTGGTTCGCCAACTTATCTACCCTACAAAATGGGTCACTAAAAAATACAGGGTCCTTGACCCGTCTTCGATCTCTGAGATTATCCTTGGGTCTCCCATCAACTACGGTCGCGGACCTGAAATGGTTTGGTTAAACAACCATGAGAACACTTCTCAATAAGCAGACAACATAAACCCCACATAGGCCAATGCGTACCCAGACGAGTCTAAAAATGCAATCTAGCTATTCACATAACAAATTTCACCTACTTATCACAATTACTCGAGCGTCAATAACATGTACATTCACCAATTCAATTAAGTGCAATACACATGCGCATACATTCCACTTTCTCATGACCCGGGTCAACACCCCACAGGTCCTTTTTCGCCACCCGCGTCAACACGCTCCAGGCTGGCAGCCCTCCGATCAATCCGGGCTTTGTCCCGCGTCATCACGCTCCAAGACTTTTTTCTCGACCTGGGTCAACACCCTACAGGTCCTTTCTCACAACCCGGGTCAACACCCTACAGGTTGGCAGCCCTCCGATCAATCCGGGCTTGGTCAAGCAAATACATTCGCCACATAATTCAATCAATTTGTATGTCAATCACATATTCAAATATCGTTATATTATGCTCAAGCGCCACTCATTCTAATCACATCAAGCCACAGTTCACATAATAGGCGTCAATCCAACCACGAACAAACAACACGAACCGTCGCCAAGCGGACGTTAAATCATACAAGAACGCCCAATGAACTTAACATAATTTCCAGCACTAATGACCACCAATCCAGCCATGATTTCAACAATAAACCACCTCATTTCGACCCACAATCCGACCCATTCACTCACTTCGAAACCCGCCATTCCGATACAACATGGCTAACATTTCATTCCATAGATTACCCAACATCGGCTCATCGAACTGGCCATTCCCGAGCCAAAAATCAATCATAAATCTCGCACTAACCAACCACTAAACAGCTAAGATTCCATCCGCACATCGGTCCACTCGACTCATAAAACAACCTATCACAATCGCCATTCAACAATCGCCGCACCAGCCATCGAATCCTCCCCCTCAATTCAGCCACAAATAAACAACCCGAACAATCGACAATCGAGCATTGAATCACACACAACCAACTAATAAACTCGACATAATTTTCCAGCATTATGCGACCTTCAAACCAGCCATAAAATCAGCGATAAACCACCTCGATTCAGCCCATACTCCGGTCCACTCGTTAACCTCGAGCCAGCCCACAATTCAGCCACCAAGTCGCACTAAATGGCCATTAAATCAGCCCCGAGCAGCCCCTAATCAGCCGCAATTCCCACCCTAAACAACCCTTAAACACGTCGAATGATACCCAAAGTCCTAGACGGCGTTTAGGGAGTCGCTTACCCCGACTTGAGCGAGAGAACAAAGCTGGGCAGTGAGGAAAATCGCCGGGACAGCGGCGACGGTGGCGATCGGCGAGGCTCTCGGCCACAGCCGGGCGACACGGAGTTCCGGCTGAGGCAACAGCAGCTCGTCGGCAGCAAGGGAGGACCGGGACCTCGCCGGGACGGCAGCAGCTCCGGCGTCGGGCGGCGGCCCACGGCGGCGACGGGAACAGGGGCGGTGAGGGCAGAACAGGGGAAGGAAACGGTGGCCAGAACAGGGGAGGGGGTGGTGTCGGGTGGCCGGCCCGGCGGTGGGGTGGCGGTCAGTGGCTGGGAGGGAGGCTGGGTGGCGGAGGTGAGGTGGCGGCGGCCAGAACGGCGGCACGCGGCGGCGGCGAAGCTCGAAGCTCGAAACAGGGGAAGACGCCGGGGAAAAGAGAAACAGGGGGAGAGGAGGTCGCGCGGCGGCCGGAGGCGGCACGGCGACGTCGCGGGCGGCCGGGCGACGGAGGGCAGGTCGGCGAACGACTGGGCAACGCCGGACTGCGGTGGACGCACCAGTGAGCTGCTGCTCGCAAGCAGCGCGGCAAGGCCGGCGAGCAGCGATCGCGGGCGACGAGCCGCGGCGCGGCGCGGCTCGGTCGGGCGACGGCGGCGCGAGGCGGTAGGCGGCGGTGGCTGGGCTGGTCGCTGGCAAGGTGCGATCGAGCGAGCAGCAAGCAGGAGTAGAAGCCAAAACAAAAATGGCGTCGGGAGCAAGCCAGCGAAGAAGAAGAAGAAGAGAGGAAGAAAAGAAAAGAAAAAGAAGAAAAGAAAGAGAGAGAGGAGAGTGGATAGGTCTGACAGAAGGGCACACGTGCGAAGGGGGGGGGAAAGTGACCGGAGAGAGAGAGAGAGAAATAAAAGAAAATATAAACATTCAAATATTAATTGCGATCCAATGGCCCAAATTCAAAATCGAAAGCGATCTACCACTCCAAAATAAGCCTCGCATATAAAAAGGGACAAAGGCCAAATTAATTAGACCAAGTTATAACGAGGGAGGTCTACTAGTCCAAATTCACACCTGATCAAAAACTCTCCTTTTTCCATCATTCCTGACAATCTCAACGCTGGCTACGATAATATTGACACCGTCCAATTTATTTCGTCCTAAAACTCCCGAAAATCGACTGCCAAGTTCGGGGTCTAAATAACGGCCAAATTTGATCGAGTGCGATTCTAGCGAAATCTCTAATTTAAAATGATAACCGGGAGTGATCAGTTCCCGGGCGAGATTTTACTATAAGCACACTAACAAATTACGCGTTTTATAAATCCCAAAAACGGGCCGAAATTCGGAATGTCACAACTCTTCCCCCCTTACAAAAATTTCGTCCTCGAAATTTACAATTCCACCCAACTATTCAAACAAATGGGGGTATTGGTGTCGCATCAACTCTTCGCTTTCCCACGTCGCACCTTCAGTTCCATGGTGCTCCCAAATCACCTTGACCATCGGAATTATCTTGTTCCGTAACGCTCGTTCCATTCTGTCGTCAATCCTGACCGGCCTTTCCACGTACGACACTCTATCGTCCACGTCTATTTCCTCGTAGTTTAGCACGTGGGTCGGATCCGGTTCGTATTTCCTTAGCATAGACACGTGGAATACGTTGTGAACTTGAGACAAATTTGGCGGTAGTGCGAGGCGGTAGGCCAGAGTACCGATCCTCTCTAAAACCTCGAATGGACCCACGTACCTCGGGCTCAATTTTCCTTTCTTGCCAAACCGTGACAATCCTCTCATCGGCGACACCTTGAGAAAAACGTGGTCCCCCACTTGAAACTCCAAAGGCCTACGTCTCCGGTCCGCATAATTCTTTTGGCGGTTCTGCGCGGTTTTGAGTCGGTCCCGGATAACCTTGACGGTTTCAATTGACTGTTGCACCAACTCTGGACCCGTAATACTCCTCTCACCAACTTCATCCCAACACAATGGTGTTCTGCACGCCCTGCCATATAGTGCCTCAAATGGTGCCATCCCGATACTCTGCTGAAAACTGTTATTGTAGGCAAATTCCACCAGATGCAACTGTTCTTCCCACTTGCCCTGAAAGTCTAACACGCACGCCCTCAGCATATCTTCCAATGTCTGAATAGTCCTCTCCGACTGGCCATCCGTCTGCGGATGATAGGCCGTGCTGAATTGCAACTTAGTCCCCATAGCCGATTGCAGACCTTTCCAAAAATTTGCAGTAAATCGGGGATCACGGTCCGAAGTGATTGATACCGGTACTCCATGAAGACGAACAACCTGTCGCACATATAACTCTGCCAGCCTTTCTAGCTCGAAGTCCTTTCGCACTGCCAGGAAGTGCGCTGACTTGGTCAATCTATCCACTATCACCCATATAGAGTCGTGTCCCCTCTGGCTTCTTGGCAATCCCGTTACAAAATCCATGGTAATATGCTCCCATTTTCATTCTGGGATTTCCAACGGTTGCAACATTCCACCAGGCTTACAATGCTGTGCCTTCACTTGTTGACACGTCAAACACTTGGCCACATGTTTGGCCACGTCTACTTTCATTCCATTCCACCAATAATGCTGGCGAAGATTCTGGTACATCTTAGTGTTTCCCGGGTGAATGCTATAATTGCTCCTGTGAGCCTCCAACAAGATCTCTTCTTTAAGCTCCAAATCATCGGGCACGCACAATCGTCCTCGAAACTTAAGAATTCCATCCTCGGACACCTGGAAGTCCGGTTTCCTCTTAGTATCATCCATACTCACGATTTTCTGAATCTCAGGGTCCGTAGACTGCAATGCCTTGATCTTGGCTTGCACCTCTGGCTCGATCCTTAATGTCGCCATCAGACTGGAGAGGTGTCCTATCTCGAGCTTAAATTCTGAGTCCCGCACTCCTTCCAATAAAATCTACTCTTTAACCAACAAATGCGCGATGCTCGATTTCCTGCTCAAGGCATCCGCTACCCGGTTCGCCTTTCCGGGGTGATATAATATGTCACAGTCATAGTCCTTCAGCAATTCCATCCATCGTCTCTGCCTCATATTCAATTCCTTCTGCGAAAACAAATACTTGAGGCTCTGATGGTCTGTGTAAATCTGGAACTTCTCTCCACATAAGTAGTGCCTCCAAATCTTAAGTGCGAAAATAATTGCTGCCAGTTCTAAGTCGTGGGTCGGGTAGTTCATCTCATGAGGTCTTAACTGCCGCGATGCATAAGCAACCACCCTTCCATGTTGCATTAGCACGCATCCCAATCCTTTAAGCGAAGCGTCACTATAAATCTCATACCCGCCCGGTCCTGAAGGAATCGTCAACACTGGCGCGGTTGTCAATCTCTGTTTTAACTCCTGAAAACTCCTTTCGCACTTATCTGTCCATTCAAATCTCGTCTCTTTCTTTAGTAACCGTGTCATTGGCATCGCTAATGCCGAAAACCCTTCCACGAAGCGTCTGTAATAACCTGCTAGACCCAAGAAGCTCCGAACCTCGGTAACTGTTGTCGGCCTTGGCCAATTCACAACGACTTCAATCTTCACCGGGTCCACTGCAATTCCTTCTCCGGATACCACATGTCCTAAGAATGCCACTCGATGAAGCCAGAATTCACACTTACTGAACTTAGCGTAGAGCGCATGTTCCCTTAGAGTCTGCAAAACTTTTTCCAAATGTAACTCATGCTCGGCGGAACTCTTCGAATATACTAGAATATCGTCTATGAACACGATTACAAATTGATCCAGAAATTCCTTAAACACCCTATTCATCAAATCCATAAAAGCTGCCGGGGCATTCGTCAATCCAAACGGCATTACCATAAACTCGTAGTGCCCATATCTTGTCCTGAATGCCGTTTTTGGTATATCATCCTTCTTAATCCTCAATTGATGATACCCCGTTCTCAAGTCGATCTTTGAAAATATCGATGCTCCTTGTAATTGATCAAACAGGTCATCAATCCTTGGCAGTGGATACTTATTCTTAATGGTCACCTGATTTAACTGTCTGTAATCTATGCACAACCTCAAGGACCCATCTTTCTTTCTCACGAATAACACCGGTGCTCCCCATGGAGATGCACTCGGGCGGATAAAGCCTTTATCTAGCAACTCCTGCATTTGGACCTTCAATTCCTTTAATTCAGACAGTGACATCCTATAGGGCGCTTTTGAAATTGGTTCTGTTCCTGGGGCCAACTCAATCACGAACTCCACTTCTCTATCAGGTGGCAGTCCCGGCAATTCCTGAGGAAAAACATCGGGAAAGTTGCACACCACGGCTATGTCTTCTAGCCTCGACTCTCTAGCCGTCGAATCAACTACAGTCGCCAGAAATCCTTGGCACCCTTCATCTAACAGCTTCGTCACCTCAAGTGATGAAATCCATGGGATCAAGGTTCCTCCTCGGTTTCCCACAAACTCGAATTTAGAACGTCCAACCGGATTAAATTGGATCACCCTGCTACCACAGTCCATAACAGCTCTCTGTTGGACTAACCAGTCCATCCCGACAATCACATCAAAGTCATGCATAATTAAAACTGCCAAATCTATTCTCCCTTCTCTATCGCCAATCACTATCTTACAATCAGGGCATCCCAACGTAATCAACACTTTATCATTCAGCGGAGTAGTCACACACAGCATAACATCAAGTGGCTTTGGCTCAATCCCAGTTAATTTAACAAACTGATCAGATATAAACGAATGCGACGCCCCTGGATCAAATAAGGCATATGCAGCATGATCACATAGAGAGACCGTACCTGTGACCACGCCAGGCGCGTCCTCAGCTTCCCTTCTTGCCATTGCATACACCCGTCCTTGGGCTGGCGGCCTATTCTGATGGGCCGGCTGAGTAGCTCCACCTTGATTCCCATTCCGGACCGGCAGTGGTAGTAGCGCAGGCGACCCAGCCTGTCTATTGTTGGGGCATTTTCTGAACTAATGGCCCACTCCGCCACATATAAAACATGCTCCGCCCCTATTCGGGCAAGGTCCATTCCCGTGCCTTCCACCACATAATCTACACGGGACATTCTGATAACGATTTGGCTTCCCGATATTCCTCCTAGCGGGAGGGACGAAACGACTATTTCCTGCCATGGGTCTTTTCCCAAATTGACGGCTATCCCTAGCTGGGACGTACCGCGATCCAGAAGCGGCAGCCCGGTTTGTTTGATCTCGCTCGATTGCCTGAGCCCGTTCATAAATCTCATTATAGCCCCTCAAGTTCAGTGAGATCATTTGGCTGCGAAGATCCGGCTTCAGCCCATCCCGAAACCTCCTAGCTTTGTCGATTGGGTCCTCCACCATTCTGGGGGCAAATTTGGACAACCTAGCAAACTCAGCTTCATACTGATCCACCGACATTTGACCCTGGCGAAGTCTCATAAATTCCACCAGTTTCTGCTCTCGAGCGCTTTCCGAGAAGTACTTGCCATTGAAGGTCTCAGCGAAAATGGCCCAGTTCAAAGCAGTACCAGTGGGGAATACTTGACCTCTGATGGCCCTCCACCAATCGCTTGCATTGCTCTGAAGCTGGTAGACTGCTAATGTTACCTTCTCTTCCTCAGTGCATCCCAGCACTTCGAAGGCCTTCTCTAGCTCTTCCACCCATCTTGGGGCGGCCTCAGGATCGCCTTTCCCATCAAACTTTGGGGGTTTCAACCTTAGAAACTGTTCTACTAGCTTGGACATTGGCCTGATCACATTTACTCGTACTGGACCGGGATTTTCACCAATGACATTATTCCCCTGGCCTCCATTATCCCCAACAACCTCACTAGCAACTGCAGCGGCGGCAGTAGCACTTCTTTCCCTCGTCTGTCTACCTGATAATATTCCTGCATCCTCTAGCGCCCTCCACATTTCATCCACCCTGGGGTCCCCCATTAGTCCAGCTAACGGAATTACGCGACCTCGACCTCGACCTCTACCTCGATCACTCATCTTACTAAATCTCACAAAAGCTCACCTGCTATAATTCCACGCAGGAATTAGAAACCTAGGTCAACTAACCCAGTTTAAAGCCCTAGGAAACAAATCACAACAATTCATTAAGCAGGTAGCCAATTACGAACACCCAATCACAACCAACAAAATTCGTGCACTTACCTCAAGTCCTGACGCACCTGCATTTCACGTATTAGTGCATAATATCACTCAGCAATCACAACCAAGCAATCTGGGTAACGCATGGCCAACAAGTCTCCCTAACTGGCTACCCCAAAGTCATCGCTCCTTATCACTCCAAGTTTCGACCATCTTGGTTCGAGCTGACCTTGCTCTGATACCAATTCAATGGGGATGTCACGCCCCGAACTCTCACGGACTCGCGACATCCCTTGCTGGTCGATCATTGAATGCGACGTCCCAGGCAATGTCGCCGACCCAACTCAAACATTAGAGATTTAGCACATGCGGAAACAAAATGAAACAACCCAGACAATTACTAAGAACAAAGGGGTAGCAATAGTACACTTCAATACTTGCAATTCATGCACTAGGTAGATATATACAATATTCCCAAAAGTCAACTGCCAACTGGGCCAAAAACGACAGAACCACATTCAACAAAAGAGACCGTGGTTCGCCAACTTATCTACCCTACAAAATGGGTCACTAAAAAATACAGGGTCCTTGACCCGTCTTCGATCTCTGAGATTATCCTTGGGTCTCCCATCAACTACGGTCGCGGACCTGAAATGGTTTGGTTAAACAACCATGAGAACACTTCTCAATAAGCAGACAACATAAACCCCACATAGGCCAATGCGTACCCAGACGAGTCTAAAAATGCAATCTAGCTATTCACATAACAAATTTCACCTACTTATCACAATTACTCGAGCGTCAATAACATGTACATTCACCAATTCAATTAAGTGCAATACACATGCGCATACATTCCACTTTCTCATGACCCGGGTCAACACCCCACAGGTCCTTTTTCGCCACCCGCGTCAACACGCTCCAGGCTGGCAGCCCTCCGATCAATCCGGGCTTTGTCCCGCGTCATCACGCTCCAAGACTTTTCTCTCGACCTGGGTCAACACCCTACAGGTCCTTTCTCACAACCCGGGTCAACACCCTACAGGTTGGCAGCCCTCCGATCAATCCGGGCTTGGTCAAGCAAATACATTCGCCACATAATTCAATCAATTTGTATGTCAATCACATATTCAAATATCGTTATATTATGCTCAAGCGCCACTCATTCTAATCACATCAAGCCACAGTTCACATAATAGGCGTCAATCCAACCACGAACAAACAACACGAACCGTCGCCAAGCGGACGTTAAATCATACAAGAACGCCCAATGAACTTAACATAATTTCCAGCACTAATGACCACCAATCCAGCCATGATTTCAACAATAAACCACCTCATTTCGACCCACAATCCGACCCATTCACTCACTTCGAAACCCGCCATTCCGATACAACATGGCTAACATTTCATTCCATAGATTACCCAACATCGGCTCATCGAACTGGCCATTCCCGAGCCAAAAATCAATCATAAATCTCGCACTAACCAACCACTAAACAGCTAAGATTCCATCCGCACATCGGTCCACTCGACTCATAAAACAACCTATCACAATCGCCATTCAACAATCGCCGCACCAGCCATCGAATCCTCCCCCTCAATTCAGCCACAAATAAACAACCCGAACAATCGACAATCGAGCATTGAATCACACACAACCAACTAATAAACTCGACATAATTTTCCAGCATTATGCGACCTTCAAACCAGCCATAAAATCAGCGATAAACCACCTCGATTCAGCCCATACTCCGGTCCACTCGTTAACCTCGAGCCAGCCCACAATTCAGCCACCAAGTCGCACTAAATGGCCATTAAATCAGCCCCGAGCAGCCCCTAATCAGCCGCAATTCCCACCCTAAACAACCCTTAAACACGTCGAATGATACCCAAAGTCCTAGACGGCGTTTAGGGAGTCGCTTACCCCGACTTGAGCGAGAGAACAAAGCTGGGCAGTGAGGAAAATCGCCGGGACAGCGGCGACGGTGGCGATCGGCGAGGCTCTCGGCCACAGCCGGGCGACACGGAGTTCCGGCTGAGGCAACAGCAGCTCGTCGGCAGCAAGGGAGGACCGGGACCTCGCCGGGACGGCAGCAGCTCCGGCGTCGGGCGGCGGCCCACGGCGGCGACGGGAACAGGGGCGGTGAGGGCAGAACAGGGGAAGGAAACGGTGGCCAGAACAGGGGAGGGGGTGGTGTCGGGTGGCCGGCCCGGCGGTGGGGTGGCGGTCAGTGGCTGGGAGGGAGGCTGGGTGGCGGAGGTGAGGTGGCGGCGGCCAGAACGGCGGCACGCGGCGGCGGCGAAGCTCGAAGCTCGAAACAGGGGAAGACGCCGGGGAAAAGAGAAACAGGGGGAGAGGAGGTCGCGCGGCGGCCGGAGGCGGCACGGCGACGTCGCGGGCGGCCGGGCGACGGAGGGCAGGTCGGCGAACGACTGGGCAACGCCGGACTGCGGTGGACGCACCAGTGAGCTGCTGCTCGCAAGCAGCGCGGCAAGGCCGGCGAGCAGCGATCGCGGGCGACGAGCCGCGGCGCGGCGCGGCTCGGTCGGGCGACGGCGGCGCGAGGCGGTAGGCGGCGGTGGCTGGGCTGGTCGCTGGCAAGGTGCGATCGAGCGAGCAGCAAGCAGGAGTAGAAGCCAAAACAAAAATGGCGTCGGGAGCAAGCCAGCGAAGAAGAAGAAGAAGAGAGGAAGAAAAGAAAAGAAAAAGAAGAAAAGAAAGAGAGAGAGGAGAGTGGATAGGTCTGACAGAAGGCACACGTGCGAAGGGGGGGGAAAGTGACCGGAGAGAGAGAGAGAAATAAAAGAAAATATAAACATTCAAATATTAATTGCGATCCAATGGCCCAAATTCAAAATCGAAAGCGATCTACCACTCCAAAATAAGCCTCGCATATAAAAAGGGACAAAGGCCAAATTAATTAGACCAAGTTATAACGAGGGAGGTCTACTAGTCCAAATTCACACCTGATCAAAAACTCTCCTTTTTCCATCATTCCTGACAATCTCAACGCTGGCTACGATAATATTGACACCGTCCAATTTATTTCGTCCTAAAACTCCCGAAAATCGACTGCCAAGTTCGGGGTCTAAATAACGGCCAAATTTGATCGAGTGCGATTCTAGCGAAATCTCTAATTTAAAATGATAACCGGGAGTGATCAGTTCCCGGGCGAGATTTTACTATAAGCACACTAACAAATTACGCGTTTTATAAATCCCAAAAACGGGCCGAAATTCGGAATGTCACAAGATATATATATAGACTAGCGTATGGTATGCGTCATACACAAGTTGGACATTATCACATCCCTTGGATCATGCGTGTCCTACATGACCCGCACAATTTAACAATCCAACAGTTGCGGTGAAGCGCGTGCATATTGTTACCCACATCACCGAAGAAAAACACAATTCTGTCACCACCGGCGGTATCCAGCATACGGTCAACAAAGGACTCGGAAAGGGGATGGTTCCACACCACCGGTTCCCACAATCCCTCCTCACCTCTTCGAATCTCAATTTCTTGTAGACAATCAGAAGGAGGTTCCCCATCTCGAGGGAGTTGCACACGGAGGGATATGCATTCTAGCTTCGGACATCCCCATAGGGATATTCTTTGGAGAGAATGACAACTTATCGTTGCCCTACACATGATATTTAGTGCAAGAAGACTCCCTAACTTTAAGGTCTTCAACTTAGGGAGGGATAGAGCGGAAGCGAGACGAACATGATTGGCCTCACTCCTCGCATAGCTCCCTCTGGTGTCCCCCTCTTCCTGACACTCCATATCTACTTCCGTCATTGCTATGACCTCCTCCATTTGATCACAATAACTGATAGAAAGCGTCTCCAGGTTTGCAAGGAGGGGTAGCAACACGTGCGTCAGGAGCCTCTTCATTTTTTGACATTCAAAGATAGTGAGTGCCTTGAGACCCCAAAACTTGTCACCTTCATATAGCACTCCTGGGACTGCAGGCGCAGCAGCACAGGGTTCTTCCGCAGCTAGCATGCATAGATCCATCATGCCGACAAGTTTGAGAAACTCTAGGCTTGGAAGAGGAGAAGATGAGGATTGTGACACCACATACTTCATGCCGCGTATCCCGCTCAGTGCGCACATCATCAGCTTTGAGTTTGTTATGCTTGGAATGTCCGTCAGGCTCCTAAGCTCATCAACTGCACCTCGGATCTCCAAGTGCTGGACATCATTTGGGAGCAGAGGGGGGGATTTAGGTCCATCTCCTCCGAAACGGCACCCATGTAGCCTCACTGTTCTACTGCAAATGAGAACGTCCACATACCCGATATTACAATCCCCAGTACCTTCAATTAACTCAATTTCCCACTCCTTGGGACCGCCAGCCTGTAAATGTTTCACATACAAGTCATAGCTTTGGACATCGCCAAACTTGCAACTCAGCTTCTCCAACTTGCTCAAACTCATTATTTCCTGAGCCTGTACTGTCAAGCTGTCGCACAGACCCTTAAGATTTAGGGCTTGCATGTTAGAGAGCTTGGGCAGAATTCCAGGAGGCAATTTCTCAAGTCTTGACTCACCAAAATCCAGGCATCTTAAATTCACCAATTCGTGCAGCCGTCCAGGGACTTCTTCAATTCCACTGTCATAGAAGTCCAACGTTCTTAATGCCCTCATATTTGCTAATGAAGGCACGCACCGTAAGCATTTACAACGGCGCAGTAACAAATGCGTGAGGTTCACCAGGTTAGAGATTGAACTGGGCAACATCTCAATATTCGTCATGGACAGGTCCAGAACTTGAAGAGCGGGCATGCAACCAAAGAATGAACCATCTATCCTTGTCAAGACATTAGAACTCATATAAAGCTCCAAAAGTTGAGGCAGATCCCAGCTTTGCCGTCTCACTGCTGGTATTTCTTTTAATGAATTTTTAATCAAGGATACTTTCTCTAAGTCCTTAAACCATTCTTCCTGCGCTGGAATTGTGCACAATCCTAGCCCGGCTTTCACCATGCATTGAGAGCCCATCATATTGATCGCCATGTCCCTGACTAAATCGTGCATCTTCAAACCCTCATAATAGGAAACCCGTAATTTTTCCAGCAAGCAGACGTTGACTAATTTATTCATAATAGTGTGACCCCTATCGTACTGTGCTTCTCGACATTTCAAGTCACTAAAGAAATCAAGATAAACAAGATTTCGCAGCAAGTCTTCGATCCGAATGACAAAATCCTCAGGGTACAGTGCCAGATGCAGGAAACACTGTTGCACAACCGGATCATTTAGGCGAATAAAACTGAACTTTAATACTCTGAATACCTTATCTTCCATGCCTTTACCTTCAAACCTTGCTTCTTTTAACTCTTTCAAAGCACTTCTCCACTCGTGAACGTCCTCCTCCTTCCCTCGCATACTTCCAGAAACCACCACTATACCAAGAGGCAATCCTGCACATTCCTTTGCAACAGACTTCGCAACACTTTCTACTTCAGGAGCCAAAACAACTCCTCGTGTGAGATTTTTTACAAAGAGTTGCTAGGCTTCATTTTCAGGAAGGGACTTTAATTCGATCAGTTCATCGCACTCCATCTGCCGACATATGTCCAAGGACCGAGTTGTTAGAATTAACTTACATCCATTCCCACCAAGTGGAATTCCAACCTCCTGCACATCATAAGCATGCCATAGATCATCTAAAATAATGACAGTGCTTTCTCTTTTCAGTAAGTGTGACAATTCGGCAGCCCGTTTGATTCTATCTTCCTCCTCTCTCAGGGCATGGTTAAAATATTTCGATATCCTTCGTTGCAATGTGGGAACATCACATTCTTGGGACACTGTTACCCAGTATACTTTCCTCCAAGTGCTTGCCTTTAGGAGATGGTTATGGACATGGGTGACGAGGGTTGTTTTTCCAACTCCACCCATACCATAAATGCCGACGGTCAACACGTCATCTTCCCTCAAACGAGACAGCACTCTATCTTGATTTTGTGGGAAAGCCTCACCAACTAATTCCACAGTCAACAACTCATATGCCCTGGTATCTTCCTCAACGTGCGTGAGCCCTCTAGAAAATTCACCTTGCTCTATGAGTTCCTCCCCCTCCGTGGTCAATCGGTTTATTTGATTCGCCAAGCTTACCTGTGGACGAACTCCCCCGTCTGCAACTTGTGGTTCTATTCCCGAGACGTCGCCCTTTACTCTCTGGACATTTCTCAGCCAGTTCTCAACTTCTCTCTTAGTTTTATTTCCGAGCCTTGATTCTGCATAATCAACTTCCGTAAGGACGTCAGATTCCCTGCTATTTAGTCTCTCCAGCTTTCGACGAAGGCTATCCATCTTCCCATCAGCATTAGTGTAAGGGACTAACCGTTTCAGCACATCGTCAACGATTTTCCTGATAAACTTCCCTTCATGCCTGTAATGTTAAAACTTATTATAGGATTGACGCACAAACTGCATAGGAATGTGATAGATCATTGAGAAATTTATCAAAATCTCTCCAGCCATTACTTTTGACAACAAAAGCATAAAATTGCCTAAAGTGAGTTTCTAAGGAATTAGGAAAATCTAGATTTCATGTACCGTGCTTTCTTTGATCTTGGTCTGAAGATATCAAAGCTAATTATGCCAAATCAAGGACTGCCATAGTCCCAAGTTCAACATTATGCCTTTGAAAGTTTTGTCAAATTCACATTGATTGATGATGACACAAATGTAGTGGATTGTACTTTCTTGATGTCATATAAGAATCAATTCTAATCTTAAACTGTCGTCGAATTCTTAGATGATTGATAGATTAGGATATAATATTCTTGAACCCCAATTTACAAAGGTCAAATAGAATTACCCATCTGCAACATTTCTGAGATCCCAGCCCGATAAATTTCCCACTTGTGTGAGAGCTGTCTTCCACTGAGCAACTTTGTCCTTCTCTCCCTTGAATCACTCTTCGAGATTAGCAAATGCCTCTGCAAAATTGCCCGTTTGTTTCCGGACATCCGAAGGATCGATGTCATAGAACATGGGAATGATGTCATAGAACATGGGAATAACCAACTGCCCCAGCTCCTGCCTGCACTCCATTATTTTCACGAGCTCCTCGAGACACCATCTTGAATGAGCATAGTTCCTCGAGAAAACAATCACTGATATCCTTGACCCTTGTATGGCTTTTCCAAGTTCAGATGAAATTACTTTTCCTCGGGGAAGCGCATCATTATCTCTGAAAGTGTTGATTCCGGTATCTTTACGGGCGTGATAAAGGTGGTCAGTGAAGTTTCTCCTGGTGTCTTCGCCTCTAAAGCTCAAGAACACATCATACATCCATGGACGAGAAGTGGAGAGACCGGAAGATAGAACCTTCCATTGACTAAAAGATGAAATTACAGATTGCTCGTTAGTCGAGAAAGAAGACACTGGAGATGTAGAATGCGTGCATAGGAGAAGATGATCACTAGGCAAAGAGATGAAACTCCTATTCAAACCCGGCCGGCTCTCAGTGTTTTGTTTTAATAGCACAAGTCCTAGGAAATTGCTGTGCTTTGCGTTTCTTCTTAATGACGGATCATCCACAACTATTAGCAAAATAGATAGTCATTTAATGGAACCTTCTCAACCTGTTTCTTACTCGAGGAGACTTTGTTGCACTTTGTGTCCTCTTGTTTAGAATATAATATTGTGATCCGTGACATGTTTTCGTGATTTTAATCCAATTTAACGGAGAGTAAATTTGTCACAAATGTATTAATTTTGTATTTTTTGTGATAAAAAAAATTAGTTCGGGATAAATTTATCACAGGTGTACCAGTTTGGAATTTTTGGTGGGCAAAAAATTAATTCGGGGTAAATTTATCACTAATGTATCAGTGTAAGGATTTTTGTAGTAAAAAATTAGTTTAAAGTAAAATTATCATAAATGTATTAGTTTAGGATTTTTCGTGTATTAACTTTTTTTTTTATTTTCCTATTCTTTTGTCCCTTTCTTTTTTCTAGCCTCTTGGTCATCTCTCCATATAATAGGTATCAGAGTTTCACTACGCTCTTGCAACAAATGGTATCAGAGCCAATTAGAATATATTAAATACTTTACACCATATTAATTCTCCGATCTCTAACACAACTTGCATGTGCATCTCAACATTAACCTCATACATCAAAAAACTTGGACGACTCCGGTAGATCAAAAGTGTAAGGATGGATCGGCTCAGTCTAAAAGTTTATAACACTACTAGAAGGCAAACGCACCCGACCTTCGCTCATTGATTCACACAATTCGTGCGTGGAAAAGAAAACTGGGCTTTAGATATGTAAAGAGAGGAACGACGAGTGTACCTGGAGCCAACCGCACCAATACTTGCGGAAGAACTTCCGACGAACAAGATGCAAAGGGAGAAGACCGACGGTGATACTGCTGCTCAAATTCGACAGAGAGAGAGCGAGCAACTGGTGTGGGTTTGCAGAGAAAAGGGGAACTTCTCTATGGACTTGCAGGACTTGAGCATTCACTTTAAGTCAACTGGTACGGTTGTCCCGATCTTTTTTTTTTTGGGGTCGAAAGTTATCCCTGATTTAAATTACTCACCAGGGAGGAATAAAGACACTAGGGAGGACCGAAGGAAAGACAATGGGACCTAAAAAAGTATAAGGTTAACACTATAAAAAATTTTAAATTGGTATATTTATGATAAATTTATCTTAAATTAATTTTTTGATCACGAAAAATACTAAATTGATACATCTATGGCAAGTTTATTCTCCATTAGTTTCCGTTAAATTTTATTGTCAAATTGCTGAGTTTGATGACACGTAACAGTTGAAGGGTGTACCAGTTTGGGATTTTATCCCTCCGTATGTCACAGGTTTATCAATTTGTAGTTGTTCGTGGTATTAATCTAATTTAATAGAGAGTAAATTAGTCACAATTGTACCGGTTTGAGATTTTTTGTGGTTAAAAAAATTAGTTCGGAAGTAAATTTGTCACAGATGTATCAGTTTAGGATTTTTCGTGGTATTAATCCAAAAGTATAAAGTAGCAGTCAGACACAACAAATTCTCTTTAATGAAAATGATGTTAAATAAACACATTATTGGGAGCAACTAAACATTACTTTCAATTAAGAAATGTTTGAATTAATTAGAAACCCCTAATTTGTCGTTTGAAAAAATGGCACGGATGATATATGAATTTTGGTCCAATGTGCAATGTCGTCATTGAACTTTTAACTTGTTCATTATAGTCCCTAAACTATTGGCAAATATTCAATATTGTTCGTCCATTTGCTTATATGACAAATCATATGTTATTTGATGACGTGGATTATTATACGTTGAGTTAGATTTTTAAAAATGACTAGTCAACATATTCATCTTTTTTATCCATCTACTTTAGAAAAAGAAAAAAAAAACTTAGGGCATTAACATGTCCGTCGTTATGTAATGACGTGGATTATTATATCCTGATTTGAAATGAATATCTTACTTAAATAATACACGCGTAATCTTTTTTTTTTTTAACTTATCCATCGTTCAAACTTAACAAATTAAAAATCACATCAGCAAATTCCGTTACTTGAATTAACGAAAAGATAATATTGAACATTTTCATATGATTTAGGAACTAGATTGATCAATAGTTCAGAGACCACATTGAATAAATTAAATGTCCAAGAACGACATTGCACATTGGATCAAAGTTTAGAGATCATTTTTGTCATTTTCTCTTTATAAATGAAAACAAAAACAAAGTAACCAAACTACCTCTAAGTAAACATAATCTCTACAGATATCTAATGTTTCATGCGTGAAACAGGAAATATCGTTCAGTGCAAAAAATTCTCTAATGGCGTTGGTAATTTTTATAATCTGTTTTACCAACAGTTTTGTGGGAGTACCAATAGTTATTTGATTTTTTGTTTACTCACCGTTTCTATAATTTACCAATATTTACTTAGGTAGTTTATTCGCATGTTAAAGTTACTGAGGTTTGATTAAAAAAAATATTAACTCTTATTTGAGTCTATCTACCAACTTTTATTTGATTGTTTCAAAATTACCAATTGTTCAAAGAACTTACCGATATTTATTTATAAAGTTACTATTGTATTAAAGTTTCTAAGTCTTATAGTAAATTAGCAGTATTGATCTGAGTGATTTACCAAATCTTCAAGGATTAAGTTACCGTTAACTTTAGCTTTACTAGCTCTTGTTTGAGTGAGTAACCAATGTTTATTTACTTGTCCCGAGATTAACACCCGTAATAATAATTTACCAATATGTTGTTTGCGATTGTTATCAACATTTTAAAAGTACAAGCTCTTTTACATAGTATGTATACCAAACTAGAATTTCTTTAAACTTGGTCCAATAAGCTTTATTCAAATAGCAAACCAAATCCTAAGCCACCCCGTCACGCCCTCGTTGTAAACACGTAGAGCGAGCCAAAACCACGGCTCAGTGAATGACAATCGCCACTTCTATGAGATCAAGTAATGAATAATGTAATTTTACAATAGTTATACAATAGTTATGTAGCATGTCGAAATCACGCTTAGGCTAGTATGCAATATCACTTATCACAGGTCATTTCAATATCATAAATGATTAGATATATCCAACCTATCTTCTAGGTCACGCTTCACCAAATGACAAGACCCCAAAACTACATCAGTTGTAGGCTGTAGTTAAGCCCAAAAATTGCATCAATCACGAACAAGCCCCGAAACAGAACCGGTCCACAAGCATATGTCATATCTTGATACGTAGGTCGATTATGAACATCAATCCAATGTCTATATGTCATGATGTATGGTTTTCCATTCCTGAATGTCCTCCTTTCCTCGCATGCTTCGCAAAGTCAACACAATCTCCAAGAGGCAGCGGAACCGCGCACTCCTTGGCAACTGACCTTGCAACCCGTTCTCTAATTTAGCAGAGGACAGAACATCACGTCCCACATTCCTCACGAATAAGAATTAGTAACTTGAACGTTGAGCTAAATCACACAAATAAGAATTAATAATCGGGAAAAATGCAGTAAAACGCGCAAATAATTTTCTACACGAATTAGTAACTTTGGTGAGCTACCAAACTTAACACTGATACTCTGGCCAAAACAAAAAAAAAATTAACACTGATTCATTATTGAAAAAGTTAATATTTTAAAACGATCCAACAATCGTGGGTATTTTTTCTGAAAGTGTTGCCGATTTAACAAGTTGTTCGTCAAAATGTCGTTAACAATGGGTCTTGACAATTGCAAGCTCTTTCCACATTCTACGGTGTATCGATTTTTGTCCTGTTCAACGGTAGAACTGTCCAATAATCTTTGTATTGCTTTGACTTGTGTCTCGTTAAGCCATTGCTTTTACTCTCCATTTGTGATCGTTACGCGCATGTTTCAGGGACTCTTTTGATAACAAAAGTCATCTTTTTATGGAGAAGGGAAACGTTGGTTTTGGGGGTATTAAGAGTCGCCACGCCATCACGTGGTGAAAGAGTTATTACCCTCGTCACACGCTATGGCTTCCGATTCACTTTCGATGACAGGTCGGTCAAACTTGGTGGGCGTTTAAATTTTTGTTCTTTATCCTCCACAGAAGCTTCCTCCACCATTCAGCGATGACTAAAATGACTACACCAAACAAACAGAATTGCTGGTTTCTTTGGTGGTTTCCGTAAGAGAAGGTACCATGAAGAGGTGCTTCGCCAGTCCACGTCCCTAACAGCGACATCATAACCCGTGACCAACTTTCCATGGCATCACCTGGATCTCTCCTGCTGCTAGTCTTACTCTTTTCATTCTTTTAGTTGTTTTTCTGTACTTTCTTTGTACAAAAACACTTCTGCAACTTAAGGATACGACATGGTTTGTTCGGCGAATTTGCGTATCGAGTTGAAATTTAAGCCGATAATCCTCGGTGACCTCCAAAGCTTAGCTGTGACGGATATCCAAATGTGATATGAGTTCGCACAACGAATGCAGTGAAACAGTTGAACAAATGTGCTGGCGACTTGGTGAAGGAAAGTGTTGACAAGCACAAAATGGTTAAGCTGTAGATGATTCTAGCTGTGATGGATCGGGAAGTAGAGCTCAAAAGACAGACGAGGAGTCAAAGGTGAACACATCATCCTCCTCTACCGTGAACCATACATCTTACATTAGATACAAAACTGGAGAACCTACAGGGAAACAATCATGTGTCTATATATATAAATTCACATCTGAGCAGCACCACCCTTTCTGAGTTGAGAACAGCAAGCAGAGGAACCGATAGCTTGAGGCAACGGAGAACACACGACACACAGCATCACGTCCTCCAGAGCCAAGTTACTGCGGTAGCACGCTTCCAATTCACAAATGTCATCTGTATCGCACATAAGGCCGAAGGAAGGACTTGTCCAGGGGACTGTCCCACCTCACCGACTCCCACCATTCCTTCTCATCTTTCCCAACATGAATTGCCTGAAGAGAATTAACCTTGCCACCAGGTAGTTCACCGTGATGAGGGAGGCGCACATGAAGCGCTATCCTTTCTAGCTTCTTGCATTGTTTCAGTGTTACATTTTGGAGAGACTTACACATTATCGTCCTCCTACATATGCTTTTCAGTGCCTGAAGATCCCTTAAACATAAGGTCCTTAACTTAGGGAGGCTTAAAGTGGAAGTAAGATCATCTGCTTCCGTCACCTCTATGACCTCCTCCATCACTTCACATTCTTGAATGTGAAGATTTTCTAGGTTTGAAAGGAGGGGCAACAGTGTGTGGGTCAGTAGGTTCTTCATTTTGCAGCACTTGTAGATGTAGACTGTTTTGAGACCCCAAAAGGCGTTACCTTCAGAGATCCACCCTGGTAAAGGCCTTGAAGCAGCAGCAACTGTCTCGACCAGAGCATGCAGGTCATCTAATGCATCCAATTTCAGATACTCGAGGCTTCGCAGTGGAGCGTAATAATCTGAAGGAGAACTCGAGGACAATAGCACCAGATGCTCCATCCCGCGGATTCTCTTTAGCCCGCATACCCTCAACTTAAAGTCTCTGATGCTCGGAATGTCCATCAAGCTTCTCATGCCATCCAGAGGATCTTTGATGCTTAAACACTCGATGCCTTTTGGGAACAGAGGAAGCTCTTCACCTCCTCCTTCCTTGACGCAACATGCGCCCAGCCTCACAGTTTTACTGCAGATAGGAGGACCAAAGACCCTGGAGGCATTCTCCTCTTTGTATATAATTGGCAGTATTAGTTCCCACTGCTTGGGACCGCCATCCCCATCCCGTAGCTTTAGATATTCCACATATGCATTATATTCTCTGATATCCTTAAACCTGCACCTCACTTTCTCCAACCTTTTCAAACTGATTAATTCCCTCGCATTCTTCACTGTCAAGCTCCTGTCCGCACTCTTAAGGTCAAGCTGTTTCAGATGAGAGAGTTTGGGCAGAATTCCATCAGGCATTTCTTTTAGTTTCGAATAGCCAGCATCCAGGGTTCTGAGATTCACCAGTCCCTCTAGTCCCTCGGGAGCTTTCGTAATACCACTCCAAGATAGGTCCAATGTTCTTAACGCCCTCAGTTTCACCAATGAAGGCGCGTACCTTAGTTTCTCGCATTTATGCAGCAATAGTGCGCTGAGGTTATGCAAGTCAGAGATCGACTCAGGCTACATCTGGATCCCCGTATAAGACAGGTTCAGAACCTTTAGAGTTGGCATGCGGCTAAAGAACGAATGATGGATCTTTTTCAAGAAGTAATTATTATTCATGAGGAGTGCCAACAGCCGAGGACAACTTGGTGATAACCCTGCCGGTATCTCCTTTATGAAATTATGCATTAAAGATACTCTCTCTAAGTCCTCTGTCCATTCTTCCTCACTCGGCAGTTCTCGCAAACCCAACCCAGATTTTATCATTGATTGGGAGCGCACCATACTTATAGCCATGTCCCTAACTAAATCATGAATCTTCAAATAGTCGCGTTTATAATAAGCATTCGATATTTTAATTCTTTCTAGCAGGCACACGTTGACTAACTTATTGATGATGGTGTAGGCCCTATCGTACTCCGCTTCCCAACTTTTGGAGTCGCTTAGCAATCCGACCATGAAAAAATCTCGTATCAAGTTCTCTCTCGATATTCGGTGATCCTCAGGGTATAGTGCAAGATGTAGGAAACACCGCTGCAGCATCAGATCACTCAGACGTGTATAACTGAACTTTAAAACTCTAAATACCTTCTCCTCCATACAGTCTTCATTAAATCTCGCTTCTCTTAACTCATTTAGCGCATTTCTCCACTCCTGGATGTCTGTCGTTCCTCTCATGCTTCCTGAAACCACCACAATCCCCAGAGGCAATCCCCCGCATTCCTCTATGACAGATCGTGCGACACTTTCCACTCCCGGAGAGAATACAATTGGGTGTCCGAGATTCCTCATGAACAAGTTCCAGGCTTCATCCTCAGGAAGAGGCTCCAATTTGATCACGTCACTGCATGCCATTTGCTTACACAAGTTTAAGGATCGACTTGTCAGAATTAACTTGCATCCATTGAAGCCAAGCTGAATTCCCACCTCTTCTAGACTATACGAGCACCATACGTCATCCAGAATAACGACATGTCTCTCTCTCTTCAGAAGGTGTGACAATTCTGCTGCCCGTTGAATATGGTCATCGATGTTCAACAGGGTATGGTCTAGACATTTGGCTATCTTATCCTGCAACATATGAACACTGCACTCTTGGGAAACCGTAACCCAAAGGACCGTCCCATTGGTGCTTTCCTTTAGTAGATGATTGTGGATGTGGGTGACAAGGGCCGTTTTCCCAACACCGCCCATTCCACAAATGCCGATCTTCAACACTTTGTCATCTCTCAGGCGAGATAATACCTTATTCAGATTCTTCTGAAAAGCGTCCCCTGATAATTCCACTGTCGGAAGCTCATATCCAATGTTCTCCTCCGCAATTAATGTGAGTCCACAGGTGAATTCACCTTGCTTTTGAAGTTCATCCACCTGTTTGATCAACTCCTTCACTCTATTTACTAAGTTCACGTGTGAATACCATCTTCTATCTGCGACTTCTCGCTCTAAGCATGATACTTTGGCTTTTGTCCTTTTCACGTCTCGTAGCCAGTCATCAACTTCTCTCTTCCTCTTCCTTCCGAGCTTAGATTCTTCGTTTTTCACTTGTGAAACTACATCATCTTCCTTACCAGTTAACTTGTCCCGTTCGCAGAGAAGCGTTTGCATCTTCTGGTCAAGACCAGTGTAATTCTTTATGAGCTCAAAAATGCCAAGTATCATCGACGGTTCCATACCTAAGACACGGAAAGAACAGCTTGTAAGTCAACCTCTTCCATTTTCCTTCCACCCCCACCCACAATCACTTTGGCCTATATGATATTGCTAAACAAAGATCTGAAGATCATATATACAAAATAATACGTGCCCACACACACAAACACCTATTCCTGACACAAACACATATTCCACACACACACAAACCTATCGTTTCTGCTAAATTTTAAGGGCAAAGGCACCTCAATGATCATCATCTCTGCGGACAAGTTTATTACTAAACATGCAACGAAATTGGACACTTCAGAAAAACTGGAGAGTAAGAACAAGAGTACCTTGAGCCAAGTTAAAGTGGGCTAAACAAGTTGCTGCACTGCAAGAAAATTTCTAGAGAGAGAAGCTTTGAGCTATGGCTGAGAAAACACCCCCATTCTGTGGTGACATCATATGAGTCAAACGAAGCAGATGCAAGAGTTTCAATGCACGAGGATAGGACGGAAGGATGGAGGAAGACCGAGGACTTAAGTCAGTCCACTCTGTATTATTCAATTGCCGTGCTTCGTTTCGGTTCGGAAATTGCATGCATCATTCCTCGGACCAAGTAAAGCCATTTTCTCCATGTAACATTAAAATGCGGATCCGTGCATGACTTGAAATTTTGAGACTTGAATCCAATAGGGAAAACGACGCAAACGATCCCTGAACTTTGACCCAATATATAATTTGGTCCATGAACTTTTAATTTGTTTAATGTAGTTCCTGAACTTTAGCCTATTGTTCAATTTGATCCCTGAATTTTTAGTTTGTTCAATTTGGTCTATAAATTTTTAGTACATATTCAATTTAGTCCTTGAACTATTTGAAAATGTTCAATATAGTCCTTCAATTAATTCAAGTTGAGGGACTATATTGAACATTTTCATATAGTTTAGGGACTAAATTGAACACGTACTAAAAATCCAGGAATCACATTAAACAGATTAAAAGTTTATGGATCAAATTGAACATTAGGTTAAAGTTTAGGGACTACATTGAACAAATTAAAAGTTTAGAGATCAAATTGCACATTTGATCAAAGTTTAGAAACTGTTTGTGTCATTATTACCGACAAAATTAGTCCGAAAAGTGACAATGTTTCGCCCATGTTGTGCCGGATCAATCCTCTCTTAGTTCACCCGGCATGCCATGGACTAAATTTTAGTGGGGGGAAATACACCTTGTTCTTTTGGATGTTTTCATTTTGGTCCCCATGCTTTCATTTGTTTCCGATTTGGACTCTACAAAATTTACAAATAAGACCTTCCAAAATGAGAATGTGGAATCTGGGGGACGAATTCGGAAGCAAAATACCTGGATCAAGGACTAAAATGAAGAAAGCGGAAGTAAATATGGATGGAAATGAAGAACTGCCCACAGTACAAGGTCAAAAGCATAATTTTTGTCCCTTCTCGTCGAACCTCTTCTGGTCAAAGCTTAAACCCTTCCCACCACAGCGAAGCCCCTACCACTACCAGTACCCCAGCTCTCGCAGCGATGGCCCTAAGATCCTTCATAAATGTCCTGAAAAGTCGTCGGAACCCCTCGAGGATCAACACGTTCTTGATGAGATCCTACTCCGCCTACGGAAGGTTCGTCAAGAAGGACCTCTTCTCAAGAATCAGCCCCATCGGCGACCCGAACCAGAGCGTCGCGCCGGTTCTTGATAAGTGGGTCGAGGAGGGCAACAAAGTCAAGGGCCTTGACCTCAAGCCCATCATTCGCGACCTCCGATCTCGGAGACGATATACCCATGCCCTTCAGGTGACTTCTCTCTCTCTCTCTCTCTCTCTCTCTCTCTTCTTGTTTGTTTTTTTCCCTTGTGTCATTTTCCATTGATAAAGCGATGGGTAGCTCTTGCTCGCGAGAAGGTGCAGGAAAGTAATGGTTGATACTTGCTGATCAAGGGACCGTCTGGGCTTGATTCTTTTGTTCGAAAAGCTTAAAACTTTATGTAACATGTAAATTTTGACAGGGAAATGCACATACTTTTTCTTGTTTTATAATTCTTTGAAGATTTATGTAATGGAGTACTAAAGAGTTCATTCTCATGCTCTGCTTTCTATTGGGCACCTGTTTGATATTTCCATGATTGTCGAGAAATGTTTAGATGCTCGCGGAGCGACTATCATTCCGGGCTCACCCAAGCCGATCTTACTTGCGAAATGTTGTCACTTTGAAAGGGAAAAAGGAAATCCGTAAATTGTAATGTCTGCCGTGTGGTGATTGGCTTGATTGGACGGGAATGCCATGTTTCAAGAGTACATCGAACATGTCTTATGTCCAAGAATAACAGAATTTAGATAAGAGGCTAGAGCTTATGAACTGCCTCTCACTTTCTAGTAAGACCAACGCTTGGACTTTAGGACAAATGAGCAGATGAAGCTAGTAATGACGTTTGTTGTTGCTTCCTAGAATAGATTGAGCACTAATCAGCTATCCGAATTAGCATCGTTTTCCGAGGACACCACTGTGATTTACAGAGAATTATTTTCGTGTCCTCTTTGTTTCCTTTTTTTTTTAAATATTGTCTACTTAACGTCATCCACGGTGGACTTTGCTCTCCCTATGAGTAGACCCACAAAGTGAAGCAAACTCAAGATTCATACATTCTCCTTGCATATGCAGAAGTTTTTGGAATATTGCAGCTTTTATGAGTCTTAGATGCTGAGTTTTGGTTCGGCCATAAAAAATTTCTTCTGTACATGATTTTTCTTTCTCCCCACACAGGTTTCTGAGTGGATGAGCAGCAAGACAGAAGGGTTCTTAACGCCAGTGGACCATGCTCTGAAGCTAGATCTAATTGGTAAAGTGCAAGGGGTGGATGTTGCAGAAAATTATTTTAATAGCTTAAGGGATCAAGACAGAGTCGAGAAAACATATGGTGCTCTTCTGAATTGTTTTGTCAGGGATTGCGCTGCTGATAAATCTCTTTCCCTTTTGCAAAAAATGAAGGAGATGGGTTATGCTTCGACTGCTCTGACATACAATTGTGAAATGTGCCTCTACGCAAACATTGGCCAGCTCGAAAAGGTTCCCGACGTGCTTTCAGAAATGAAGGAAGCCAATATTTCTCCCGATAACTTCAGCTACAGAATTTGCTTGAATTCTTACGGTGCAAGATCTGATCTGGACAATATGGAGGATCTTCTGAAAGAAATGGAGCACGTACAGCATGTGTCCGTGGACTGGTCCACTTATGCAGTTGTGGCTAATCATCTCATAAAAGCTGGCATCAAAGAAAAAGCTCTGATTTATCTGAGAAAATGTGAAGAGAATGTGCAAAGAGACTCACCTGGATATAACCATTTAATTTCACTCTACGCAAGTCTTGGGAACTGCAAGGAAGTGAAGAGGTTGTGGGCCCTTAGAAAAGCCAATCGCAAGAGGCAGTCGAACAAAGATTACATTACAGTGCTAGGTTCCTTAGTGAAGCTTGGGCAGATCGAAGATGCTGAGAAATTGCTTCGCGAATGGGAAGCGTCTTGTGAATTCTACGATTTCCGCGTGCCAAATACTCTCCTTATTGGATACTGTCAGAAGGGATGGCCTGAAAAGGCCGAGCAAATGCTACGCGGCATTGTCAAGCAAGGGAAAACTGCCATACCAAACAGTTGGTCCATTGTTGCGGCAGGTTACGTAGACAAGGATAACATGGAGAAGGCATTTGAGTGCATGAAAGAAGCCCTGGCTTTACAGTCCCAAAGCAAACCATGGCAACCAAAAACCCGGGTGGTCTCAATCATACTGAATTGGGTTAAAGTGAACAGAGCCAATGAAGTAGAATCGTTCCTAAGTTCATTGAACACTGTACCGAGCTTCGATCAAAAGACAATCGGTCTGTGGGAGATGGTCAGTGCTGATGGCTCGAAAAAAGGTTGGATATAATAAACAAAACGGTTATGTTCAGGATTCAGAAAACCGGTCAGTATGTCTTTCAATCTGCTTGTTGATGTTCGACATTTCGGTGTCCCGTTGTGAGCTGAGAAGAAGAGTGCCTATTCCTAGAAAATGTCTGCGCTTTCTCTTTCTCTCCAGTATAGTTTTTAATGTTCTGCGATAGCACTTTCATTTTTGCTTTTGCCAGGGACGTTGTTGCCGCGTCTCCTCCCGTATAAAGCATTACTGCCATTTCCTTTGCTAACGCTTCGTCACTGACCTCACAACACTCGCGGTTACTTTGCATTCACCGACTTTTAGGAGTTATAATTGGTGAGCTACAACGCAGGAAAGCATTCCTTCACTATTCTTGGATGGAAGTGTGGAAGAGAAGCGACGGTCGGCATTTGCTTTCACTTAATATGTATCCGATGCAGGAGTCTGTGACACAACACTGTAAACATGCGCCCCGAAATGCCGAGACAAAAGGCGAACCGTGGCTAGGGTTTCGATGCATGGAAGGAAGAGGAGAACATATTGCCGAATGCAGCAGCCATCAAAGAAGAGAATGCAGGACCCAGGATTCATGGAAGAACAATGGGGAAAAACCAGTGTTGTGTCAATCACTTTCCTATTGTCCTAGTTTTCCTCCTCGTCGTAGGTGAATGATATGAGTATTGTGTGGTTTCTTGTTCCCTGAGTAGATTCAATGGACTTCAAAGAAATCACTTTTCTTTCTCAATATCTACTCATTGCCATGACATGGTTTGATGCAAATACTGCTGATTTCTTTTTTCTTCTTTTCTTTTTTAATTTTGAGCTGGATAGCTGAATTAGTGAATTGTACATTGTGTTAGCCAATATTTACTACTTGAACAAATAAAATAAATCCTGGCAAAAAAAACATGGAAATTTACAAAATTACCGTACCAATTTCCCCCTTGTACCCTTGAGTCCACTGCCAAGGGAAAACGTTTATGCAAAGTAAAATACTATTGACAGTTCTTTTGAAGTTCTTACCTTCTTGTCCTCTGTACAATTGATCTCCAGCTAAACTTCAGTTTAGCATCGAAGAAGCTGATGATTAGCAAATTGTGGTTATCACTAACCTTGATTCAGATTGACTATCAACAAAACTATAATAAACCTAACCAGTGGCACGTGATGTAATTAGGGGAAAATGTATGGGTTAATTTTGGGAGTTCTGAAAGAAACAACAAGTAACTTATATGGCCCAGTAATTGTATGGGCTTTTTTTTTTTAAATAAACCCTCCGATTGGAAGGGCGCCCCGATTTTCTTTCCTTTCCCACTTCGTTTCCCGGAAAATCGGCAGGAGCCGGAGAAAATGCGAGAAAAATCGGAAGAAGTACGAAAATCCAAGGGAAAATCCGGCGAAGCTCCCGATACGGACAGGAGGATGCGCGAAAGCTCCGAGACCAGCAAGAAATCGCGAGGGAGCTCCGACTTGGGGAGCGGAGAAGGTAAATCTGGCAGGAGGAGCGAGAAAACCAGGGGGAGCTCCGATTCCGAGGATATTGAGGAGAGGAAGCGGAGGAAGAGCGACAAGACGAAGAAAAGGCGGAGGTCGCGGCGGCGACGGCACAGTAGCGAGTCGGGTTCGGGCGATTCGAGCTCGGAGGAGGATGCGGAATCGGGATCGGAATCGGAATGGGAGGGTTCGGATTCGGTGAGCGAGAGCGAAGAGGAGAGGAGGAGGAGGAAGAGGAGGGAGAGGAGGAGGAGGAGGAGGGAGGAGGAGAGGGAGAGGGAGAGGAAGAGGAGGAAGAGAGACAAGGAGAAGAGGAGGAGGAGGAAGAGAGACGATGAAGAAGAAGACGGGGAAGAGAGAAGAAGGAAGAAGAAGCAGAAGAAAGAGAGGAAGAAGAGTAAAGAGAAAGAGAGGGCAGAGAAGGGTAAAACCGGTGCAGTGACCAACTCCTGGGGGAAATACGGGATCATCAGAGAAACTGATATGTGGTAATGTTTTCATCTTTCATGGTTGAAGCTCAATTTCTCGTGCTATTTCATGCCTCTCTGTTGATGCTAGAGGGGGGAAAAGTTGTTCTCTTGTGGAGCATATCTGCTATGCTTTTGCCGATCAAGTGTTGAACTTTCTCATAGTGTATCTCATAGATGATGAATGGTTACCGTGTGAATGAAAGAACCTCATAAAAAAAAGTCCTTTTTTTTTGTCTAGTGCTTACAATTATTTGGTGTTGGTACTGGGTGAATTATGTCCGCACGAGTGGTCAAGAAGAAGATGAACACAAATTAAACTATTGTGATCTGTTTTTGAGATGGCCGAATCAGGAGCGCTGGACCGTTGGCTGTTATTGTTTGCCACCCTCGCTGTTTGTTTGCCATTATGCTTTGATCTTGCAATGAGTTTTGTGTCCTGTTGCTTGAAAAACTGAAAGAATCGTTGGAGATGGAGAGACTTGTTTATGCCATCAACAGTAAGATTCAGTTAGTTTCTCTTTGTAGCGAATGGCAGGATGACAAAATAATGCTTCTAGGCCTGCTTTATATAAGATCGAGTTTAGAATGTTATTGCATATTTCATCTTTATATGGAACGATGATAGGGCTTGATATAATAATTTGGTTGCTTTAGTTCGACTTAGGGATCACAACACAAGTCGGAAGGATACTCACTCTTTCCACTTTTTTTCCTTCTATAAATCATGTTATGCAACCCAGATGCCCTTACCCAGCGCTTTGCAGTGTGCTCTTCTCTTTTCGTTCTTATCAGGTGTTATGATTCGGTGGACTTGATAAATATATGTTGCAGACAGCAGAATTTGCAGTTGACAATTTCTGTTGGACTGCAAATTCTGCTGGAGATGCATTGGAGGATTTTCTCAGACTCCTAGCAACAAAAGCACACGGAATGAGACAATATTGGAATGGATTATCTTTTAAAACCTGTTTAGGATTAGAATTCCATTGATAAATGGAAGTTTAGGTCTGGTTAGATGTAATGAAAATTTTATCTTTTCATTATATACCTTTGCTGAGATTGGACGGGAAATTATTCGCTTCGGTGAGGCACCCCTACCACAATGTAACAAGTTCTGGTGGAACCCTCTGATTCCCATGAAAGTCGCAACTTGTGATTATTTCGTAACTCACTATAAACTTCTCTTTCACAATTATTTACAACTTTTTACATGTTTAAACTGGAAGGGCCAATTGTCAGAAAATGCTTTCTAGGACCATGAATTTACATGGTTTATCAATTTTGTCACCCTTATCTTGTATGTTCCTGGTTCTGTATTTTGCTTAACTTCTATGCGTTTATTGATCTTGTTCTAATGCATGGACATTAAATTGCTGCAGGAATAAACGTCCTGAGTTCACTGCTTGGTTAGCAGAAGTAAAACAGGTACTTCCTTCTGGTTCATTTCGCTTCCATATTTTATGATTATACCAAGATAGATGCACGTGTCTGTAGACTGCCCATGACATATGTATCTCCTGAATAAGACACTGGTCGTGCTTTTTTAGGTGGGTACAACATCTTGAACCCCCCTCCCCCCCCCCCCCCCCCCCGTTTTCTCTCTCTTTTCCCAAGGAAAAAACCCGACTGATACACCAATCCCAAATCATTCTTTCCCTTAGAGAGCTTTATTGTATTTAAGCTTTACATAGTGCCGAAGCTCTTGATGTGACTTTTGTTGCTTCTTGGAGCAACGAACTCCTTATATGGAACAAAACTATTGAACTCGAGGACAGAGACTTATTTTACTGGCTACATTTTCCCATTAATTGAGGTAAATAATACCCTCGACCCCCCCAAAAATAAAAAATTAATAAAAAATGAAGGTTATGATATGTTTGCTGTTGTCTTTCCTAGAACTTTTCCTTCTATCTCTAATGTTCAAAGCAACCAAGTCGTCTAACACGGGCAGCTCTTTGGGACATTAAGTTTTCTCGATTGCATATTATTTTGGTTCTGAAATTAAGTATTATTTTATCATTAAAGTGCGGTGACATCTTTTATGCACGTTTTAATTGCTTGTGCATTGCGTTGCAGGTGAACCTGGAAAGCCTGGCTAACTGGGAAGAGAAACAGATGTTTAAAGAGTGCGTGGATACTTTATTTATTGATGACATGAGTCTTATATTGTGCAAACATTTTTTTCTCCCAACTATGTTGCCATTATCTAAGATACATGGACTTATTTTGCAGGTTTATGGAAGACCATAACACAGCTACCTTCCCTTCTAAAAAGTAAGAGTTCTTTGGTTTTTCTTGTGTTATAATACCTTTTGCTTTCATTATAATTCCAGATTTGTTTAGCCTAACCATATTATTCCTGATGTTTTGACTTATTATCATGGAGGTTCTTTTCTGATTATACAGTGTCTATACTTCACTCGATGAGTTTAAGTCATAATCCACTTGTGTTTGATTGCAGGTATTATGACCTTGATGCTTATCACCGACACCAAATGGAAAAGGAGATGAAAAAGGGTCTCAAGAAGGTTGTTTCCAAAGAACGCACAGTTTTCAATGATGAAGAACAGCGTCGGTATGTCCATCCTCTGCAAACTAGATTGTATGAATATATCTGTTGCTGCTCTTTACGAAAGATGGAGATATCATTTATTAATTATGGCCTCAACGTTTTCTGTGATTGATGGGATTATCCATGCATTTATTTATGTTATCTTCCAAAAAAAAAAACAGAAAAGACTAATCCTGAGATCTAGTGGAATTCGTGGCAACTTCATGTGATCAATTGGCTTGGAAGTGGGAAAAAAGATTACCAAGAGCTTTAATTGTCATGAAATCTGCTTTGGTACATGTCCTAGTAGTGACTTGAAGTTGACGATCATCCTTGTCGTTGGAGTTGATAAGATGGTTGTGTCACAGCAGCACCTATGCTCTCAAACAGCAAGAGCACGTGCAACTTGCTATTTGGCTTGGGGCATATCGGTACTTTTTGCTAGAGTAATTATGTGTTTAATTACTATGTGAATGGTTTATTGAATAATGTTGGTGGGTATTTGAAGTAGGCCATATTCGAACACCGAAAAGTCTCTGTGACACCACTTTGATCTTTCCACCTAGATGTAAACATTTCTCACTTCAATCAATCACCTTTCTGTCCTTTTCCCCCTCCTTTTCAGGCAAGAAATGATGCTAGTACGTGAAAGGCAGAAAGAACAGGAGGTTGAAACTTTGAAGCGGTCAATGCAGGGTGGAATGGTGAGTTCGTAGCTTCGTATCTAGCTCCAGTTAGTTTGATTATGTCTCTGTGACTCTTTATCATTTGCAACTTTCAACCTTATCAATTGTCTGATTTGAATCCGAATACCAGGCACAAGCAATGAAAGAACAGGCTCTGTTGAGGGAAGAGATGGCTTATCAATATAAGCTTGGGAACTTTGAGGTGAATGTACATATTTTTCAGTCTGTGACTGGTTATGATCAGTGCCTAACTTTGGATATGTTGATGACTGGCATTGTAGGCCGCTGCTGCCATTCAGAGAAGATTGGATCCAAATATCGCCATGTGATGCATCATGGCCATGCGTCGCCCTTGTTAAATTATGGAAATAGCGATGAGACTATTCATTTGAAACTCATTTCTGATGTTCCCGCTTGATGCACCATCATCACCTCAAATTTTTGGACATGAGAGGTTAGCTCTTGGATGTACGAAGTTTGTGTAATTGCAGGTCTTGCTTCGTTGTTATTTGCCCTCTCCAACTGTTTTATTCTTATTTAATCTGAAAAAGTCTACTTTGGGGTCTTCTTCTGTGGGCTGTAAGTAAATTAAGTTTGCAAGAAAAGAAAAACTCTGTTCTTAATATATGATATGCTAATCAGCATTATGGTCGGCCAGCCTGGTGCACAACAAATGCGGGTGGCTCTTTTTCTTAATCTGACGATTTGCACGTGACTGCATCTGAGAGATGAGAAGGATACTACCCTACCCTGGACCGGCATCACACCTTTGGCATGGCAAAGAAAGATGTCCTGGTTCGGCGTGCAGAAAGTAATGGGACAGCCATGTCTCGGAATTCGAAGTTTCGCTCTAGGGTGACGGAGAACGAGCGGAGAGAGTTCAATGCGCCGCAAGCTCCACTTGCTGGAGGGGTATTACAAGTTGCAAACGAAAGAAAAGAGAGATCAGTCATCATAACACGTGTGCACTCGGGATCTAGACGCACCAGGTCCGATCAACCTTGAACAGGATTGATGCGGTCTTGACTCGCCAGGGGTATTGTAGATACGCACGCAACCACATGGGGAGAGAATGGACGACAGGAGGCGCGTTCTCCCTCTTTGGTATGCATTTCAAAGATCGATATCTGCTACTCGTTGACGTGACTCAATTTGTTATATAGATCTCAATCGTTCGGAGGGTTAATTGCCTCCGGTCGATTAGAAAATTCTAAAAGCATACTCGATCCTTATTTTTTTTTTCTGAAAAGAATTTAAAGTACAAACTTATTCCAGATAATACCCTCGTGTTTGGATGGTGATCAAGAGTCGAGTACAAAGAGAGCGAATAAAGAAACAAGAGTTGACTCCAGGAACAGATAGTTTCAGTTGAAAGTTTCTTAAACTTTGCTTGGTGATCGGGAAACGAAGAGAAAGGAAAGAGAAGGAAAGTCAAATTGCCGTGTTTGGATGCGTGTCGAGCGAAAATGATGAGCCGTGAAATTAATTCTGCGAATAGACTTCATTATCTTTCATCTTTATTCACTATTAAAAAGAAAGTAGGGGCAATCTTGAAAGAAAATGGTAGCATTTGCATTTCCTTCCATATCTAATGGCTGTTCATCCCCTTCCTTTGCAACTTTCCCCTAGGAAGGAGAGAGAGAGAGAGAGAGAGAGTTGTTAATTTCATCTTCTCTAATCCACCTTCCTACTTAACGTCCCTATCAACCCTAACATAAGAGAAGTGCAGTTGACAAAGCCATATCCTCGCAGGCATTAGACCCGGTTTGCATCACCTTTCCATGTATCATGTTGCGGCATGACAGCCTTGGCCTCCGCAAAGCAAAACAAGAACCTAAATGCCAAGTTCAAACATGTCTGCATAAAACTAAAGAAACGATAGAGATCATTTCAGGGGGTAAGATGAGGGGCTTACAGGAGCCAAGTCTCCGCCAAACAAAATACAAACTCAAATTGACAATCCGTTCTAAATGTCATAAGCAACTAATCCTAAGTTGCTTGCAGGTAGCACCAGGATTGCAAATCTGGTCCCAAGTTCATCACCTCAGACCGATGTGGATTGTCTACCGTGCAAGGTGTTCTATACCCTCGTGTACCATGTACCAGAGTGGGACAATGACCTAAAATGTAGAAAACTTGTTCTTGCTATTTGCAAATCACTGTGAATATTAAAAAAATATGTCACATTGATCAACCATCGCAAAGAAGACGTTTACCCCATTTTAAGTGCATTGACCACCCCGGCGATGCATGCTCCAGGCAGGGAAAATCTTCTTCAGGCACCACAAGCGACAACTATGGTTCATGGAAAACCTGCAAGAATTTGCAAGAACAAGCTCTTTCCATTGGATTAATAAAGTCCTTAACTTCTACTGTAAGAGGAAAATAATGCTTTCCTGACCAATCAGAAACTGCAAGCTCCCAATTTGTGTTGCCATCATAACAAACAACCTGACGGCGTACCATCAATGCGCTGACACACCTCATAGACTCAGAAACCCAAACCATTTATTGACTTATAGAACCAATGAAATAATCCTGCCATCTCAAGGCATTTCCTAAGCGAGCAGAGGAATGCAGCTCACATACAGCTCGACTCCTTTAAGAAATGCGGTAAACACCTTTCCGAAAGTAAAACCTCTAAATTAACATAACTTTTCAAATTCTGCAGCATAGGTGCCAAGCGCAAACTCAACGTAGCCAAAAAGCAAATTACCATGCGTGGTCATCTGCACGTCGTTCACAGCAAATCCTAGTCAATTCAGCTATTTAAAATCGTCGCTCATCAAGTTCATGTAATACCTTAACAAACACAAACGAGTCTACAAGGGAACAAGAAGAACAAGAAAACAAGTTTCTGTACAACCACTATCCCTTATCTCAAATCTTATTCACCTGAGCATGTCTGGCAGAAGCTCGATTAACAAAGCAAATTGTGTAAAAGAGAGCATCAGAAACATCATGATCAATCAGACCATGGAGAGAGAGCAAGAGATTCCGACAGAAATTCGCAAAGAGCACATGAGACCGAGATAAAAGGATGCACGGAATAAAGGAGAACTCACGACACCATCCATATACAACAATCCGTGTGTATATCAACACACGGGAGACACCATGTACATGAAACGAGTAGTAGTGCATAACCAAATCGATCTACCTAATCCCCGGTCAGCATAATTACAAATCCAAAAAGGGAAAGAAAGGATCGAATCAAATCAAGCACAACATCTGTACAGCTTGTTCTTCTTAAAAGGTAGAACAGCATGCTGCGAGAGCCCGCATTCCTGCTTGGAGAAGTTAGTCGGGGCGTCGGGCCCGCGGAGACGTAGCGCAGCCCTGTCGTAGACCATCGCGGCCTCCTCTGCGGTGTCGTACGTCCCCAGCCACTGCCTCAGCCTCCCGTCCCTTATCTCCGCCACCCACCTCCCCCACGGCCTCCTCCTCACGCCCCTGTACTTCCTCGACCCCGCGGTCTCCGCCGTGCTCCTCGCCGCCGCCGCCGCCGCCGCAATTGGCTGGAGTTCCGGCCGCGGCGGCTCGATCCTGATCTCGTTGACGTAGCGCTTCACCCTGCGGCCGGGCTGGTGCTGCGACGACTTCTTCGACCGCTCCTCGACCTCCTCGTCGCTGGAGGTGTCGGTGGCGTCGCTGTCGGTTACGGAGATCCGCACCACCCGAACGCCGCTCTTCCTGTCGGCGATCGCGGCCGAGTTAGAGCTGTCGTCGGTGGAGATCGTGGAGTCGGACTCGACCTGGCTTAAAGGGGAGGCCTTGTGGCGCTTGGCGAGGGAGGCGTCGATCGCGGCGGCGGCGGAGGAGAGGGAGGAGAGGGTCGTCACGGTGGTCTTCGTGGTGGCGGCGGCGGCAGCGGTTGCGGCGGCGGTGGTCGATTGGGGTGAAGTTGCCATCAAAAGTTGGTGACTTGGGGAGAGAGAGAGGATTGCGATCGGTGGAGGAAGTTAGGGTTAGGGCTCGGACTTTTCGAATTTGGGGGATTTGAATTTTAGGGCGATTATAATACAGCTCGCGAATTTTTATTTACTTTTCATTTTTTTTAAAAGCTCGCAATTTTGTGCGACGTCGGTTTTAGGAATTTCTCTCGGCATCGCGAGTGCGAATATCCACCTGCTAAAGGCGAAACGACGTCGCTTGCCCGCGCATGCCAAATCTTGCTAAAGGCGCCAGCGCGATGCGTTTTGGATTTAGCCGCATCCGGACAGTGAATATTCGCCTCCCGCCCCTGTGTATTTACGTCTCTGCCACCGCAGTAATATTCCTCTCTTACTGTTACCGTCTTGTTGAGCATCATGCCGGTTTGATTTTACGAATTTCCCGAGTCGAATTCGAGTGGGTTATTCGGGATTTCTTTTACGTGCAAGGTTGCGCGCGCATTCGACCGATCGATCTCTCTCTCTCGATTGTTATGTTTTGGGCTCGTTAAGGCGACCTATTTTGATGGTAGATTTGTAAGATCGAATTCGAATAGATTTTCTTTTTCCTTACGGAAAAAGGTGCTTTCGCATGTGCCTGCGATGATGTGAATGTTAGGTGGCTTTCGTTTGGAATTTCCGGCCGGGGCGAATTGATGGAAGAAACAAAGCGAACACCTTTTTTAACGTGGGAATTTTCATGTGCCCGGATACTATAAAAGGAAGGGCGAGTTGATGGAAGAAACAAGGCAAATTTGCGAGTCGTCCAAAACTTGGTTTTTTCTCTTGTAATAAAGCGTGTCGGTTTGCATAGATGGAGACTCTATTTGGTGCCCAAGAGGAATGAGAAGGGCTCGGCAATTGTGCAGAGCGTCCCAATGGATCGACAAAGTGGCCAAGAGTTACAATTAAGCCTTCAAGCTTCTAAGGGCCTCACACTTCTCGATTGCACTAGAATATTCTTGAAAGCTATATGAGAAGGCGCTAGAAAATCATTGGAAAAACTATACACGTATTCCATAGGCTTTCTTCGATCGAATTGTAGATGTACGGTGGTCATCTAGTAATGCAAGTATTGTCGGGAGTTTCTCTCTCTAAACACTTTCTCTCTCGAGAATTCGCTTGAGTAGCGCTTCGATGCATTCACACGAATGACAGGCCGATGCTGGCAGCTATCTCTCATGCCAAATTATCCGAAGAAACTATTATATATATATATATATATCCCTAACATAAACCTCATTATTTGCATATAAACATGAGGGAAAATTTCAATTAATGACCACAAGTGAGGTCCTTTTCTCAAAACAGGATTTAAAGTGAATAAGGTGTCAAATAAAGGCCTAAAGTGCCCAATCAATCCCAAGTAGGGGTCCAAAGTGATCAAATTCGTCTCAGGTAAGGGCCTGCGTTCGCCGGCCGGCCAAATCTCGCCGGCCGGTGAGCACAGTTACTGTTCCGACAACCGGAACAGTACATTTCATCTTTGTTTTTTTTTTTCCTTTTTTTGTTTTTTTTCTTCTCTTCCCTCCGCCGGCCATAGCCGGGGCCGGCGGAGGTCATCGGCCTCAGGCGAGGCCACCCTCGCCGGCGTCGGGCGAGGGTCGGCCTCACCTAGGCTGGGCGAGGTCGGCCTTGCCAGTTGCCGGCGAGGCCGGTCTCGCCTGTAACGGCAAGGCCGGCCTCGCCCGATGCCAGCGAGGTCGAGCCCTCGCTCGATCTGGCAAGGGCTCGGCCTCGCCGGCGTCGGGCGAGGTCGAGCCTCGCCTGCAACGGCAAGGCCAGCCTCGCCCAACGCCGACGAGGGCAGCCTCGCCGGCGACCTCCGCCGACCCCGATTATGGCTGGCAGAGGAAGAGAAGAAAAAAAAAGAAAAGGAAAAGGAAAAGGAAAAGGAAAAGAAAAAAAACAAAAAGGAAAAAATAATAAAAAATTACTGTTCCGAGCCGAAATAGTAACATTCTCGCCGCCCGGCGGGTATTTTGACCGGTCGGTGACCCAGGCCCTTGCCTGAGACGAATTGAGTACTTTGGGCCTTTATTTGAGATTGATTGGGTACTTTAGATCCTTATTTGACACCTTATTTACTTTAGATCTTCTTTTGAGAAAATGACCCCACTTGGGGTCCTTAATTGAAATTTTCCCGAAATTGAATGAATGGACGAAGAGGAAGGAACCGACCTTTTGCCCCTTCTTCTTCTTCTGATGAACCCCCCATCACCCTCGCATCTCCCGTGCACCGACTCTCTTCCCTCCACGCGCCATCTCCATCGTCGCCGATTCCCCGAAGGAAAAAGAGCCGGCGGCGGCGGCCAGAGAAACCCTAGCCCCCGAAGCAGAAGGAGGAGGATCGAGAGAACCATGTCGTACGACGACGTGGAGATAGAGGACATGGAGTGGAACGAGGAGCTCCGGTCGTACACCTACCCCTGCCCCTGCGGCGACCTCTTCCAGATCACCAAGGACGACCTCCGCCTCGGCGAGGACATCGCTCGCTGCCCCAGCTGCTCCCTCTACATCACCGTCATCTACAACGCCGAGGACTTCGCCGGCACCCCGAGCAAGAGGAACCTGGAGCCCTCCCAGCAACAGCCCGTCGCCGTCGCTTGAATTTCAGGTCGATCTTCGGAGCTGTTTGTGATTGTAATGTCAGTCGGTTTTGAGGACGATTGGTTTGGGTTAGTTGAGGTCGAGGTGTATAGCTGTGGTGCCTATGGTGCCGTGATTCTGCGGGAATGATGCTATGAACCGATTGATTGATATACAACAGGTTCATGGGATGCCCTTGTGTTCTCCATTCGATGGGTTTTGGATGCTTTTCTTGTTTAAGTTCAGATCATGTGGATGCGATAGATAGATATATGCTGCTCTTGATTCACTACTTGGTTTTTGCATACGATTCGAAATTAGAACAAGTTTGAGGTTGCTTGCTCCTTGATCTTTACGACGTAGGAAGCTCAGTTATTGATTTTACAGCAGTGCTGTATCTGCTTCTCTTGTTGAGGATTCCCTTGATGGTGGGTTTGGAATGTGATTATGTGGAAATTTGTGATCTTTATGTCCAGTTGGGGTCGACGCAAGGAAACTCGGAACCATGAAGATAGCTTCTGTTGCGTGAAACCTGCTACTGTTAAGGATTTATCTCTCATTCGGTCTTTTTCCTATGGCCATAATATAGAATATGTCGAAGATGCTCTGATGACGGATATGACTTGGGTGATTGATCTTGCCTTGTTTCTGCTTTATCAATCTTGCCCTAGAAGATAGTCTGTGAGATGCATCTTGATTTTGATGGGACTTTTCATCTGCGCAATAACAAATCCGTCGTTTAACAGGCCACTCTTTATTCTTTGGACCTTCACAATCTCTGTGCCTTTTCCTTCTACGTACCCTGCACCTGCTAGTGCTAATTTATATTTGTTGCTTCCTATCTGATGTTTCATGGGTTCGTTTCTTTACATGTTAGTGATGTCTAGGCATTAGAGTAACGTGATTTGCAGCAATTTATGAACTCTTGGTTGAGTCAATCAGGGTGCTGCTCCCCCCATTAGGCATTGTATCGTTGATGTTTCATTCTTGCTGAGACATCTTGCATCATGAATATGTGGTAATCTTCAGTATAATGTTCGGTAGTGATTTGATTTTGTTGTAATAGACCTTGCAAGAATTATGGTTCCTCTTTACGTTATCAAGATGATCTAGAATCTTGGGTTGCTTCTATCTTCTATCCTTTTATTAGGTTTGGATATCTTGCTCTAACTTCTCATAGTCTTGTAACGTTTCTCTTTGTTTTTTGCTTTTCTTTCCTTCCTTCTTTCCTTGTACATTTATGATGTACTTGAATATATTTTTATTTTTAATAGAATCCTTTCTTATCTGTCAAAACGAAGTTATGGTACTGCTATGTTCTGATGTACAACAATAGGGAATTTTGTATCGTAGATTGAAAACCTGTATTAGACCGAAGGTATGCTAATGGTGATCTTCGTGGTTTCATCGACTCTAGGTCATTTTCTGTAGTCAGGTTCGTCTTTTCTGGCCATTATGCATTATTGTGAGAGGTATCATGGCATTTAAGGATTGTCTCTTTTAATTTATGCTTATTATGTCGGCTTCTTTTTCCTCAAATCAACTTATTTCTTCCTAGCCGTTTTCAGATATTTTAGAACCTTAAAGTCTACTAAATGTATGACCAAGGAGGAAAACACTAGAAATATGATTGATGACTTGCAGCCCGTTATTTCGATTGGGTGAACAAAAAGTTCAATCGTGCTTTGAAGTTTTCTAGAAGGAAGCCAGCTTTGTCAACTGTTGTGAGCTGCTGTGATTATGCTGATAGGGTGCCTGAATGCACTATAAGTTGAAATGTGTAGATACGTCTGTACGTGGTTACCTGTGTCTATGTGAAGGTTGGATAAAATAAGAAACGTGAAGTATGTGAGCGAGCAGTTCTGGTTTCTGATCTACTTGCGATTCTTTGAGCAAGCTATTTACATATATCTCTGACTTGAGAAGTATCATTTACGTATATCGGCTATTTACATTGAATAAGCCAGAAGAATCACCTCATGGCTTCTGGAAGTATTATTTGCCATACATAAACCGGTAGTATTTCTAGTACTTCAAAATGTTGATTTTCAATCCGTATGAAGTTGTATGGTTGGAATTAATCATGATAAATCCAACTTGGAGGCCGTGGAGTATAGGTATAATTTGAATCAAATGTAGTAGACATGAGATGATTTGGCATCATATTTGGAGAAAAGCTTGCTTGTGGGGTTCCCCATGGTTTAGTTGAAAGCTTGTTCTGACTGTATAGAGGCTTGCTGTTTCTAGATGGACCCTGAAAACACTAGCCGAAATTGATTTTTCAGAGTGCTTGCAATATACATTAACTACAAGGGCATTTTCTTTCCGGACTTCTTGGTTTAATTTAACTGCAAGTGGTCTGCTATCTTTGTTTCGTGAGTGTTGTTGGCTACTGGTTGGAGTCAAGAAACTTTGTATTCAGTTTCTATGTATGCCATACTCATGAGGTTCCTACCACATTCATTCACGAAGTTAACCGTACTTACCGGAATAGCTAAGGAAGTTTGTTTTACTTGCTGTGAGGTTAGGCATACTTCATAAGATCAAAAGAGGTTATCCTGCCAACGTTCATGGCGGAAACAACGTACGAAACATATCATTTAGTCTATTCACAGAGTGGAGATGGTCAGGTTCGGTGAGCATGTGGATCTCGTGTGTTTTAATGACGTACCAGAGTGATCTAATTGCCAAAATTATGTGCACTGCCTCTTGAAGTAAAGACGGGGTCATATGCGGGGAATCTGCAAACTTCATCCCAATTAAAGAACGCTTCGTGGCATGGTTCTCTTGAACAAGTGGGAACTTCATATTTGCCACAACTTTGCAATTTAATGGAACCAACGTTCATTCCACTTCCCTGAAATGCTGAAATCACTTAGCCTGAGGCTTCTCCACCCATTTTCCTCAAAACTCTGCTTTTAAGTGTGCAAGTATTTGGACGTCTTTTTCTGCAATCTTTAGCTTGTGGAAACACATGCAACAAGCACCGAAGCAACATGAAAAATCACCAGATTGGACTACTGTCCCTTTGTGAACATCCTCTGCAACTTGCGTTTAATCCGAATTTAACTTGAAGGCAAGATTTATATAACGAGAGCAAATTATCAAGCAACTTCTTATCTCATGATTCAACACACGCATGCATCATCAAATGACCAACAAGACTCCCAGATTTAACAAACAAGTAAAATCCAGCACAAACCGATAATGCGATGGATGATTGTTCCAAATAAATTCACGGAGATAATAATCTTGCAGTGCAGGTAATTTGCAATGATGTATACGAGTAACATCCTTAGATTAAAGGTGGTATGAGCTACATGCAGCAAATACCCATATCAACCAAGATGACGACAAGCTATGCTCAAGACCAAATGATAAATAGTTAGAAAAGACGATGGAACCATTGTTGAAGGATAGGATGTTTACATAGATAATCTTGTGAAAAATGTTCACTCGAAACGACACAAATCAGAAAGATAAGAATAAAACGAATCAAAAGAGGCATAAATTATTACCACATTGTCATAATCAGCTCCATAACGAACCGCGCAAGCACCTCCTTGTTTTCTCGTATACAATTACATTGTTGCAGAGGGTTGAAAACAAAACATTCGAACTCCTGAATTGTTCTTCGCCTCCAGAATATTCCACTCAACAAGTCAGCAAAATGTTTTGCGTACCTTCAGTATTTCTTCTTTCCACTTTGTTGTTTGCTCCACAAGACAGTGGAAGTTCACCGCCGTTCTCTGCAAGACTTTACAGTTCTCCAACAAGTACGCCACCAGCTTCATCTCATCCCATGAGCAACAAAAGCCACTGAAAACAATCTCCCTGAGGCGTGACAAGCAAGAACTAGGAACCTCCTCACATTCCCAAGCTTCCTAGTTGAATTCATCATAGGACCTTATAATGCTCTATCGAAGGCCACATAAATAAAACCGGAGAGAAGAAGAATTCAACGAGAGAATTTTAGCATAAGTATTCTAATTTCATTGTGTTGGTGAAGAACTACTTACAAGTTACAGTGATAAATAGATGCAGCTGTGGGCAATCGAATGAATCTTGAATTCATTTCTTAAGGTAAAGTACAAGGCAATTGCATTGTCCAGGGATAGGCAATAAACTTAAGATGCATTGCACATATTTTTGGGACTCAAAGGAGTAAGGGAATTTCAAAGCAATGGTAAAAGGCAATCCAGTTTTACTCCTCAATCAATGGTTTGTAGAACAATCTGTAGGCCTCAAGAACTTCAAGATACCACATGGCCTCTCGATCCGGAAATGCCGAGAGATCAACCATCTTGTGAACCTGATGATTCAATCAGAGCATGTATAGATCAATTTCTTCCCCCAAGAAGCAATGTAACTCCAAGTTCTAAGAAAATCCCCAACAAAAGGACTGTTAACAGACGAACACAGATGATAGAGGAATGTCCTTCTTCCCAAATATTGGTCTATCATATCTGACAACTCTATAAAGTTCGTGATTTATTCGTAATTTACCAATACAATTAGATGATTTACTAGCGAGATAATGGAGTTCACACATAAGATGACTGACACATTTGAAAAATTACCATTACATATTAAATTATTAATCACGTATTAAAAATCCAAGACTTCAGATCATGGTTTTTTTAGAACTTTTATTAACATACCTTAATCATAGGGAGCTCTCCTGCGCGCATACAATATGCTCCAACAACCATTACATACATTCCTGCACATTACGCCCACATTGATGGATAAAACCAAAGTCAAAAAATAAAAAATTAAAATCAAAACCGAGCTTCCTGGTATGTATAATTTTGCAAAGAAAAACATAGAAAAACACAGGAGTCAAGCATAGTTTAGCAGTTAACATAAGAAAATTGCTAAAACGCACCAGAGGCGAAGAGACAGGTGATCAATTGCCTAACCTGCTTTCCAAGGGCGGAGGCGAAACTCGCCAGGGAGAGAGAGCTCAACAACTCCAGTGCCGTCATCAATCAGCAACCGCTCTTCGTCACGCACCAAGACCAGAACGCCCTGTGTTGGAGTTGGTGTTTAAATTTAACATTTGTGCATAATTGGAGCAAAAGGGGACATTGAGGAGAGAAGGAGAGATACGCAAGCGTACCTGTAACCAGGCTCGCTGAAAGAGGAGGCCACCGAGAGTGAAGGCATAGGCAGAAGAAGACGAGGAGGAGGAGGAGCTGGATGATGTGGCTTCGATGGCCTCCTTCAACTGGAAACTCAGCAATTTCAGCGCCGCTAAGCTGTAATCCATATTTCTTCCCTCTCCACACCCTCTTTCTTTCCTTCTCTCACCAAAGTCTAGCAGGAGGAGGGAAAATAGAGGGGAAATGATTTTAAAAACGATAAGGGGCAACAAAAACCTTCTTCTGAAAAGCCACAAGCCAACAGTATCCTGAAAAATCAAAGTATATTGCAAACAACGGTTAACATGTATCTATTTAAAAGAACAATTTGTGCATCATAAATTATGAAGAGACAACTCGATTTGGCACCGTGGGAGTGCCAAAAACTTCTTGTAACATGGCAACTTTCAAGAAGCAATGCCTCTTTAAGTTCTCTAGTCAAATACAGAAACGAATAAAGTATGGTAGACTAGTTGAAATATAACGACTGAAAGTTATCTATTAAATTTGCTCACACAGGGCAAGTGAAAACAGGCAGTTGAGGTTCACTAAGCGGATGCAAAAATTACCATGTAGATATTGAGGAAGAGCCTTTCCAGAATATAAGCCACTAGTTCAAATTGTATGATGGCAAGTGATATGGATGTAAATTTAAATCTGACATCCAAGAACAACAAGCTTGAACAAAAAAAAGCAAGCACAGATTATCTTTTACTATGAACCGTTGCAAAAAAAAAAGTCTACAATGACGTATTGAGGCAATAAGGGGCAGACTAATATGTGCAGCTATCTTCACCCATCAAGTCACGGCACTTGTCGTGCAAAAGAAAAAAATCGGTAAACCCGGCAACCGCGTGAACCACATTTGTGGATCTCCTCAAGGAAAGATGACAACAATAACGAAGCAGAGTTAACAGCCTAGTCTGCAAATGTAAGATTGCATAAATGGAAGATGTCCTAGAGTACTCAGATCAAACATGCCAACTATCACAAATTAGATATTGAAAACCCAATTCATGGCCAGGACCCCAAAGGAACAGCGAAAAGAAGTTTCGCATGCCTATGAGCACTTCATGTAAGCATTTGGAAGGAACGAAACAAACGACCTTTTGAAGGATCCGAATCTTCTGTCCAATGAATTCTGGTTACATTTAATCGATTATGGTCTACATGTACCAATCTCTTATACTGTACTTCCTCTACATTAGACTCTTTTTCTGTTCTTGTACTGGAACAGGTTCTATCAGCATAAAATACGTAAGCATTTGAAGTTAGACCGTCTCGATTGAATAGACCTCCTAATTACGAAAATTCCATCTGAGATCGCCAGTCCATTCAAATTTGCACAGCCATTTCAAGCCTTGATTTACTACCCAGCACAGCAACAGAGAAGTGGCGGCGTGGAGACAGATATCTGTGAAAGCAAGCCTAACACATCACTCGGGCTCTCCACCTAACGCAATCCTAGACTCTCGAAACCCAGGTCGAATCACGCAAAACCAAGCAGAGACCTGGAAGTCCACACGGAGTGAGCGGTTGACTCCCAAGTCAACTCAACTTGGCTGTACCTAAAATCCAAATGCAGAAGACCATCGCATCGCATCGCAGGACAGCTACGAGATAACAAATACTCAGACAGAAACGGCGGCGTCGGACGCCATTACTGTCGCGCGGCCGATTCCAACCGAAGAAGCAATCAAATCGAGGTCCAAGCAAAACCGAGCCCCGGGAATCAACAGATGGAGTCAAAGGCCAAGCAGAAATCGGCGAATCCGCGAAGCTCGCGCAGAAGCGAGAATGGACGGATTCAGATAGGCGACGGAAGATGCTGACTACGGCGGGGGAGATGGCGTACCAGATACCGGCGGAGACGGTGGCGGCCGATGAGGCGGAGGAGGTTAGGGCCTTCACCACCCTTCAGCACCGCCGCGAGCACCGCCTCCTCGGGAAAGGTTAAAGAAACCAGTAAGTTTTATGGATGGAGGAGAGACTTTAAACTCCGGAGAATTCTCAAAGCGATCGGTAACTTATATCTACATCACCGGTAACAAGGTGCGCGGAATACAGTAATAAATCAAAACAACAAAATAAATGTCTTTGTTTACGCGCCGTGAAAAATATTAGAGTAATTAAAAATTAAATCACGTTTTTATTTAATAATTTAAATTTTAAAAATAATAAATAGTGGTACCGTAAAATTTTACATAATATAAAATCAGGACGTTCTAAATTTAAATCTTTCTTTTGACCAAAAAAATCCAAATTTCCGAGTTTTTATTTGCCTTTTTAATTGCATATCATAAATATACCAGAGTAAGTCAAATATCATTTGATATTTTTCACCTTCCAATTATACCGGAGAACCTCATAATATTAAGTTTCGCGATGCTATGCGATATAATAAACGAACATATAAATTCTTATCGCAAGAATTCCATTGGCTTCAAACACTAATCAAGTCGAAAAAGGCTCTCCCTCAAATTAGGCACCACCCATCTAAAATAGTATAAATACCTCTCTTAACCTAAATTAATATAATTTTCTTTCGATAAAAAAATATCTAAATTTGGGATTCGCAATTTCCCTTTTATCTCCTCTGAAATTATGTTACGAAAACAATCTCTCGACCAAACGCATCGTTCGATTTGATTCACAGTTTAGAAAAAGCAAAAGGGAAGGGTGCTATTGAAATTTCCCCTGAAAATCGACGATTTCTTTCTCCGTCGCCGTCCGCCGATCCCCGCTACTCTGCAGTTTTGAAGCTTCGGTTCCGAGCTCTGTACAACGCCACCAGAGCCTTTCAACTCTTGCTCCCTTTCCGTTCCCCGCCAGGTACTTTCGAGCTTCTCCTTCTTTTTCGATCCGCTCAACTTCATGAATCTCGCTTCTCAAACGGTTTCTTCGTCCATTTTCCGCTTGCGAAGAGCACAGTCGATTGGCTGTTTTGAGTCGGCTCTTTTCCCTTTGGGCTCCCCTCTTTCTTTAAAATTTGGTGGTCGACTGATAGTTGCAGGATTCCAGAAAGCTGGGTTCTTTGTCTTGCCCTCCATTGCGATGGCTTTGCCCTTTATATACCCACGAAAGGTGTGCTTAGTTAGGGGCAGGATTAGTTGGGGCGAAGTGAAAGCGCCAAGATTTCGTTGAGCCTGCATTCCCTGACTTGCAATGAGAATCCCAGAAAGTTGGGTTCTTTGTCTTGCCCTCCAGTGCGATGGCTTTGCCCGTAATATACCCACGAAAGATGTGCCTAGTTATCGGCGGGATTAGTTGGGGCGAAGTGAAAGCGCCACGATTTCGTTGAACCTGCATTCCGTGATTCGCAATGAGAAATTCCATGGCTTTGTTGAATTTTCTTTGGCTAGATCGCTGGGAACATGGGTTGTTGTTTTGTATATTTGCGAACGTGATAGGAAAATACCAGTATTCCACGAGATAGATACCACAGCATGCGGAGCCTCTACTTTGGCCTGCTAAATCTTCATACTTTTAGCTTGCCATCGCCCTCATCAAGAGTCTTCAACTGATTTATCTGAAGTTTGTCCACTCCTATTTGTACGCTTTTGTTCCCATCAGGTTCGTTATTTTTCACAATTGTCCTTTTCTTTACGTGGAAGAAGCATGACAGGTTGACTCTCCTCTTGCAAATTTTGACAATATTTGGTCTTGTGGGCAATATCATTATGCCCTTTGATTTCATAATTCGTGTCTTGTCTTTCTTCCCCACTTTTCTTTTGGTGTGTGGTTCATAAGAAGCATTATTGGGGTGGAAGTTCCATCCATCATACAGCTAAATATCACTTACACTCATGTTAGGTGAATGAAGATAGACTGTTGCAATCTATCGCTTCTAGTGATTAAGTTTCTTTGTTATGCATGTTTGCTTAGCGAGGTAGTGTTACATATTTTCTGGTGTATATAAATATGCACCACATCTATGTTGTTATGCCTAGGAATATACATATACTTCCTTTTGTGCCAATGTGCACGTTGCAGTGAGAATTTACTTTTCTTCACAATCTCCATTTAGCAAAGATAAATTTAGTGGATGTATGTTGAAATTATATTTGCCTAAGCAGTTCTGTGAATACATGTTGAAAATTAATCTAACCAGAAGTTGGGACGTCGAAACTATTGGGAAGCCCGAGTAGCTACCAGGCCCTTTTTTTTCCAAGCCTACTAATCCGCACTCAATTTGTCTCAATTTCTTAATTAAATAATAGTTTTCTGTTAAATCATTTCCACGTTAAGTAGTATCTCTGCGCTCCTCTTTTTTCCCCCTTCACATTGCGTTTGTTTTGCAGAAAATGAATGATATGGAAAACATATTTTTAAAATGATCGCTTGCATCGTTCATGAAAAGAATGAACGAAAAATATTTTCATCGTCCAAGAAAATAATTAGAAATGAATTGTTGTCGATAATAAAAAAAATTTCCATCGACTAAGTAATTCTAGCGATACAAGCAATTATTTTTTGGAAAATGTTTTCCAAATCATTCATTTTCTGTGAAACAAATGGACCCCAAGAAAGTAAACATTTTCGGAACCCCAAAGCTTTTCCTTTCTTATCAGCACAAATTTGTGGAGTTGGTATGTAATAAGAGCAACTTGCTTGATGCCTTTACTCCCCATCCCAGTTCAGAGTTTAGGTATGAGCATACCACAGTTCACCATTATTACTAGTTGAGGAAAGAGATGGTTGTGTGATGAGAGAACTGTAGGATTTGGAAATTATAATCATATTGTATGAGACATCGTACTTGTATTCTCAGCATTGTGATTTGACCATTTTCTTTTTTGTTGTTATGGGTTATTTATGCAGATCTGTGCTAGGTTTAGGTAGATCTATAAGTTGATCGTTCACTTAGTCTGCTTCATGTTCCAATAATTGTCATCTGTCAATATCTCAAGTTGACAGTTTTGGTCCCAAGAGAACGAGTGCAAATCATTCTGTCACGAAATGTAGAATTGTATTATGGGAGTTCTTCTTTTACATAGTTCTTTGCATCTGTGCAATAAGGTCTGAGATAATTTCCGTGCTAAAAAATCGGGACAATTATGGTAACAATTCATGTCTCAAGAACCAGATTCATTAAGTTGCCCGCTGGTTCTGTTGGAAAATGAGGCAATTGACAGCCGACTGCGATGCAGAAACGACTTTGGCAAATGATGCAGAGACTCATATACATGAGAATCCTATGCAGATTGCTTAAATGGGACTCGATTGATAGTTTGCTTCGCAAATGCTCTTTTGATGAATGAAGCATATTGGCAATGTATGTGCCGACACCCACAAAAATCTATATGTAACGTGAGCCTGGCGAACTGTGTAAAATAAAATGAAATTTAAAATTAGGTGTTGGCACAGCGGTCATTGCCATTGACTGGGTAGCTATTGGTGTCGAGGAGGTTATCACTCGGGTCAAAAAGGCGATGAACATCGTAGATAAAGTTGCACTTGTGCTATCAGATCAGTCTGTTCATCTAAGGGCTTCAGTCTATGAGAGCAATTTGTAATCAACTTTGGATGGTGTCGATAGGGCGTAGTCATTGAAAAGGCAGCTTTACACGTGTTCTTAAAATTGTGCTGAACCGCTTTAGAATCCTTGGTGGTTAATAGTTCGTGTCCTTATCTTCTAGATGTCCTAATATGATGTAACCACTTCCCGTTTGAAGTAAACTATAAAGAGGAGAAGATTAGGATGTAAAAGCTCTCTCCCAATAATTCAAACACTCTTATCTTTATCTTTACTTTCCTGCAACATCTGGTACTTTTTCTGCACTTTGGGATTCTTCCATGCCCATTACTTTTCTGTAGGTGTTAATTCTTCCTTCAAGAACCCACAGCCAAATTCTGTTCCTTTCTTGGCCATGGATAGTCTACTTCAAGGAAGACGATGTGCTGTCCTTTGGCCTACGGAGAGAATTTTGAGTGAACGGTGTGACTAGCAAGGAATTAATAATTTAATTAGTCATCAAAATTATATGTTAATATGATATGAGCTGCTATTCGAGCAGTCATGCCACTATTTGTTAAGCAGTTGTTTCGAATAATAAGTTGTCTTCTTTTCCTTTTTTGCTACCATAGTTGACTGTCTTCAGGTGCTGCTTTTTAAGCCCTTCAATTGACATCCTGCAGCAAGATATGGGAGGCAGAGGAGTAATTGGGGATAAATGGTCCATGAGGATACTCTGGTTATGCGCATTTGGAAGTGCAATAAGTATGTTTTTATTAACATTGTTTTCCCGATTCTCCAAAGAAATTGTCCTTGTAATGCACTCTAAAAACAATTAATATTGTGTTTGTGTGTGTGTTTGAGAGAATCCATGAGAGATTATATCTTTCAGTTATGTGCTCTTTACTTTCCTCTTCTTATTTTGATCCTTTCTTTGTTTCTTTCACTTAGGTCTGTATATGGTTGTTGCGGAGAGGCAAATGCAGAACAGGGATCGGATGTTGGCTGAAAGTCTAAACTCTACAGATTCTGGCTCAGGCAGCGGAGAGGAAGTTTAAGTGATAAACATGATATTGAATCCCCACGCTTCCTTCCCCCCCCCCCCCCCCCCAAAAAAAAAAGCAAAAATAAAAGGGAACATTTTCTTGATGTTGTTTCCTGTTAAAACATTGGCAAGCTTTTTGGTACTTACATCTGATCGAGGTGATGTTCCTTTTTCTCTTTCCTCTTCGCCCTTTTTGGGCAGTTGGTAGGTTGTGACTCTGACCATAAAATGTAGTGACTGATATTCAGGATACAGTGTTATCAATCGAGAGATCTTTTAATTTCAGGATTAGCTATGTACTGAACATAAGATTTGGCTTACATGCACCAGTTCATTCAACTCTCTACGCTCATATCAATAGAAAAGATCCCGAGGGTTTACTAAATTCCTATGAATGTACATATACAATTTCTACTATTTTTTAGCCCGCTTAGCTCAGAGGTTAGAGCATCACGTTTGTTATGTGATGGTCGTCAGTCTGATTACGATAGCCAGCTTTTTCCCCCCAAGGACGCGTGTGGAGCCATTAAAACACTGTTCGATCAGATTCTGAGTTGATGTAACCGCGATACTTGTTGCAGCACTATACGAAACTAAATTCTCTTCCCAGTTTTCACATGATTAATTGCTCCTGTAAAAGGAGCGGACTGAGGCTTGCAAATCTGTAACGTTCACTTAAAATTTTAGCTCGCAAATATGTAACGTTCACTTAAAAATTTAGATCAATTGGCTCGTTACTGACATTCCGCGTCCCACACTCTTGGTGCATGATGCATGACGTGCTTTCAATTGCAATCTAACAGGAGAGTAGCAGCAAGCAGTCTGAGATGTTGATTTGCACTTGACTCCACGAAAATTTATTGGTTGGGTTACAACTACCCAATAGAAATTTCTCCTCTATGATCATGCACTCTTGATGACCCCAATTTCCGGGGGCATGCAACAGCAACTATATTTCATTAACTCGGGCACTAAGGATCTGCAAGGCGAGAAATTTCTCCTTCATTCGCTGTTAGATACAAGTTCATCTATAAATATACAAGTCTTTCATTTTAGCATGCAAGGCAGAAAAGTTCTGACAAAAATGGGATCAATAAAATTTGCATTGATGAGTCTTCTCCTTCTTTCTTGCATAGGTTTCAGCTCTGCTCACAGAGTCATCCGGGATGCCAAAGCTGGTCAGAACCATCAAGATCCTCCCACCCAAAATGAAAATGGAAGAACATGGTTTTGGGGAGCTGGTGCCAATTCAGTGTCTGCCTCTGGTAGTGGCTTTCGCATGGGTGGTGGCTTTGGTGCAGATGGAACTGGTTTTGGCGACTCTAGAAGTGATTTCGAGGCAGGTGAGGTTGAAAGTGCTAGTGGAAGTGGAATCTTTGGCAGCTCGGATGGACTAGTTGCAGCTAGCGCACATGGTTTTGGAATGGATTCTGAGGATGTCTCCGGCGACCATAGGAGCAGCGATGCTGGAAGGGGAAGCGATATTCCTGCCATGAAAGCTAGTTATGGATATGGAAGTGGTAGTGGGACTGGTGGTAATGGGTTTGAGTAGGGTCCTCAAAGTGGCAGTGGCTTTGGCTCAGGTTCTGGCGTAGGAATTGGGTATGGTTCAAGAGGCGGTAGTGGTGGATCAGGTTACCTGCCAAGATGTCTCTGGCGACCATAGTAGCAGCGATGCCGGAAGGGGAAGTGATATTCCTGCCATGAAAGCTAGTTATGGATATGGAAGTGGTAGTGGGACTGGTGTTAACGGGTTTGAGTATGGGTCTCAAAGTGGTAGTGGCTTTGGCTGAGGTTCTGGCGTAGGAATTGGGTATGGTTCAATAGGCAGTAGCGGTGGATCAGGTTACCCGCCAAGGTGGTAAGTGGTGTGGCCCGGTCTTGTACCTATAGGTGGAGGTGTGCAAGGACAAGGACCACCAGTTCCTGGAGCAGGTGTCGGGTCCGGCTCAGGAGGAAGAAATGTTGGAGAATCTGGGTCTGGCTCCAGGGTGAAGGTGGTGGCCATGTTCCAGGTGTACATGGACAGGTTCCGAGTTATGGAGCAGGAGGTGGAAAGGGATCTGGCAATGGTGGAGGTAATGGTCACGGTTGGGGAGGTGGCTATGGCTCTGGCTCTGGGTCAAGCTCAAGTGGTGGTGTCCATTATGGTTTTCCTCTCGGAATCCCGCTACCAGTGATGGGAGGTCCATTGCCACCATTTTGCGATTCACTTCCCATCAAAATGCAGAAGCAGAAGAAGCACATCATCGGATGGGCCACACTTGATGCGGAATCTATTAGCGGTGCGTTTCTAGACCAATTGGACAAGCAGAAGTCCAAACGAAAGGCGAAACGGTGATGTGACTAGAACCAGTGGACCCGATCAACGACATCGGATATTTTTTTTGAGTTAATTTAAAAAGGCAGTTTCCTAATTTTGATGTTTTATGCTTTCCAATTTAGATTAGGTAACTTTCCTATTATGATTAGGTTTCCAATTCAGATTAGGTAACTTTCCTATTATAATTAGGTTTCCTATTGTAATTAAGTTTTACTCCTATAAAAGGGTGTTTATGGTTTGTTTTGATTCTGAACATTATTATCATCAATATTAAATTTCGAGATTTTTCTCTCTAAGCGAAGTTTTGCTTGAATTATTCGCGGAACGCTGCGTCATGTGGTATCAAAGCCTATGGCGACTGGCGGTGGTCTTCGTGACGATGCTCAGGAGACTGGAGCCCCAACCCTTGGGGACGACGCGCTGCAACGTTTGAAGCAGCGTTTAATGGAACGCTTGGATCAACGATTCGATCAAAGTCTTCGTCGTTTCGAAGAACGATTTGATGAGTTAACAGAACGATTCGAAGGTCTCGGCGTTGATGTGAATCGGAATCGGCGGAACGACAGAGGCCCGGGTGCAGATCTTGCTCGCGGTGATCCTGTTGATCGGCCTGTTCTTGTTCGCAGGCAAAATAACCCTCTGTTTTCAGAGAGTTCGAAAGAAGAAGAAACTGAAAATTTTTATGAGGAACGTGCTGATTATGGCGGCAGACGTCATCATGGAGGATTTCAAAGAGGATATAATCGGAGAGATGGAAGACGACATTACGACGATCGTGAAGGTAACGACTTTAAATTGAAAGTCGATATTCCTTACTTTAATGGAAGTCTGGGCATAGAAGAATTTCTAGATTGGCTTGCTGATATAGACAGATTTTTTGACTATATAGAGAACCCTGGTGAGAAAAGGGTGAGATTAGTAGCCTGTAGATTAAAGGGGGTGCGTCTGCATGGTAGAAGAGATTGCAGAATAAGAGGGAGCGAGAAGGGAAAGATAGAGTTCGAACTTAGACTAGAATGAGAAGGCTGTTGAAGCAAGAATTCCTTCCACCCGATTATGAACAGATTATGTTCCAGCAGTACCAACATTGCCAGCAGGGTAATCGGACTGTGCATGAGTATACGACCGAATTTATGAGATTGGCGGAGCGGAATAATTTATCAGAGACGGAGGGACAGCAAGTGACCAGATATCTCGATGGTTTGAAACCCTTCATTTGAGATAAAATTGAAGTGCAGTTTCTGCGAAATTTAACTGAAGCCAAGAATATGGCAATGAAGGCAGAATTGATGCAGCAAGATAAGAGAAGAAGAGGCTACGAAAATTATCGAGGTAGCAGTTCGAGCAGTTCGGTAGAAAAAAGCAGTTTCAATAATCGTTTTAACGCAGGACGAAATCAGGAAGATAAGACGGTAGAAAAGCGCCCTATGAACGAGCCGAGGGATAAGGGAACGCAAGCACAGAAAACTGCGAACCCTAACCCTTATACTAAACTAGCCGCGATAAAGTGTTACAGGTGTAATCAGCCTGGGTACCGTTATAATGAATGCCCTCAGAGAAAGACCGTAAATGTAGCAGCGAGAGAAGAGAAGGAAGATGGATATTGCTGTGCGCCGGATGGTGAGGACGATGATTTTAAAGATGAAGAAGAGGAGCAAGTAAACTGTGTGGTGCGCAGGATGATGTTGGCCCCAAAACAGGAAGATGATTCGCAGTGCCATCAGTTATTCCGAACTAGGTGCACCATTCTGGGAAAGATTTTTGCTGTGGTTATTGATAGTGGAAGTATGGAGAATATCATTAGGAAGGAGATAGTGAAGAAGCTAGGGATACCCATAGAGAAGCATCCTAATCCCTATACGTTAGGATTGATTAAATCTGGAGCGAAAAGCATTCAGGTGACTGAACGATGCAAAATTCCATTCTCCATTGGAAAATATCATGATGAGCTATATTGTGATGTAGTAGACATAGATGTATGTCATGTGTTATTTGGGAGGCCGTGACAATTTGATGTAGATGCTTAGCATTCGGGAAGAAGCAATCAGTATAATCTCGTGAAGGATGGAGTAAAGTATACATTGCTGCCACTAAAGAACAAAGGAAAAGAATCTTCTGAAAATAATTTCCTTACCCTTACGAGGAAATTTGAAGTTGAGATTAAGGAGACCCGACAGATTCACGTCTTGGTCGTAAAACAAGCAATTGAGACTGAGGTTGAATTACAAGTGGAGGAGCAGCATGAAGCAGTCAAACCTTTATTGAAGGAATTTAGCGAACTAATGCCTGAAGAGATTCCAAATGGGTTGCCGCCTATGCGTGATATTCAGCACCATATAGACTTAATTCCTGGTGCTAGTCTGTCAAATTTACCGCACTATAAGATGAGTCCAAAAGAGAGCGAGATTCTAAAAGAGAAGGTGGAGGAGTTGTTGAAAAAGGGACACATTCAGAATAGCATGAGCCCATGTGTTGTTCCGGCCTTATTGACTCCTAAGAAAGATGGGAGTTGACGGATGTGTATAGATAGTAGGGCCATTAATAAGATAACCGTGGGTTACAAGTTTCCAATTCCGAGATTGGATGACATGCTGAATAGGTTGCACGGTGCTAAGTGGTTTTCGAAGCTGGATTTGAAGAATGGATATCATCATATTCGGATTCGGCCTGGAGATGAGTGGAAAACAGCTTTCAAAACAAAGAAGGGATTGTACGAATGGTTGGTGATGCCTTTCGGACTTTCCAATACTCCAAGCACTTTCATGAGACTTATGAATCAGGTTCTGAAATCTTTTATTGGCAAATTTATTGTAGTTTATTTTGATGACATCCTAATTTATAGTAAGACTGAGGAGGATCATTTGATGCATTTAAGAGAGGTGTTGACAGCCCTACAGATTAATAAGCTATATATTAATCTTAAGAAGTGCAGTTTTTTCACTAATAAACTGTTATTCTTGGGATTTATTATTATTGCTGACGGAATAGAGGTAGATGAGGTGAAGGTGAGAGCAATCAGAGAGTGGCTGACTCCTAAAACAGTTTCTGACGTTAGGAGTTTTCATGGGCTGGCTACTTTTTATCGGCGATTTATTAAGAATTTTAGTACTATCGCAGCCCCAATTACTGAATGTATGAAGAAGGGCAAATTTCTATGGGGAGAGGAAGCTGAGAATAGTTTTGCTATTTTGAAGGAGAAGTTATGTACTGCATCTGTTCTTGCTTTACCTGATTTTGATAAACTGTTTGAAGTGGACTGTAATGCTAGTGGAGTGGGTATAAGAGCTGTTTTATCTCAAGAGCGCAGACCAGTTTACTATTTTAGTGAGAAGCTTAGTGACGCAAGGCGAAAGTGGAGCATTTATGATAAAGAATTCTATTCTGTCATAAGGGTTTTGAAGACTTGGGAGCATTATCTGATTGGGAAAGAATTCGTCCTTTATTCTGATCATGAAGCTTTGAAGTATCTAAATAGTCAGAAAAGGATTAGCAAAGATATGCATGCGCGATGGTGTCAATTTTTGCAAAAATTTCCTTTCAAATTACAGCACAAGTCAGGTGTGCATAATGTCGTAGCAGATGCATTAAGTAGGAGAGCTGGCTTGTTGATTACATTACGCCAAGACATCTTGGGGTTTGAGCAGTTGAAAGACTGTTATGCAGATGATGACGACTTTGGAAAAATTTGGGAGTCATGTGCTGTTGGTCAACCTGTACAAGAATTTTATGTGCAAGATGGTTATCTGATGCGTAGCAATCAGCTTTGCCTTCCTCGGACATCATTACGAGAGAAGGTAATTCGCGATTTACATGATGGTGGATTAGCTGCACATTTAGGTCGTGATAAAACTATTGCTGCAGTTCGGGAGCGATTTTACTGGCCCCAGTTGCGTAGAGATGTCAGTAGATACGTACAAAAGTGTTATGTTTGCCAGACTGCTAAGGGTCAATCTAAGAATACAGGTCTATATATGCCTTTACCTGTTCCTAACAATATATGGGAAGATTTATCTATGGATTTTGTGCTTGGTTTACCACGGACACAAAGAGGCGTGGATTCTGTTTTCGTTGTGGTTGATAGATTTTCTAAGATGGCGCACTTCATTCCTTGTAGGAAGACTTCTGATGCAGTAAGTGTGACTAGATTATTCTTTAAAGAAGTGGTTCGTTTGCATGGTGTGCCCAAATCTATTACCTCAGATAAGGATAGTAAATTTCTAGGGCATTTTTGGTAGACTTTATGGAAGCTGTTTGATTCATCTTTGAATTTTAGTAGCACTGCTCATCCGCAGACTGATGGGCAAATAGAGGTGGTTAATAGAACTCTAGGAAACTTGATTCGAAGCATTTGTGGAGATAAGCCGAAGCAATGAGATGTTGCTTTGTCACAAGCAGAGTTTGCTTATAATAATGCAGTTCATAGTTCTATTGGCAGGTTGCCTTTTTCTGTTGTTTATACAAAGGCACCTCAGCATACTCTCGATTTGGTACAGTTGCCTAAGCAAGCGGATAAAAGTGTAACAGCGGATCATATGGCTAAACAGATTGTGAAGGTGCATCGTGAAGTCAAACAGAAGCTGGAGGAAGCTAATCAGAATATAAAGTTGCAGCAGACAAGCACCAGCAGAAGCAAGTGCTTGCGGTAGGTGATCAAGTCATGGTTTTTCTTCGTAAAGAGCGATTATCAGTTGGATCTTACAGTAAATTACAGTCAAAGAAGTATGGACCTTACGCTGTCAGCAAGAAGATCAATGATAATGCTTATGTTATAGACCTTCCACATAGCATGGGCATATCCAACACTTTTAATGTTGCTGATTTGTCACCGTTTCATGAGTCCACAGAGCCGTTATATCCGAATCCTGATTTTAACTCGAGGACGAGTTCTTTTCAAGTGGAGGAGAATGATGCGGAATCTATTAGCGGTGCGTTTCTAGACCAATTGGACAAGTAGAAGTCCAAACGGAAGGCGAAACGGTGATGTGACTAGAACCGGTGGAGGAGAATGATGCGGAATCTTTTCAAGTGGAGGAGAATGATGCGGAATCTATTAGCGGTGCGTTTCTAGATCAATTGGACAAGCAGAAGTCCAAACGGAAGGCGAAACGGTGATGTGACTAGAACCGGTGGACCCGATCGACGACATCAGATATTTTTTTTATGAGTTAATTTAAAAAGGTAATTTCCTAATTTTGATGTTTTATACTTTTCAATTTAGATTAGGTAACTTTCTTATTATGATTAGATTTCTTATTATGATTAGGTTTTTAATTCAGATTAGGTAACTTTTCTATTATAATTAGGTTTTACTCCTATAAAAGGATGTTTAGGGTTTGTTTTGATTTAGAACGTTATTATCATCAATATTGAATTTCGAGATTTTTCTCTCTAAGTAAAGTTTTGCTTGAATTATTCGTGAAACGCTGCATCAACGCTGAAGGATCAGAAGGCGATGCTGCTACGGAGGGAGCTCTCTCGAGTATTGGACGTTATGAACACAAGACAGATGGTTCCAATGGACTCTTTGATAGTGCTAGTGGGCCTGTGGCTGCCCAAGGTGTTGAGATTGATGATGAAGACCTTCGTGATCAGACGGAGCTTATTCACACCATTAATTAATAGCGTGCAATGAAAGATCCGTCCATGTAGCTACTAATGTACCTCTCCAAAATAAGACCCTTCATCGGATGGTCATAAGAATGTTTTGGTTTCATCAAGTTCCACCAAACTGAATTCAAGGCCAATTTGCTTGCCATAAAAGAGCTAGAGATAATAAGATGAGCCAAGGGTTATTTTTTCCCGATCTTTTGTGTATGCTTGAAAGCACACGCTGCGAAAGATGGCAAACACTCGCAAAAATTTGCTAGTAGTTCTTTGATGTGGTCATTGCTGCTCTCAGAAAATGTTCTATCCTTCCTTATGACAAAAGGAGAACATCTTTAAGAAGCCATGTCAATTGAAACAAACAGACTCGTCATAAAATCGAGAGCCAGTAGGTCAATATGATATTGTACCAGACCCAAGTGGAAGATGGGTTTCAGGAGATTCTCTGAAACATTCAACTATCACCGAGTTTGTTGGAACTGAGAAGCCAACTACTCAGCAGGCTACGCCAGCTTTTAACATATGAGCATAACATCATCTCTCTAAACAAATGAGCTCAGAAGAACTACTATTTTCAGAAATTCTAAAGGACCATAGCTTTTTTTATCAGGTTGCACCACAACCGAAAGAAGGCAGGTTCTTGTTCCGTGAACTACTTAGTATTTTGAAGACTCGTTATGCATACAAAATTTATTTTATTTTATTCACATACAGACATGGAAAGACAACTTCGGGAACTTTTTAACAAAGCTGTTCGAAACTGTAAGGCCTGTATTATATCCGTGTCAGTATCTACTAGTTACACCAATTCTATTACATTTTAACTTTCTAACCTATCCCTCGTGGAAATTTTACAACCTACATTTCGCAACATATGCTGTTAAGATTGAACTCTGACATGGCATCCTCAAACGAGACATTACAAACAAAACTAGTCAAGCTCTTTACTGCCCACCCCCATCATAGCCATGAAAACCTAAGTTGTCATTCTCTTCTAGCTGGCATGGATGTGCATCTTGAAAAAGCACCTATATTGAAGTTCGCGGTGGATGATGAAGACACAGATGCAGAAGGGCGAAGGAGAGGTGTGCCAACTCTACTCGAAGTCTCGTTAGCAACTGGAGGACTTATGATGATTGTAGGATCTGCTTGTAACTCAATTTCGATGCATGAATCAGCTGGATTTGTGGGCTCATCAAACAACTGACGATCATCGTCTTCCTCCAGTGACATAACTGTGCTTGTGTCTGTATGTATTGTCGAATCATCTGCCAATATGCCAAGCCTTCTCTTCCTCCTAGCAGACTTCTTCCACCCGTGGATTGTTTCTCGTATTCTCTGCGGAATCAGGGCTGCCTTGTAGTTTGTTCCCATCTGTAAGGAAGAATCAATATCGGTAAAGGGCAAAACTATTTTTCACTAGTCATACATATCTCTAGATGATTAACTGTTCTTTCGGCAAGACTTTGTCGCTAAGTCAACATTTTAACATAGGATGTGACAACAAGAGGCTTTGAACAGCTTAACATGTGAATAGATAAGAGAAAGGGCAACCATCTAGTTTTGTCAATTTTAAATGCTAACACAAGATGTGGTCGAAAACATTCTTGAAAACTTAAATTGCCATTTCAGTTATTTGGAGGGTGAACTGTCAACATTGTCACTGGATGATTACTTGATATTTTAGCTAAAAGAATGAATTTTGCACTTCCCTCCATAAGTTGAGTTTACACTGAAAAGCGATTCTGCTATGCCTCAGTAACTTATTACATTTTGTACTCCAGAGCTCAGGAGAACAGCACTATACCTGAGTAACCAGAGCATACAGAGGCAATGTGCTATAGCTGCAGAGGAATTGCCCAGCAAACCTGTAATAATGCAACAGTCATGCAACAACCGAACAATATCTCCTCTTTAATGAATTGAATGTGTTTGATTTCGGGGAATCCATCCTTACCCCAGAATCAATCGTAAGTAGACAAGCAAATGGTTTTTAATGAAGCACGAGTCATATCCAAACTGCCACTGTAAAATTGAATAAAGAAATTCAGGAAACACAGATCATAGCGAGACCTAGCTCACATGAATGTAATAGTAATTGTTTATTTATAACTTGGTCAAAATGAAGTCCAATTGAACTCTGAACTGATGTGAAAAAGTGGTGAGAATTTCAAAATGAATGAGCGAACTTCGCCGCAATATTTTAAAGAACAATGGAAGAGCAATTACCCAAAACCAGAAGAATGAAGCTAGTTCGAATGCATTCTGCAAAACAGTCATGCAAGCAGAAAACGGAGGCACATCAGCTTCAATTAATCATATCGAGAATTTAAAGCTTTTCTGAAAATAAATAAATAAATGAAAGCTGCTCTCACATATCCTAGAAATGATTCTAACCTGAAAAAGAACGAAATGGATCAAGGACAAAAGTAGCTCAGGCTTCTTAAACCAGAAAAGGTCATCACGAGGCCTCAGTTTAGCTCCTGAGAAGAATTTAGAAATTCCAGCATTTTCCAATGATAAGGTTGCGATGACATGCTGTAGTTTTGTGCCCACCAGAAGAACAAGCTACGCAAAAAAAATGCACCACATGGCAAACTTGAAGTTAGAGAATGGAGACAGGTTTTTTTCACAAGTTCAACTGATTATAACGGACAGCACTAGCTACAATCCATGAATCTACTTATCGACTAAAAAGTTCAAAGGATGAACCTATAATCAATCCAGTACATACTATTAGTAAATGAACTAACCAATTTCGACCTAAATTTATGTCCATCTAATTGATCAAAGAGAAGCAGGTAACCTAGAAAACTTACCGTAATAGGAATAATGGCTATCCAAAAATAGAGATTGGACCCTGCGGAGTTGTAAGATGCAACTGTGAGTGAATCCATCAGGCAAAACAAGTCTATGCATTGATGAGCAACCAATTTCAAACTGAGATCCCGAAAGTAACTGAAGCTCTCCCTTCATTCAGGAAACATGGATTACCTTTAATGTTAAACAGCATGAAAGCAACTACAAATCCCCATAGAGGACCACTGCAAGAGATATAAGAGATGTTAGTTTCCCAAGTTCCTATAAAATTAATGGTATTACATGTCGAAATATAATAGTTCCAAGGGCCAGGCAATCTTGCAAACAGGTACTCCCCAGAAATTCAGTTCTAAAGTCTATAATTTTCCGTCTGCAAACAAGGACATAAAGTCTTTCCACTTAGAAAGTATGATATATAAGCTCTAATCATTCATAAAATGTTTGCGATGGTACTTATTGATCATCCTGAACATGTTGGGTACCTATTTAGGAGAAGAGGAATTATATTACTGAGGAAGGATTGGAGTAGATAAATAGATGATGAATTAGAAATTTGGTATTGTCAAAGTCAACTCCAGGGAAATTTGGTATTGCCAGAGTTATCTCCAGGCACTTCCTTAGTCGATATAGCCACAAGGTTAATGAAGAAAGCTGATTTCACTAAGAAGATTGCAAATTAAGTAAAAATTGGCGATGGAATTAACAGGAATATCCCAGAGAACATCTCACCTCACACCAACTATCCGTTGGAATTCTTCTTCCATAGAGCGAATCATATAGCTGTGGAAATCGTACTTTGGTGTGAGGTTGTGATTCTGCCAAAAATTAAGATAGAATGAGGAGTAAAAATCTAAAAGCGACATCAACTCTTTCTAACACATCAAGAATTCTATAGCATTATATTACTCTACTTAGACAATAACTTGATCTGGGGATTATCATAACCATAGAAATATTATATTAGAAAATGGAGAAAGATAATGAAAGCGGAAAAATGATTTTAAGGAATAAAAAGAGGCAAGACAAACAGTATGAAAATTATTGTTTCTTTAAAGAAGCTAGTATGCTCGTTTTGTCGCGATCTTATAGGAAATGATCTTACAATCTCCAATCTAAGGTACTCTTTCAGCCAAGTATCACTGTTTTTTCCTTTTCTTTTTCCAATTAGCTATTACCAATTGCAATGTATGTATAAACTCTTTGTGAAGTTAACAACTGTCAGAACATAATTTGGTACGGTGACAAAGAGTCATTTACAACTTCCCCTTCTACATGAAGTTCCATTCTTGTAAACAGCCCATGTTATTGAAATCATCCTACAACACAGCTAAGCAGATGATTTAGAAAGTTGTTTGCAACAAAAATAGTGTTAGAATAAGCTTCATGAAGACGGTACGACCAACCCTTTATGCTACCAACAGGTAAACAAGGAAATCAGCTTGAACTGAAAGAAAGCCAGAGGCTCTCAAGGAAATATCAAAATGCTATGACTTAAATGGATCATACATATACTTTTCCACTTCTCATATTTCTCCTATTGCCTAAACTAATTCCTGCTGTACAGCATATACATCTTCTCATCATATGGTAAAATCTTCCCTTCACATTGTACAGAGATAAGTAATTCTAAGCCAGTGAAAATATTGATTTAATTAAAAAAATCTGAAATTTCATTCAGGATAATATTTCAGTTCCATACCATGATGAAGCCTTTACGTAAAGTTAAGTAGTCATCACGAACCACTGAATGCCCAAACTGACGGAAAAAACAAGTCTGCAAATTCAAATGAATACAGAAGAAGTAAGTGAAAGAATTCCCACTTCCATAAGCTGTCTCAAGATTAAACTGGCACGTAAAACAAGTCTACAACAGCATGTGTGCATGCGTGTGCGCCTGAGGGACAGAGAGAGAGAGAGATTAAATCGGCGCAATGAGTATGTTTCACAAAATCAGTGCACCAAATGCAACAAGTTCCAGCTCAATGCTGCTCTTGGCGCTTCATATCTTTTCTTATCTGATCTGACCGAATTTTATTTCTTGTGAATGATCCCCTATGTAGGTTGTTTCCCCCTTACTTTGAAATTTATTGCAAGATGATGAGGAGGAGGAGGAAGATGATGCAAGAACATGAAGTAGTATACATACCACCCAGATCAAAAAGCTGTTCTTGACCAAAGGATTTGCTGTATGAATCTTGACAAAAGTAGATTGTCTCCGTAATATCGACTCTCTTGTGATTTCTGCTAGGAGAAGAGGTGGTCAATTTGCATGGATCTCATAAAGTAATAATGATCAAAACAGCTAATTTAAAAGAAAATTGTAGACATTAGAGCTCTATGAAATGCGTTGAATCAAAATCTTTCATCAGCTAAGTAACAACATGACTGACTAAAGTAGCATTACAACTACATGAGATCCAGGATGAGACCTTTATAGGCTTAAGTGTATTCTTTCTTTCTTCTCTATGTGATTTCAAAGCTTATAAACATGCTATTCTCCATCATCAGAATACCAATGTTCGACTTGTTCATCACAAATATTATAGCACAATGCCAAGTGCACATTCTCCAATGCTAATTCGAGAATTCTTTAAAGCCTAAAGCCCTCTCTCTATAAGTCCCTTCTCATCATCAAAACTAGTTTCAAACACGAAAAAATTTGCAGCTCACCATCACTGAGAATAAAGAAGAAGCTAGATGCTTGCGAGAGATAAGCCGACAAAGATGAGAAAGTTGATTGTACAGTGTAATAATCAGTTCAGAACTAACCAGTTAACACGTCATGCCGATCCACATGAGCTTCATCTTCCCATATCCTCCAACTGTGAATCTGCCCAAGTCAACGTATGGAAAAAGCATAACAGCTACTTCAAAATACATTCTTCCATATGGCCAAAAGAAAAACTTCCATGTTCATGCCTCATATTCCGCATTTTTAATTAATAACAATGCTCCGGCCTAAAGATGGATCGAGCGACATGCAGTATAAGAAATATGAAGTGTCGATACTAGATCTCTTTAGCATCCAAGCTTTATATTTTTTTGGATCGATCTTAAAAGAGCTGAGCGTTTATGGCTGATTTTTCCTCCAACATGATCAGAGTTTACAAAATCCTGTTATCTTATACCAAGCGTGGGTCAAAGTTCATTGAGTGTATCCACTGGTAGGTGGTGTTGCGGTCTAAAATCTCTTTACAGCAGCAGTCTAGACTGAAGAACATGGCTTTCCTGTGTAACAGAGAATTAGTAGTGAATTCGCTGCTGTTCTGAACGGTTTCTCACCTTCACTATTGCTAGCAACATTGTCAAGCAGCTGTAAGATATATGTGTTACTGCCATGACAAATATGAAGCGGTGCAACTGCTCCAGACCTTCATATGACACAAATGGCTCATGACCCTAAAAAAACAGGTCAAACCAAAGCAAGAGATCAGTTACTTCCATTGCCAAAAAAATTCAATTGGAAGAAGTTTCCTTAGGTTATGTGAGATTATCACATGTTTAAAAGCAATGACTGATGAGATTTAAAGTAGAAATTCTTGATAAACCACATGCCTCTTTGCAGGAATTCTGACTCGAGGTATTCAACATTCTCCTGAATGAGTGATTCAGGAAATGTTCCGCTAACATCTTACGTTCCTTGGAACCATTGTTCTCTTTATCTTCATCAATCTGAGACCTGGTGCATGGAGCAAAAGCACGATCATAAAACTTCGACGGGATGCAAATATTAGCTATCATGCTTGAGGTGGCCGTCAGAAGGAGAGAGATAAATCCAAGCAGCATCAGCTCTGTCACGAAATTTGAGAAGCGAAGATCGGAGATCACAGTAATCAATCATCAGTAATGCAGAAAGAAGCTTATTATCAAGATCTTTTTTTGCTGAATTTAATATCAAGACCAAGTAAGAATGTGGGATGAATACCTTCTTTCATTTTCTCAACAGCTTCAAGCAACGGTTTCCGATTAGTTTTACGCAACCACTGTAACAGCATACAGAAAAAATTTCATCAGCTACTTTGGGCTAATAAATTAATTTTAAGAATGAAATGGAAACATCAGAAGATAGACTTGTCAGTTGAAACGGTCTTCCTGATAATGAATATCCCAATGCAGCCTTTGTGTTTAATAAACTTGCGTTGTACAATCTTTCCCAGAAGAAAAAGGAAAAATACAGAAACTTGCATTGTAGGTAAAAATAACATGACCGTGAGACCAAAGTCAAATTCAAAATGCAAATGATACTTGCATATTTTTTACTTGCTAATGGACAACCTTCCATGATTTTGACACGAGCCTTAGTTCAATCTAGCTTCAGTCTAATAAATATCTAAACTATGTTTGCAGTCAAATCACTAACAAACCTTTATTAAGTTATTAACTAGAACCTCGCAGCAAGAACAGGGAAACTCACACCCCAGGAAGTTTTACCAACCTGTAGACATCTGTCTGAATATGGGTTTCCTCTAGATTAGCCCCAAAAAAGAAAGAAAGAAAAGTCGCGCATCCATCCCAAGTGATCTCTTAAAAGAGTGAGGTTATATAAATTTTATTCACATATTCAGACAGGGCTAATCTAGAGGAATGTTGATCATAATATTTTAAGGGCCCATGGCAATCCCAGGGCTAAAGTAGAACCTCGCAGTCATATATCACTAAGGGGCCTTAATCATAACTCTTTACCAATGGAATGTTGATCAAAATCAAAAGAAACGTGCCAAATATACAGGGCTACAAATGGTTTAAAGTCGTGCTTTTGAAAAACAATTGCAATTTAATATATGATGGGAAATTTGGCAAAATGGTACCCAAATGATTTTTCTTTTTTGCCACAGATACCTGAATGAAAAACTAACTAATTTTTACATCGTCGTGAGGAACTTTCTAGACATAGATTATGATCAGGCTGCTCATTCACGAATTAGAAATGGCTTACTAGATTGATAACAGAACGGAAGTGTTCATTAAACGAATTAGGAGCAAAAATTTATCCTGTAAAATTAAACTATTATCACAAATTAGCAGGTAAACAAGAGAAAATTTAAGCTTTATGACTGATAAATGATGATCGACATTTGTGATTCATGCATGAATGCAGATCTATCATCTAACATCATGGCCTCAAAACAGTGCAGAGGAGCATATGTTTGGGAAACTCTACGTATCTCTTGGAGAGTCTCGAGATGATTTCTGAATGATACTTAACTGTACTTAACCGGTGAATCGCGCGCTCCACGGCCAACGAAACCACGACGAAAATTGTCAATACGGTAGCAACGGACCATGTTGGTGTCAGGCCAAGAGATCGAACTTCTTGTGTATTTTCTGACATACTGAAGATTGCCAATCGTGGTGCACAGATTTAAGCTTATGAATTAGCCCAGATACCTGTTAACCATCAATTCCAGCATATTCTGCAGATAGGTACAGCCAAAACTTTGCTTTTGATGCACATCAAAAAGCATCCACGACATGGAGCTCAGTCGCAGGATTTGTCTCACCAGGCACAGCCACACTAAACCGTTATTTCTCAAGCAAATTGTCCCAGTAGAACCTGCAATCTCCAAGAAAGGTTCTTTAAGATGAATCTTGAGGTTCGTGATGATTCACAGAATAAGCAGAACCCTTCAAGGTCACGAAACAGAACAAGAAGAGAAATTTAGTACCGCATTGTCCCGAGATGGAGCTCTTCTTCCAGAAAATCAAAACTTTGCTAGTCACTGAGAAGGCAACTTCAAAAGCTAAAATGAGCTTACTTTCTTTGCTAGTGACTGCAGGTTGACCCAGACGCTCCTCGGACGTCTAATGCTTTTCGCGCTTGCAGCTTCTTAAGAGATCTTCCAGTCACTCAGGCTTATCGCTCTCCAAAGCAGAGGGAAATCTCCGAATCAGGAAGGAAAAACAAGCACGCCCCAATTCTGAAAACAAGACAGAAACTTGCTGCACTTAACCCTTCTCTCTCTTCTCTCTCTCTCTCTCTCTCAACTTAAAGGTGGGAACTTTCCCGTTCAAGAGCACATTCCAATTTGGTGAACCGGTGGCTGCAGAATGTCACAGACGAATCAAAAACATCTAGCGTTTTCGATCCCAGAACACCTCCAAGATTTCAGGAAAATGGGATGAAAACGCTTGAGGTGAGCCTGGTTGCGAATCGTCGGAGATGCAGAGAAGAAGCAGAAGAAGAACAATAAAGCGCGTTTCGTTGTTTCACCGAATGGTAAGATTACAGTTGGCACATTGCATGGAGGGTACCCTGTTTTTTTTTTTTCCTTTCTTTGGAAAATACTGGAGCTCGCTGTCGCTGCGAAATGAACGTAAGAAGGAGGAGAAGAAGAAAGAAGAAAACGACAAAGGGTGAGAGAGGTTTCTTGAGTGAATCTTTGGGGGGTGGCCTACCATGAAAAGGTCGGAGAGGGAGGTTCTGACGTCCAGTCCAGTCCCCCAACAGTGCTGGGTTTTGCTTTTTATATGGGAGATTCTGCAGATGAACACGTACTGCCTCCACCAGATGATCTGCTATGCAGCGCTAGAAGTCTCTCCTCCCAGAACTGTCTCTCTCTCTCTCTCTCTCTCTCTCTGTCGTTTTCTCGAAGAAATGAAAAGAAAATTCAATTCAAGAAAGTCCCAGAAAGGAATCCCAAAAGTTTGTGTTATCCTGTGGATCCCTTGATACCGTGCCCTTACAATTTTTCACCGTTGGATTGAAATTCAACAATCTCGGCCGCTTTAAGGATATCGGCTCAGAAAGTTGTGATTTTTTTGCTTTTCGATCCAACGACGAAAAAGTTTAACAGGTACGTTATCTCTTAACGATTGAAAGAAAACAAAATGAGTTGTAAAAACGATAATTTAAGAGATTAAGGGATAATGACAAGGAAAACTCTAAAATATTTATCAGCCTTATGCATTTGAATCTTAGAACTTTTATTTTATTTACCTCATGAAACTTTCGCTTCAATACACTATATGGGTTTTTTCTTGCACTGACGGAAAGATGGAATTGGACCAAAAATTACAAATTTTAGGATTTAAATACACGAATTTAAGATTTTAAGACTTTCTGTGTAATTGTCTTGAACTTATAGCATAATATATACAAAATTTAATGTGTATATGAATAAGCATATCATATTCGAATATTTGATTAGTCAATTGAACACTATTTTACGAAACATTTTCAGAAAATTATTAATATCAATAGAAGTTTGTCATGCATTTATGAGAATATTCTCTATACATAAATTGAAGAGCCATGAGAAGAAGGAAGTATTGCAAAACCCAATTCACCGAAACGAGACGTTTGAGTAAAATTGAAAGAGCAGTGTTTACCACCTGAAGAGTTTTTAAGGCCATAGCATGTTAATAAAGAGAAAATATCGAATAAGGATATAAAGTATCGTCAATTTCTCTAATAGGGAAAATAAGACTCCGAGCTTATTGGCCAGCTAAATTTTCGCTAGCTAGTGAGAACGTGCATCTCACAAAAATTAGCTAGCTAATGAAGATTTGGCTTACTAGTAAGCTCGAGGCATTGTTTGAGACTAAGTTGGCCACTTCATATCTTTATTAAAAAATAAAGTCTATTTTGAACCATCTTTTAGGGAAAACAATAATATCGCAAATCCTTATTTGAAATTTTTTTAAATATAAAATACTAACGAAATTGAAAAGGAGAATGTTCTTTCGAGAAAAAGAATTTGTTAGATAAATTCACTTTATCTCGATGCAGCACATAGCATTAGTAAAATTACATAAATATCAGAACCACATTTAAGTATATCACGAGATTGGAGCTGTTTGAAGAGATTTTCTCGTGGTGCGATGACCATGTGATGAAGCACCTCGAGGTTTGAGCATTTACAAAATGAATGAAAAACTTGTTACCCTTTTTTCGATACAAAGTGTCGTTACTCTTTCTAACTGCGAGCAAACCTCATTTTATTTTTCGTACGAATGACTTAATTAAAGTAAAAAAAAAAAGTACTTGTACAAATTAGTTAAAGTTTCCTTTATTGTAAAAATAAAAGAGTTAATATCACAAAAATCTCAAAATTTGTGACAAGTTTACATCAAATTAATTTTTTAACCATAAAAAATCAAAAACCGATATACCTATGACAAGTTTACCCTAACCGATGACACATAATAGTTGATAGGGGTACAAATTTATCTAGTTTGTGATTTTTCGTGGTATTAATTCAATTTAACAGAAGGTACATTTGTTACAAGTGTACCAATTTAGGATGTTTTGTGGTGAAAAAACTTTGTTTAAGGTAAATTTATCACAAGTGTACCAATTCAAGGTTTTCCGTGGTGTTGACCCAAAATAAAAATGAAACCCGAATTTATATGGATCTTAATAAGAACAAAGATGCATCAATCATCATTAGTAATGATTCATTACCATGAAATCGCGATCTTAGCACGCACTGTGTTTTGCGATTAGAGTTTACTAATCAGTAATTACCAAGAATTCAACTCCCCTCCCGTCAATTCTGCCTTTGCTGTTTTGCCTTTTGCGACACCTGAGGAATGTTGGGCCCACCCCTACCTGACCCTTTGGCAATTGCCATTTGGCTTGGCCACAATTTTTTGCTTTAGCACGAACTTTTCTATTTCTTTCAAACTTTTTCATTATTTAAATCCCGCACGATCGATGGAAAATCAATGACTTGCTGAATATTTTTTCTAATCACGATCGATTGTGTCGTTTAAAAAAATGAATGAACGAAAAATATATTCATCATTCACGAAAATACTTAGATATGAATTACTGTCAACAAAGTAACTGATTATTCAAAGTAATATAAGCGTTCGGTTTTTGGAAAATGTTTTTAAAATTATTTATTTTTCTCAAATTAAATGAAGGCTAGTATATATATCAAGAATTTGGTGCATAATATTAAATTTAAATCTCAGATAACACCGGTACTTTTGACCTACTTACTTGGAGACTTTCTGGACCATGACGTTGGAATAATTCAACGGTCACATGTTTTGAGGTGCCACTCAGATTTATTTAGTATTTAATGTCTAGACCATAGCACCGCTTGAACTTAATAATTAATTTTCCTAGTGTGGTGTAGCTTGACTCTTTTTCATGTGATGTGATGTTGCAAATTTATTTATTCGACTAGGTATGGGCATAAAAAAAATTAACATGTGGGACAGACCATGTGCTTAGCACATTAATCTACCAGCAAAACTTCTTGTGAACATAAATCTAATGAAGAAAAGATGTTGGGTTGGTATAAAAGCGTAACATTTTATTGACTTTGATCAGTTCCGTCCAAAAAAAATTTGTTCCATCTTCAGGAACTCCGAGAAAATAAACAGAAGAAAAAAAATGAACAAAATTCAAAGTAAAAAAAAAAAATGCCACTCAGCTTGCATGACGCATGCGCTTGTGTGTGCACCAGACCACCACCGCCACATGCAATGCAGAAACAAGATTAAAATTTAATTTAACCTCAAGCCTAATTTGGTAATTAGTCCGTAATTGGGAAAAAAAAAACGAGAGAGAGAGTTTCCGGAGTCCGCCCTAGATTTGCAAACGAGAGCAAAAAAGACTTACTCCTTTCGGCATTTGTATAACGGGTTTATGATTGATTTGGGCAATTTTCTGAATGAGCCTAATATACCAAGATTTCTCGAAATAATTAAATTTCCGTGGAATCAAACCTTTTTCTATTCACCGAAGGGATAATAACATAAATGATCAATAAACTTTGGCTAGATGTATAATGTGATCCATGAACTTTTAATTTAACAACATCGAAATTCAAGAACTACATTGAATATATACCAAAAATTTATGAATCACATTGAATAAATTAAAAATTTAGGGATCATATTGTATATCTAGTTAAAGTTCAGAGACCATTTATATAGCGACCGATGCGCTTGTCATTTTCGACGCTCGGTCCTCCACTAATCCAAGATCTTCTAGAAAAGACATAAGGATGCACCTTTGTTTCGTGCCGTCTCCTCGTGATAAAAGAGGACATAAACACGTTAGCTCAATCAACGTTGCGAGTCCCCTACGGCAACACATGGAACGTGGTATTGGAATCTCTCGTGCGCACTGCGATATCGTCCATTAATCTCGGGACCAATTTGTCTCGATCGTGTCATTTAATTTGGTCTAATAAGCGGACATCGCCACAGAAGACCAGCAGCTGCGCAACCGATTGTGGAAATTTCTATAGACCTACGAGAGGGCGTATGGACTACCGAATTCGAGTTGCCGCATTCAGTGCTCTATCAAATTTGCCACGTCGGATAATGGCGAGAGAGCTAGCGCCCGTCGACGCGTTTATTTGCGAATTTTGCGGGGCACCTGATCTGATGCGTCTATCGATCCATTGATCTATTGATTTGTTTCGACGTTGTAGCCAAAATCTCGTGTTTGGTGCTCCTTCACGCTAATCCATTGGCAAATGATCTGCGCTTTCATCTTTTCAGCTTTATTATAAAAGCATCTTTATATAAAGAAATCAAAAGAAGGGGCAAAAGCCTCCTAAAATCCCAAATTATATCCATTATAATATGTTTAACTTAAATTTTTTTTGTGACATAAAAAATCTCAAACTTATACCTGTGTCGTATATTTGTCCTATGTCAATATTACGTCAATAAGTACCATTAAAATTTGCCTTCGTGGACAGTGAAAGGCAAATTGCATTGATAATGGTGACTACGTGATTTAAATGAAACAAAAACGATATCATTTAGCTAAAGAATTATAACGTCGATAGAGGGTAAATGTGTTACGTTAGATACAAATTTTGAGTTTTTGATGTCGCAAGAAAAAGTTTAGATAAATGTGTCACGGTGGTTATAGTTTAGGGTTTTTTACGTTGCAAAAAAATTAGGACAAATGTCGTATTAGATATAATTCGAGATTTTTGATGCTTTTTTTCAAGAAAAAAGAAAGATATAACACACGTTTAACTCAATCGACTGTTGCGGAGTGTAATACGGCGACACAGACGAGGCATGGAATCTCTCGTCCAACTCTCCACGTTGTCATCAATGTCGCGATCGAATTAGTCTTTGGATCGTGTCCGGTGGGAGTGCAATGCGTGCGAGGCTGGTCAAATGAGGACGACACCCTTCTATTGTTTTACTTCTTCGGTCTAAAGCGCACGCACCACGACCGAAGACCGGCTTATCGCAGACATCACTATAGACCTGTGTGAATGCGCATCGACCGTCGAATTCGAGTCGCTGTGATTAGTGGCGCGATCGAATTTACCACATCGGATGCCCACACGAGAGTCAGAGCCCGTCTCACGCATTTTCCTTCGAATTTTACCGGGACATCGAACCCTATAGGTCTATCGACCCATTCAAAAGCTCCCGCGTGGTAATCAAGTAACTGCGACTCCGAATTTCTTTGTTCATTTTTTGCAGTTTTGTCAATTTTGACGTTTCCTCCGCCACCGTCCAGAAGGGACTACTGTAGTGGGTCGCCTTCAAAATTGACTATCAATGGCCCTTGGCATGTTCTTGAATTGACTTCATTTGAACTCCGAGATGTAAAACACATAGATATTCACCGGAAGTGAGGGAAGAAAAACCATGTCCTCCGAGAGGAGAAGTAAAGCGTACGGGTACCGATACGTAAAAATAAGAATCACAATCTGGCAGCCGGTCACACTAGTGAATAGGCACAGGCGGCCTCTGTTGGTTAAGAACAACCCCTCATTTGGTGAGATTGTCTTTAAAATGTTGCGTTTATCGATTCTTTCAAAGGGCTCCAATATGGTAATCAAGTAACCGGGACTCTAATTTTTGCTGTTCTTTGTCGCAGTTTTGTCAATTTTGACGATTCCCCTCGGTCTCATGCATCTGATTGCGCCACCATCGAGAAGGGATTACCGTAATGGATTGTCTTCAAACTTGACCATGAGAGCCCTGAATCTTTCTCGTTCCACGAACCGATTGTTGGTCCACTCAATCCCCATTGAGGACTTGTTATGGATACTCTCTTTTCTCTCGTTTCCTATGACATTCTTATTAAAAGAAATTACAAAAAAAATCCTAAATTTATTATAATTGTGCCAATTTAGTCATAAACCTTTCAATTTGATCAATTTAGTCCTAAACTTTTTAAAAATTTATCAATTCATTCTATCTGGCTAATTTTGATAGGAAATTTCCGACGTGGATGTCAGACATCCTATGGAGTGCCGCCAGTGTTGATGTCAACAATTTTTATAATTATACGATTTTTTTTTTCTTTATTTCTTTTTATTTTCTGTTTTGCGAGGCTCAACCTGCCATCCCCAAGTGAGGGTCTAGCTTTGCCGGATCTGGCGATTTTCGAGCCTTGCTGCCATGGGTGAGGCCCGACCTCGCTAGATCCAACGAGATCGTGCCTTGCCCAACCCCTGGCGAGGCTCGAGCACTTGCCAAAGGCTATGAGGACGGCCCTCGTGACCTGTAGGAGGAGGAGGGTTCAAAGCCCCTCCTCAAGCCTTTGTCTACATCTTCCTTGCACTATCATCTCTATCTCCTCTCTCTGCTCTCTTTCGATTCCTCGACTTGATTGATCAGAAGAACTAATTTCTAAAAGCCTCATTTTTTGTTCCTCGATCGAAAGAGCCCTCGCCCATGGTTGGCGAGGCTCAATCCTTGCCAAATCTTGCAAGGGTGAGCCTTGCCTAATCGCTAGCGAGGTCGTCGAAAGCCATGAGGGCCGCCCCCACGACCTCATCGGATTTGGTGAGGTTAGGCCTTGCCTAGCTGCTTGCAAGGTCAACCTCAGGGGTTGTCAGCGACCTTGTCGGCCACAATGAAAAAGTAGAAATAAAAAGAAAAAGAAGAGAAAATAATTATAAAAATTGTCTACATCAGCGGCAGCACCACGTAGGAAAAATGGCGTCCACGTCGATAATTTTCGTCCAAAATTGATCAGATGGACTGATTTGTTAAATTGTTAAAATTTTTATAATTAAATTGACCAAATTGAACAGTTTAGAATCGAATTAACATAATTGCAATAAATTTATGAATTTTTTTGGGTAATTTTCCCCTTTTTAAAAGTTAGTATTTCCAAGAAAGCCGCCATGCATTGTTACCACAAATGATTGAACCATGCACGATTCAAAGCTGGGGTCTATACGTTTCTTTTGTCTGATAGAGTTCCTGTCATTGGGAGCAAAGCTCTTTTTTCTTTTTTGGTTTTCCTAGAATTGGTGGTCGTGGTTTCTTATCCTCTTTTTTACGGAACGAATCGTGTTCGAGTGGACCAATCCTAGAAGAGGGAGATCTTGATGAATCTAGTCTGCAATTTTGCCTTTTGAAGCAGGCTCTCCGGAAGATTCTGCGTCCCATGCAGGAACACTGTTCTTGACATTATCCAAAAAGAGAAGATTTGCTCGTGCCAAAACCGAACTCGTATGATTCCCATGACAATCGATCGGGGTTGAAATCGGCTTTTGCCATTGCTGCGACGTCAGATTGTGCAATTCGATGCTTAGATCGCGCGGTTGAGGAGAACGCTGAAACTTTTGATGCCCTCGAGGAAAGATTAGGTACACGCTCTTTGACCACCAAGAAGAAGTCCTCGAGTATAATAAACTGCGATTTCGAAAATGCTGTAAGGAAGATATGACCATTCACGCCATAAGAAGAGCAAGAGGGTGATGCAGGAAAAGCCAAATTCCATATAAATTAACTGGCAATGAATCTGTCAATTCACGTGTGAACATCGTCTTCGGTTGGCGTATGAGGTTGTCAATTAGATGACAGGCTAACAGCTACTCCTCCTAGCCCAACCTCCAAAGTCAGTGTGCTAAAAAAGGGCATAAATACGAAAATCCCATTCACAAAAACGAATAACATCTACGAAAACGAGGCTCACACACAAATCATCAAACATGGATCCCAAACTATTATTGGGTGATGAGTGAGTGAGATTTTGTAAGATTGGACCTGGAAAGATTTGAATTCAGGATTTCCAGTTTTGATATTATGTTAGATTTTGTGGGATCATTACCAACTGTTCTAAAAACTTAAACTATTAGATGAAAGCGTGATTTATTATTTAATATTCTAGCAAGATAATGTGCGAACAATTGGCCTTGGAATGAACAGAAGCTATGCATATTGCTCAAGCTCGCCTGAGGTTATCTGATCTTAAAGTAAGAGAGCGACTAAAGCAGATCCAGAAGATGCGATAAATCGACTGGACATAGATAATGGGATGTCCCCTCTCCCTCTCTAGTCTAGCTTTCCAAAAGGAGCTTTATAAAAAAGCTGAAAAGATGAAAGTGTTGATCATTTGCAAATGGATTAGCATAAAGGAGCATCAAACACGAGATTTTGGCTGCAATTGGGGATCAAATCAATAGGCTAATGACAAGCCAAGTTGGTTATAATGAGATCTTTGGCAGCAAAATATGCAGAGGAATCATGAAGAGTTTGACTGTTGGGTCAAAACAAGTCTCATGCAGCATGCAACCCCTCAGATCAATAATTCAGCGCAAGCCATATATACATATGTGATCATCATCTCAGCGCATGTGCTTATGCTGGTCCCCTCCTCAAATATGTTCTCTTCCTAATCCAACCCATGATCCTGGTTAAGAGCCATTCCAGTGATGGTTGCATTAAGCCCATTCCCAACTACATGGTGTCCTAATCCCAAGTCCTCTTATGAGGTTTCATAAATGAGCAGTAAATGTGAGAAGATTTGAACAAAACATTGCACATGCTTGCTAGTAGCTAGGCCCAATGGCAGAAAGCGACTTCTATTTGTTCAATGTAGTGACAGATTACCTAAATTTATCCAACCTATATAGCTCCTCTCAATTGAATTCCGCTACCCTTTTAGAGGAGAAGTTGGTTCGACCCAATCCACGATCATGACAGCCCTCTCGACCGGGGCATCTCAAATTCAATGCCCACGAAAGCGCATTTGATTTTGAGGTTGCCGACGAGGCTTAATTTGAGTATGTGACCGTTTAATTGACTGATGGATGTAACCAATCATTTGCGTAAGAAATGATTTCGAATTTTTGTTTTACTTTGTAGTGCGACTAGCATATGACAATATTCAGCATGTATTAAACACAGATCAAACACACCAGCGCAACTCACTAACTTGAATGCACGAAAAGATTTGATTGCTAGTTGACACCAAATGATCTAATATGGAGCCCAATATTGAATAACCCGAAGGGAAAGCGTACGAACGGCAAACATCTAAAGCGCGCTGCATTTATGTATGTAGGGAAAGATGGTTAATGGTGCGTCACATTGAAAACAAACACGACCATACGTCTCGTCTTGCGTTTCTTTCTTTCTCAGCAATGCTGAACTTGATATTGAAAGCAAAATTGATGACACCACTTGATGAGATTATCTTTTTACCAAAATTGAATTATTTCCATGACAGATAAACCATCTTCAAAACTCGAACTAGCCAGAAAGACCACTTACAGACCTCGTTATACAATAACTATTCCTCTTATGCTTTCTTCGCATGAACGGACAAGTAGCTCAACTACACTTGCCATAATTCTATAACATTTCTAGCATATGAAAAGGCTCTCTCAAAATTGGAGACTCACGGTTACTCCACGTCTTCCTCTCCGGAAGGCCACACATCATCGTCCTCTAACTCTGAGGCTGGGATCCCCTCGGTCACTGCATCCTCAGTAGACCCACGATCAGCAGATTCACCCTTCAACTCGTCCTCGGTGAAGAGGTCTCTTTGAACAGGCACGCTTTTCTGCTGCTGAGATGTGATCACATTCGTGATTGCTCTGAATGCTGCAGATGCCTTGTCGCTGTCCACCGCTGCCTCTCGTTCTACACCATAACTGGCAGGTTCTTCTGACAATTCCTTCTCTTGTTGAGGCGGCGGAACGAAGAAGGGTATTTTACCTCTTTGCCAGTCATGCAGGACCATCTTTGCTGCAGTCGTCAGGTCTGGTTCACCACCCTAAATGAACCAAGAATTAATGATCACTGAGGTAGGCTTCAATGATGGTCTCATGCATGCAAAACTATCTCTGAACACCTAAAACTAGAAAAGCTACGCAAGGATGGAAAAGTAGCTTCTTTCTTACATATCACACTTATCTATGCAAAACAGATTACATCTAAATGATGACACTCCTCTCTATGAAGGAAGAAATATACCTTCAACAGTTTGCCAGTTGATTTGCATAGCTGAACTAAAAAATCATTGTCATCTTCCCTGAAAAAACCAAGACAGTATAGTTTATTGCAACGACAACTGCGTCGAAAAAGCAAAGACATCATTTGGAGAATAGCATCCCAAAGATAACATGAAACCTAAATACCATAGACTTTGTTTCTTAAATCTTACACTAAGTTGCATAAATATAGTGTCAAGCAGAATCACGTGATTCTAAGGGACTATGCTAAGTGGAAAAAAAATGCCGAATAAAATGAAGAATATAATGGATCCCTCATGCATGTCTAATTTTCTCTTTTAAATGGTGACTCAATTCAGTCTTTGAGATGCTGAAATCCTGCCTTAACATAATCAGGCTCTAAAAGTCCAGTAAAAAACCTATTCTTAACTTAAAAAACAACATTGAGCAAGAAACTTGTTTTTGGAGACGCTGAAATTGAGCAAGATCCTGAACTAAATCATCGGGGAACACTGTTGATAGGCCACTATCAAGAAAGATTACAGGTAAATGATTGCAAACATCGCAATAAAAAGCCCTTAACTAGAGGCACAAATTAGTTATACCAGTGTTTTATCTTATATGCTCTTTGCAAGTGTTCCCTTTTCACACGTTGCAGGACTTCTCCAATGTGTTCAGAAGCATCCTCCAAATTGGTGACTCTCACCTGTAAGAACAAGATAACTTTCACTCAAATGGATAAACAAATATCAAATCACAAACGAAAAATCATCACTATTTGACTTGGACCTGTTCTCAAAATGTCCACATGTACAAAGCTGAATTAATGTGTGACAATGGGAGCACACTTTAATCTAGTCTCTATACGAAGTGCTGGAATAACAATAAGACAATGTGTAAAATGCAACCAAAATCTTGACCTTCAAGCTTAAAATGTGTTTTGGGTGGTGCATTGAAGAATAAAGCCTTTACCTTCAACAATCAAATGCAAGAGCGCACTGAAAAAGTTTGGTCCTACTTGTCTAAAAGGTAACATGTCGAAGCAGGATGGTCTATTCCAAGATGAAAGGAAAACACCAAATAGTACCCATTAAAGAAAAATCCCAGAAATCAAATGCAAGCTCTTGAATAATAAATAATCTCGTCAGGAACATCTTTTTATTTGACATAAAACAAGATAACATACCACGCCTTTCAATACAATGTCTGTTTCAGTATCGCTGTTCTGGTATACAACTCCAGGGCAATCAATCAAGAAAATCCGTTTTGTGAGTGTTATATATTGCCAAACTTTTGTCTCCCCCGGAATTGGAGCAACCTTGCAAACCTATAGACGGAAGAGACAGACAATAAGTGACAAAGTAGCTTGTAAATCAAGAAGTTACTTCTTGTGAGCACTACAAACAACAGACTAAATTAGAATGGACAAAGTGGAGTGGAATATGGCAAGCATTTTTCCGCACACTGGCAAAATGAACTTAATCGAGAATCCTCTTCCAGTCAACATACTCTTTGCTATTCACCTAAAGACAGTAGTAATGGGTGATAACTAGCAACAGAACGACGAACTTACATTCTTTGTCCTCAATGTGTTGATCACTGACGATTTTCCCACATTTGGATAGCCAACAAATCCCACGGATATTGCCTGCTTGTCACTCTTCAGGCGAGCAAATTGTCTCAATACCGAAAGAAGCGAACCCTGGTTGGCAACCATTCTCATTAACTTCAGCATGAAAACAAAGGTTTACAGTAATACATTACTAACCACACTAAGGTCCACAAGAGAAATAACAGAAAATAACTTTGACTAAGTGAACCATTACAACTTAAAAACAAGAGAGTATAACAGTTTGAAAAGCTCAAAAAAGAAGAGAAAACGCAAAAGGCTAGTCGATGAAGCTATTACTAAATATCAATCCCATTTTTCTCCAGGAAAAAAAGAGCTTTTGCCAAATACCTTGCCAAATGACTTATTAATACTTGCATGGAACGCAAGTGTAGGATATTCCTTGGATAATACCCTAAGCCATCCCTTTGTGGCCCAAGCAGGAATAAGATCACACTGCATTGCAGAATCAATTTCCATGAGATGCGATAAATTTGGGAGAAGATGGCTTCCAGAGTATCAAATAATCCCAAAACGAACCTTATTTAGGAGAAGAACCATATGCTTATGTTTGCAATGCTCTTTTAAGTGCCTCTCCAAATGACGACATCTCGTACCTTGTGGATCCCTAGCATCCAAAACCTTGAATGAAAAAATTCAGCACTCATAGTGAGATACAGGCCAGAAGAAGCGAAGAAAGAAAGAGAGCCAGACCATGAGGGAATATAAGCTTTCAACACAAATGAGAAAGCATGGGGCAACCAAATTATTTCATGTCAAAAATTCTCAAACTCCAGAGTACAACACAACATGAGCAAGACAGACCACTAAGGATCGAGTATAGGATGAATGCTTCCACTTAATATTGGAAGGCTTTATTCCTCTATTAGTAGACCAATACCAATCCAGTGAACTAAAGAGAGCAAAGTACCTGAACAACTACATCTGATGAATCTATGACTTTGTAGAGTTCACCCCATATGCGCTTACTTTGACCCTTCTCAAACATTGTATGGCGCACCAAGTCTCTGAGTCCATCTTCTTCATTCCCTTCCATAGATGATCCATGCTTCTGCTCAAAAGCATCTGCACAGTGAGAGGCAATGAGGATGAAACGCACTACCACCAATTGCAGATTTCGTATCAATGAATTGCCATTTGCAGATTGAAGGACTGATATTGTCCAAAAACAAAGAACCCTTCCCCTAGAAACATTACAGGCCACTTCCCTAGTAAATAAATTTCCTCATTAAATTTTTGCGTTAGAAGAGACTGGCCTATTGCACACTCAAAATACCCATATAATGATAAAAAAGCATTGTCCAACCACCCCCCCAGCCAAAAAAAAAAAACTAATAATCAAGAGAAGGGAAAGTTCATAAAGAAAGGACATTCACCCTGAGATCCTCCGGCTCTCTTAACTAATGACTCATAATCTGATGCCAAGAGATTTGGCCGCTTCCTCTTCTTCTTAGGACCAAATGCATCCTCAAAAGGTTCTCTATCAAGTAGATGAACTCTCGATTGCTTCACATGCATTTCAGAGAATGCAGAAACCAATTAGGTAATGAAGAGTCGCATTGTATCCACAAACAAATTAAGCCCATAGTGGGAAAAAATACGCAATTACAAAATAGTAAATCTAATTCGCACAATACGCAATGAACACTAACATACTACTTGTAGTTGGTAGCTTGTTAGCAAATAAGGAAAATAAATCAATATAGATCTAGGCTGCAGAATCTGCAAAGTAGCTATATATCTTCTCCTCAAGCCCCTCCACCCGGTGAGGGTAAGGGGGCTGTTTGTATGCTACAACTTGAAAATGCAAGTCTTTCTACTAACAGAAATAAGTTATTGAAAAGTCTCTTACTTTCTTAGGATCATTGAGGAGTGACAGGGGCAGCTTCCTTTCCTTCAAAATAACATTATAGTTACTTGACATCCGACTTTGCAGCTCCTCCCGGAAAAATTCAAGTTCTTTTTGATTGACAACTCTCGTGTTTCCTATATATGCAAAACAAGAGCAGCCGCATATCATCTCAACCGGCAGATTGAAATATCTGAACTATTGCTCGATTAATCACCATCAAATATCAGATCAAGACCCATCACTCAGTTTTCTGTAATGCTCAACATATCATAAAAAAGTGAATATTGCATCATCACCAACAAATACAGCTACCACAATAAGAAATCATCCCACCATCTGTGTTACGAGCTTTCCGGGTACATATTGAGCAAGTATTCCAAACAACCAACCAAATCATAATTTTCATACCCTCCTACGAGGGAGCAGCAGTCATAATCAGTTGAACACCGCACAAACAAACAAGAAGATCGGCGTCTCACACAAATTAACTCTTCAGCAGTAGAATTCAAGATTACGTCAAACTGAAATGAACTTGAGCCGTCGATTTTCTCGACGTACGAATACGCAAATTCGCTAGGCAAACATGAAAAGGAAACTGCCAGGGGGGAAGAAGACAAGAAAGAGGGCGAAGCCGACGCACCGAACCAGCGACGGTCGGGCTGAATGCGCGTGTTCGGGAGCTCCTTGGACTGGAGCTCGTGGCTCACGATCTTGCCCTTGCTGTTGCGCTTGGGCCTCGAGTTGTACATCTTGAGTCGCCGGACGGTGGCGGCGGTGCGGGCCTCGCTCTTGCCATCCTTCCGGTTCACGTCCAGGGAGTGCTTCGGCTTCCCCGACACGTTGACCTTCCTCTCCTTCTGCTTCGCCATCTTCCAGCTGGTGGAAGAAAGATCGGAAAGATGAACCGTGAGGTGTGGAGACCGACGGACTGAAGATTAGGGTTTGGAGCAAGAGGAGGAGGCGGGAGGAGGAGGCAGACATAACGTCCCCGCATTGAAGGCGGCTCGGCTCGGCTCGGCTCGGCTCGGATGATAGCCATCTCTCGCCAAGTTCATATGGGCCGGCTTAGACGGGCCTAAGTTACGTTGGCTGATCCGTGCATTTTTACGAATTACGGGCCAGGCCGTGCTTCCACCTCTCTGTCTAGGCCCAGCCCATATTGTTATTCAAGAATAGGTGACGTCGGGTATGAACAAGATCGTCTTCGAGTGCAATTTCATTACTTATTAAACATATTGAATATTCCGACAAAAAAAAACATATTGAATATGCCTTTATATTTATATACACATACTACATAGCACAAACTTTCAAATTTTTGGTATTCTCCCTGAATTTTACAATTACTTTCTGTTGATATAGTTGAAGCCAAAATTAATATCACCCTATGGTAGTCTTACAACAATTTTTAACAAATGCTCGAATTATATTGACGTTGCGGAAAACAACGCGTTTAAAAGATGTATTGCGAAATGTACGTGCCTCACAAAACACAACATGGCCACAGCTGAATCGAACAGATTTCGAGTAATGTTTAAATGACTGGTCACGAGTTAACATTTCACTTAAAAAACCAGATTTTGTAAACTAATTTTTAGTATATCCAACATTACTCAACTGTTTTGGGTCGAAAACAAAAAAAGAAATAGTATTGGCAATTACCCACTATTTTTTTTCCCTACTCGCACCTAGCGCTTCCCACGTTCTTAATTGACACATTCCATGCTTTGCCACTGCAGCCATGTCTTCACTGAATCGTCCCCCTATTATCACGACCCCTTTCTCAACCACGTTCAACTCCACGTACAAAGCGTGCATCACTTCTCGCATTAAGTAATCGAATCTTCAAATTTATCATACTACACCATAATTAAGTTGATCCATAAAAATGCTCGGTCACTAATCTAATATGTTTAAGCCCAAAATGGACTTGTCTCGCTCATTTAGACTTCTATAATCACACTATTATTCATGTTAAGACTTAATTCATAATGATTATAAATTAGGAAAAGTAATCGCACAGCGGGTGCTGATCGTTAGACTCAATCCTTCCAATTTACCCTTAGAACTCAACAAAAAAAAAGCAGAAAATACGGAAAAAAAGAATGGTTAATATTACGAAAAACACTAAATCAGTACATTTATAACAATTTTACCCAAAATTAATTTTTTTACCACTAAAAACTCCAAACCGGTACACTTGTAATAAATTTACTCTCCGTTAGTTTTCGTTAAATTATATTAATACAAAAAAAAATCACAAATTAGTATATTTGTGATAAACGAAGGATAAAATATAAAACTGGTACATTAGTTAATTACCGTGTGTCATTTAATAAAGTAATTTAATAATAAAATTTAATGAAAATAAATTAAAAATAAATTTATTATAAATATATCAGTTTGAGAATATTTCTGATTAAAAAATTAGTTGGAGGCAAAATTATTGTTAACTGTACGTGTATTAACCCAAAAGAGAAAGATGTGCAATTACAGATGGGAAGTCACATTCCCACTTTCAAGCTTTCGCTTCCGCATCGGCCGATAGATGCAACACCTCACCACGCATCGCATCGCATCGCATTGCGTTTCCCTCAGCAGATCCGCCATGGATCGGATGCTCAAAGCTGCGAGATCTTCCGGTGCTCTCAACCTATCCAATCGCTCGCTCAAGTGAGTTTCCGTTCCCCCACAATCGCTAAATCTTCGTCCATCGATCGTTCCCGCCGGAGCGCTCCGCAATCGATCGGTTGCGAGACCGTTTTCATCGATCCGGGCATCGTGGCCGGCTCTCTGTAGTTTTCGCTTGACAGCGCGAGTTTCTGCCTTGCCGTGTCCATGAATGCGATTTGATTAAAGTTCCGAGTCGGCATTAGTATCGCCGATGCATTTGGAGCTAGTTGCTTTCTCACGTTCCGGCTCACATGACCTGCGAAATGCGACGAAGGTCGACAATTGATTAGCATTTCTTCACAGAGAATTATTCCTCCGAGCATTAGCGATTGCAAGGGAGAAGTACGCAGTTGTGCTTCTAATTTTCAAAATGATGCCGGAAGACCTGGAATTGTCTTTTTCCGTGCATTTCTTGTCATTGATGGATGTAATATTTGCAAGTTGGATTAGACTCTCCTTTGAAGTCCCGACCGAGAGTGTTAAGCCACTATCTCCTCGCTTAATGTTGCGGTGGTTTGAAATGTTTGGCTGTGCTTTCTTGGGGAACACAATGGAACTGGTGGACATTGTCTCAAGCTTCGTGTTCGGTAGCAAGTTAGTGGGATAAACCGGTTGAAATTATGGGTTTGATTCCTAGTTCAGCTCTGCTCAGTTTTTTCTTGCTGGTGATTCTTCCCTTACAGCTTGCTATTTTGTGCATGCTAAACGCTATTTGTTTCTCTGTCATTTTGAACTTAACTTCAGACTACTGCGTCATTACCTCCTATGTAGAATCATGAAATGAATCAATTATATACTTTGTCAATATGGGGGAACAGAGCAGATGGACCATAGACAGCTTTACACTTCCAGCTTTATTTTTCCTGTCGCTTTGAATTAATCTTGATGCTACACGATGGATTTACACTTAAGAGCTCATTGGTTGATATTGTCTGCTCCTAGAGACGTGCCCGATGAGGTTTACCGAAGTTTGGATGCAGTTGGTGATGGTGAAAAGTGGTGGGAGGTAGTAATTGTTCCTCTTCCGATTTTCTTTTTTCTTTTAGACTTTGCTTCCTATGTAATTTCTTGTTTCGCTTTTATTGGATCTCGATAGTGTATTTCTGTAGGCCGTGGAGCTACAAAAGCTTATTCTGGCTCATAATAACATTGAAATTTTAAAAGAAGATTTGAGAAACCTATCGCTGCTTACTGTGCTGAATGTAAGCCATAATAAACTCACCCAGCTTCCAGCTGCTATAGGAGAGTAAGTTTTCCAATTCTCTTCCAATCTCAATTGATTTTCCTATTTTAAGTGCTCATTTTATTCTTGTGAGTGTTGTCTTTCTCAGGCTTCTGATGCTTAAGTCATTAGATGTCTCCCACAACTCAATTACCGGTTTACCTGATGAGATTGGATCCACAACTTCTCTTGTCAAGTAGGTTGCCACATTTTCTTTATCTTTTGACAATCTTGCTACTCCTCCTCAGATCACGTTTACTTTCATTGTGGAAGAGCTATCATCCCGGATAGTCTTCCAATTTCGAACTGCTCAAGGAAGAATCGCCTGTTTGGATCAATAGCTTTTTATTACCTCTTTCTGTTTTCCTAATAGCTTTCAAAGGAAAATTCCTTTAAAGACCATTATTTTGAACAAGTAGCTTATTTCTGCACTTTAGAGAGATATGACTTGTATTGAGTGCATCCTGTCAATTCTGTTTAATGGTAATATGCAACAAGAGACTTCTGCTGTATACTGGTGCGGTCGTTCTATTTTAATTTGATCGAAATCTTTGACCTCTCCTCTGCAGGGAAAGTGCTTACAGAATATTACCTTCCAACAAAACCATCACGTAGTCACTGATAAGACAAACATATGTGCTATCAATGATTATAGGGCTAGGGTATACACAGAACATTAGCATTCAACACTGATTCCATGTGCTAGCAATGATGGTTCCTTGTCTTGTAAATCAGAACGTGTCTGCATATGGTTTGTTTGGTCACAAGCAGGTTGTACTGAAGATTTTTTGTTTTCCTGTTAACCTACAGGTTTGATTGCTCAAACAATCAGTTGAAGGAAATACCTATCTCTCTCGGTAGATGTTTGGACCTTTCAGAATTTAAGGTAACTTTTGACCATCTTGATTGATTTACGTTGACTCACCGTATTAACCGATTGAGTTATGTAATTTTCAAGTTAAATAATGGCAGCTCACGCTGTAGGTCAGCTGAACTGAGCATAGATAAATTTTACTAATCTATGACCTTTGCATCATTTATCAGTAGATCAGCAAGAGAACTGCTGCTTGTCTTTTCTAGTCTGAATGAAGATTAGTCCTTGAGATGTTTAATAATAGAAAATTCTCACGGTGTAAGCTTTACCTGTACTGATGTTTATGCAGCTGATCGTTAGAACAAATCTCGTGACTTATCTCTGCCCAAGAGCTGATAATATTCATTCTGAATTTTTTTGTGATAATGATTTCACAGCTGAAATGAGTTTTTGCCTTCTATATTTAGGCATTCTCCTTTCCCTATAATATAACTTTTGGACTTGTATTCTGTACGGCTTCTCCAGGCATCAAATAACACCATCATCAGCTTACCTGAAGATCTTGCAAACTGTTCCAAACTAACCAAAGTAGAAGTGGAGGTACGTGTACTTGTTCCTTTAGTTACTTGATTGGTTTGCCTTTTAGCTCTATGTTAGTCTTCAAATCTCTCCTGCTAATTTTGCCAGGGAAACAAGTTGACAATTCTCTCTGGCCATATGGTTGCATCATGGACCATGCTCACAGAGCTCAATGCAGGCAAGTATATTCTCTTCTAGTCTTCTTTTACACCTTGATAATTGACTTCTTTCTTGTGTGTTGCAGCGAGAAATTTGCTCAATGCTATACCAGAGAACCTGGGAAGCCTTTCCCGTCTCATCCGCTTGGACCTTCATCAAAACCGTGAGTAAATCAAGCCCCAGAAGTCTTTCTGAATCTCACTTTCCAGCATCACACTTCATTCCGTTCATTGATATATCATGGTGTGTTTCTCCAGGAATTTCTTCAATACCACAGTCAATCGGGGGCTGCTCTTCCCTGGCAGAGTTATATATGGGGTGATGTCTTTTTCCTGTGCTAAGGTAGTTCTGATTTTAGATTTGTAAGTTTTAATGTTGAACTTGAATGCTTGACTTCATCTTACAGGAATAACTCTCTGCATTCATTGCCATCAGAAATGGGGGAACTTTCTAAATTAGGCACCTTAGATCTGCGTGGAAATCAGGTGTGTAAAGTTCATTTCGTTTTTCCTTATAACCTACTTGTTGACCCTAGCATTGGCCATGTGCATTTTCTGTCGGGCTTTTCTTTCTTTTTTCCTTTCTTTGATTCTACGAAGCCTGGGTTTTAGGCATCTTACCTTTTGAGATTAATAGATGTTGGATAGGTTGATAATTTGTCCCTATTTATTTAGTTGAAAGATTTTCCTGTGGAGGCATGCAAGCTGCACCTTTCAGTCCTGGATATATCCAATAATTCGTTAACTGGACTGCCCCCAGAAATTGGTAAGCTCATCTAATGATATAACGGTTCTGATCTGAAGATGGTTGACAATCCAACTTTTTTTTTCCTGTTCAGTTCAGTTAACCAGTTAAATCAGCTTTAGATGTTGTGCAGAGTAAGTGGGGAATAAAATATAGTCTTGTCCCAGCATTTGGCTTGACATTTGATGGCACGACCATTTCTTCTGATTGTATGTTTTTTTTTGGACGGCTTTTGCATGTATGTTAAAAGGTGACCTACACGATACTTGCACTTGGGTTTATGTTTTGTTTTATTAGTTTTTGTAACAAGACCTGGGGAATTTAGTCTTAAACAAGATGACAAAGGTAAATTTGTATCCCTTTTGTAATTAGGGCAATATAGCCCCAGGGATAACATCCAACAATTTGTGGCACCCTAGGATTTACTGAAAATAAAATCAAGCTGTTTCCTGACCAAAAAAAAAAAATCAAGCTGTTTACTCTGGCTGTAAGCATATATTTAAAGAATAATGGAAACAGTACCACATTTGAGACACTAGCGAATTCTTTGCTTCTCTAGCATCAAAGTGATAGACTAATGTCAGGAAGAAGGTAATCATCTTGTCATGTGAGATAAAAAGCTTGGTATATGTGGATTCATGAAGGAAACTGTCATATAAAAGAGTGGATCGAGATTCTTAATGTCAAGTTGACTCTGCAGTGTGTCTGTGTTTTATTATGCATATTAAAGATGAACACCATGGAGTCCATTTGTCTCTGTCATATCCCACATTTAGGAAATGAACTCTTTTCTTAATCATGTAGGAAAGATGACTACTCTGCGGAAACTTTTGCTTAGTGGAAATCCACTACGAACTCTTAGAAGGTTTGTAAGTTAATGTGCTGCAGATTTGATGCTTCATGAATTCACTTATACAACATTTTCCATTTCCAGCTCGTTGGTTAATGGACCTACACCTGCCTTATTGAGGTACCTTCGAAGTAGGCTTTCTGAAAGCGAAGGTAAATGAATCTGAGTGCTATGCTTGCACTATTTTATTATCTCATCGCTGTCTAGATCTTTAGTGCTTCCACTATCCATAGGAGTTCACGACTTCATTATTTGCGAAATTTTGCACTCTTACTTTTTTTCTTTTGCCAATTATTTTGTCTCTTCAATTGCTGTTATGTCATCTTTTTGTATAGATTCTGAAGCTCCTACAACAAAAGAAAATGTCATCTCAATGGCTGCTCGACTATCTATCAGTTCAAAGGTACATTGCTTATGCAATAGGACAAATAAACTTGTCATTGTAAAATAATGTTATTGGTGAATGCTTCATTTCATGTGTAGAAAACTTATCGAACCCGATAATTGATCATTTTGGCTGATGGATGCGAACGAGAATGGGTAATAAAAGAGAAAAAACTGATACATCCCTTTTTGTAGTCATGCCAGTTTCTAGTGATTTAAAGCTGGTCCAGTGGTCAAAAGGCCATGGCTTAGTCTCTCTTCTAATGTTGAAATAAATGTATCTTGTTAAGGAGAATATGGACAGAAGGGGATAGCCACAATGTTTTGTTATTTTATTATAATTTTTTTTTTGTGGCCAGCAACCACAATGCTTTGGTTGTTGGGTCACTTAATTTTGTGAACTTGTATTGTAATGAGATGTTACTAATTTGGAGGAGGTTCATAAGAAGGCATGCACATGAATGCGCACTCGGTTTCAGCACTTGTTTTAGACACATGTGTAGACATTAGCCACCGCAGCCATTAATGGAATTGAATTACCTTTTATGACTTTCAGGAACTCTCTTTAGATGGAATGGGTTTAAGTGCGGTGCCATCAGAAGTTTGGGAAGCAGGTGATCTAGTCAAAGTCAGTCTTTCTAAGAATTCTATCCAAGAGCTCCCCTCTCAGATTTCTTTGTGTGCTTCCTTGAAGGTAATTCGCTTTGCTTCTCCCCTTCTTGAAATTTTCCTCTATCTCACAGTAGAGAACTACGGAGAACAATTAGCATTTTTTGTTACCTGTCCAGGTTCCACAGGCCTAGCATCCTCCTCATTTCATCCTTTTAATTTTCAACGCTTACTTTAGTTTATCTAAAGGTTCGCAAAATATTTCTGCCCCACTGAGAAATATGAATACTGTCCTGGTTTTGTATAAAATGGACTTTGCAATTAGGGCCTATGTGTCATCAAATTATAGGATGGTTAACTTAATGGAAATATGTGATCTGGAGACATGGCTGCCATTGTAACAGGGTACATATAAATGTCGCGCCAGCTGTATGATTGTCCTATGTCCTTTTTCTAAGTCAATAAGTACGTGTCAAAGTTATATGGTTTTCCCCTTAAATTTAATTAAGCTCTCAGCGAACAACCGCAGTTCCTTAATTAAGCTATACAGCCTATTGTAGCTGGGTTTTTTTGTTCATAGGTAATATTTTTATGCATTTCCGATAGCAATACAGTTTTGATTGCAATAAGGTCCATGGATCTGTTGCTTTGACATGCGGAACTTTTATAACATAGTAAATGTGAATGTGGCAGGTAAATTTTCAGCTTGGATATATATGCTACTCCTAATGTTCAATTTTTTTCTGCCTAAACGCCGGTCTCTATTTGTCTGAATGCGCAGACTTTGATATTATCCAGGAATAAAATCAAAGAGTGGCCTGGTGAAATTTTAAAGCCACTTACAAATCTTTCTTGCTTGAAGCTGGATTATAATTGCCTCGGTCAGGTAAACCCAATTGTTTTCTACTTCAGTGAATATGATGAGAATCAAGTACATGAGGAAAAGCTTTGTTTTCTGGCTATTTCTTCCTTTGGTGCATAAAATTTAACTCTCTTAGGGAAAACAAGGAAAAGAAAGAATGCCAAGTCATTTCCATGTTGCTTTGCACTAATCAATGCGTTGTCATTGATTATTTGATTACGATATTGATGATTTGATGTCTTCGCTTCTGACCAACCATTTAAATTTCTCAGTGGCTTATATATAAGAAGTCCAATGCTTTCTGGTGTAATTTTTGAAATATAGGTAGTCATGTACAAAATAACAATGTAAAACGTCCTCTTGAGTATGCACTTAGATCAAAAGAGTTATGGACTTGGTCATGAGGTATTTTGGAAATTTTTTCCAACATTATAACAGAAAGGTTAAGTTATAGGGAGCTCTTACTGATGGAAACATCATTGTTATTTTCCTACATTCAGTTATTTTGCTCGGTGGTTGCCATGTGGTTGCTTGTATTCCACTCATTTTCTCTAAGAACTGTAACTATTGTCCTTAAGTGTTAATTATTTTGTGAATCAGGACTGTTGATTCCATTTTCTTCTGTTGCCTCTTCCATGCGTTTGAATCATTCTTATTTGACTGCCCTACCATGCGTGACTACAGATTCCACCTGATGGATTTCAAGCTGTAAGCATGCTCCAGATTTTGGATTTAAGCGGTAATGCTGCTTCATTGCCAAGAAGTCCAGCATTTTTGTGCTTGCGACAATTGCAGGAACTATATATAAGGTAACTAAATGGACGTAATGGTTAGTGAGTTCTATGTATATTCATTTGTATTTTGTGCATTTTTTATATTTATTAGTAACTGTCCTGATGCATTTGCAAAATTCTATCTTGACTACTCAGACAGATGCAGCTTCAAGAATTCCCATTAGATATATTGAGTTTGACACATTTGAAAATCCTTGACTTGAGCCAAAATTCCCTTCAAAGTATTCCGGAGGTAGCGATCTCTCTCTCTCTCTCTCTCTGCCCATACGTGCATGTGGTGTTTTTGGGTGGTGGTGGGGGGGCGAGGGCTTGTTTGTCCCCGATAGCTCATCCGGTATCAACTCACTTTTGAAGGAATGGTAAAAACACTATGCTTACTAGACAGTATATCAATATGCACATGTTCCTGTTTATGATGCTGTTAATCTTATCACGGTATTAGAACATTTTCTATGTGCATTCCTTTTCCATTTGATTCACAACATTGTACATTTCTGTTTTGTACTGACACACAGGAGATTGGGACTCTCACAACTCTTACTGAGCTCGACCTCTCCAACAACAATATACCATCGCTTCCTCCTCAGCTAGTAAGATTTGTTCTCCAAAGACTAAGCTCTGTGTAGCAAGTAATTTGGTATTTTATTGTCTGTCGTGGTTGGCATGTATCTCTGTCACATCTGGCTTTTGACCCAGAAGTTAATAAAATCTGACTTGTATGTGGTTGTACTTTGTTACTTGTAGTTGCATTCATATGTCAATTTGAAACCGTACTTATTTTTATCAACCTCAGGAACTGTCAGAACTCTTTTGACCTTGTCAGAGTTGTGCTTGTTTGTCTGATATGCGTTGCCATGACCCACTCCCAGTCTAAATACATTAGTATATCTCTCTGTGTTTGTAGTAGAGTAGGCTATAATGGATGGTATTCTCAGTAGAAAGTTCCTTGATCAGGGATTACTCGAAGACAGCCTGCAGGCCTTAAGACTAGAGGGAAATCCATTGAGAAGGTATGCTGTACTTTTTCATTTTCTTTAGTCAGGTACTTAAGTTGGGACTGTTGAGAATGTCTTTTTGGTTTTACATCTTCAAGAATGCTGGCCTGAGATGACTCTCATTTTCTATGCATACATTGGGATCGGAGTCAATGATTAAACTCCAGAAACTACCTTTTTAAAGGGATTAAGACTGATTTTAGTTCACAGTACTGTGTAAACGAAAAATACTTGTACTGGTAAGAATTGAAACAGGAGTGGGCTATGGGCCTGGGTGACTGGGTGGCACAAAAACATCTCTCCAAACTCCAGCCCTGCCTATGAAATGGAATGTCATGCATATAAGCTGCAATGTCACTCCATTCTTTATGTATGTTTCTTTTTTATAAATGCAAATAGCTGAAGATAGAATAAATGTTGTATACTTGATTCTACTCTATGCTTTCACATTAGAAAACTGTTGGTTTTTTTCAACATTTCCAGTGTCAAATTAATAGAAAGAGATGTTCGTCTACAAATACAATTTATCCTGATCTAGTCTTCACTTGTGCAGTATTCGAAGGGCAATTCTCGATAAAGGAACTAAAGCTGTTTTGACGTACTTGAAGGACAAGATCCCAGGCTGGTGATCTGCTTCTTCCACTTTATACAGTTTGTAACTACTTTCTTTATGAGATGAAAGTGAACTGCTTATCTGCCTTTATAGAGGGGTCCGTGCTCAGAGTGAAATTATTCTTTTGTCCTGGGAACTTGATATTGGAGACCTGTAATTTTACGCAAGCTACTTGCACCGTATGTAATTTGAACATTTTCTTGTCTTGATTTCTTCCTGGAGCTCTATCATGCTCGTCGCTCCTCCATACCGATGCTTTTGGTGTATTTGAACGAAGAACGATATCACCATCTTATCCTTCAACTACTCACAAAGTCATTAGTTAATCACCGGTGTTCATATGTAGTGTTTTAAACATGCACCATTATGTAGGTCTGCAGCCTGAAATGGCTTAATAGTTGATACTTCTATTTTAATCCATCATCATAGATTCCCAAATTTTGGGATAAAAATAGCAGGAGTGTCATAACTTTCGTATGGCGTTCACTTGAGGGCTCTTAACTTTTTTTTCGTTTACTTAATCGCCACAAATTTGAAAAATCACTTAAGTACCATTAGCGATTTGCCTTTCTGGAAAATCTGACGTGGACGCCGGTTGTCTAACATGGCACCATTTCTTCTCTTAATTAAAAAAACAATTGAAAAATAAAACAGTAAGTACAAAACTGGCGATGACGTGGAAAATTCTTGCAGTTTTTTTCGTTCACTTAAGTTCCACAAATTTGAAAATCAATCACTTAAATACCATCAACAATTTGCCTCGTCAAAAAATTCGCCGTATCTGGTGAGGGCCTTCGCGGTCCGCAGCGGGTGACAACCTTAGTCTTGCCAGCCAAAGGTGAGGCATTTGCAGCCTGCGCACAGAAAAAAAAACAAACAAAGAAAAAAATAAATTTAAAATTTAAAAAAATACAAAAAATCCACATGGGATGATTTGCTATGAGTGGCACTCAAATGATCAATTTTACTCTGATGTTGCACTTAAATGTGCGAAAATGGGTTAAATCAATTTGGGTCAAACCATTTTCAATCTGACCCGATCCAAACCATGATTTGCTATGAGTGGCACTCAAATGATCAATTTTACTCTGATGTTGCACTTAAATGTGCGAAAATGGGTTAAATCAATTTGGGTCAAACCATTTTCAATCTGACCCGACCCAAACCACTCGCTTTTTTTTTGGTCGAAATAGAGATATCATTTCATTAAATCTAAGCCCGCCTACAGAAGTAAGGGGCATCAAAATATAGGAATTCCCAAAGAGGGGAAGGGGGGTTACAAACCCAGTTTCAGGGGAGGGTCTTACATTTTGATGTCTTTACAACTCAATCTGCTAATCTATTTGAGTCACGGGTGTAGAGGACCAATTCTAAGCTCTCAAAAAAAGCCAAGAGGCCAATACAATCAGTGATAATTAGCTCAACATTCCAAGGATAGAGAGAAGAATCTCTCAGATAGCTTATCAACGTTGAACAGTGAGATTCTAACGTTAGTTTTAGATGAGGCCGATCAGCAAAGTGTTGGAGAGCATGAGACAGGCAAGGGCTTCGGCTTGAAGGGCGGAAGATGCTCGAACTGATCGCGCGAGGCCTTCCATCAATCTTCCTTCTAAATCTCAGCATACGCATGCAATTGCCCCTTCCATGGTCTCTGAGAAGTGAGATCCATCGATGTTTATCTTCAGCAAACCAAGGTCTGGTGGTCTCCATCTCAGTTTTAAGTTCAACGATACTGTTTCATTCTATAAGTTGCTTCTATTCCACTTCGTGTAATTACAATGCATGTCTAGAGCCGAGTCAATTATGCTGATTGGGTCCGTCTGCTCATGATGGAATACAAGGGTGTTACGTGCTAACAAGATTTTCCAGAGAGTGACTGCGATGATCTCAAATGGTATATTCTTCTAGATCATATCATTGTAGTTTAGCAATTACTTTTCAAATCTAGTGACTTGTTGGTGAAAAAAGTTGATGTTGAAATAGGGATTTGACCAAACCTGCTTTGTCTTGTTGCAGAGGAGGAATAGATCCTCGATTGTCTTGGGCTTTTTTCGACATAATGGCCAAAAAGGTTCAGATAATACTTTTCTCTTGAACAAGTTTACCCTTGTAGGTAATGCATATTGGCAGATGCTCCATATGAAAAGTCTGACTTTTGGAAGTATTTTTAGCCTCCAAATTTTGCTCCAGAGATCGTTGGGTATTTGGTAGGAAGAAGAGGGCTGTTTGGAGCCATGTATGGTCTCATTCTTTGGTAGCTCACTGTATCCTCTTTTGACAGAATAACAACCGAACCGATTTGATGACCACACTAGCGAGTCTTCTTTCGGGGTAGATGGTAGTGGAGTAGCTACGATTTCATTCATAACTTTTTCATCGAATAAGTTGTGTAAAAGTTGCTCAATCCAGAGATGTTCCGTTGAGGCGATCGAATCTGCTACCATGTTAGGTTCATGTTGGTTTTTTGGTCCTCCTAATTCGCCCCTTTCTAGCCATCTATCTTCCCTGATTCTAATATGCCCAACCCACCCGCTTGACAGGCTTATATTTGATTTACTTTGGAAATATCTCCCGATCATGTTCGGTTTTCGCAAAACAAATTGGAGCTTAAATGGTGAGTTTCAAATTTTGCAAATTCGAGGCCTCGCTGACCTGTCGTGATTACTGTGACCGGGCCTTCAATTCCTCGTAACCCAGCCACATTTCAGTTGGCGTTTGACAGATTATTATTCCAAGCATCCCCATGTGCTGCCTAGTTTGATTTGAATGGGTTTTATCCTTTCTTCTCCATGATTCGCGCTATTTTCGCATTCCCAGTCTTTCAGTTGCTTTTACGTCATCGTCTTTTGGATATCGGAAACTGCCGCAGCGAAAGACATTATCATCTCCCATTGCCGCTTGATCTCGCCTGTCCGGTCAAAGGTACAACCGCTGCCTGCGGTTTTCGAATTACCTGTACAGCTGAAAGTATAAACTTTTCCTCAAGTTTAATTATAATGGCCATGTTAGATGAAGGACAGATAGAGGGTGATCCCGGGAAAGGGATTTGCTGCTTTTATTAATCACCACCAATCCATCCTTTAATAAAGAAAGAAGTTGGTGAATCCGCACCATGTATGTATGTCAGAATATGAAGGAAGCAAATTGTCAACGACTAGCAACTTGTCATTCCTTACTTCGAGCTTGACCAACCCTCCTCGTAACCCAAAGCATTAGAAATGAGCATGCAAGGATTTAAAGAATTCAGTGTGAGGGTCATAAAACTGTCTTCTTGAGCTGGAAAACCCTGCAATTCCTTGCAGATGAATCAAACCATCTCCTAGGATAAACACTGGAGGTGAAGTCCATGATCAACCCTTTTTAATTGTCTTGGCGTCTTTTCAATCTGTCATATAAAAATTCCCAGTCGCGTCGTGTCGTGCCAATGTGGTATGTATCGCTGCCTATGCACATCTTGATTGAAGCCTCCACCGTTAGGCTCACAGCCCACAAGTAAGCTATCCCAGCAAAAAACCAGGACTCGTCCGAGCAATTCTTTACGTTTTGGTCCCTTCCAACCAAGGCTTCATCCACCTCAATGCCATTCAACCTTTGACCAGTCTAGCCAACAGCTCAGTTTCCTAAACAGGTATTACTCGCGCATCGTGTTAATGAGATTAGACTAGCTCTTCTATTACCTGGAGGCTACCTGGAATGTACCCTCGTCGAATAAATAACTGGTGGATCGAGCCTTTCCAAAATTGATCAAGTGGTTTGCCACTCGTCTCGTCTGACGCCTTTGATTGGGGCCTGGCGTGTCCACTGGGAAATGTTCAATCTTCCACTAAATTTCTGTTGATTATACTTTTTCCCCGCCCTATGGGGGTTTTCATATTATCAATCCAAGCATGACTGAGCTAAGCAACTCTATCGAAATAGGAAATCTCAATACTTAAAGATCCAAATTGTTGATTTGGCTTATGTAAGGCTCTTTTAAGTGTGCTTAAAATGCATTACACGCCAAAGCATATGATTTGGTCCCTCTGAACAGATCCGGATATCCCCTTCATAAGAAAGCCACAAGGGAAGAAAAACAATTGCTATTTATTCAAAAGTGGTAAGCATTTTTCGTGTTCTTTTTTCTGTTCTGGGATATAACCCGGTGCATGCCGGCGGCTCGAGGATTACTGCAAGTATTACGAACCGTTTCGGTACTGAAGAATCTCGGACGTCGCGTTGCCTCCGCAAAAGGCTATCGCAGAAGGGGCTAAATGTGGAGAATGAGAATCAAAGCACAAAGATTAGATAGAAGGCAGAGTCCTCGTCCTGGGTTGAGTGAATGTTCTGGTTGAGTGGATGCTACAGCAATAGTCCAGAAAAGACACACACATGTAGGAGATTCTTGATTCCTTTTAGGCGTCCAGAACAAAACTGCCCCTCCCCCTTTAATATATGATACCCAGACAACACCGGACGAGCACATACACATGACTGAGTCTCAAACGGAGTCGTCATCCATGAAGCAAGCCAAAACATTAAGAAAATCAGAGGCGTCACTCTACACAATAAAGATACCCCAAAATCCAATATCGCATGACCAAAAGCTTAATTGGTTTTCTTCAGAAAAGGGAAAGTAACGTAATCAAATCATTGAGCCAGAGACCCACCTCATGATCTTGATTAAACAAAGCAAAGCACAGAACGCTCAAAGCACAATATGAACACCACTTGCTTAGTTTTTTTTTGCAGTTTTTTCTCTTCCCATCCTCCTATCTCACAAGTTCAGCATTCTGACCCGCAAAATGACAACCAGAACAAGCCAAAATTAAAAGGGAAAAAAAATAAACGAAAACAGAGAAAGCCACTACTGCAAATTCTCTAAATGTTCCCTGAAAACTTCCAACATGCTAGAGAATGTGACAATTCCCACCAAGCTACAATCATCCTCAATGACCCACACATAATTCACACGGTGTGCAATGGCTTGAATCATCACGGCCATCAATGAACTCTTGGGGTGACAAACTATTGCCTCTGACCTCCTCACCATCCTAGCTGAGTAGCTGTGAGACCTGCTAAACTTCCCTGATCTTGCCAATTTAGCGTTCGGGGACGAAACGCTCTCCTCGTCCGATGAGGACGACATAGACGACGTATTACTGGGCGCTGAGGATATCGCGAATTCTTCCAACATTGCTTTGCAATTCCTCTCCTTTAATCTCTCTTTCACCACCCGGACGAGATCTTCCGGCGGGCCGCCGCAGTCGATGTAGGCCATGAGGTCGCCGCAGGAGAGCGTCCCCACGGCGGCTGCGACGGTCTCGTCGCAGCAAGCGAGCGTAGAAGGCGAGATCTCGCCGATCAAGATCCCTTCCCCGTCCACTACGGCTACCGAGGTTTGCTCGATGTGCGAGCGAGAGATGGCCTCGAGCGCTGCCGAAGCAGGGGAATGGTAATCAACCGCAAGGACTTCGGTGCTTATAAGGCGGAGAGTGTCGATGGTTAGCGCGGGGATCGGAGAGAACATGCCGATGGAGTTGAGGAGGAACCTGATCACATCTTCTTGGGTTAGCCAGCAGAATTCTTGCCCTTTGTGAACTGTGACAGGACTTGTTGCGGAAGATAGTTTTTGGTGCTGTTTCCTTCTTGTGGACCTAGTTTGAATTGGTACCACTAGGTTTTGAGCTCCTTGCAGAATGAGATCTATTGCTTCCACCAATCTGAAATTTTGAAAAGAAGAGATTTAATAACTCCAAATGGTAAGGGGAGGGTATAAAATCCTCATTTCTGAGAAGGATACCAACAATTTGAATCTGCAGCACAAGATGAGGCAATATCATGCAGCAGAAAAGCAGAACGCAAGCGAAACTCGAAGCCAAACAAGAAAAACAGACTCCTTAAAACCCCCGACATAAAGAAACGTCGCCCATTTCTCGTGCTCACCTTGAAGAAGGCTCAACATGCACGACTTGACCAGGGATCTTCGGCAGAAGCGCAGAGACGGGCGCTTTCAATGCCTCCGAAGGAGACGAGAGACCGTCTTCGCTGGAGAGATAGCAAATGACGTTCACCATGCACAGCTTCCCCACACAGCGGCACTCTCCTCCTCCCTCCCCTTCCTCATGCGGCGCCACCGCCGTGTTGGAGCGGTGGTCGCAGCTCCAGACGCTGAGGAAGCTGTCCTCGGAGCTCCTCAGGGCGAACAGGGCATCGCCGACCGTGGCGGCGACGGAGAGCGACCTCAGAGCGGGCTTGCCGAGGCAGAGGTCGCTGACTCTGTGGCTGAACAACCCAGCTGCCATGCAAATACGATCTTTGCTTGGAGGTGGCGGTGGCGGTGGCGGCGTTGGCGGCGGCGGCGGCGGCGGTGGAGGTGGCGACGGCGGTGGAGGTGAGAGGTAATGTAAGGAGGAGGTGAAGATTTATAGAGGAACGACGTTACGAGGAGGAGGCGAGGGAGAGGAGAGAGACACGGTGTTGGGAAGGGCAGCGACGTACGGCACCAAACGTGTGGGGCCATATTACCATCTTTGCTATTATGTTATGAATAATTTACCTACCATCTTAGCAATCTTTTCGTTGGTCAAAATGGTATTACTGTGTGCTACAATTCTTGTCTTCAAGTGGAGCAATCCAGTTGTCCTAAAGCATATTATTGACCAGGATGTGAATTTCAAACGAGATTTGTTCTGATGTAAAACATGTGCTCCGGGGTGATGGAACTTTTCGAATTTAAGTTAGCCGCATTTGCCAATGCCGCGGGAAAATTGTCCCAAAAGTCCCAAATCTATTTTGGGGCAGTTAATTCAATCATAAACATTCTAAATTGACCAAAATGGTTTTAAGACTTTTGACAATTGTCCAATGTAACTCATCCAGCCAATTTAGCCCAGAAATCGCAGACATGGACGTCGATCATCTTACGTGGCACGGCCGGCAAAGACAGCCGGTGATGATCGACCGGCAATTTGACCTGTCCAATTCCACTCAAAATGACGTCGTTTTGATATTTTCTTTTCTTTTCATTCCCTTATATTTTTTCCTTCATCTTCTCGGATTTTTGGCCAGTAGGGTCACTTGGGCCTCACCTAGTTTGGATAAAAGTGTCGAGACCCTTGCCTGTGACCAACAATGCCAAGGCCTTGGTGACCCTGCCGATCGGAAATCGCTGGGGCCACGCCTGGTCTGAACCTTCTGTCTACTTTTTACGGTCCTCACATAGAGTAGCTTGCACATAATTGATGGGTTTGAACCAGTCTCCTATGGAATGCCATCGTCACACCAAATTGTGCAATTTAGTCCCTGAACTTTTAATTTGTTCAATGTAGTTCTTAAACTTTAACCTAATGTTCAATGTGGTCTCTGAACTTTTGGTACATATTCAATTTAGTCCTTGAACTGTATGAAAATGCACAATATAGTCCCTAAACTTGAATTGATAAATTGACTTCATTGAACATTTTTATAAAGTACATGGACTATACTGAATATATACTAAAAGTTCAGAGATCACATTAAACAAATTGAAAATTCAAAGACCGCATTGAACATTAGGCTAAAGTTTAGGGATTATATTGATCAAATTAAAAGTTCATGGACTAAACTACACATTAAATTAAAGTTCAAGGACTCTTCGTGTCATTTTCCTTTAAAAAGAATAGTTGGAACGCGGACGCATAAAGCTTCAATTAAAGAAAAAGAGAAGAGGAAGAAGAAAAAACGAGAAAACGGAAGTTGTGAATGCGTCAGCTCTTTTAACCTGTTTAATTGATTAATCATAACTTCATTGCATTCCGACCACTGTAACAGGAAAGAATAAAAATTAAAAAAGAAAACAGCGACCGTCTCTAGTCGATTAAACAGTTTCCTAGTATAGCTGGTTTGGTAAAAAGGACAAGCGCGTGGGAGTTACAAAGCGTGTCAATGACATAAACGATGCGTTAATTAACCTTGCTTCTTCCGGGAAGCGTCCACTTCAAATTGGCCACTCCGATTTCAAATCCAACGTGCCGTGAAACGACATAATAATGAAGGGTCGGCATCTTTGACCCTTGTGGATCAAGGAATTCATGTCCCCATAACTTATTAATGGTCTAATTCCGACTGTAGGATGGACATCGTCTAATTCCGACCGTAGGATTGACAAATTTTATCCTATGCGACAATGTAAATCTCGTGCGACGTCGTTCGCACTTCGCGGCACGGACCCGATTTGATGATACCTAAAATTGGATTAAGACACATAGCAAGTTTGATTCAACCACCACGTTTACCTCGTCTCTCTAGAACAACAAACAATACGTTGGCAAATCTTCTCCGGGGATCATGTGTGAACATCGCTTTCATGCCGAGCTAGAGACATCAACCTTTCCCTGAACAATCATTATTTGACCGCACGTTGCTCCAATCTCTCTATACTATACATCAGACCCAGCTGTTTCATCTCATCGATTGATTAATTACGCCTAGAAAAAGATTCATTCTTCAACCGGCAAAAAAATCTGCCCCCTGCATAATTGCATCACGTCCCTCCCTCAGTTGACCGTAATATAAAAGGCTACATTAACGCACAACACGATGTACGTGCAAGTTCATATGTATATTCAAGCCAACACGGGAAGCATGCGCACATTATTCAGAAGAGCTGAGCGTTAGGGCTTGAGCTCCTGACTTCTGATTCAAGATCCATGGGAAAAGGCCTTGCGTGCACATATCATCTGCTAACAACTCCCATGGTTCTCAATCTCTTCCATCATCTTGAAGGCTCGACCCCTCGCTGAATGATATGAGATGAGAAGAGCATCATACCCTATCTTTCTGTCACTTGCGACGGTAATCATGAGATATGACGTCGTGAATAGATTGTTTTCCCCCTTAGTTTTACCGGGAAAGAACCTTCAACTTTTTGGAGAGGAGGAGTCGGCTTGTAGAGCGAACAAAGTCATGAATCCCACACCAGCCGTACATGTCCCTTTCTCTTATGTTTCCTTCAAGGATCTGAGCCACGAGAAAAGAACCTTTTATTAAACAGAGGAGAGACGGGCAACGTTCAGATTCGATGAAATATAGATTAATGGACGTATGGTGGGCCTGTCATTAGCATCAAGAAGCTCATGAATGTTGATTGAAGATGACGGATGACAAAGAAGTAAGAGGACCACGTATTCTTAACATCTGTAGAGGATAACTACAGCCGTGAGATGTCACTGATTTTGCTTAAGAAAGCAAGTGATGGAGCAATTAGGAGAAAAGGGTCGGCTGATATGTTGGGAAAGTAGCCCAAGCTGGTGAAAGGTTTTTGATGAGTATGGGTCATTTTCTGTCCTATGCGCCTACAGTCTTCACAGCTTTCATAATCTTTTATAGGTAAAAATGAACTATTTCATTTGGTGGAGAAAGTCAAAATGCGTTTAACCCTAATCAAAAAGTTGGCTAGGGATTACCCATCTTCCACGAAATCACGAGCTCGATTGACGTCGTGAGAGAACCTATGAATGGCTTGTGCCGCGTTGTCTAGCTATATCATACCTTGTACGGAGAGATTTTCTGGTTGTTAAAATATTGATGGGGCTGCGGTGACAAGCTCGCCAACTTCAGACTTTCGGTTAGTGGTAGTAGCTCTATGGCTCAAAGCTCATTTTACTAGCAATAGTTGTTTCTCTCCACCTTTTTACTTATTAAAAAACTAACCAAACAGGGCTTATATACTTGATCAAGAAAAATAAATATGTACATATTGAATTTTCTTAATGCAAAACAACCTAGTCAGTTCGCTTAAATAAACTATAGCATATATCGAACGCTAAATAACCCATGATAATATATATGGTAGCGGTTAACGGAACAGATGAACCCACATGAATCATCATTTTCCTGAGTTGCTGATTTATGTACGTAACATTCTTAACTTTCCTCTGCTGTTTTTGGTGATCAGATACTCCATTAGTCGACTCAAATAGTCTGGTTGAAAGAGAAGGGACACATCGTTCATTTCCTTTGTAACTTAAACAGCCAAAGAAAGGAAACATGTGTCTGGGCTCAGGTTAGATTGGTTCAATCTTTGAAAGCTTCGCTTTGACATAGCAACATTAATGGTGGCAGCGAGGGAAGTAGATTCCTCCCACTACACCCTCTCATCACCCTTCAGTTGACAGCTTTCATATGTTGGCCCAAAAATAAATTTGACAGCTTTCGTAAGTCAGGAAGTTTTGATACCACCAAACGCTTTTGACCTGCAGCGCTTGAAATACTCTCACGAATCGGGCCACTGCATCAAGAAACGTATGTCGTAAAAGTCGGATCAATACGCGAAGCTATTACCACTAATTCCAATCGACGCGATTGACCCTATGTACACAATGTCGGATCTTGCCGATATCGACAACAAAACATAGTTATAGTCGATAAGCATAGATGCTCGGACCGTGGAAGACTCGCTCATCATCACAGTTCGGGTTCAGTTAATTCATGGGAGCCGAGGATGGAGCTTTTCACGACGAAATCCTTTAGCTCGCTCAAATGGACAGAGCAACACTCCAGCAAGCAATGCTGCGGTAATTACGACCAAGCATGATTAATGGCCTCCCAAACAAAACAGAGGACATTGCTGTCGCGGGACTTCCTGTTCTTTGTGACTGTTTTTTAGCTGGCCTCCATCACATGGATAGAGGAAGACAGAAGACGGAGAAGAAGAAGAAGAAGAAGAAGAAGGATATGATGCAGGTCAAGGGGGTCCACCATGTGGAGGTTGAGACCGATCCACCGGTCTGTTCTGAGCGGTAACCCACAATCCAGGACAAGAGGGTACGGACGACTCCGACGAGTGCTACTGACCATAATTTCGGCGGGCACAAATATCTATACGGACAATGGACTAGCCCATGCCCCCCCCCCCCCCTCCCCCCCACACACACACAGTACAACTCTCTACTCGGAAGTCATGATCGGTAGTGATGCGCAGAAATCTCGGGCGAAAAATACGCCTCCATGATCTCTCCAGGTAATAATCCTCGATGAGAGGTATTGCCCTTCCACCGCATCATTTTGCTTCTTAAAGGAAACACCCGCTCGTTTCAGCTCATTGCTCATCTTCCTCCTCCTCTCATGCTCTTCGGAATAGAAAGTCAGTTGTAGGCCGTGTCACATTTTTTGGCGAACAAAGCTTTTTTTTCTTTTTCCTTACGTATCGAAAGCGAAATTCAAAAGTTTAAACTAATAAACGAATCGAGATCATGCGCATGTAAAGCATAATCAACCCCAGTAGTCGAGTGATGCGAGATCGTACTTCGGCACTGTACTATGAATTAGCTGTCATTCATGATTTAGAGACGCTAAATTGATGTATTAAATTTGGGCATTCTGTTTGCTTCTTTGGGTATTGTCGTCTCATGTCCCGTGTTTGACATATGCCACCAAACATCGTCAAAGGCCACGAAGCCTGGCATGACCACATGGGAAATGAATAGCAATTGTAGTCGACTCATCCAGCCTTCGCGCAACAGAAGCTTCGATTTGGATGATTCGTTGGGGGCGTGAAACATGCGCTTCAGTGAGAATCGAAAAAACTCTTTCCTGCTTCAATCGGGAGCAGGTTTTGAAGACCCACAATTTCTCTGTCAAATTAGAGCTTAATGAATAAACTATTCAGTCATAATAGGGCCGAAAAAGGGGAGGAAAAGGAAAACGGAAATTCGGTCGTAGGCGTGGATATAAAATGTACGACGACACTCGCGGAAATGTATGATGAAAAAGCGCAATCCTTTGCTTTCTGTTTACATGACTAGAAGTTTACCGACTTCGATAAGTGAGATACTTACATAAAAAAAAAAATGGATGGATTGCTCGCACGAAGCAGTAGAGGACACAAAGATATGTTTTGCTCTGCGCAATGTCCCGCGCATGTCACGGCGATGACGGTGGCATCGTTCGACAGTGCAGTGATGAATGGTCTTTAAGGCGATGTTTGGCACTAATTTTCCCCGCGAGCGCAGCTGGCAAGGACCACACGCATCGCACAGAACCGGCGCAAATCGCTGTTCTCAGCTTTGGTGTGTTTATCGTGCTTAATGAGCAAAGAAAGTGAGAGGAGAAAGGGCTACGATGTTTACGCATTGCAAATATCTTTCAACTATTGAGCTACACGCGTGAGTAGTATTAGAAAAGTCCCATATCGAAAAATTAGTATGATGTGATGTATAAATTCTAATTAGCTAATAATTCACCGACTTAAATTTTTAAGTGAAGGTTGAAGGGTTCGGACTTCGTTTCCTCTCGGCAATCTTTCCGGGGCAAAAAGTATCTACTTTGGAGATTTGTCGTAGTTTCCGCTTTGGTCGATATATCATCTGTTCTTTTCTTTTCTGTATTTTACGTTTCCATTGATTGGGACCACCCAAAATCCAACCAATTCGGACCGTCAAGATTGCCATAAGATATTATCGTTTGTCGTCATCCCACGGACAGGAAATGGATATCCAAAGCATCCTATGGAATCTTTGTCGTGTGCACACCGCCCATCTTTTGAAGTTTCATCGACAAGGACCGCCAAGGAAAAGCTTCGTTCTAGATTTCATTAGTGAATATTATTAATAAATTCATCAATTATACCTAATTAATGGCCAAAACTCGGTTATGTGCGTACATACGTAAGTATATACGAAAGATAGGGCCGTAGATTTAAAATTTGGGTGGTTTGATTGGTCTAAACTATTTTGGGTTGATATTTTTGTTACATCGTTAAAGGCACAATAAATCTTCAAAAGTGAATTCTAGATTGTGAATTGTGGATGCAGTGGAGTATAGATTATGCTGTGCGGGTTGATCCCAGTAGTTTCCTTTTTTTTTCTCCCTCGAAATTCTTAAAATCTAGTTTCTATAAATCGTAACGCGTGCAGAAATTTAACTGTTAAAAGAACAGCTCGCTAGCTTAGTTAGTACATATTTTTTTATTCACAATTAATTCAACAACTATTTTAGCAAAAACAAAATTAGTTCAACAACTAATTTTCCCAAATGATTTTTTTTTATGAATTTACAGTTATAAGTACTTTAAATCAATCCTAAGACATTAGAAAAAATTAGGGAAAATTCCAAAAAAAAAAAGTTCTAAACCTATTATATTTGTACCAATTCAACTATAAACCTTTTAAATGTATCAAATTAGTTGTAAACCTTTTGATGATTTGCCAATACAGTTCTTCCGGGTCAATTTTAATAATAAAATGCTAATGCGACGGTTCGGTCAATGTTGATCGTCTCATGTGGCGTGGTTGACAATGACATGGACAATTTTTGAAAAAAACTTATGAATTTTTTTCTTTTTTTTCCTTTTCTTGTTTTTCTCTTTCCCTTTCGCATATTGGACAGATAATTAGAATAATGAGCTGATAGGGATAGCACATCGCTAGTGGATTTCATATGCCGGCACTGTTCACAAATATCTCTGTACATGTTCTGTCGTGCCTACTGGACATCAAGACAAGGACAAAACTATTGTGATTTAGCTCGGGGAATATGCTTTTTAATCAGCATCGAATCACGAGATTAGTGCGTATCATTCGGTCGTTCGATTCGATTTTTACCTTAGGATGGTCAATCTAGGATTATTTCTTCATTAGCCCTCTCGACAGCGCATTTATTCGAATCCTAGGTTATACTTGGTTGAAAAAGTTGCTCTTATTTCCAAGGTATATACTATAATATAGCAAAGCGAATGGTGCGGACCCCTAGGAATAACTATTTAATGTTGTATTCCCTAAGTGGAAAAAAGTTCTAATACCTTTTATTTCGCCGGAAGAAACAATTGTTTGTCGAGTTTTAATCCTCGGAACTCCAGCCGCCGGACCCAAGAACACAAAGGCTGCCCAACCAATTGCCGGACGTGAGTCCCCCCCATGGCCAAACTGAGGACCCAATGAGCCAGATTCGAAACCTCGAGTCCGGACTCGGCATCCCCAGTTGCCAAACCCTAAACCCCAATGACCGACCCCGTGCTGCATTACCCATACTGGGTCTCCGACGAGTCTCGGGTTCGACATCGGTCAGCCTCCAAAAGTATCGAGATTTTCCTCATTTATGCATTCCGAACTACAAAAGGTTTCTACCGTATATCATTGCATAGGAAAAGTGCTTCGAAACGGTAGCACCTCGAATCGGAAAAGCGGTCGAGAAGTAACCGGACCCTGCGTGTTCTATTTCTTTCTCCGATCCATTCAATTAAAGTGAAGTGAACGGCAATTTGGTGCTCATACAAGAGTCAACACAAGTTCAGCTTACAATATCGAGCACAATCAGAGCAAAAGATTTGAGTATTCTAGGCAAGATCAACGTTCTCTTCTCAACCACCTGTCCAATCCCCAAAGTCCAATTTGTAATAGGGACGTTCTTTGTTTTTTAGCTATCGGAAGTGGAAAACATGTTCATTTAATATGGTCCGAAACACCAACAAGAGCAGACAGAAAATAAACATTATATTCCGATAGGTGGTTGGACAATCACGTTGCCCTTCAAATTTTCCATATCTTTGGCCTCTCTCTCTCTCTCTCTCTACATCTAAAATAGTAGTTTTTTCTTGCGTTGTAGTTGACTCTCTCGTCTCATTTTTTTACCCTTTTGGATGCCTAAAGTCAACTCCTAATGCTTTGGTGGTTCATCTAGACCCACCTGCTTTAATTACAATAATTAGATCCTTCTTTCTTTCCCCTTTTTCTATCCATGTGTACGAAGCTATTTCATCCGCCCCACCCTTTTTTTTTGGGGGTCGAAATTCGACCCGGACTTTAAAAAGATCGTCTGATTACTAGCCGTTCCCAATTAGGGCCGAAACCTGATCGGAATCGGTAACCAACTTCAATAGAAACCCGTATTTCTTAAGCTAGCCCACGCGAGAACGCCATGCTTTCCGAGATCTGTACACATTTTTTTTCCCCGTTAGGTCCCCGAATGGATTGAATCGAATCTCGAGCTCACCGGATCTCTCCTTTCAAGATATGGTTTATATTTGTCTATTCAAGTCGGGAACCTCAGCAGTGACGTCATCCCATCTGTCGTGTTGTGTTCCGATCAAAGAATGTGGGTCGGTCTTCGGGCTGCGATCCACTCGGGGGCATTGCATGCATCGGTTCTAGACGGCAAAAGGGTTACTCTTCTCGCGTTCTTCAATACGAGCCGGCGCGCATGAGACTATTAAAACGAAGACAATGAATGCGAAACCGACAAGGAAATGCAAAGTGCCGGAGTCGTCAGAAAAAGGAATCATTCGCAGGGAGCCAAAGGCGACCGACCCTCCCCCCCGCCGCGAGATTCCAAAGGACCGACAGCGACACGACGGGGGCGCGTCGCTGTCCGCTGCTGGCACGCGCTGATAGCTGTCAGTTCCGTACTTTTCACGTGGCCGGCGACAGATAAGTGCACGCCGAAACGACGTTGAAGCTCTCGCAAAACGACGCCGGAGGGGAGAGACGAGGGGTCGCTTATCTCTCTCTCCTGCTGGGCACTGCAGTGCCCGTGAATCCCGGCAGGTTCTTCGCTGGTCTCGTCACGTGGTTCCAGGGCAACCCACACGACAGCGACAAAAATTAATAAATACAAATAAAAAAAAATAAGAAGACGATAATGAAGAAAAGTCGGAGGAAAAGGGCATTGTTTTTCCTTTTTCTCTTCTCTTTTTCCGGGGGCAATTTTTGTCCATTGCTGCACGTGCGACGTGCGGCCGTCGTTGTGGACCGTCACCATCATCATTCCATCGTCCGTGGCGAAATCTGCTTTCGCATCTTTCCTGTAATAGACGGTCGTATCCTGTGCTTTCACCCCTATTAGGATTGTTGTTAAATCGCTTTCCCGAATCATGAAATTTCAGGCTGTCGCCCCAAAATCAGGCGCAGCCCCGATCATCGACACTTGCCATGCCTTAATGTCCGCTCGCCGGATGCGGATCTCGATTTTTCGAGCTTCGGATATGATGAGGTGCCATGTGAATTGGCACGATCGATTTTCTTGGATTCGCCATAGATTTGACCTAGGGTTGGAAATAGATTTTTATAGAGCTAGCTGTGTAAACCATGCCCTTTGTGCAAAGCATGCTAATTAAAAACCGAATCTTCAAAGTGTGTGTGGGGGGGCATTAGCGCTAGACCATGGAAAATGGGGGCTCGAAGTTGTTGCTCGAGGTCATCTTATTGTACTATTATAACACAAACTCAGTATGAACCGTCGACCTCCATCTCCTATTTCAAATTTCATGCCAAATTTCATGGATCTACTACATACGTTGGCAACTGTACAGATAAGATCAGGAGGCCTGGACTTCAAATTTGTACAAAGTGAAAAGACCAGGCTGGCTGGCTGGCTGGCTAGAGAGTAATAATCATAACCTACGACTTCAAAGGGTATCAAGAAAGGTGCGAAGTGCACACATGGTTTGACTCCCAATGTCATCTTCCATTTCATCAAAGCTACAGGAGATGAGATGGAAAGGCAAAAAAGAAACAATCATCATACGATGGGGGGGCCTCCAAGTTGCGGATGAGGAGCCGGCTTTTTTGCTTTTTCGGCTCGTTTCGCGTGCGTATAGACTTGGACCTAAAGCACTGCACAAATCATAGTCTTGCACCTATAAGAATTCGCGCCAGAATCATAGGAACGATCGATTCGACAGAGAACCCCAATGCCACCCAACATTTGCTCTTTCCACTCTAACTCGGCCCACCAACAAAGACTTGGGCTGATTGGGAGAGGGAGACATGTTTCGATGTCCGAAGAACGACCCGACAATCTCCAATTGCGTATACTCTTTCACTACATGAAAAATTTGGCATGCCAACCTTGTCGGGTCGACTTAGTAAAATCACGGAACGGGCGCGTGTCGCAGCGCGAGCCAACTGTTGGAGGCTTGCGCATCGCCTCGTTCCTGAGTTAGTTGGGTATTTCATGGGCCGGAGGTTCCTATATTAGTATTGTGGACGAGCTTTCTCATCATCAAGGAGGAAACGGTGCGGCGAAATCGTTGCAAAGAAGCGCAAAATGAATGTAGGCATCGCAGATCCAAACTTACCGTGTAGAAGATGGGCTTCACTTGAAGCCCATTGGGCCCAGGCCCACGTTGGGATCAAACTTGCGAACCTGCATATTTCTCAAAGCTTTTCTCTCTCTCTCTCTCTCTCTCCCTCGCTTGCTCGCGAGAGCTTTCCAGCTCGAGCATGGCGGATCGTTACTTCCCAAACGCCATGCCGGACTTCGTGCGGGAAGCTTCCGGGGACGATGCCGGCGCCGACAGGGCCAAGGACTCGCTGTCGAAGCTCCTCCATCTTCCCCACGCCACTCTCTCTGAAAAGCTGAAGAGATCAGCCCTCGACCTCAAGGACACTGTACTTCCCCATCTTCGATACTGTTTTCTTCGAAGAACTTTAGCTTCAAATTGCGTTTGCTTTCAGTTCCCCAGAGCCCATTTCACCCCTCTCGACTCTCTGACTTTATCCATTCCTATTTCGTGTTTTTTGTCCCTGAAGTTTTGTGCCTTGTATGTGGGAGGGTCGTCATGCTCATGCGTTAATGCCGCTGAAGTAGCTTAGAATCCATCAAGTCATCATCTTTTGTGAGTTTCTAAATTGCGTACGAGAAGGGCAACTGGAGTTTTTTTTTTTTTTTAATTAATGTTATTTCAGGTGGTGAGGGAGACGTGGGCAGTGAGTGGCAGCAAAAGATTGCAGGATTATACTCTGTATACCGGTGCTCTAGGGACGGCTTACCTGGTCTTTAAAGCTTTCCGGGTCACCAAGAACGAGGGTGATCTCAAGCTGTGCTCCGAGATAATCAGGGCATGTGATGCTGCCTCTCGTGATTCTGGGTACTCCCCTCTCTCTCTCATGTTTAATATTTTTAACTGGGGGGGCGTGACCTCGCCCATTTTTGTGCTCTACTGTTGCTTAAGCTTTCTTGTGGCAGTGGCTTACGCTTGAATTAGCTCCCTAGAGACGTTAGAAAAAGTTGGGTTTTGGTTAAGCTGCTTGAAACCATATGTCGTAGGCTTTCGGACTCGCCTGCGGCTGCAATAGCTGCTGAGAGACTGAGACATCATTTGGGACTTCTCTTCTTATGATTCTAGTCATGGTTAGGCAACCACTGTTGGAATTGAGACTTGCATTTCTCCCTTTCTATGAAGCTGCTCATGATAATTTGTCTGGGCTATGGTTCTGTGTAGGCTTCTGAGTCTCTCTCTCTCTCTCTCTCTCTCTCTCTCTCTCTCTCTGCTTCCCTAATAAAATGAGAGTACAATGGCTGGGAGTTATAGATTAGGAGCCACTTAATTGTAATGTAATGCCCTCATGATTTGCAAACGTGACATTGCAGACGCGTGACATTTATATGTGGGCAGGCTGGTGTTTGTGCTCTTGGTGCAGTTGTGGCTAAGCATTCTGGTGATGAAAGGTTGCTTGATCACTACTTGACAAGATTCAAGGAGGTTTGTGGTCTCTTTCTGTGATACTCCTTTCCAATGTCCATGTATTTCTGTATTTGTCTTGACACACTATCAGGAACATATGAACAGATCCAACTGCCGCGAGACTTGCCAAATGAGTTGTTATATGGGAGAGCAGGGTTCCTCTGGGCTGGCTCTTTCCTGAATAAACACATCGGTAAAGAGACGATATCAGCAGCTTGCATGGTACAAATATTAGTCTCTTGCAATTTTTGTTCTTGGTTCCCAACCTCTCTTTTAACAGTTTGAGGTATGCTCATCAATAGGAATCAATCGATAATAACGGAGTTTATGTGTCTGCAGAGAGCGGTGGTAGATGATGTGATTAAGTATGGAAGACGATTGGCAAAAGGAGGAAAATGTCCGCTGATGTATGAATGGCATGGAAAGAAGTATTGGGGTGCTGCGCATGGATTGGCAGGCATCATGCATGTGTTGATGGACATGCCACTAAAACCAGATGAAGTGGAGGATGTCAAGGGTACCCTCCGCTATATGATCAAAAAACGATTCCCAAGTGGCAATTATCCTTCAAGCGAAGGCAGTGAGACAGATCGTCTAGTCCATTGGTGCCATGGTGCTCCTGGGGTTGCACTAACCCTTGTAAAGGCAGCTGAGGTTCGGCTTTCAATTATGCTTCCTCATTCAGTTGAATTGATTTATTGTTGCTTGAGAAAGCGCTATAATGTCTGAAAAACGCGAATCTAAGTGTGGGATGAAATGCTCATTTTAACGGACTATAACTCGAAGGACAAAAGTCTAGAGAGGGGATATTGGCAACAGCAACTACTACTATATACAGTCAGAAGTTGCTGCTGCGGTTATATATATTTGCTTGTTTTATACAAAAGAATTTTTCCTGGCATGTCTCGTCCTGGTCATGAATTAGCTTTAATTTCATCTTCCGGATGGCACTTTTACAGGTTTTCGGCAGTAAGGAGTTCCTGCAAGCAGCGGTAGATGCGGGGGAGGTGGTTTGGAATCGTGGTCTTCTTAAGCGTGTTGGCATCTGTCATGGCATCAGTGGGAATGCCTACGTGTTTCTTTCGTTGTGCCGACTCACGGGCAATGCAGAATACTTGTACAGGGCTAAATCTTTTACTTGCTTCCTGCAAGATAGGGCACTTAGGCTTATATCAGAAGGAAAGATGCACGGAGGCGATCGCCCATATTCTTTGTTCGAAGGCATAGGAGGAATGGCCTGCCTTTTCATGGACATGACTGAACCATCCGAGGCCCGGTTTCCTGCTTATGAACTTTAGGTCGATACATGGACAATCTAAAGTGTCATCACTAGGACAGGTTGTATATGATGTACTAAACCCTGAGATTTCATGTAAATATGGTCCAGCTAACTTGCGGACGTTAAGGTTATTGAATGATGTATCTTATCCGACAATGTAATCTCACTGTGACGAGAATGCTGGAAAAAACAAATGCTCGGAATTTTGCTCTTGGGTGCTAAATTTCTTCTAGTTTGATCTGTGGCCTCCAAAGTCTTGTCCAACTTGCAACCCACTTGGCCCTGACAAGTGACGTGAACTGAATTATCGCTTAGCAAACTTGTTGAGGTCGGAGTACTCCAATTTTCCTCCTAAATTGAGATTGTGTACAAATATCACCACCCGCTTCTTTGCTCCTAGATGTACTGGATTTTTGTTTTAGTGGTGGCAAGATTAATTCTGCAACGCACGATCATATAATTTAAGCACGACCAAATCTAGTATCAATGGCTGCATCGTTGCATTTGACAAAGATAAAATCTTTCCAGGAGGATCAGCAAAAACAGCAGCTAGCTTTCAATCTACTTGGGACTCATGGAGGCATAGGGATTTTACTAGGACTCATTTGTTAACCATGAATAGGAGCTTCCACCTCTAACTCTCTGCATAATTGTAGCAATCAACTGAGTTTCATACATAAGATTTCCAACAAAAAAATCTTCAGTTTTAACCAACTGAACAGGATTTTCCATTCTCATTAACTCTACAATTTCCCGCTTACTGAGAGATCATCAGATCTAAATCACTGTACTTACTTTTTTTCTGGTTTACAAATCTATTTTGCTTCTCTTGATGCTCAGTCAGGGTGATCCCAATCTGGACACGTCCGACGAGCACAAGCATAATGAAATAAAATGAAAAACTGAACTCACTAATATTACAAATCTCACCCAAGTATATTCTGTACACTTTCTAGCAACGAGGACAATATGAAGTCCGGGGCGTATGGAGCTCAACATTTTCGAGCTTAAAAAGTTGAGGACTTTCTTGGTTTCTCATAGACCCCTAAATTCGGACGGGCAATCCAAAATTTTGAAAAGTTCTGATCTCGCCTCGGAGCCCAGCAGTTACAATCACCAGGCCCCATGCCGACATGTTCTCGCCAATCCCGTTGTAGATATCCACGCTAACACGAGGACTCCTGCTTCTTGCAGCTAATGAAAGTTTTTCGTCCGTCAAAGTGGCCGCAATTTTGTCAAAGTAGTTATTGGTCACCCAAGAAATACTACCATGAAGTGGACTGTTGCTGCAACCCGACGCCGATCTCGAGCCTACAGGACCATTAGTCTCCTCAACAGGTGTCGGAGGATGATTGGCCGTGGAGGCCTCCTCGGTATCAAGTTCGTTTTGCTCAGCAGAGTAACAATCAAGAATTCCCCATGTATCATCCAGACCGGGCCAAGGTACGGCCACCGAAACATCTTGACAATGGAAATGTTCATAGGAACGTGTTACGGTAACAGCCTTTCCCCTGCTGGGTCGAGAGTCAGCTTCGTGCTTCCACACGTATACATGAGAATCCTCACTGGCAGAGACCACATATTTTCCATTGGCACTGAGGGAGGCAGATATTTGGCTGTTTGTGTTGCGGAAACCTGTCGTGAAAAGAACCAATGTTCAATGCGACGGCAAATAAAACGACCAACTTGCATACATGAGTGTGATAACATTTTTGGAGCACCTCCTATAATTACGAAGTTCAATAATATGCTAGTACAGTGGCCCAGTGCACATATGGTGTATGTCCAACAAAAATTTTGACAGCTGAATATTTAAAATACCAAGTTAATGAATCGGACCACCAAGCGGATTTTACGGCAATTTATTTTCGAGATCTTAGGGAAAAAACAATCTCACTTCCAGTGTTTTTCCCTGACCTTTAAATTTGTGTACCAGATCAACACCATCAACAACCCGTATTCGAGAATCGGCAGATGTGATGAGCACTTCAGATGAACTTCCAGATACAAACTGTCAAGCAAAGTTGTCATTAGATAATACCACATCCAATCATAGATAGATACTTTGTGCCCACGGAGATCAGATAGGAGAGGCCTTGAATATCCACAGACGAACAGGATTTCCTTAATGTGTACAATTATCGTATCTATCAAATGCATCATGGACCATTTCATTACCTGAAAGCCGGTGATCTTCTTATGATGAGATTTCTTCTTCTTATTCTGCAAATTGATTTGACTCTTCTGTTGCAACTTGTTCTCTGGGAAAAAGTAAACTAAAGCTGATAAGAACAGTGAAACTTGACAAGTGGCAATTGACTCCGAAGCAGACACAAACAAAACAAACCAGGAAATAGTCTAATTATCAAGCAATACCAGATGTGTTGTACAAACGGCAGCTCCCTTTGTGTGTACCAACTAAAGCTTCCTGTCAGGAGAGGAAATAACAAAAGGGGAGGGGAAACTCTTAAGCAATTGGCTCAATAGCGAACACCATACATGAAAAACCGCATTTCAGTATAACAGTCCATACCTGACCATCTGGTGTGTAACAAGCTGCAGTGACCATCTCATGGAAATCGCTCCAATCAACAAGTTGCCTATCAGGAACACTCCATATGCGCACTTTGCCATCTAGGGATCCGCTAATGAAATATCTATCATCGGCGGGATTGAACTGGATACAGGTAACTGCATCACAGCATAACCAAGAAAAGTAAAATCTGATGAGTTCGGATAGCAAGCCAAGATGATTGAGTGCGAAAAAGAAAAAAAGGAAGTCCATTTGCAGATTTAGCAAATCCCTTTCATTTTCCTGATCACCTTTTTTTTTCATCACTTCCCTCGATTAGAAAAGAAAGTGATTCGCCATCCTTTTCTTTTTCATTTCATTTTTCCTGTCAAGTTATTTTTCCCTCAAAGAAAAAGTGTTCATAGCCGATGCCATCAGTTTACCACCAAAGAGGGGCAAGTATATATATTGACCGGAAGTAGATACGCAGATAAAAAAACTCACCATAATCACTGTGGGAAAATACTTTCAAACAAGACTTGCTAGACAAGTGCCACAATCGAACTGTCTTGTCCATTGAAGATGATAGCAAGTGCTGTTAAAAAGGTTCAGTTTAGCATGTAAGGATGTGATTAACGAAAACAAATGATGCAAATGTTGCAAATATTGATAACAAAGAGTCTGCTACTGCATGGTACATAATCAATGCAAAGAGACCTCCTTTAAAGACTACTTGTATTTGCAATCCTCACTCCTCCTTAACCTTTTAAAAAAAGCACAACCCTGTTACGGTCGGCATAACTTATACAAATAGCTTCAAATGAACGGAAATATTTAACTCCAATCGACATAAAAAAGGCAACAAAATTTAAGACTTGTTGCATGAGCACATCAATATGGAGCCTTCAAAACATTGAACGATAACACGCCAATAGTCAACTCGACATATGACATCCTCTCATGAAAATACTGCAGCTCCAAGATGGAAGTCAACTACACTAACCTTCAACAATTTTGAATAAAGCAAACCTTTGACACCAAAATTTGTGTATCTTATGACAGCTCTTCCAGCAGGGAGCATATATGTTGCACAAAGATGAGGTGGTATTTACTGGTCAGCCTGGCTCTATTCGCATGCCTGTTTTCCCATCTAACACCTTAAATCAGGCAATAGCATATTTTTTACTTTCAAAACCTGGTACTGATCCAAAGGCTCAAATTTAATGGAGGCCAATACTAAAGATGAAAAAAAAAAAAAATTGGGCCACACTCATCAAGTTTAGGGCTGTGATCTATCTACCATGAAACTGCTGTAACACATACCACAAGGACCTTAAGCGGAAAAGTAATGAAGAGTCCTCTGCTTAAATGAGATACAAAAACTAGTCATGCCAAGAAATCCATCATACTTGTGAAGCTACCAACTGCGGATCACTAACACAGACTCCAACGCAAGTCGCATTGAATAAAAGCAGATGCTCAGAAGGGCACTGTTCCAACACCACATTAGGTCCATAAAAAAATTACAGCTGAAGTTTTTTGAGCTCGTCAAGAATAAAATTCACTTAATCAAGAAACAAGCAAAATGCACTTCGAAAGCATTCAGAACAATATATAACTACAAATGAAATGAAGTGAATCGAAAATCAAGGAATCAAGCGAAACTTTTCACAGCAGAGCCAAACTCCTAACTCTGCAACAACTAACTGTTGGCGCGGAAGTGACCGACTTTTCACACTCTAAACAACTTAATTGCCATTCAACTGAAACTGACAGACATAAAACTGCATCGCGGACATGTTCGTAACACATCAGAATGAACTTTTTCTAATGACAAGTCTAAAAGGAGTAATTAAAAAATGTCTTGAAAAAATGAACACGCATTTTAGCATAATCTACATAGTAATCGGTTGAATGAGCTATGCCACACTCCATTTTAGCATATTTCACTAGTTTTGATCCAACAAATAAACATAACACATAGGCCTCACTCGGTTATAACTAGATAAGCATAAGATATCCTGAAATTTACTTCCCAAACAACTTGTGTCCAGTTTCACTTTCTCAAAAGAGAAAAGAACAAGAGAAGAGTGGAGAGAAACTAAAGGCTTCATCTTTATTTAATGACTTAATAAAAGAGTATACGAGATGGCTCGAATTATATAGAGCACAAGAAACACCCAAAACCCTAATTAACTTATTTAAGACTCGACCACTAACTAATGCCTAGTAACACTGAATATGTTTCAACACACGCCACGCAGAGAAAAGGGGAACTCGCACATGGCGATATGCATATGCCGGTTTTGAAAGTGGTGATGACACGGTCGCCATGATATGCTCTGGAAAGTATATCCTAAACAGCTAGTATACTTTCTCCATATCAGATCAAGAAAAATGTAACTCCCAAAAGCAAGGCAAGATAGCTAAGCCAGGGGGAGCTTAGTCATTATGGAATGAGTTTCATGATCAGACCATACACAATTAGAAACGGAACATGTACATGAACTGCCAATAACCAATCAAAAAGTTAAGGAAAAGATTTGGAGAATCAGAGGATGGTAACTAACCTGGGACTTGGACCATGAGAGGTCAAGAACATCATCAAGATGTCCCTCAAAAGAACATTCAGGTTTCTCTGAAAGTGCGAACACAACTTCTGGAACAAAAACATGGTCCAAGCTCAATGACTTCCGGCTTATAGATGACCTCCCCCTTCTCTTCTTCGGCGACAAGGTGCTCAGTTCTGGTGATGCATTAGCCCCCGACAACATGTGAAAGCCCCCGTCCTCCGGTTTTTCCGTCAATAATTCCCCCTTCCTCTCGGACTCCACCACCTTCCACACATGAATTACACGATCGTCACCTGCGCTTGCAAGATATCTCCCATCCAAACTAAATTTGATACTCCATATAAACCCATTATGCGCCTGTATTTCTTGGCATTTATAAAGCCCTGTAAGCTCTTTATAAGACTTCCCGTACTGCCTCACTTTTACCCGCTCAGGTCCATGAAATGATACATCCTGGCTGTCATCTGTCGCCGAACTTGACCTTCGACCGCCTTTTTCGGAAGAAGTATCCCTCTCGTCGCTGCTTCGCCTCTCTTTATTAACACCAGTCATTGTGCTCGCCACGCTCCTTATACTCCTAAACCACCCACCCTTCTTCTTCAACTTTGACCCCCCGGCACCACCCCCGATCCCGTTTACATCCATGTGATCCTTATTACCCTCTTCCACATTTTGCCTCCTCATCAACTCTTGCACGATTGGGGAATGCCCGACACTGATCTCAAACTCCTCATATGTCAATTGCCTACCAGTCCCGACTTCCTTGAGCTTGTTCCAAGAACCATCTTCCCTAACCTCATTCACCACAAACTCTTTCCCATTGTCAAGGTTTTTGATCGTACAAACGGTCTCATTCGCCCTATCATCAGTCCCATTATGCCGCATATCACAATCACCCACTCCATTACCCTCAGCCGCAAAGTGACGATCATTCGAGTCAACCTTTACACCCGTGGAATCGCTCTCAATCTCGTGGAATTTTTCACAACACTGCGTGATTGGCGGATTGTCCAATCTAAGGGGACTGGCACCTGCGGATCCAATCCCAGCACCCCGCGATTCAACATCGACACCATCCACAAAATTATTACTATTTACAAGAGAACCATTGCTATCAATTGAAAGAATAGAAGTAGAATAACGAATGGGCTGCAAGGAATTCGAATTACACTGGTCACTCGAGGAGGCATCGTGATCCACAGACCCATCTGACCTCGACCGCACGATACCGGCGCTCGGACCGTTCTGCTGACCCCTCACGTGATCCGCCGATACTGACCTCCCAAAGTCGGCGTGACCCGAATCCTTCCCGGGTTTCGCCCGCGAGAGGGAAGGGTCGGCGGGGAGACCCATCTCGTGGAGAAGCCGGGACCGCCGCTCCGACACCGAGGACGGCTGCGAGGTCCAGACATCGTACCGGAAGACGCCGGCCGGGAACCGGGGCACGGGGAAGGGGCGATCGGAGGCGGAATTCGGATCCGGGCTCGGATCGTCGGCCTCGTCCTCGGAGTTGGAGCAGGAGCAAGAGGAGGACGAGATGAGGCGGTCGAGGGACTCGTAGAAGCGCTCTTCCTCGTCGTCGCCGTCGTCGCCGCCGAGGTCAATCGCTCTGGTCATCGTTCGCGTGGATATGAGCCGGGCATTTTCATTTCATGTGGGCCAAAAGAAATGAAAATGCCCCCCCTTCACTTCATGGGATCGAATCCAAAAGTTCCTATTCCTCCCCCACCACGACCGCCACCACCGCCACCACCACCACCACCACCACCCACCGCCCGCTTCTCTTCCCCCGCTCCTCTGTCCTCAGTCGTCGGCGAATTTTCAAGAAAGAGAGAGACAGAGAGAGAGAGAGAGATCAGACAAAATACGATGTGGGTATTCGGGTTCGCAGAAATCAGATCCGACGACGGGAGAGAGAGAGGGAGAGGGAGGGGGTGGAGTGGAGAGGAACGAAGCCCGATGCCTGTGTATGTGTGTGTGTGTGGGGGGTGGGGGGCTGTGCTGAATATGTAGTTGATGCAGTCGGGGTGTTCGGTGATTTGCCTTTCCTTTTTTTATTCCTCCTCCCCTTCGCCTCTCTGTTTCTCTCTCTCTCTCTCGCTCTCTCTCTCGCGCGCGCGCGCGCTCTGCATGCAAAACCCAAATGGGAAACTCGGGAGGGAGGGACCGCGAGAGAGATTTTGGATCGGGGGGCGTATCGAAAGATCGGAGTGACGACGAAGAGGGGGGGCGGGGATCGAGAAGAGAGATGCTGAGCGAGCGAGCGAGCGAGCGAAAGGGTGCGTATGTACCGGCGCGATTGGTCGATTCTTTGATTTCTTGATATTCTTTGATTTTGTCAGGAGGGGAAGTTATGGATCCGTTTTCTTTACCCTTCCCCTTTTCCTTTTTCCTCTCCCCCTCTTTCTTTTATGCGGGGGCGTTGCCGTATTCAAGGACGGGAAAAGGAGGAGAGACAGGGACAGTAACATTCGACGAGGGTAGGGGCGGGGGGAGCAGCATCGTGGTTGAGCCAGTGAAAATGGAGTTTTTGACTTCTGATTAGGAGGGAACTGGGGGTGGGGCAAGAAAGGAAGGCAAATTACGAGCGTCTCCGTCCGTACTCTCCTTGGCGCGCGCGCGTGGGTGGGTGTGGGGTTTTGGTTGGCGTCGGTTTGGCACGTTGGCTTTGGAATATTCCTAGGAGAGCAGGGAGGGTTTTTGGACCAATCCTTTGTCATATGATCATCTCTACACGTTGCGAAACGCCGTGATCTTTTGTGTCGCGACCGAAAAATTCGGGTTGTTCTTGAATTCGGGCAGTTTTCGGTCTGTCGATCGGCAAGGTCGTATCGAATCCTCCCGTGCGACGATATAAGACATTCGCTCTTTGAACGATTGTAATATGTTTATGGCATTTTATCTCGTATGTTGTCGTGATTTAGCCGTAGAGCTTCCTCGCGGCATCAGTTAAATAATGGAAAAATGACACAAATGAATCTTGAATTTTGGCTCGATATGTAATGCGGTCCTTGAAGTTTTAATTTATTTAACATTATCCCTAAACTTTGATCCGATTGAATTTTTGGTGCATATTCAAACTAGTCATCGAATTATATGAAAATGTTCAATAATATCATTCTATTAATTTAAGTTCTGGGACAACAATGAACATTTTCGTGTAATTCAGGAACAAGTCTGAACATGTATCAAAAGTTCAGGGATTACATTGCACACCGGACTGAAATTCAGGGACCAAGTTGAGCATTTAGTCAAATTTCATGTTAATCCTTCAAGTGATCAAAAGAGAAAAATTTCAAGTTTTTAGCACGTCCACCTTTATCTTTACCTTCGCAATTTCTTCTCCCTTTTTTTCGCTTTTTCCCTTTTCTTTTGGGAGCTAACTGCATGATTGATTCTCCCAAAGTAGAACCGCAGGACAACGTTGTTTTATCTTCGGTACGAACGCTAAACGCCAAACCACCGAGACGGTTTCGGCCTCATTCGAAAATCTCATGGGACGGCCCCCAAAAAAGCTCCACCCAAAATCAGCAACGTTGGCTGTGCATACTTCCCTCGGGGACCAAACGTGAATGACCTCTTCGAGTGCGCACGCGGAGTTTTCTCTGATGACAAGGCTTCCATGTTCGAGCTCGACAAGCGGGCGGGGCCGCGTTTGTTTGTAGTCCGGAAATGTTGTCACATGTAACGCGGTAACAAGTGCTCTTTGTTGGTACATGAAAAATTTGCATCGAGGCACTCGCCAAAAAGGTGCTTCGAGACATGGAAGAGAGGTGTTCCTAACACGGTTCCGATTTGCAGACATTCTCTCTTTTTGCACAGCCCTCGCTAGCTAGTGATAGTTGAAGGACCGTATAGTTTCCTAGCAGCTTAGTTTTTACTGCACGTTAAAGCTACAGGCATCTTGTAAAGATCACGTGGATCCTTTTGTCATCGATGTTCTATGCACATCGATTAACCTGGCTTTAAAGCGAACATTATAGGGGTACTCGTTAAGTAATCACTTTCGAAAGCAAAATTGACAGTTTCTTATTCGCGGTCATCGTCTATTTTCTTCGGCGTTAAAAAAATACCAGCACACTTCTTAAAGAAACGTGTCGACCCGACTTGACTTTATTTAAGTTTACGGTTAGCTTAATCGAACATTAACCAAACTTGTTTCGTATAATGTGCCGCGCGAGTCATGAAATCGCTCGTCTTAATGCTAGACATTCGACGAAAAAAAAAAAAAGAAAATATTTTTTGTAGGTCTAACAATTTGGATCGAAATATACACTACGCAGAACAAATTGAAATATATAAACTGCCCGGTTTATAACCATCGAGAAATATCACATCTATTACGTACGGGCCAAATTTCGGTATCTCGACAGCAATTTCTTTTTGCAACAGGCTGGTCAAAGAGATGCTTCAGCAAGCGAAATGAATTCTTATGACATAACTAGAGTTTTAAGAACGGAGAGCATTGCATTCCAATTTTGTCGGAGCAGGGAACATGGCGATACGCATACGCCGAATCGGGTTTTAATCTTTTCGCCACTATTGTCCATGAGACGGCCGAGTTACCACATCTGGTGAGATTAGCCGGTTCGTCCGAGCCATCCCAAGGATTTTACCGGGCGAGCTAGTCATCTATATCCTTTAGGTCCTAATCTCGCGCGCGCATGCCCCGTGCTAGAGAACAGCCAAGATTTGAAAACAAGATCTCCTCCGTCCATGAACAAACGTGCCCTTAAGAGATCCAGATCCATGATAAACAGGAGACCGATCAACTTTGATACGAGCAATTGGCCTTTTGAAGTTGATGGGTCATGAGATGACATCTTAGGACGACTCTGGCCCCCCAAATTAGGGGTCAAGCAGGGGTACCCCTCCAGCATGCAGACAGGAGCCCTAGCAGCAGCACTAGGCAGGGCTTAGGGATGGGGCTACTTTTGGCCAAAGGAAACAAGTGACAATGAAGCGATAAAAAGAAGGGGAAAAAGCCTTTGGGAGTGGCTTTTGGAACTCGAGTTTTTGTAGTTGGACGTGCCCCCCCCTCCCACCCCACCCTTGCTTTCCAGAGGTTTTCTTTTCACCTTCGCATGCGCCCATTCAGAACCATCACGTCTTTAGTACGTATCGAACTGGATGATTCGAGCGCAATGGCGAGCACCCGATGAGTAATTAATGAGCGATGATTCGAGCTTCCGTTAAGGGAGCGGAACAAACGTGTTGCTTGAATGGAGCTGGATGGTTTGAGGATGATGATTCGAGCTTCCGGCAAGGGGCAATCGGCGAAAGAAAGAAAGAAGGAAAGAGAACAAAAAAAGAAAGAAAGAAAAGAGAATGACTAGGAAAAAAAAATACAGAATTTCGAAAATTATTAAAATATTGTTAAAACCTATTCAGGTCGGCGCTGGCCGCGTCAAGTAGGATGACCGATATCTATGTCAGCTATTTCCGGTCACAATCGGCCAGATGGACAAAATTGACACAAATGTAAAAGATTTAGGAGTCAATTGGCAAAAAAAAAAAAGTTTAGAACTGAATTGGCTATGTTTATGGGTTTTTGGGTGATTGTTCCGATGCACGTCACATTTGGCACCGAGTAGGATGGCATGCAAATCATTTTGATAATGTGATTGGCCGGTGACACCCCGCCAGCACTGCCGTGTGATGTCCATGTTTATTAACCCCGCCAATCACATGCAAATTTCATTAGGATTAAAAATGGACTATATCGTCGTTGGTAACCCACCAATCGCAAGTGTGGACGAAGAAGATCATGATATTCCAAACGGTTTTTTCCCGGAAACACATGCACTTGATCGCATGATTCGGAAAGCATACGCATGCCTACTTCGATCCATGGCATTAAATTGCCGGCATGGTCCGAAATAGGGGAAAGAAAACGAACAAATCGAAGATGATCTTAGACCATTTCACTCCAGCTAATTCTAAAACCTGTCCTGCATAGCAGTCCTACAGCATGATTGAATGAGAACTTCGAGTGCAGTTGGTGAACAATAATTAGAGCAATGCATGATTAAGTTGCAAAAAGTCTGTCAAAGGGAAGGGGGAAGAAGATGGGAAGGAGGAGGAGATGGCGGTGGCGGTGGCGGTGGCGGACGGTGGGTGTCGGAGCCCGAACACCTCCCAACACTGCATCCCAAACGCAGTTGCTCCAAAGACAAACATGCACCGTTTGCACCTTTTTTCCATCGCCATGATTAATGTCATGCGTGCCAAGGTTTATCTAAATTCGCTTTAAATTGAAATTAAGTGGCCGGCACAGCTTAGCATACGAAAGGTTATTATGGGGGATGGAATGATGAGCTTGTGGTTCCATTGCCTAGACTCGAAGTAGTCATTTCGCGCCAATGATTAGTTTTTCTCGCTGTCTACGCGTCGATCGACGAAGCTAAGGAAGGAAGCACACCCATTTGTCCATTTGCGGCTTCGATGAAGATCCGACATTCGAAAGTGTCGTGACTCAACTCGTTGTATCGGAATTAGGAGACGTTAGACTCGTAACAATCACGGGTCGAATCTACGCCTTTCTACGGATCGGACGAGACACTAGTTAAATGCTCGGAACTACTTCAAGCACCCGGGAACGTTGGCAACCGTGAGAGGCCCAAAAGGTCAGCGACAGCTTTTTGACAGCAGTGGCTTTGGTCTGTCCAACGCCCACGCCGGCCTTAGACCTCGTTGGCTCGCAATTGACTGGTTGACACGTTAAAACAAGGGTCGGCACGTCAACCCCGTCATACCCGTTGACTTTTTCTAAAGGGGAAATTGTAGCTGGTGAAGTCTCGATTTTGGTAAGTTCAAGAGTCAACAAGGCCCCCGAGGTTAAAAGCGTCTCCGGTGCTAACTCAAGTTACCTATATACATTTAAGAATGCACACTATCGATATACACATTGTCGGTCCGTTTCCCAATTAACGATTTGAATTTTTTTAAGTAAAGTGATTTTGATGTTGAGGTGTGGAGAGGGTTTGAATTCTAGCATTAATTCTCTTTTGATACTATCCTGCGAGGATTTCCTCTTAAAGCAAAATTCCGGGAGGGGCCACAGGATAGGACCACTTGTTTTATTAATCAAAAATTTAGAGTTACGTTTGAGGGACATCGTGCATCGTACTTCAACAATATCTTGCTTAAGTCATGTCACCACGTTAATACCTTTTGAAGTAAGATTTGCTGTGAAATCCGAACCCGAGTTGCTTCGGCTTCGAAGATTAGACTTTCCTAAGACTCGTTCAGTCCTCACTCGCTAGTAGATATTCCAATGACGTCGTTAGCTTGCTAGAACAAGTGGAGAAAAAGGGTACGAAAGAAGGGTCTTTTTTGTTTTTTCGTTTGGAACAATGGCGACGTAAAGAAAACCTTTACCGTCCAGGCGCCACCATGTACACATCCCATTAGAGAAGATGAGAGTTTCAGTTCGTAACCTGCAAGTGTGAAAAGATCTTGCACCGGCGATATATCTTATATACAATTCCGAGAATGGAAGGCGCCCCATGAAATTTTAATTAAAAATAATAATAATTAGAAAGACAAAGCAAGTAATTGAATTCTTAAAACCCAGAGATGCCTTTCTCTACTCATGCATCGTCCATCATGAGGGCTCGGTTCAAAGAACCCCATTATTTTGCGCTTGTGATTAAGCTTATTATGTTACGGTAGAAAAACCAGCACGGATCAAATAATTAAGTTTCCCAACAATCGAATGCAGACACACCGCGTGGCTTGATTCCTAAACAGCCTGTCCTAGGGCTTAATCTGTTGAGGGCAAAGGTTAAAACTCAAGATGAACAGTGATCTAACATGCCCCCTTTGCATCTCTCCTCATCGTCAAAGCTTTGACAAATCGCCTGATTATTGCTTGCCAATCATTATTAACTAATTATTAGGGTCCTCATTATATTGGTCGAGTTAGCGAACTTCTCGAATGCCCGGAAAAAAGGAAGCGGCGACCGGTCCTTTCGAAATCGCCACATTTGCCGCACGCATACTCCGTGCCGGAATAGGCGGAAAAACTCAATCTTAATATGGTTAGGGTAAAGATCGGGAGGGGGATTTACAACGCAATGTGCCCTGGAAACCGAGGTTGGTGGGTGCAACGATCATTTAATATACTGGTGCCTTTTAGAGAACGGGGGAACTTGCTGTTCCAATTTCAAAGGGCCACGGAAGAGCCAGAAGAGCATTAAGCACCAAAAGATGGAACGAATTGACCAAAGAATGACATCAGTCACCTTATGTAACAAGAACGAGTGAATTTGTACATAGGATCTGATTCTCCTGACACGGAAGATCCGATGATACCTTCCACTCGCCAACATAATCGTGAAAAATTGCAGTACCGAGAGTGCCGAGGCCCTATGCCTCTACCACGCACAACAAGAAGATTATCACGAAAAAGAGCCAGCAATCGAATATCCCAACTGGGTTTTGCATGCTTCGAGAAAAATAAAGAAAATGGCCACTTTCTTCATGGCCACACAGCATTCAAAATTGCAATTTGGACTGATTTTCTTTTCAATGATATTTGATGATCCACTCAGCATCCAAAGAGATGCTGCGAAAGTCATTGAAACTTAAAGAGGAAGGAAGGGCAAGGCGTATCGACAACACTATCTGAAGGATGATGACGCGGTCGGGTAGTTTGGAAATCATATCTCCAGAAGACAATGCCCTAGCTCAAATCTTTTTTTGTACCGAGCGTGTTGGGAGAACATGGGTCGAAGTAACAAAAAAGAACAAAGAAAATGAAAGAAAATCGACAACCGCGATCTTTACCAATCCAAATATATGAAAGCGGTCAAAAGGTGTGACATTTTTCCACCACGTTTTACAAGCTCACAGTCACATGTGCACTGTACTGTTTCTAGTAAACAAAGTGTGCACATTGATGATAGCAAAAAGTCCAAGCAAAAACCGAGCCACGACATGTTCCGGAGTTTGGCCCTTTTGACATTTGTGGAGAATCATTGCTCCATCGAAATCAACACGGCCCATGCTTGTGCCGTGACACACGAACGTGACGTCTCCAGGACGTGTTCCCCTCGATTCGGTTTGTACGGGCACATATACTCAAATCGATTAGAGTGAAACAGGTTCACTCGCTTCATGTGGGTGTGGCCTGATTGGGGTTATCATCGGCCCGAGATGAAGATTGCAGGATTTAGTTCGAGTTACGAGAACTTCAAAACAGAGGCGGCTCGTTTAGGAAACGATCCCGTCTCGTCATTGCTCCCATTATCCTTCTTCTATCGTATGTACAATGACCTTCAAAGCTATCTTAATTACACATAGCTATGCACGTTTGGGAAACTTGAATGCTTCCTTGAAAATTCACAGTCTGCAAAGCTACGTCGCCGCGGACGTCCAGCAATGCTTCCTGAGGAAAACGGAAGGCATCGGGCAACTATGGCACCAGACCAGTGACATGGGCCAGCAGTGAATTGAATTTGGTGGAGATCTGAAGAAAGATCATTAACTTCGCCAGTCTCACAGGAGGACACGCTGCGGGGTTCAGCTCGAAAAACTTGAACGCATCAAAGCGCTTACGTACGAACCGATGGCTCCCGCTTATGTAATCATAATTCCTCTTCCGTCGCCCGTCGATGGGCGTTGCATTAAATCGCACGAAACGACAGATCCATGAAAGTTGTGCTCTTGGGAAGCGACTGTGTGGAACCAGCAGCAGCTGCAGCAGCACCCACTTTTTCAGCTCCACGTGAATAAGGAATTCAGTACAAGGTAGGCGACCGTAATAAGGAAGGAACGGATCGAAACCCTAGCCAACGGGGTTCTCCCACACATCTTCTAAATCGCGGCACTCGTTTGCCCGAAAGTAGGTAATTGCTCGATGTGACGATGTGCACACGTGTCTCGATCTCGGGAGGCCGCGCTCGCGTAAAATGAAATTTTATATTGGGAACGAGGTGGTTCGATTCCGTGCGTCGTTTCAAAATCGTTCCCTTTTTGGTCTTGTCCAATGCATGAAGCATTGCAGGCGTGTTCCGATCCGATCCGATCCTCCGTGAAGGTCTCACAAGTAATGATACCTCAAACGCTCATCTCCCAGATAAAAAGGATATTGTGTAAAAAGGAGAGAATGAAAACTCAAGACGAAAGATAGGGAAAATCTAAAAAAAATAGTCTTAAACCTATTGTATTTGTATCCATTTAGTCATAAACCTTTTGATTGAATCAATTTAGTCATAAACATTTTTACATTAATACCAATTCAGTTCATCCTGCCAATTTTAATGTTTACATTAGCGCCGGCCATGCCACGCAGGACAGCCAGAGCTCATGTTAACAATTTCCGGCTTAAATTAGCCGAATGGACTAAATTGATACAAGTGCAAAAATATTTAGGACCGAATTGGTCAAATTAAAAAGTTTAGGACTATGCCGATGCAATAGATTAAGGATATTTTTGGCACTTTTCCCACGAATGACACATCAAACTTCAAAGAGCATCATCAACTATTCAACTCGGAATCGTTTTTTCAAAAGTGTCTAAAAGGAGAGTCCAGTCGATGATGCACAGGGAATATATTACCAAGCGTGGGTAAGCAAGAAGCCACAAAAGGATGCCCCGTTGGACTAAATCCGGCAACCAAACAATTTTCCATTCGTACTTTTGATTCCCTCGAGACAGAGAAAGAGGTCTCCCGTTGCTTCTCTAAGCAGTCCATGTCTCCACGCTTTGTGATTTCATTCATCATCAACAAAAGGCAAGAGCCTAATCGGATGCACGCCCCTGTCGGTCACGATTCCGAGTCCCAGAGAAAAGCCACGACCGTAAATTTTATCATGTCATGTTTTTTCATACAAAACGATTCATTATCTCAAAAACACAAAGATTATGTCTTTCATCTGCTAGATTTGAGGAGAAGATCGACCCCTTTTCATCGGTTCATCTGATATGGTACCTTCGCTCTAATTGAGGCCTCGAGTACCCCGGATTCGCCATGTACCACTTTCACTTCGATTGGAATTCAACCAAAGTTCCACCGGATTGCCGATGAGGAGCCCGCATGGCGATGATGTTGCATCTGAAAGTCCGGCCACGTGTTTGTCGTCCTAGTAGTTTGCGGGGAAAATCGGTTAAATTGCCATCAAAATGCATTGGTTGTAAAACGACAAGACCTTAATGCCTTGGCCGACGGGAATCAAAGTTGGTGATTGGATTGATATTCCACTAGACTTCAACTACTGGAATTTAGTCATTGGATGCACTGAGTACGTACCTAGAAATACATTCAGACGTTGAGCAAATGTACAGCAATTCGGATGCATTAAAGGTACTTGTATAAGGTCCACACGTTGAGCAGATGTCTCGTGACACATCTCAAAGGTTCTTATCATGATCTAGAGTTTTTCTGAATTGTGCCCAATGGAATATGCTCCGGACCCAGAACATCAAAACAGAATCCTGTGGCCCAACCCATTTCCAAGTGCTCCATAGAGCCACTGTTGTGATCAAGGCTCTTTCTTATGTCCCATTGTTTTTTGTCAACTAAGCTGCATTTAGGCTGCGAATAATAACCATTCTATTTCTCTATTTCTGTTCCGGAAAAAGGGTTAGAACAGAAATTCGTTTGGTAGCACAATTCCAATTTCTATTTCTGGAACAAATTTTTGTTCCAGAAATAGGTTTGAAACAGAAATCAGTAGTTAAAATTTTTTGCTTTTTTATTTCTAGAATAGAAATAAGAAGTTCAAATTCTTCTTATTGCTCATCCGCGCTACTAGCCGATCGCCCACCCGCCGCCCATCTCCGCCTACTTGCCGGCCATGGCCACCTACCGCCACCGCCCACCTCCCACCGCCAACCGCCTTCCACCGGCCACCGTCTCCTGCTGCCGCCTGCCACCGTATCCTGCCGTCGGCCTCCCTCCTCTCATAGCCGCCTACCCTTGGTCGTCGCCCACCTCCCACCGCTAGTCGCCGTAGGCCGCCGCCTGTCGTCCGCCGGCCACCCCCACCTGCCGTCCACTGCCCTCCTCTGGCCGCTGCCGCCCGCTTCCCGCCACTGGCCGCACTTCTCCCGCCGCCACCCACCTCCCACCGCCCGCCACCATCTCCCACCGCCGGCCTCCCTCCTCCCGTTGCCACCCACCTTCGACCGTCACCCACCTCCCACCGCTGGTTGCTGTGGGCCGCCACCCGCCGTCCATCGGTCACCGCTCAACCTTTGACCGCCCTCCTCCTGCCACCGCTTGCCTCTTGTCGTCGTGGGCCACTCCCCACCATCCACCGGCCACTGTCTACCGCCACCAGTTGCCCTCCTTCCGCCGCGACCCTCCTCCCATCGCTGGCCGCCTCTAGCCGCAATCCTTCACATTGGCCGCATCATTGCTCGTCGCCACCTCCGCCCGCCATTTGCTGCCACCGTCCGTCGCTTGCCGTCCGCTGCCCGACGTCCACTCTCCAGCCACTCAAGAGGGAGAAATTTTGTGTCGTTATCAAACAAATTTCTGTTTCTAGAATAGAAATTTTGTGTCGTTATCAAACGTGTTTTTTTGCTCAGAAACTCCTTTAGGAACAGAAATAGAAATGTCACGCCCCGAACCCTACGAACGCGCAACACCCCACTTCGGTCGTTGAGATACGACGTCCCAGGACTCGTCGTCGACCCTTCATTTTATCTTTTAAATTACGCATGCGAAAACGATTAAAACAATCCCCGGACAATAACAACAAATAAGGATAGCCAGGAAAACAATTCACAACAGTCAAACAACACTGTTTTAATTTACACTTGATTAACCCCTGGGAACATTCTTATAAGCCCACATTGGACACTACCACAAGCCAGCAAAAAGAACTCAGGCTAGGGTCAATCTACTCCACCAACAGGTCGAATCTCCCAAAAACCAGCTTCCAAACACCTCGAACCAACTGGGTGCAACAATGTGCTAAGGGCCTGAAAAGTGGTTAACAACAACAAATGAGACGAAAGTCTCAATAAGTTAACAGTCTAAGCCCCGCTTAGGAGGCCAACTCGCACGGGGGTCCCTAACCAGGCAATACAGCATCAACGGCAACATTATTAAACAACCACAGACATCTTTACCTCACCTTGGTACACACGCTGATGAATGCATATGTCACATACTCGAAGCATTTAAAGAGATTATTCAATGCATTAATACATCACAGTCGCGCGTGTCTCGATTATAAGACAGAATCCACTTGGGCACGTCCCATACCATGCCTAGCAGTTTCTATCACATAATCAGGCACTATGCATCACACGTATTCCAGTTATTACGCCCCCTCGGGGCTACTACACATCAAGCGATCTGCAGCAAGATGGCAGTCTTCCGGTATAACCGAGCTCCGTCCCGCCCCGTTGGGCACGGCTGCGTCAAACGATCTACAGTAAGACTGCATTCCAATACGGCAACATCAAACGATCTACAGTAAAATGGTATCCCGTAAGGAGCATCGAGTCCGGCCTCGGGCCGCGACAAGGCATCCGGAGTATCGGTAATCCAGATAATCTCCAGGCATCCGATAAATCGAGTATTGTCAAGCGATCTACAGCAAGACCCCGATAAATCAGGCATCGTCAAGCAATCTACAGCAAGATGGCTCCGACGTGTGACCACACGAACACACAAGCATTCCGGCCAATTATTATCGGTTCAATTAGCCCATGCGTACATGAATCGTGCTCTCATCAATGCCATGCAATAATATCACATGGTCACACATGCAACAGCCAATAAATTTTACAAGATTCGATAACAACATAAGTATTAATTGCAAAACACCACTATCCATTTCTGGCATAACAAAAAAAAATAATTTAATGACAAAAACTCGTAAACTTTCTTAAAACTTTCGATCAAAACAGTTTATCATAAATTCAATTTAATACGACAATTCACGGTATAAACGCCAACATTCAAGCTAGAAATCATAATTTGAAATTATAAATTTTTCGAAATAATAATAAATAAATTCGGAATTTAATTATTTAATAATATCCAAGAATAATTTAAAATTTTCCAAAATTCAAAATACTTTCCCGAATCAAAATCATTCAAACCGTTTTTCCAAATACGCCAACTTATACGGCGAAATCCAATATTGGCATCACAATTTGATGTTAGAAATTTTCCGAAAATAATAATATTTAATTTCGGAAATTAATTATTTAATAATAAAATATAATTTTTTAAATCCGGAAATAATAAAATAATAATTAATTCCGAAAATAATACTTTAATAAAATAATCGACACTAATAATATAATTGATAACCTATCACCATGTTCACGATAACTTATCGCAATCCAATAATAGCCTATCGAACTATTACCGATAACCTATCGCCTAATTATAATTAACTAAATATAATCTTAATTAAACTTAATCTAAACTACCCTAAGCAAGTTTAACACCCTAAACACGGGATTAGGGGTTAACTTACTTGGCTAACGCCGGCGACGATGCGAGGACGACGGCGCGTTGTCGACGAGGGCGGTCCGAGGTGTCCTCGAATCGCTCCGGTGAGCGGCGAACGTGCGCGGCGAGGGGAGCGGCTGCTGGGGAGCTGGCTGGACGGCGGCCGGGACTCGTCGGACGAGGCGGCGAGCGGCGACGAGCCGAGCTCGTGCGCTCGGGAGGGGAGGAAAGGTAGCGTCGGCGGAGCTGCCGCGCGGCGCGAGGAGGACGGCGGCGTCGAAGGCTAGTAGGGCGGCGTCGGGCGGAGGCGGAAGGGCGGTCGTGCGGCGCTCGGTCGGGCGAGCAGACGCACGAGCAGGACAGAAACGAAGCAGAACCAGTCGGGGCTGGGGGAGGAAGAAGGAAGAGAAGAGAGAAGAGAGAGAAAAAGAAAGAAAGAAGGAAAAGAAGGAGAGAGAGAGAGAGAGTGACAGAGGAGTAGGTCTGCAAGGCATGGGCGGATGGGACGCCTGCAGGGGATACGTGCGCGGGAAATGGGGCGCGCAGAGGAGAGAGAGATTTAAATGTTCAATCAAATAAATAATGCAATTCAACGGCCCATAATTAAAATCGACAAGGATCTATCGGTCCAAATTAAATCTCGAATATAAAAAGGGATAAATGCCAAATCAATTAAGTCAAATTACCTCGAGGGAGATCTACTAATCCAAATTTGCACCCGGTCAAAAACTCCCTTTTTTCCATTATTCCTGACAATCTCAACGATGGCTACGATACTATCAACACCATCCAAATTATTTCGTCCCGAAACTCTCGAAAATCGACTGCCAAGTTCGGGATCTAAATAACGGCCAAATTCGATCGAGTGCGATTCTAGCAAAATCTCTATTTCAAAAACAAGAACCCGAGAGTGATCAATTCTCGGGCGAGATTCTATTATGAGCGCACTGACGAATTACACGTTCTATAAATCCCAAAAATGGGCCAAAATTCAGAATGTCACAAGAAAAATCAATTTCTAGCCAGAAATTGATTTCTAAAACAAAATGATTGTCATTCACAGAGTAACCATTATGTTCCCGAAAATAATTTCTGCTCAGAAATGATTTTTTTTATTTCATTCTCGAAAAAAATTTCTAAGCATTTGAAAGCGTTAGGTAACTACCCAAAATTTTTATTCCCAAAATAGAAAAATAATAGAAATGCGTTTGATAATTGCACAAAATTTCTTTTTGTTAATAATATTTTGAATTTTTTAATATTTCTTTCTTTTTTTCTTCTTCTCCTTCCTTGGCCCATGGCCGGCAAGGGCCACCCTTGTCGGATTTGCCCTCGCCTCCGCCCTCTCCAAATTCAGCGAGGGCGAGCCTCACCTAGGCCGCGAGGGTCCAGCCCTTGCCAGATCCGATGAGGGCAGCCCTCGCCTAGGTCGTGAGAGTCTAGCCCTCCCCCTCTTCGGCCACCAGTCAAGAAAGAAGAGAAAAAAAATTTTCTTTTTCATTTATGATTCTTGTTCCCATAATCAAGAATCAACTTTTTTTTTATTCTTGATTCTGTTCCAAATATGATTCTGAGAATAAATTTGTGCCTAGGAACAAAAAATTTACCAAACGGATTTCTGTTTTTTTTTTTTTCCTCGGAACAAAAGAATAGAATCAGATATTGCTTGACCGGTTACTAAACAGGCCCCTGAACCTTAAAGTCTAACCCCTATTAACATTGTACTAATATAAATGAGTAATCCTGAAAGTAGATCAGCCTATTCCCAAGTGCGGCTAGGGTTGAAGATTCATTATAGCAGCCGCGACTCCAAAGCGGGTGCAAATGATTCCAAGTCCGAATATGGGGACTTGTCGCTGAAACTCGGAATGATCGAGAAGATTAATTGGCCTAATTGACGGTCTTTTGCATTTCTATGGACACAAACAATATCATTGCCTTTACCTTACCAAAAAAAAAAAAACAATATCATTGCCTTCCTTACCTTATCAAAAAAAAAAAACAAATATCATTGCCTTATTAATGCGTACATTACAAACCCCACCCAAAAGAACAAATGCAGTATCATGATATGAGTTTGTTCAGATAATACGGGGGTATGATCGACTACCTTAAACCTATTACTGGATGAGATCCACCTCAAAACTTACACAATCCCTATGGAATATCCATTTGTCATGAATATGATCAACCCAAAGCCAAGGAAAGCTCTCATTTGAAGGCGCCCAAGCCCACACCTGTTTCTCTGCCATATGGTTGGAAGCTTTCCATGGCCCTGGAGTAGCAAGTGTAGTAGAACTCCGAAACGATGGCCGTGAAGAAGATGAAGGCAGCCCCGGCGCCGAACACCCCCTTCCTCACTGTTTCGCACGAGGGAGGGTTCTCGCTGAAGATGGTCCTGTACTTGGTGTGGTAAGCGTTCCTCACCGATCCCGCAAACAAGCACACCTCCGCGATGAAGAAGAACACCCTGATGGATCATTTCAAAAGCCGGAATGATCAAATGATTAACCGAATGACAAATTCCCAATGCATAATTTTAATTACGTATGGGAAAAGTACTTGAAGCATACCAGCAGGTAATGAAAAGAATGACTGCCCAAGCGCGCGAGCCTCCGGGACTCAAGGGCTTCCCGCAGCAGAAGCAGCGGCTCGCTGCCATTATGATGACTTGGCTAGCCATTAGGAACAAAAATGCTCCGACGCCAAAGCCGGTAGAGATGTCCGAGTCATACACACAGTAGTTGTACTGGACTTCACTGTCCTGGACAATCTTGGCCTGAAAAGAGACGAATCCATTTTAGTTAGGAACCACCAATAGATGCTTCTGAGAGTTGACATCCAGCAGAAATGAAATACATCAAAGATTTGGAAAATGTCCAGGAAGTTGATATTTTAAAAAATTTATTTCTTTAGAGGTGCTGCATCGCTTGCCCAGGAAATCAGGTAATGCTATTGTTGGGGCGAGAAAAGGTCAACTTTTGAATATAGAATACAAAGATATATATCTATTCATATGTGGAAGTATTCATTGTGCAAAAGTCAAATTGCTGCTTGTTTTGCATTCACTTTCCTCCCTGCAGAATACAGGAAAATAAGGATCTAGAACATCGGTTTGATTTACATTCAATTGAATTCCTCGTCGCAATTGCACAATATCATAATTTGTAACCACAGATCCAAACTACAGCATTAAGGCAGTATCTGATCTCTGGAGCCTTGGAGGGGCGGACCTCACCACAATGTATGTATACTTATCAAAGGATTTCATCTGGGCACATGATTTCAACAAGCGAGATCTGGTTCTATAGCATCTTAAGCAAAACCCTTTTTTTCTCTTTGAATCGGAATTTCAATGATGGAATTCTGCGAGATATAATGTTGGTATCAGTAGATCTGTTGGTATCAGTAGATCTGGAAATTCTATGGTTTGCCATGCTTTTTGACTATAGGTGTGAATCCTAATTATGAGAAGCAGAAGATTGGTGTTTTGCTACTATTGCTGTGGCCCTTTGGAGGAGAAAGGATGCTATCGTTTCTCAACTAAGCTGGTGAATATAATCGTTCTCTTATCAATGAGGCAAAGAAGATGTAATCCGTAAACAAATTCATGAAATTACTGAACGACTTGGACAATAGCCATTGCCACAGAATTGGCAACTTATGAGCATGGAAGAGAGTTCTTAGAGACCAAACACAAACTTACAGTGCTTCTTCTCTGCTCAGCTGCAATAGCAAGTCCAAAGGCAATGACATCAAAGATGAAGACTGTGATCAAGATCAGCTTCGAAGCCATATTTGCACCCAACAACTGGATCTGATCTGACCCTCTTCTTCTTCTTCTTCTCCTCCTCCTCTTTGACTTCTCTCGAACACTCCCCCCTCTGATCCTCTCTCTTCTAGGTATATATTCTCAATAACACTGCAAAGTGTTGAAGAAGCATCAGATGCCACTCCATCTCTTTGCCCCTGTTTGTAAAAGAACGTGTCAAAACCAACCACCATAAGAAAAGGACAAGCTACCATATCAAGCGAATGTGGCCATTTCAACCGCACCAGTAAATAGGTAATAAATCACAAAGAAGTGGCTGCAAGACCTTCCATATTCACCAAAAAACGAGGATCCTAAACAAATTAATTAAGTCGCTTGAGAAGTCAGCACCCCCATCACTTAAAACGCAAGTCTTCTCCCAAATCTCTCTTGCTGTCTCCTTTCGGCTGCGAGGAGAGAGTGCTACATTACATCTGCAAATTCTTTATTTGTATGAAATGTCAAGAATTGGCGTTAAGTCACTTTACCATGACAGATCCTGCTACCCACCAAAAAAAAAAATGAAAGAGAAGAGGGAATTCAGTACAGTTGGCGCAACAGCAAAGCAACCCAATGGATCTTGAACGTGAAGCTCAGGCAGCAGCGTGTGTTGTACAGCTAAAGTCCGTTTTTTCTACTGCCCATTTCTTATTATTATAATATGTGTGGATGAGGAGTGACTGAGGTTTGTGTATGAACATGAATCATCACCAGAAAGTAACTGCCATTGATGATTGATGCTGACTTGCTGTCGGTGGGGATGGAAGAACACCGCCGCTCCTGCAGGTAGATCCACGGTCCACATCCACCTCGGGAGGCCGTCAAGAAAAAAAAAATAAGGAAAATCCCCTAATCGTGCGCTAAATTAATAACTCCCCTTTACTTCGTATTTTATTGATGGATTAATACTACAAAAAATTTCAAATCGATACACATATGACAATTTAGTCCAAATTAATTTTTTGACCACTAAAAATGCCAAACTGGTACATCTATGATAATTTTGCCCTCAATCAAATTTCTGAATCGAATAACATGTGACAGTTAATGAGTATACCAATTTGGGGTTTTACCGGTTTGTGATTTTTCATGGTATTAATTCAATTTAACAAAGGGTAAATTTATCATAAATGTATCAATTTGGGATTTTTTGTGTTAAAAAAATTAATTTACAGCGAATTTATCATAAATATATCAGTTTGAGGTTTTTTTATAGTATTAACTCTTTATTGATTGATTAAGAAGTTGAGGAGCAAAGGTGAGATGCGACATCAATGATGAACTTTTTGATTTATTTTTCCATAAATAATTAGAAAAATTGAAACGAAGCTTATGATTGCGGTTATGACGGTTCAATGGACTAGAGAGGTCCATCCTTCTCCGTCGTTCGGGTAATCTTCGACAAGTTCTCTTCATCGACCGGGTCCGATCCGAAAATAAAAGGGTACGATTGCATCGAGCATGCTCGGGGATTGTCCCCCCCCCCCCTCCCCCGAGCTTGTCGGACATGACTAATTTGGAATACGCGGTGGCGGATCAGGCGAGTTTGGACTAATCTGAGATCAATACCCGCCGTGATTAATTCACGAGGCTCGAAACTCGTATCACCTGTACGCCTTGAATTGGGCTGAGGTACACCTTACCGACGCTTTTGCCCGAACGAACATGCTGATCCGAATCGGGACATCCCAGTTGGCACTTTTCGTACAGCCTGTGCACAGCAAGCCACTTCATCAAAGGTCCAATGACACAGGGCCACTTCAGCACGCGCGGCGTGGCGTGACTTTGCTCGCTGTTCCATCGTCGGCCTCGAGAAAATTTGGTCAACTGGCCATAAAGAAAGAAATGGAACCACACAAGCTTTTCTCGCATCGTTAGTTTGCTTTCTTAGACTCGAAAAAAAGAACGGTGTAAATTTAATGTCGGGCAGGTTTTGTTTGCTTACAGCAACGACGTGTTCATGACTTTAGAATTGTTCGTGAACCTTTATAAATTTACGGGCCCAAAATTGAAATGAGAACTATCGATATGATTGCATCAATTTTCCGTCATTTGATGGGGGTAAAACTTAATTCCCAGGCCAAAATAATAGAACAAAAGTTAAAAGTGAGAGCCCCGCTACCTTCGACATTAGGTCCGTATGTGAATCGAAATTCTTTTGGCATTATGGAGGGAAAATTGTCCAAAAAAATCTTAAATTTATTACATTTTGACCAATTCAATTTCAAACATTTCATTGTCATTTGAGTCCTAAACGTTTTGCCAGTTGAGTCCATCTGCCCAATTTTAGCATGAAATTGTTAACATAGACAATGGCCATCCTACATGACACGCCCAATACTAATATGAATAATTTTTATAAAAATTTTAAGATTTTTCTAAATTTGTTATATTTTTTTAAATATTTTTTCTTTTTATTTATTTTTTTTATTTCTTCCAAGCCTGGCGAGAGTCGCTAGCTAACCCTTGTTGGTCATAGGAGAGGGCTAGCTGACCCTCATCGGCCACTGGGGGAGGGCCGTGAAGCCCTCACCGATTGTAGGCCATCCTACGTGGTACTATTAATATTCACGTTAGCGATTTCCAGCTAAAATTGAACGAATGAATTTAGTTGGCAAAACGTGAAAATGCTTAGAATTCAATTATCAAAATTAGAAAAATTAATGATTATATTGGTCAAATTGTAATGGATTTAAGAATTTCTGGACAATTTTCCTATTATGGACGCCAAGCACTAAGTTTTTGGGCGCAATTGAACTACACAAACCCAAAAGCCTTTAGTTCTATACGGGCCCGTTCACGGGTGGCTGAATGAGCATTGAAAAAAACCTTCCCATCAGTCGGGCTTTGACGAATTGGCCCAAAAGGAGTGAACTGGGCTCCAGGGAGATTGACATGAGGGTAGCTCCTGGTTATGTATGCATCTCGTTCATAGTTATTCTGGGTACAGAGTTCCTTCATATTTATTCTCGGTTCAGAGTTCAGACGCTTTGCCCGTGTCGCCATCTTCGTGTACTCTTCTCCCAGGAATATAACGATGCAGATTTCATTAGCGACAGGGGCAATGCAATTCACTGCGGTATAAGGAAGCATGTGAGCAGCACTTGGAATTATTTGGCCTCAACCCTTTTCTTGTGACCCTCCCTCGCAGCCCTGTGCGGCCTGTGATACCCTTCAATACCTCCATCCTCCTCACGCCGCTACCACCACCTCTCTCTCTCTCTCTCTCTCTCTCTACTATGTATATACACACGCCCGCATGCACGGCTGATCTTCTCCCTTAGCACAGACGCACAGCACCATCAGTCATGAATCTCTCTGCATGCGCCGTTGCAGCTTTCTTAGCGCTTCTTCTTTGGGTCAACTCGTCCGCCAGGCAAACCGACCGCGCTCCGCCGTGTATGCGTCCCCGGCATGTTTATCATCGTAGCTTGATAACATATGTTCTCCTTTTCCTTTCACTTGAAACTTTCTAAGTATATGTACATGGACCTGCTTTCTCGATACTCTAAGCTTTTGGGTTAATTAATAGTCTCTTGCATGGCCTGGGTTTAATGTTTTAGTCTCCAGTCATGCTTATTGTCTTCAAGGTAGGTTAGTACTAAAATTCATAGATATCAAAAAGGTTAAAAAATGTGCTTGATATCATATATTATGTTGATGCACATGGCTAACAAATTAAGATAGTTGCAGCAAACGCGTTTAACTAACATCTTGCATGAGCTAAGGTAGATGCGAAGCGTCAAGCACCAAGTGAAACATGCAAGTTTCCGTTTGAGAGTAACGACTAATGGTAGAAGAGATTGCTATGTTTGTTTAAGGGTAACTAACTACTAATCATCTATGACCATCACACATAATTTATCGCAATTTCATATCTGAAATTACAGTCTTGAAGAGAACAATAATAGAATTAGGGGTTTTTTGGCAGATATTCTCGGAGACAAACAAGCTGATGATCTCGAAGAGAATCCATTGATAGAAAGTGAGGAGACAACGAGCTACGGGAAGGGGATGGTGCACACAGTTCGAATTGCCGGGTCAAGATTGCCGGATTGCTCACACGCATGTGGTTCATGCTCTCCTTGTAAATTGGTATCAGTCGGCTTTACTTGTGCACGGGCACGGCTCACCGAGTCTTGCCCTATTTCCTACCGCTGCATGTGTAAAAACAAACTGTATCCTGTCCCGTAATCAGTCTCTCTCTCTCTCTCTCTTTCCCCACTGCGTATTATGATAACCTTACTGCACATATCGAATGTATATTGATTTCTCCTAGGTCTGAGTTATTATTCTATTTTGATGTTTGTTAACCACGATGTTGTCACGATCTCTAGTCGTATAATCTAAAAAATTACTCTTGATGAAGTTTGGCTTTCCCATCCGTGTCTTAGCTCAGGTCATGAGAGTGACACGAAAAGACAAAGTATCAAAAACTCATTCAATGTCCACCGCTAGTCTGCTACCGCTGGCAACCAGACGTGTTTTCGCACAAGGAAATGGTCAACTCGACTAGTGAAGATACTGCTAAAAATGCATACGATTTTCAATATAAAGACTGGAAAGACAACAACAGAAATCCGAACCTTGCTATCTATATAGCCAGAAATGAAAAGGAAAAGTTCATAGAGGTATCGATAGAATAATTTGTGGTAGTAATGTCGGTGTCGCCACAAATCTCACTTAATCATGGCGAGTCATATTGCTGCTTCCATGAGTTGGTTCTTATGATGGAGATCGAGATGAAGGTTATCATTTCCCATCTGATTCTGCGATATTTAACCATCCAAGTTTCATGTCATGGATGATGGAAGTCAGTCGTCAATAGAGTTTTACAGGTTCAGATGGGCGCTCACATAGGCTAAGTACACCGCTAGATTTGCGTTTGACTCTTTGAAGGGTCAGAAGAGATTAATCAATTATCATGCCTATCTCCTTTATACTTGGTTAACGTTCAACATGTCGCCTCACAATGGTAAACCTAGAATTTTAGGATTGAGGGGACGATCTCTTAGCCAGAGTGCATATCAAACTTCAATTTATGAAGAAGACACTAGACGGTCACCAAGCGGGCGGCGGTCATCATTAACGGCTAGTGCCACCAAAGGGGGTGGCGATGAGAAGTGCATGCAAATTTCTCTATGAATTAATGTCAATTTTCTGAGATGTTTTACGATGCCACATTAATTATATGCAGAAGAGATCGATTAATTTTGTGGATGAGAAGCTAGTCTGATAACTTCGAATTGACACACTGTTAGCTGTTTCCAAGCTCCTACTCTAGTGTTACTTACCAATGTGTATGATCATTGGATTCGTTTCCTTCAATTGCTCTAATCTTCCTAAACGAAATTGACTGAACGATCGGTCATATTGTTAATATTTCTCGAGGAATTGGTCAGATCTTGTAACAAGTGCTTCCGACATTGCGATGAAGAGTTTGCGAGTGTAGAGCGTCAGCTGCATGACTCTGCCATCACATAAATGAGCAATGGATGTTCATCTCATAGATTGTGGACTAGCTAGTCCTTCCTTATTGACCAACTTGACTTTTCATGCGTAGTACTTATAGGCCACCATCATCTGATACTAAAGGAAGTGAAAAGGTTATGTCTTGTAGTTAGTTTCAATCTCTTTTGGTGCGTTAAATGAGGGAAAATTATCAAAAAAGTCCTAAACCTATTATACGGCGGTCAATTCAGTTCTAAACCTTTTAAGTTTGCCAATTCATTCCTAAACCTTTTTAATTCTTGCCAATTAGTCCTTCCGGCCAATTTTGGCCGGTCGGCGTTGACGTGGCCATCGGCCGTCTAGCCAACACTGACGTGACACTTTTTTTATTATTTTTTTAATTTCTAAATTTTTTTTTCTGATTTCTTCCTTTGGCCGGTTCGGCGACTGGCGGCTGGCCAGAGGGGAGGGCCGGCAAGGTCAACCTCTCTAGCCTCGCCCAGTAGAGGCGAGCCGACCTCGCCGTCGCGACCCAGGCGACGGCGAGGTCGGCCTCGCCGCTGCTGGGCCTCGCCTAGCCCAGAAGCGGCGAGGCCTATCTCGCTGTCACCTGGGTCGCGACGGCGAGGTCGAGCCTCACCAGGGTGAGGCTCGACCTCGCCGTCGCGACCTAGGCGTCGGCGAGGTCGGCCTCGCCGCTGCTGGGCCTCGCCTCGCCCAGCAACGGTGAGGCCGACCTCGCCGTCGCCTGGGTCGCGACGGCGAGGTCAGCCTCGTCTCGCCCAGCAGCGGTGAGGCCGACCTTGCCATCGCTTGGGTCGCGACGGCGAGGTTGAGCCTCGCTAGATCTGGGCGAGGCTCGACCTTGCCGTCACGACCCAGGCTTCGACGAGGTCGGCCTCGCCTCACCCAGTAGCGGCGAGGCTGACCTCGTCGACGCGGCCTAGGCGTCAGTGAGGTCGGCCTCGCCTCTGCTGGGCCTCGCCTCGCCCAGTAGCGACGAGGTCTGGCCGGCCACCAGTCGCCGGACAAGCTAGAGGAAGAAATCAGAAAAAAATGATTAAAAATTGAAAAAAAAATAATAAAAAATTGTCACGTTAGCATTGGCTGGACGGCCGGCGGCCACGTCAGCGCTGGCCAGCCAAAAATAGCCGGAAGGACTGAATTGGCAAGAATTAAAAAAGTTTAGGACTGAATTGACAAACTTAAAAGGTTTAGGACTGAATTGGCCGCCGTACAATAGGTTTAGGACTTTTTTGATAATTTTCCCCGTTAAATGAAGTCCCCATATGATCATTCGGATGTATATAGGGAAGAGAGATGTAGACTATGATCTTTTGTTGATCAAGACGATTTTCGTTGATTCTCAAGTCGAACGAGGACCATCGCTCACCCCCAAACCATACATTAGCGGGCTATGAATTACATAGAGCAATTCGCTCCCCGATAAATGTATTCATAGTAGTTCCGTCGTTTGTTTCCGAAAAAAGAAAAGTGGGACACAAAGGGATGCTGGATGTTCAACCAATCTGAGACATGTGATTTCCACCTTGAGAATAGAAGAGTTAACAAGCGCACAGATTCAACCAGAGATTAGCATTGGGTATTAGTGATTTGCCCTATGAATCAATCAAGATTGATACTCTAATATTAGTTGTGGATTAGGTTGTATCGGAAAATCGACCTTCACTATACTTAGGTAGTTATAATGTCTTGCTAGAGACCGCTTATGACTTGTGGACCAAAAAGAGTTTTGAGCACACTGTTAATGTTTAGTAAATCCACAGGGTCGCACACAATAGCGAACGGACTTAATATTTTCTGTGCGCCTAGATCTACTTAAGAAGTAGATTTAATTTATTCTCTCATTTAAATTATCTATGCGGTCGTGCGCGTTATGAGATAACGATTAAATGTACGATTAAAAGTGGATGGTTTGGCGGGCCCAAATCGCCCGGCCTACTTCTTTTAATTCCGCTGGATAATGAGGCTGTATAAATAGATAGAGAATCGTCCTCTGTCTAGAGTTTTTCGACAGAGTATCAAAAATCAAAAGGCGTTCAAGAAAAAAGAACTTCAAGATCTTTCGCTAGCACGTGGATCGTTGGAGAATTCCGTTCGTGTGTGTGGATACCGGTAGAGGCGCAACACTTGGGGCGCTAATCCAGACACAATCGGCTGCTGATTTATCTTCGATCTGCAAAAGGTACGTTTCGAAATTCCTTTTCGATTTCAATATACACATGAATCCTGTCTAGGGTTCTATATTCCGCTGCGTTGTTTTTCGTTAATGAACCCAACACTGGATTGATCAAGTACCATTTCCCATTTTACAACTTTGGGCTCACTAGAATCCCAAGTGCTTTAGAAAGCTGGAGTTCAATTGAGCACTTCTGAACCCTCATAGAAGGTCCCAAAGTCTACAGTGGGCAATTTCTTCGGTTCAAACCGGATGACACTGCTCCGGTACTAATTTGTGATGGGCCTACTGGAGGAGTCCAATACTGGGCCCGAAAAAGAGCGGAGCCCGCCGGAAAGCCCAATGGGCCCAACCGGTCCTGGAAACGAAGGACCGGCAAGCCCAACAGAGGGCGATAGCGAGAGCCCGACCCTGCGACCCGGACCTGTACAGTCGCATCTCCGAATTTCCAGCAAATAAGGAGGATACATGAGGAGACACGAAATCAAGTAAGCCCATCATCGAAGGGGGTTGCTCCATGATCCCACCACCCTCCGAGGTATTAAGGAACGCTAGGCCATCTAAGTAAATGTAAATAGTGTAGAAACAACCCGTTTCATGCTGACTTGAGCGTCGGAGGGTGCGGTGCGCAAAGAGATGAGATGGGGAGATCTGCAGATCACAAGAGATACATGACCCATTCTGAACTTGGGTGCTAACAAACCCATTTTCTGAAGTTGGGTAAGACACCATCTTCATATTCTAGTCCATGTTCTTATTGAAACCATTCGCTGTCCTGTCTAACAAAGCCATTTCCTGATATTGGGTGGGTTCCTCTGACCAGATTACTGTCCAAGAGGAGGGTTCTTCTAAGTTCTAGATGGTCCAAAGCTGGTTCCGAGTTTCCACGAATGTTGCTGAGAAGGCACTTGCAATACACAAAGCAGAATCCCACTTGAGCTCGAATTGTGGGGTTTTGACTTCGCTATTCCTAGTGCCTTGGTCAAATCTCACGCGTGGTCCAACTCCCAAGCAGTCCACCCCAAGTCTTGAACCGGTCAATTCTCAGCTGCCAATTTACGCTCACTGACTTTCGTGAACAAGATAAATCCCCATCCCTCCGCAAGCCCAAGCGCAAGCACGCCTCTTTTCGCTCTAGAGAACGCAAGCCATCGTCCTCCCCAAAAAGCTGTTCGGAAAAAAAAAAACCATGCAAGTCCTGCTCGAGAAGCCGTCCCAGAGGCCGCGCCTCCAGCAGAGAACCGTCTCGTTCGCCGGGGATAACCGGGGCAGCCGCAGCCGCGGGTGCTCCTCGCCGGCGGCGTCCCCGCGGCGCCGGCCGGCCTGCACGTGCTCGAGGAATCCCGGGTCGGTCCAGTGCGGCCGCCACGGGTACGTCGTGCCCTACGAGAGGGCGGTGACGAGGAACCAGGCGAACAAGGAGATTCTGCGGAGGGCCTTGACGCCGCCGGCTCGCCGGTTCAGCCTCCGGAGGTGGAGCTTCAGGCCGACGCCGAGCAGGCTCTCCGCCATGTCGACGGCTTAAGAGTTGCTTAGACTAGGGCGTTTCTCCCGTGTCGTCGTTTTCACATGTTCTGCCCCCGAGGAGGTGGATCGACGGACGGAGTTCCATGTAAATTGCATCAATTTTGATCCCTTTTTTTACTTTCTTTTCTAATGTTTTGGTCCGGATCGGATGGCTGCTTTCGGAATTGGTCTTTCTTAAGGAGAAATCAGCGCAAGCGAGGCAATATCGTTTGTGGCATTTAAGTTCGTTGTTTTGACAAATCTAAAGTGCACACGAAATTTGAATATTCTCGGGTCCGGACAAACTTGGGGTTTGCGAATTTTGCCAATATTTTCCTTTTCATCCCCTTCTATTTTATACAACCACGTTTAAAATTCGACCCGAACTTAAAAAGAAAATTATTGAGTCGATGACTTGCGCACTCGACATATTAGATTCGGAATTTTTATATATATTTTTTAGGTACAATAAAGATTTTAGGGTAGGTTTCTAGTTCCGAAGATCATGGAGTTTTTAACGGAAAACATAATTTGTTGTTTTCAGTTTCCGGAAAGTAAAAAAAGAAAAAAAAAACCAGGATTTTGTGCTGATGGGGGTCAGTCTCGTAATTATCACCGCGATCGCGCACCAAATCCTGGCCCAGGATAGAGATGCCCTCAAGACCAAACACCACCGGCGGGCCCCACCCAACCATCTTCCGCCACGTATGACCCGGAAGGAAGGGCCCGGATCGCCGAGCCCCGTGTGCGTCGCGAAGCACTGGATCCACGCCGAGGGCGGATCCCAGCAGCAACCGAAGTTCGGAGACGATGCAGGAGGAGGTGCGCACACTCGAGCAAAGCAGAGCAAAATCTCACGGGATTCCCACCGAGCCACTCCTCCTCCACCGCTCTCGCTCCGTCCGTCGCCCCCGCGCGCGCGCATCCATGCGAACGCCCGTGCCCGTGGCGATCGGCCCATGGTCCTCGTAGATCGAGCATGGCGAACTACCTGGCTCAGTTCCAGACGATCAGGAGCTCCTGCGATCACCTCGTGATTGCCGGTGAGCGTCCCCCCTCCCTCGCTCGCTCTCTCGCTCGCTCTCGGCAGCGATTCGTGTCGTCGCGGCGCGTGATCTTCTTCTCTTTCTTTTTCTCTCCCTGCTTCGAGTTCGATTGTGAGCTCAGATGCGCTCGCGAAGGGTTGTTGTTCGATTTCCCCGGGCGCTGCCTACTGTTGGATTTGAATCGGTGCTTTGGAAATGGAGGCGCTCGGTCGCGATCCGTAAAAACCGTTTGCTTAAGATCGCGCGAGATTGAATCGTCTTCGTTCGCACTCCGTGTGTGGTGTACCCTGCCCAAACGGCTTACTTTTGCTTCATTCTATTTGGAATTGTTTGATTTGATAGCTCTGCGCTGGGCGTCATTGTTTCGATGGCGCATTGTACTTGAGAACTGAACTGGCAGGTGATATACTATGCGGTGAATGTCCGGGAAGTGTTGCCACTCTGTAATTTGTTCTCTTGTCAATTGAATTGTGAAGTCATTCGATTTCTCGCAGTCGTGGCAGCGAAACTTCTTTTGCTGGACTTTTTAGCGGGTAGAAGATTCGTGTCATCTAAAATGGGCGTTCTGTAAGAACCGGATCATATACGAAACAAGTAATATTGTCTCGTTATCTGCAATTCCCTCGTTCTTTATTTTTTTTCTCCGGAGGGAGAAACATGAGCATAATCAAGCATCGTCTTTTTCATTTTTAGAAAGTTGCAGAATTTAGGGAGGAATGTATCTTTGCTTGGTTGATCCAGGCTTAAGTTGAGACTGTTCATGCAGTTCTTTGATTAAAGTTTTTACGATTCTGCTTCTGAGTATAGGTTTGAGCTTCTGTGCATGATAAGTTATCTTGTTTAATCTTATGTGGGCTTCATCAATATGTCGGCTAGTTTTCCCAGCGTCATCAATTTACCTTCATCCACGTTTATGTTTTAATTTTAAATGTCATGAGTATTCTCATCGGTTCTCCTACTGTCTCTGCATTAACTTTTTTACTCATTAGGGGTGACCTTTCTTTTATGTGTCTTCTGATCTAAATTACTCTGAACTAACTTTCAGTTGAAGATGTGAGTGACTTGTGGCCAACTATCAAGAATGCATTTGAGGAGAGACTACCTTTTAAAAGAGCTACTTTGAATAACAAGACCCGTAATCCTGTGTCTGTCGAGAACTTGCCTGCTGAATTCATCCTGACGACTGATGCAAGACTTCGCAGCCGCTTTCCGCAGGAACAATCTTTGTTTTGGTTTCGGGAGCCATATGCTACCGTGATTCTTGTGACCTGTGAGGTGGCTCTTCATCCCTTGCCTCATCCTATCGAACCATTTATCTTTGCCTTTTAAGCTTTATGAGCTTTCTTGACATATCATGATGACGAACTATGTAATTGTCCAAATCCTGGTTTGAAGCTACAAGAAGGTGCACATCATTTAATTGATATTGGGTTATTTTGAACGAAGTAAACAATGTTTGCAGGGCCTGCTTCATCACAGTGATTGTTACTTTCAGATTTATTGGAATTTACATGATCAGTGGCATTACTGCATGTATATGTAGATGTGATTGAGTATATAGCCTGATGAACGAAGTTGCTGTTTGGTTGACAGCATGAAAGGCCACCTCATAGGAACTTTGAATGCAGAGCTTGAGTTACTTTTTGCATTGAATTTGCATTGTCAGTCCAAGCTTCTGTACTTGTGCTATTTATGGAAGCTTTTCTTGTAATTCAACACTTTCCAGCAATTTCGTCTGTTGACTTCCCACATACATAGGTTGTGTGTGTGTGTGTGTGTGTATCTGAAAATGCTTCGGACCGGATTCGGAAAGCATAATAGTGGCCATTCAGGATTTAGTGCCGGCTTTCTTCATGTTCTTAAGTTTGCTGGTGGAACATGCCTTGATGCCAAATTACCCTTTTGCAGGATCTTGACGAGTTCAAAACCATCCTGAAACCACGGCTGAAACTAATTGTACAGAATGATGAGAGAGAATGGTTTATTGTGTTTGTGTCCAGAGCTCATCCAACTAATGATCAGGCCACTAAATTGGCCAAAAAGGTATATGCCAGGCTCGAAGTTGATTTCAGCTCCAAGAAGAGAGAAAGGTATTAATTATTTCCTGTAATACCTCTCAGTTTCTACTTAACAAAACCAGAGCAGCAAGAAAGAACGTGATTAAGCAGTATCCCTCTGTTTACTTATGCTTCTTATTAGGGCTTTTTTTCTATTTCTAGCTCTTGAAACTCATTTTAGAAGGTCGATAAGTATACATATGTCACCTGGAAGTTCTTTTACTTAATCACCAATCTCTATTGCAATTATGAATGAATGTGGCATGGATGTCTCCCTGGTGTGTGACTATGTCATTGTCACTTGAGCACTTATCATTTCTTGAGGCTAAGATTGACTCTCTCTCTCTCTCTCTCTAAGTCCAAGGAGTAATTTTTCTCGTGACCAGTTGCAAGTTCGTCTGTTATTCTTCTCTTCTTTTTTACTGGGTTCCAAAGTCACTGTCAGCCTTTACCATGTTATGAGATTTGAACATGTCCTCGCCTCAGGTGCTGCAAATATGACATACACGGTCCTGAAGCGAATTTCTGGGAAGATTTGGAATCGAAAATTGTAGAGTCCATCAGGAATACCCTGGATAAGCGTGTTCATTTTTACGAGGATGAGATACGGAAGCTCAGTGAACAACGATTCATGCCGATTTGGAACTTCTGTAATTTTTTCATATTGAAGGTTTTTCCCTTCTCAAAGTTGTGGACCATTGTTATCAAATGAAGTGTAACTTTAGCTTAAGTGAGTTGCCTTGTTTTGATTCTACCTGTTGCCTGCATACCTTTTATCTTGCATGTATCAATTTTTTGCATTTGCACGATCATTCTATCAAAAGTCTTAGGTTTATTAGTCTTATCCATTCATCTCAATTCAATTATGAGGCGCGTAGTACTTAATGCAATTACTAGGCACATCACTCAGAAATTTCATGTCTTCTAGTGCCTGTTCTTCCAAATCAATTCAAACTTTCTCTGCAACCTATTCTTGCAATTTCCTTTTTCTTTTTAATTTTTTGTAATGGTTAACAGGAGAGCTTGGCTTTTATATTTGAAATGGCTCAACTTCATGAAGATGCATTGCGTGAGTATGATGAACTAGAACTCTGCTACTTGGAAACAGGTGCGTATTCCACGAATGCCTTGTTGATACTTTCTATGTCACTGATGAGAAACATGTCTTTGTTGACTGGATTTTCATATAATGGAGGCATCTTATTATTCCGATGGATTGCTATGGGGACCTGACTCATCTATTTCTTGTTTTTTTTTTCTACCTGTATAACTTGCGACACATTACCGAAAATTTGGCTCTCTATCATAATTTATGTGATGAGAAGGACAGGATAGAATACAAGTCGAAAAACTGCCTTGAATATCAGATTTTTGGCTTAGTATCTACATGGCGTTGGCACCAAATATATGATCTTCATTTAGTTATATAAAAGGCAATGTGTTATCTTTTGGTGCATGGACATCAGCCATTGTGAGGATGGATATCCATTGTGATGGCATTACTTGTAAAAATAGTCGGCATAGATTCTTGTCATGTCTGCAAAAACAGAGGGAGCCTACGTATGGTGGTCCTTTTAAAGATCCTTGCTCACCTCTGCACTATGATCAGTCTTATAGCTGTTAATGTAAATGCAGCCAACATGACTGCAAAACAGAGGGAATTTGGAGGATTAGATAAGGGTGATGATCAAGCGGCACTCCTCAATCCCGGAAATAAGCTGCTCACGCAGATTGTTCAAGATGACTCATTCAGGGAATTTGAGTTTAGACAATATCTCTTTGCCTGTCAATCAAAGGTGTGCAATTCTTTACTAATTTGATTCCTCTTCTTCTGATGCTGAAGTAGAATGGACTTCTTGTTTGCTGAAAGTTTTTTTTTTTTGTTCATAAGATGTTTGCTGCTTCTTTAAAGGATTTATTTATTTGGTTTTGCTGTTTCTAACTGACATATCTGTCACTGCAGCTTTTATTCAAACTTGGTCGGCCATATGAAGTTGCATCGAGGGGTTATTCGTTTATAATAAGCTTCTCAAAGACCCTGGCAGTATATGAAGTACATAGATTCATCTATTTTTCAATTGACTTACATTTTGAATTGTAGAGTATTTGCTCTGTATTTCTTTCTTCCTTACCTCCTGGTCTATGGGAACTCTTTGCAGAGTATACTACCATTTTGTATGCGTGAAGTGTGGGTAGTGACTGCATGCTTGGCTTTAATTAGAGCAACTTCCTCTCATTACAAAGATGGACTTGTCTCTTCCGAGGTAGAAAAGGAGTTCTACCGTCTTCAGGGTGATCTATATTCTCTATGTAGGATTAAGGTCAGACTTTTATATGTGTTCTTTTTTATAAATGTAACAAATGCCGATTGATACTTTTAACAAGTTGGAAATCATTTAGTGTATAGGTGTTAGCATTAGATCTTGCCATCATTGACACCAGCTAATAGTTTATAGTACTTGGCAAGAATTTTGAGGACCGTGAATGTTTGACTAAAGCAATTGATTTGTTTTGCTGCAAAGAAGAAAAGAAGAGTTGGGAAAATTGGGTATTTCAGAGATTACTCACTCCTTTTTTCGGCCAAAACCAGAGACTTATGCTTAATATGCTGGATAATGAGATCTTTGTATAGAGAAGCCTTTCAATTCTTTCACAGCTCTTCTGGGACATATGTTATAACCATTGCATCCTTCTTTTCTCTCACTCAAGTTAAGTATTGCCAATGAGATTCTATACTGAATAGCATGATTGATGGCAGTTTATGAGGCTGGCATATTTGATTGGATATGGGACGAATATGGAAAGAAGTCCTGTCAACAGGTAGGAGCTTGAATTCCCAGGATAAGTATTATCATATATATCAGCTGCATTACTGCCCTCATCTGGAGCATAATTGTCCATTTGGCTGTTGTAAATTTGATGTCATCCCTATTTTATGCAGTGCCTCGCTCAGTATGCTACCTTGGCCCAAACCTGCAATTTGGCCATCTATTCCACCAGATGCTTCATCTGAGGTGCTCATTAAAGAAAAGGCAAGCCATGACCTGGTTTATTAGCTAGTAAACCATACAGTAGACACGTATTTCAATTTGTTTTAGCTAAACTGGTAATGTTGTGGATGAGAATATGGCACTTTAAGGTGATTATTTGTCTAATGATTTTGTTTTGAGAGCAATATACAATTTTAACCACTTGTACACAGCGACATACCCGATTGTTTACTCAGTGTAAGATGATAGTGGATTGCAATTTTTCACACCTAGTCAAGATATATTTTAATAACTAGGAAACATGTGGTAGATTCGCGATGCTTTATAAATTGCAGTGTGTTCTCAAAATCAACTGAATGAGCATCAGGAGGCAGATTTTGTGGAACTTTGTTTGCTTTAGATTATTTATTTTTGTTCGAAATCAACAGGCTCTTTTAAGGCATACAAGAGCTTTGAATGTGTGTCACTGGGTTGATTGGGTAATCTGAATGTGTTGTGTTATAGCATGCTTTATTCCTCCATATTAATTATTGCATGAGGCTCCATGTCCAGGATAATATCAAAATATTGTTTCCAGAAAGAATAATACATCTAAGAAAATTCTCTCTTCAACTTGCTGTTGAGTATTATGGATTTCTTTTCTGTTTTAAAGGAACGTCTTTGTGGTAGAACATGCAAATTATAAAGTAGGAGAACCATTTAGATATACTGCTTGACAAGCCTTCTATGACTTTTCATAGTGCTCATTTTGGACTCTGCATCTTCTCAGTTGCTCCAAATGGCATTCTGAGTCCACTTCAATGTATGAAATTGATGGTCATGATTGATTTCTTACAGATCATTCTACAAGCTAGTCCTAGAGTCAAGCACTTTGGTATTCACAGGAAGCAGTTGCCCCTTGAACCTTCAGTATTGCTGCGTGAGGCTAACCGTCGAAGAGCTTCTCTATCTGCTGGAAACATTTCTGAAATTTTTGATGGTCGCCCGGGTTTTGTTGACGGGTAATGAATTTGTGGTTATTTACCAACTTTGTGGCACTGTTTTGTTTTGTTTTGCGTGGCTTTCTCATCATTCCAATTTGTCAACAGGTTGGGTACAGATGTATCTTTAAAAACTTCCCCATCAAATGAAGCTCCCGCAGCCATTATGTCACGAACAAACTCATCACCAGGATTTGAGAGCTCAATCGACAGGCCTATGAGGCTTGCGGAGATTTATGTTGCAGCAGAACATGCTCTTCGCAATACTATATCGAGTCCAGATCTTTGGAAATCTTTCTCATCTTTGGAGGATTTCGAGGTATAACCACCAGCATGTACTTAAATTCTTGCATTGCTAAGCACGATCTTGCCTTAGCATTTATTAGTAGCTTTATGTCATTTTATCTTTCGTTCACTTGCTTGCTGTTTTCATTACGAGCGTTTTCCAGTATTATGTTTTTCTGTTTATAAACCTTAGTTTTGCAAAACTTATGAGGTATGTTGGTAATTTCTAATGGGAAGCTCTTCCTTTTCCGGACCCATCTTAAGGGGGTTTAAAAGAGGAAAGGAACTCTTTTTAGTTTCTCATTCTTAAAAGTTGATCATGATAGGAGAAATATCTGGAGCTAACCCAAGGTGCTGCTGACAATTTCCATCATTCCTGGTGGAAAAGGCATGGAGTTGTCCTTGATGGTGAAATAGCTGCTGTCTGCTTTAGGAATGGAAATTTTGACCTAGCTGCAAAGTCTTATGAGAAGGTTTGCGCTCTTTATGCTGGTGAAGGATGGCATGATTTATTGGCTGAAGTTCTGCCCGACCTGGCCGAGTGTCAGAAGATACTAGATGACCAAGCGGGCTACCTATCTTCTTGTGTGAGATTGCTTTCATTGGAAAAAGGTTTATTCTTGACCAAAGAACGTCAGGCCTTTCAGTCTGAAGTGGTTCGTTTGGCTCACAGTGAAATGAAGAATCCTGTTCCTCTAGACGTTTCATCACTGATTACATTTTCTGGAAATCCTGGCGCTCCACTGGAATTATGTGATGGTGATCCGGGCACTCTATCCGTGACCGTTTGGAGTGACTTTCCGGATGATATAACTCTTGATTCGCTTAACCTCACCCTGATGGCTACAAATAATGCTGATGAAGGAGCTAAGGTGTGTCTTATTAAGTAGATGATTTTCATCATTAGTTGTCCTCAGAGGGAGAAATATTAGGCTCACAAAGGATGCTATTGACCCCAATCTTTTATTTGTTTATCAGGCATTGAAAAGCTCTGGCGCAATCATTCTGAATCCTGGTAGGAACACTATCACCCTAAATTTACCCCCACAAAAGCCAGGTTCCTATGTCTTGGGAGTTCTCACTGGACAGATTGGGAAGTTGAGGTTTAGATCTCATGGTTTTTCCAAGGGTGGCCCTGCTGACAGTGACGATTTTATGATCTATGAGAAACCAACAAGACCAATTTTGAAGGTAATGATTCTGTACTGAATAGAATTCCCAAAAATATGCATGGCTATTGTGTCAGGACAAAATTGGGACTTGGTCACATACTTCTGCTTTTTTTCTTGTGCATGTTCTGCTAAATATTCACAGGAGGACATGACCTAAGGATGGTATAATTGATTTGTTTCTAGAATCATAAATTGCTGAAATAGTGTCTCTTTTTGTTAGGTTTCCGATCCAAGGCCTCTGGTTGATCTTACCGCATCTGTTTCATCTGCTTTGCTAATAAACGAGCCGCAATGGGTTGGAATAATAGTACAGCCCATCGACTACTCTTTGAAAGGTGCTGTCCTTCATATTGACACTGGTCCAGGTCTGAAGATCGAGGATTCATATGCCATTGAGATGGAGAGCTTTAACCATGAGCTGCAGAATACTGCTAATATAAGGCAAGAGGATGGTGCTTGGGAAAAGGGTTCTTCAAACGGTTATCATAAGAATTTGGAGCAGTTGATACTCCAAAATGGTCGAATAGAGTTCCCAGAATGGGCGAGCAGCATGACTTCTATTCTGTGGATTCCAATTCGAGCCATCAGTAGTGAGCTCGCTAGAGGATCATCTTCAGGTTCCTAATTGTTAATCTTTGTGTAGTTCAGTATCCATGCAAATGTCTCTATATATGTGTTACCTGTTTGTTTTATCCGGAAGCAGAGTGTTGCATAATTGATTTTGCATTTCTTGCATTGTGATTGAGGACAGTCAACCCCCAGAAGCAAAGCATTGTAGATGGGATGAGGACAATAGCTTTGAAACTTGAATTTGGAGTGTCTCGCAACCAGATATTTGACAGGTATTATTCTCCATCACATTCTCATAGTTTCATTCATCATGTCCCTTACATCCTGGATCCTGTGCCACTTACCCTTGCCCTAGTAATCTTTTTCTAAATTGTGCCGCAGGACCATAGCTGTGCACTTCACCAATCCTTTCCATGTCAGCACACGCGTTGCAGATAAAGGCAATGATGGTATCTTGCTCCTTCAGGTATTTTATTCTTCAAACTTTCGGCAGCATTGATTGATTGTTAGGACTATGCAGCATGCCTTACAACTTATATAGCTCTCTCAAGAGATATACTTTTGGGTTGGGCTCAAGGATAAGGGCTCTTTTTCATTGAAGATTGAGGGATGGCTAGTTTTCGCACTGCATTGACAGAATCATGCTATAGATTGGCCGACTATCTTAATAGCTACCTGAACTTCTGAATGAAGAATTGGTCAATTAGCTTGGCAGAACACTTTTTGGTTATGGGTCAATCAAATTTGAAGTTGAGATCCGTTTATAACCGGGCATCCTAAATTTGGAACTTCTTTGATTCACCAGTTAGGCTACATTAATTGCGATCATGTGAAGATTAGTCTCTCTCTCCCTCTCTCTCTATGACACATACACACAACCGTGCGAGTGGGAAGGGGGAAGAGGAATGTGGGAGGGGGTTAGCAGGCAGATACACGATAAGTGATTGCCAGACTAACACATGAAATAGGTTTTTTTTGAAACTCGTCCTGAATCCTTGTAAAAGGATGATTAGTATACAGGAGTTGCTCCACAAACTTAAATATAAAAAAATCATATAGATTAGTCACCCTACAGTATAAAGTAGGAGATTCTTTTGACTACTTTTCTAATTACTTGCTGTGCAACATCCAGGTTATACTCCAATCGCAAGTAAATGCCACATTGACTATCTATGATGCTTGGCTGGATCTTCAAGATGGATTTGTACATATTGGAGAAGATGATGATGGATGTGTACATATTAGAGAAGATGATGGAAGACCTACTTTAGAATTTTTTCCTCTCATCATCTCTCCAAACACTCGTGCAGGGATCCTCTTCAGTATATGTACGGAGAAAATAGTTGGAGGTATAAGATTCAGCTTCTCTTTCATTTTTCCTTTTGAAGAGCCTTAAGTTTTAATATCTATTATGATTAGACCCTTTTTCCTGGTCAAATAAATGATGATATGAAATTTAAGATAGAAGCTTGAAGTTCTCACATAGGCGATTGTAAAATTACAAGGATAATGTACCCTCTCTCCTATCGTATGATTTAGTGTAACTTGAAGCTAAGTTTTGATTTGGGGAGTTTCATTGTTGTTCAAAGGGAAATCATTTTTATGATTTTACATGCTGTGTTCCATGGTTCTTTTGGTTTACAGATCATATGGAGGCATGGCGAGAGAGTATACTTAATATCAAATATGGAATTTCTGGTGATCGCACTATTGGTGCACACCCACCTGTTTCAGAAGACTCCAACAGACTTGGATGTGATGGTCGGGATTTGATCTTTAGGAGTGCTCTTTCTTTGCAGCGGCCTGTGCTTGATCCGTGTTTGGCTGTCGGTTTTCTGCCTCTTCCTTCTAGCGGGCTTAGAGTTGGACAACTTGTTGCAATTAGATGGAGAATCGAAAGGTTGAAGGATTTTGAGGAAATTGATACCTTGCAACACCACAATGTAAGTCAGCAATACAGATGATCTTCACAAAGAAAACTAAGATACTTGGAGGATTTAAAAAACAAGGTTTTTGGACCTCTCTTATTAAAGTCGCAGTTACAAGTAAAAAGAGCATATGCTGCACCTATTCTTCTCTCATTTGATCTTGCTTTAGTTAAATTGGTTTCCGTTTCTCATCACCTGTTCTTCTTTGAATGATGTATTCGTAGGATGTCAAGAATGACTACAAGTTGGTTAGCAAGACAATGAAATAGCTAGCCAATTAGATATATTATGGATTATCTTAGTTGATGGTGCACAAGTTTCAAATTTATATTCCACTATCTAGTTCCATTCTCGGCTGGCTCTCACCAACCTCCGGAAGTCCTTGTTTAGTGCATGGTGTACTGGTTTTTTGAAAGCTTGGAAGGAATACAAAAGGAGAATTTATTGCTTTAATGCTAGTCAACCTCTCCATCAAGTTTACTAAACTTTATAAACCTTAAAAAAAATCATTAAGAGTATTAGTTATTTCTTTTGTTCTGTTTTGACAAAATATGAGGATTAGTTAATTTAAATCTACAAACTAGAGGAGTAGGCTGTAGATTTCTGTTGTTCCTCTTATTTAATTACATATTTGCTTAAAAGCTAAAGGATACCCATTCATGAGTCTAGACATCAGGGAGTCGTATCACATATTGAGTAGCTTATAGCATGCAAAGAACCTGGGTCTAAAATCACGTTTCAGTGTAGCAAGTGTCGTTGCACTGAACAGCTACTTTAAATAGTTTCAAAATGGTTCTATCATTATCCAATTTACTTTCATATGACAGGATGAGGTCTTATATGAAGTCAGTGCAAATTCTGTGAATTGGATGATTGCCGGCAGGAAGAGAGGGCATGTCTCTCTATCTCCAAATCAAGGTTTGAAGTCCCGCCTTTTTGCTGTTAGTTATCTCGAGTAATTTTTAGGTAGAGTAACTTATCATGCGCCGCCAATCTGTTTTCACGGCAGGTTCCAGAATAATCATCTCCATATTATGCGTGCCACTGGTGGCTGGTTATGTTCGTCCCCCACAACTAGGGCTGCCAAACATCGACAAAGCAAATATCAGTTGCAATCCCGCGGGTCCTCACCTGGTCTGCGTCTTGCCTCCGGCCCTCAGCTCCTCATTCTGTATCCCAGCATGATTTCCTCACCTGCTCCTCCGTTAGTCGGCTCCTCAACTCAGTCGTGCCACTTCCGATACCTGTAGGATTTTTTTCATTCAAACAGAGTTAAACGAGATAAAGAGGGTGAGTAACTATTAGAAATTTTACAGGATTCAAGATTTTGTAAATCCTTTTTCTTTCGTCGGTTGTTCAGGGAACGAAAAGCGTAGCTGAATTTATCGCGTGAGGTAGTTATTCAGGCGTTCTAGGTCTCAGCCACCTTGTACTTCCTGGTTCTGTGTACAGCGGGAATTTTGCCGTCCTCTTTGTTGTACAACACTTTTTGAGTAAAGTGTGAACGAGGCAAAAAGAAAACTCTACTTCTGGTTTTTCCACGCATCGACACTGTGGAAGTCCTGATATGAATGATAAATTGATCATCCCACTTTTCAGTTGTCCAAACTTGTGCAGAATGGAATTTCGACAGGCACTATAAATTTGCATAGCTGCACGTAAGAGTTAATAATTTATCCCCCAAAAATATGATTAAAAACAATGCAATAAGACCATGCACTATTTGGACAACTACGAGGGTAGAGTCCCCAATCCAAGATTGCTTTTGAAGCCGGATTGACTACTGTGTTGATAATGTTAAAATCCCTTCAAATTTGATCTTCCTTTCGGCTTCCGAACTCCATAGACGCTGGTCTTTTAGAAGCAATGCCACATTTCCTGCGACCTTCGTATTCCATAAAGGAGCTAAAGCTGAACGTCACCATTCGTTTGAGCACGTAAATGATCTGGCGAAAGCTTTGCCATGAGTGATTTCCGAAAAAGAAACGAAAACAAGAAAAGAAAGTGAAAAAAAAAAGGTCCCACCGAGATTTGAACTCGGGTTACTGGATTCAGAGTCCAATGTCCTGACCACTAGACCATGGGACCCTTGTTGATACTGACTTGACCACATTTTGTTAAATATATATTCCAGGGTAGAAGATAATTTTTTTTTTATGTCGGTCAGCAATCCGCAACTATCACAAAGGACAAAATGGCTGTTGCCTGGGTAATTTCGCGTCACGTATTATCGATCGAATCCCTAGCATATTGCTGCTTATGCAGCACGACGTGGTTTGTATGTTTGTTACGTAGAAATTGAATGATTTGGAAAATATTATGGCATAAGCAATCATTGATGATAGGTAATAACGCAATTCACTCTCGATGAGCGAGCAATGAAACTTGAAATGCACCACGGACACGCTCTTGTTTTTTAACTCGTAAATGTTAATCACATTTAGGTTTTTACTCGGTGTTTAACCCGGTTTACTCCATTAATATGGTATTCATGCGTTGAGAATTATGGAGCTGAGAAGGGATTTATTTTTTTCATAAATAAATAAGAAATAACAATAACACTGGAAGACACCAGAACAATCTTCCATCCATTGAGAATAATCAGGCAACTCTTAGGGAATTTATTTTTTATATCTTTTTTGCCAGAACATGGAATTTATTTCGCAAAATTTGCGATTTCCCGCAACTTCTTTAGTCTGTCTTACATGATACATCGTAACGTTAGCGATTTCTAGTGAAAGTTGGCCAAAAATATTTCATTAGAATTTTGCGCAAAGATTTAGGACTCAATTAATCAAATTGAAAAGTTTAGGACTGAGTTGGTGTCCGCACAATAGATCTAGGACCATTTAGATAATTTCCCCCTTAATTAAGCAACAACTCCTAGCTATACCCTCATAAATTCAGGTCATGCACCACACTACAACGATATAACGCTACACCGTGAATCATTAACAACTCGTCGTCAAATGATATGGATTGAAAAAAAAATTAGCTTGTTCGTAGGGCTAAGATATACAATATTTTCCGCGCCACACTCTAAAGGTCTAAAAAAGATTCCGTGTATAACTCTAAGCAATAAAACTTAGACATTTGATACCAATAACGAAAGCTACATTAATGGACTCCGCAGAGTGATACGTCCAACCACATTACTGCAAGAAGGAACATTTCGGGTCCACCGACTCGACCCAAATGGTGATTTCAATGCTATCCATGGATGTGTTTTTAAATCTGATTTGACACGACTTTGATTAGACCTGACCCATGAATTTCAGTAGTATTAGATCTCTGGCTTAGGGTTCGTAGATCACCGGCTCATCGTAATTATTTCAACCCTAACTGGTCGTTCCGAATCATGAACCTCTCATCTTGACTCGATGTAGCCGGGTCCAGATCCTACCAGCATGGATGGACCGCACTGATGTGGGTAGTTGATGCTTTAATATGATTAATGTTTTCGACCAAAAAAAAAACATAATTAATGCTACCTGATTTGGATCGTGATATGGCGAGCATGGTCGTATTTCATCTTTGAGTGACCTTAAATTATGCAAAAAGGGCATGCAAAATTGGGAGTGTGGGGCTTGTGAATTGTCCAATCACTTTTGCTTTTAGTCAGGCTAGAGAGCGATATCATTAACTTGAATTAGCCCTTTGAAAAATCATGATGTTCCACCATTATGGTGCTGTTCGCCTTAAGTCTCGGAGGGGGAAAAAGGAGTAACCTTAACCAATCCCAGCACATGCCCTAAATTCGACTTTATGAGAAAAGCAAAATGGAAATTCTGGAGGTTGCTTGCTTTGGCCAGGGGATTTTTGAACTTTTTTCTCCCTCCATACCCATTTCATTTTAAGTTTAATCTTGTTCGAAAAGGTAAACCTCATGTTACTCTAATATTGATTCAAAATATCAATTGATCCCTATATGAATGGATTTTGTTAACAAATACGTGAACGTCACGAAACATTCATATAAGGGAAGTTTTCAATTCGCTGTCTTCTTCGATGCATCAAATCAAATTAATTATTTATTATAAGACCCAAGAAAAATTATATTTTTATGGGATTATTAATCTCGGATTCTTGCGCGATCAACAACTGTTCGCGTATCTTTTGTTTGGGGGCAATCTTGATTGTGAAAAAAGACAATATAGCCAAGGTTAAATTACCGCTTGATTTTCATCTATTCACTTGAAATAAGGTTCCCCCATGATTCGCTTTCACCCTCAAAAAGCAAGTCGAATGTATTATTCTATTCTTTCTTTGCACAGCCAAAATTAAGATTCCAACTCGTCGCCTCTCAAAATTTGAATGCTTCGCCATCAAAGAATCCAAATTTGCAGATGAATAAAGATTTCAGGATGGCGACTTGATAAAAGCAGGACCACCACCCCCCCCCCCCCCCTCATCACGATGCACAACTTCGCACCCACCACCACCAGAGAAGTGACATTCCAACACAACATGTCCTTTGCGAAAGAACCATCGCAAGCTTTCTCCAAAGTTGGTGGTGGCACCATCCATCAAATTCAGATCAAATCAAGGTCTTGATTCAACGATCTCCACCATGCCTTCCCTATATCTCGTGTTCTATCGCAAAACGGCATCGACTCCCTCTCCATTCACAAGCGGGCTATTATCTAACATTGATACGGAGGACAAGAAGAACCAAGAACAGTGACATTAATGTTTTGTAGGCATTAACAAATGTCTACTACAGAAGAAACATGTGCCCCTGCCTGATCTCCTCCTGCAGTTCCCTACTATTCATCTGGTTTGGCCTTGTCTCCCCAGACCTCAAGTCAACCAAAAGACAAAGAAAGTAAAAAAGGAAGAAAAGACTATTTGGCTATTTGCTTGGTGTCTAAACTAAACCAATATATAATATTTCCCCATCTTCATTATTCTTATCTTTTGCTGGTTCTTCTATTTTCCATTTTTTTTGTAATTTCTTTTTTGGGGTTAACTCCACATTCCTACTGTTCTGAAGTATTTGGGGATTGTATTCCTAGCTCTCCCGTATTCCGGGTCAGCATCTCCAGTCCAGCCGGACCTCGCCCGGCCCCGCCACGGCCTGGCTGGGCTTCCGGAACGACACGACGTGGCTGCCGACCATGAAGGCGGTCACCCGCTCCGACACCCGGATGTCCTCCATCCTCAGCTCTTGCAGCTTCCGCACGTACTCCGGCACGTGCAGCAGGTCCCACACGACCCCGACCCCGCCGGGCTTCAGGACCCGGACGAGCTCGCCCACCACCCGCATCCGCTCCGCCGCCGCCTCCACCGTGCGGTGGCCGTGCTCCTTCCCCACCGTGTGCACGAACACGGCCGACGTCACCACGTCGAAGTAGTTGTCCGGGAACGGCAGGCTCCGCACGTCGCCCTCCCGGCACGTGACGTACTCTTGCACGCCTGTCATCCATGGATGTTGTTGTTAGCGACCATATGATTGGATCGGTAATGAACACGGGAAAAACCCATCGTGCGTAATGTCAAGGGAAGAATTGTGGGACAAATTGGATAAGAAATCGACGAGTTATATCTCGTGCTCAACGTAATTCTCGAATGTAATAAATAGCTTTCAATTCTACCTTCCATCTTCGCCGTCCGGAGAGTGGCAAGCGCGGCGCCCTTGCCCGGCGCCAGCCCGACGACCCGGCCTGAACTGCCCGTCTTCTTCAGCTGGGTCGCCACCGCGTTCAGGAGCAGCCCCCGCCCGCACCCGAGGTCCAGCGCGTTCCTCACCGCCGACCAGTCGCTCACTGCGTTGACCATCCGCTGCGCCATCTCCTGGTGCAGCGGCACCGCCGAGTAGAGGAAGTTCCCGGCGGCGAAGAAGAGGCAGACGGCGGAGATCGCCGTCACCGCCCCGGCGAACCCGGCGGCGTACCGGGCGCCGCCGGGCGAGGAGAGGGAGGCCTCCAGGTAGCCGCAAATCGGGTCGAAGTAGAGGAGGAAGAGGAGGGAGAGGAGGGAGAAGAGGACGGCGTGGAACAAGAGGAAGAGCAGGGTCTGCCACTGGTCGACGCCGTACACGGCATAGATCTGAGCCCAGTCTTTGCTCGCCGACGACGACGATCGCTTACCCATGTTCGAACCCAGTCTCAAAAATGGCAACTTTATGTCGATATAAGATTAAAAATTGCTCCTTTATGGGATTCGAGGTCGGGAAGAAATCGAAGCGCTCCCCTTCAAATTTGAATTACGAAGGGCAAAAAGAAATGTGGGGGGGTCGCTGTGTTGGAACCGGGGATCGAGGCTGCGAAGAGAGAAGAGAATGCAAAGTGGTGGAGCGAGATGCGCCCTTTCTGAACTGTGGTGCTTTGTCGTTTTAGGAGTGAAGTAGCAGTAGCAGGAGCAGGAGTGTAACCCCAACCTTAAAACCTGTTCGCTCTCAGAGTGAAATCAAAGCAGACCCAGAAATTGCAGGGGATCTGTTTGGTGGGGGGGGATCCCAATACTCAGAGAAAAATCAAGTACGGGAAGGTCCCTGGTCTTTAGGATCAGAGCACGGTGATTCAAACCTGGAAGGAGGAGGCGGAGGAGGCGAGAGGACTGAAAGTGAGAGACAGAGGTGCTAGAAAAGGGCGGTGGGTGAATGACGACGGTGATACCGTGTAATGGGTGCGAGACTTTTTGGCACAGAAACGCGCTTTATCTGCGTCCCGCTTGGTGTTTTACCAAAACAAACCGACTGCTGTCAAAACAAAAATCGAGGAGTCAGTCGCTAATCCTCTACAGTGCCCAGATTTCAGAGAAATAGAGAGAGAGAGAGAGAGAGAGAGAGAGAGAATGAGAGGAGTTTATGCGGTGAGATTGGAGCGAGGGCAGTACATAAATACGAGAGGGAAACCGCAACCGGGTCTCCTCCTGCTGCTGCTGACCGGGCGAGTACGACTTAGGGATTTCCGTATTTGAATGATGCTGGTTGGTAAGAAAAAGCCCCTCCCTTGACGTGGTTCCTCTTGCAAAATGGCGTGAAATTTTTGTTAACCTTACGCATCAATTATAGTCATACGTAATCTCGAATCTTTGTTTCGCATACCCATGTCGACATCATGTTTGTCGATTGGAATTCGGGATGAGCCGCTAATCTCCGCAAATTATGATGTGTTTTGCGAGCGTTGAAAGCTAAAGCGTTAGGTGCCGCTCGTAGTTTTCAATCCATCAAGAGTTCGATTGTAGGGAATACAAAGAGGGATAAACGACAAGGGTCGCAAAGCAAAGCATTTGTGTAAGTAGTCTTTCCCCGTGGCCCGAATAGGCTTTTTGTATTCGTGATTTTGGCGAAGCAACAATCTTTTCACAAAGGTCTCGTTCTTGACCGGCATGTTCCCTTGATATTGAGCCATGAAGCTTCGAGTCTCTCTCGCTCGTTATCACTCCCTCAAATTTTGGCACTAATCTTAGGGACCTGCCCGACACTCCTTTTGCTAAAACAAGATTTCCCAGTCGTCTGCTTCCTACCTCTTCACTTAAGCTTTGATTTGGGTGGACACTCGTTACCAAAGGCAGTTCAATTAGGAACGGTAATTTCAGTAACCGGGTGCAATCCAATCCAATAGTGAGGGAACTATTAATTAGGAAAATTGTCCTAAAAATCTTGTACCTATCGTACACGTCCAATTCAGTCATAAACATTTTAACTTGATAAATTTAATCCTAAATATTTTGATGATTTGCTGGTATAGTTTCTCTTACGTACGAATCGCATGCAGAAAAAGGAACGATGTGGGCAATGCACAACTCGTCTTCATAAATCGTGTCGCCAACTTAACACGACACGACTGGATTACAGCATGCTCCGTGAGCATTTTCGTCGGCAAAGGGGGTAAATTCTGGAAAGTAATGAATGTGGCCGGGGCCCCCAAGGTTTTCCAAAGAGGAAGTATGGAAAAGTAAACGCAGGGACCATAGAAAGCGAACCAGCTAAGCAAGATGGGGATATCACGTCGAGGACGACGACGGCGACGGCGACGGCGGTCCCTGTATGTGCATGTCACCTCCGTTCGACGAGCTTGTGATGCTAATCTGGGTAATTATCTAAAGTCCCGTGCCTATTTCGCCACCTGTCATTTCCAACAAGCTCGATCTAGGTTTCGCCGAAGGTGAAGCCGTATAGACGGGAAAATTATCGAGAAAAACAAAAATCCTAAAGCTTATTGTGCTTAGGCCCCATTTGGTTCAACATTTGGAATGCTCATTTGGGCTCTAAAGTCCCTTGGCCAAATGCGAATGGTGTTTGACAACTTTTTTTACTCATTTTGGGAAGATGCAATTACATTTCCAATACTCTCCAAGGGACTTTTGGCCAATGCAAGGTGGAAGATGCTTTGGGAAGTTGCATTCTCGGAATGCTGATCCCTGGTTTAATGAAAATTTCCAAACTTCCCATTTTACCATCATTTATCAAGTTTACTTTCATTTTTACCCTTTTTTAAAACAAACCCTAAAGACCACTCTTCTCTTTCACGTCTCTTCTCTCTTGCTATTTCACTCTCCACAGATCATCTTCACTGTGACGCCACTCACCTCTCTTCACTCATGCCGCTCGTCACTTCGTCGCTGCCTCTCTTCCCTCACGCCGCTCGCCACTTCATCGCTAGCCTTTCTTCCACACTCTCGACACCGCTCGCCTCTCTTCCCCACTCGCGACGCCGATCGCCTCAAGGCCGCTCGCCTCTCTTCCCTAAAGGTATGGTAGTTTCTCCGATTTTTGGGTAACTTCGTGTTGAGTATAACTTGTAAAAGCTTGATTTTGATTCCATTGCCTACTGTTGTTGTTCTTGATGAAGTTCTTGAGTGATGGATTGAGAGTGTGTTGCTATCAGACGTATTGTTGCTAATTTGCTTTGCTCAAATCGGTTCTATATGTTCGATTGCTTATGTGCTTTGCTTGGTATTCCCTGTATTGGTAAGAAGGGATGACCCAAAAACTAACGCAAATTATGAGAAAGTTCGTCTTTTTCAGTGGGTTTTTGGTGCATGAGTAGTTGTGGGGAAGCTCAATTGCGTCTTTTGCTATCCAACATATGATAGTCATATCTACACTTACATTCTACTTTTCAAGAAACTCTTCGTTAGGCATTTCTTGAAGAGAAAATCAGCTTTCTGTTTCGACATCAAGCCCTGCAGTGCAATGAAAAAGAGCACAGTTCTCAGAAGAAAATCAGTAAGCTACATTAGAGTAAACAAAGATCTCACTTCGATAATGTCTTTCCATTTTTTCCTCAATCACCACAATTTTATGTTTGTGCAAAGCTTGTAAATTGGCATGTTGATGTGCTGTAGCTGGTGAATTTTGTGCTATTGTTGTCTTCGTGATATAAACTATCACAAAAGGTAAGTATCTTTATTTATGCAGATAGTCTGTTTTGGTTAGACTACCAAAAGAGTTATTTTGTTATGTCAAATTGCTATAATTGCCCTTAGTTTGCGACAATTTACGTCATACTTAATGTTTTTCATTCTGCTATGAAAAGTATACTTTTTTCCCTTGCAATACTCACTTCCTTTACTTTTAAAATACTTAGATTCTATTTGCGTGAATTAGTCATCTATCTCAACTAAATAAAACTATTCATTTATTTTCTAGACCTTCCAGCGTGACAAAGGACAATGGATGTAGCAAATGTGCTTCACTGAGCTATTATACTCCCTGCATATATGATTTGAGGCATCCGTGGTTAACGAAGGCAACTCGTCTAGGAATATGGAGCAACAAGAAAACAAGCAGTTGAAGCGGCCATCAACAGGCCAGAAAGAATCCTTAACAGTTGGCACTCTCCAACTCGCAACAGCTTATACAGGCCCTATAGAACCTTGGAGAAATATTAACTTTTTCTTGTACCGAAGATATATGAACTTGATGAACTGAAAATGACACATGCTTGAGATTGAGACATGAAAATTTGCTTCATTGTATATCTCAGTAGAGTTGATGAGGTAGATGTTCGTATGCTTTTGTTAGAGTTGACTGCTTTTCATTCTGCTTTGTTGTTATCCACTCCTTTCCAAGGAGGGAACTTAGAAAAATCAGCATTTACACGTTGAGGGGGAGTTAGAAAAATTAGCTGTTATGTTCTGTACATGAAATTGCTTTAAGCGTGTCTGAGATGTAATGAAACAAAGCAATTTTCCACGAATACCTTCACTTTTATCCACTGACAGATCCATTGATGTTGCTATACGATGCCTACATTACAGAGGTCTCTATGTGCATTTTAAGCTCCTGAAAAGTTCTTGCACGCATTGGCATTTATACTGGTTAAATAGAGACATCGAGCACCCGCACATTACGTTCCTTCCCTAGCTATTACAAGAAGCATAAGTTGACTGTTAGGAAGTAGACTAAAACTTTCTTTTAATCAAATTTGTATGAGATGAGATATCATAATAGTTATGTGCAAGCTACAATTTAATTTGTAGGATGTGATTTTTTTCTATAAATGTTAATATGTATCTTTTACATTGCTCTCAACGCGAAAATATAAAAGTTACGATCATTGTTTCTTTTTTTCAATTTTTAAAATTTAAAAATTAAAAAACTTAATTTGATTACACCAAAGAGTTTTGCAAATATATGTTTACCAAACAGTCCAGCATTTCCTCAAAACTCTTTTCAGTTATAGTTTATCAAACAGTCTAGCATTTTTCCAAAGTCTTTTAGGCTAAAGAGGCCAAAGGCTTTTCCCAAATGCTGAACCAAACGAGGCCTTATTCCGATTGAGTTTAAAACCTTTCAACGTTTTCTCAATTTAGTCCATATGATCAGTTTTTCCCGGAAATTGCTAATGTGGACGCCGACCATCCTATGTGGCACTTCTGCCGGTGCTGACGTGAACAAGTTTTTTCAATTTTTTTGAATTATTGATTTTTCTTTTCCTTTTTTTCTTTTTTCCTCCTTTTCTTTCAGCTTTCTTAGATGTGGCCAGCAAGTTATGGTAAGGGTCGTGAAGCCATCGCCTGCGGCCACGATGGCCTAGGCAAGGCCACAGTGAAAGGAAAAATAAAAGAAAAGAAGGAACAGAGAAGAAAAGGAAAAATAAAAGGAAAAATAAAATAAAAATAAATGGAAACTTTAAAATTTTGGAAAAAATTATCCACGTCAGTGTCGGTTGGCCGGCATTCATGTCAGCAATTTGCGGCGATAATTGGCCAGATGGACTACACTGGCAAATTGTCAAAATATTTATGACTAAATTGACCAAATTGAAAGATTTTAAATTGAATCGAAACAAGTGCAATAAGTTTTAGGATTTTTTTGGTAATTATCCCCGTCTAGACCTCCTCTTGTGACTTGGGTTGAGCTTTCGGTTTTATATGCACTTTCGCCTCTATCCTTCGAGCTCTACAATTTAGTTTCGCCTATTTCGTTCGTTCGCTAGTAGTGTTCTGGTTTTCGATGGAGATGATTCCGATTTTATTGTTTAGAACACGTGCACACGAGGACAAGACATCATCAGAGAAAGACCGACTCAGCCCACTCCCACCAGATGAACCGGTCCACTAATTTCCAAGAGTCCGGATCTCATCTCAGGAAACGATTTTTATAGTCGCATGGGAATTCTATAGATTAGATTCATTCCCATGTATTGCTTGGCATCCAATGCCACTTGTACTTTTCTTCTTCTCCTTACAGAGTTCATCAAATACATTTTTGCAATGCCCTTCTAAATTGGTCTTGGACAACTTCATTGTCTTCAACGAACTCGAGTCTGTCTTACCTTCGAAGAACTAAGCTCGCATGGTTTAAGTTTTTCTTTAGATGGGCAATTCAGTTTTTTCTGTTCCTTTTCTGGTAAAAAGGACTGGGCATAGTTTCATCTCCGAGCAACAGAGGAAGTAAAGCTGTAGATGGCTGTGGACCTGTAAATTATCAGGCGGGACAGTAGTTTGAGTTCTCAAACTTTTGAAATGACGACTAAAATGGATCCGTCCTTCTGGTCTGATGTATATAAGGTCAGGAATTCAGGATGAACTTACTTTCTTATGGGTTATATAGCCCAGGATATAACATCGGTAGTTTAGTGGTGATACTTTTCGATGTCGGGACTTCGTTCACAACAAAGTCGAAGAATGTGTACAAATCATCAAGAATAAGAGAGCACCTCTGCAACTTTGTAATGCCCCAGTTAGAACCAAGGGTTATCTTTCTATACAAATTTTCTTCCTAGCTCAATGTGCTAATCTTTCTGTAACGGACCACTAAATCATGAGTACAAGAGTATCAGTATTAACAGCAAAAGAAGAGTTATGCAAACATTTGTTCCTAGCAAGCCATAAACAGTAGGTACACGCAGACCGTGACAGCTTAAATGGCAACCGAGGCAAGCAAGATAGACTTCCACACACCTTAAAAGAAACATGACAGCAAAGCACAGATGGTTCCTGTCCTTCTTGGCCGAATTACACAGACCGCAGAACGGATTGACTTGCATATTCCACTTGAAAAGCCTATCTTTAGTGGCCAAGCTGTTGAGCATGGAGTGCACTCCAAGCCCTGCCCACACTAAAACTCCCCAAGGTAGCAAGAGTCCAAATAGTTCTATTAGGAACAAAGAATTGGGTTGAATGGACGAACAAAGACCTTCTCGGGTTTCCATCAAAGCTTCAGACCTAGCTGGTCAACACCGACATGAATCATGTGTGACATCAGACACTTTCCACTGAAAACGCAGAGCAGAATCGTGCATAGTGACCAGAAGACCAAGGGGATGCCAGTCATCATGCCATAGAAAGGAACACTTGCCATCTCCAATAACATGCTTTGTATAATGTCGAGTAATATCTCTAAGCTTCAGGATTTTCCTCCAAACATAAGAGGAATGAGCTGAGATTGGCATAGTCCAAAAGAATCTGCCCTTCGGCTCGTATACTCTCTACAAAAGTAACCCAAATGGAATTGTAACGTATCGTATAACCTTATTTATTGGTACAGAATGTAAGAGCCATGCTAAATTACATTGATTAGTCACTAAAAGAAATACTTAAAGGATCAGAATGCTGGAAGTCACGGTCGGATCTTGAATCTGGAATTCACATACTAAATGGAATGACGCATGTTTTTTTTTGGGCAGCTCCATTGATACTTACCAAGATTTGGCAAAGGAATTCTGGCGTAAGAACGTGGGGGTTGATGTTATTTACGAAGTTAGTGTTGACACGGTCCCCAGAACGACAAAGAATTGAATTAGTAATGGTTAATCTCCTGAACGGACAAGCACATACTATTATATACTTGCTGCTTATGACTTAAACATACTCATGACCAAGCCCAATTGATAATATTATTATCATGTTTTAAGATGACGATGAAAGAGAGAATAAAGAATTCTCCGTTGACCAGGTGCCATTTAATAGTCCAAAACCTCACACAAAATCTGTTATTTCTTTTGATTCACCAACATGTCATGGGGGAAATTAACTTTCCATCTCTCTCTCTCTCTCTCTCTCTCTCTCTCTCTCTCATCTTCAGTTTTTCATTACCATTTTTTAAACAAGACTAAGGAGATGCAAAAAGAAGGTTTTAAAATGTGAGAATGGTATTTAATAATGGGCGTAAGGTCGAGGATGATTTTTGCAATTATCTTCTTTTGTTTGTTTTTCCAATCTGTTCATGCAACTTTCCCCAGATTAACAGCTCACTGTGGCTAGTCACACGCCCCTCGTTTTCATTTTCGGGTTTGTCAACGCCTGATTTCACAGCTTACTGGGGATTTCGCATCTTTGTTTGTTGTCTCAGCTCAAGGGTCTCTGTAGGTTTTTCTCGTTTTGTTTAACGTTCGACAATCAATCTTGACTAGGGTTTGTTACTTCGGTTATTCTCCAAAGTGTGAGTAGTCCTTTTATTTCGGTGGTGGTGTTACAATATGCTTGTTCTATTCTATGATAGGAGAAAGTAAAATCTTCCATTGGGTGATATGATATACGGTATGTTGGAGGTTACACTGACTACTTCCTTGAGACCGTCATCTCTTAGAAAGATTTTGCTTAGTCTTTTTCTAGGGAATATAACATTGCGAAGCTGCATTTCTGGCTAAAAGAAAAGGACTAGTGGCAATGCATTTCCCAATTGCTGAAATGTGTCAGAACTCAGAAGAAATCTTAGGCTGAGCTACATGTTCCCTCTAATGAGCAGCTTTCTATAGACAGCCATATTGCCAGGTTTCTTTAGGCAATCTTATTTGAGCTACTTCATTGGTACCTTATCTCATACCTGTCTGTGTTTGAATGAGAATTGAAAGGCTAATCTGATCCTACAGTTACCAGTTGGTCCAAATGGGTTTGGAGCTTGCTACGCTGGGGGCACTCCTGGAGGAGTTACCTAAGAAGGTGGAGCTTCTCAAGAATGTGTGCGCCACCATCGGACCCTGCTCTGAGGCCTTGAACTATCAGAACCATTTGAATCAAAAGATGGACATTCTGGACAAAAAGGTTGAGCATTTGAGTAGCTTGGAGGAGGACGTTATCTCAATTCTGCGACGTGATGAGTGCCGTTGTGGACGTAAGCGGAGGAGAGATGGAGAATTGGTTGAGAAATATAGAGAGGAAGAGAAGCAACGTCCGCATCCTAAAGCGAAGGGCCGGAGAGAGGAAGGACTCATTTCAGGTGTGGATGTCAGACTCTCTCGAGAACATTCAAGAAGCAGATCTTCTTAAGCAGCGGAAATTTTTGGAGGGACTTGCAGTCAAAACGCAACCAACTAGCGAGGGGGCATCGCTAACCACTCAACTGGTGGGAGATTTAGCTGAAAGGATTATAGAAAAATTATGCGCTTCTATAAACAATGATGGAGTGTTGGAGATCGATGTTCACGAGGAAGAGGGAGTCGGCAAAACAGCCATTTTGATGCATGTTCACAACAGGCTCTTGAGCAGAGGCAGTTCCTTTGATCATGTGTCCTGGGTCACTGCATCAGACAGTCTCAGCATCCGAACATTGCAGAAGGAGATTGGGAAAGCAATAGGATTTGACCTTAAAGACGAAGAGGAGATATTAAGAGAAGGGCAGCAAAATTGCATGTGGAGTTGACAAGGAAAAAAGACGCTACTCATTTTGGACAACTTGATGAAACCATTTTTGACAATTGACGTTGGGATCCCGACTCACACTAGTGGATGCAAACTGATTCTGGTGTCTAGATCTTTGAAGTTGAGCATCAGAATGGGTTGCCAGGAATGTTTCCAAGTGGACCCTCCAAATGATGAAGCAGCAGAGAAATTGTTCAAGGAGAAGCTGAGCCTAAGATGTTCCCTTTCTCCGGAGGTTCAAGAAATCGCCGAGCTGATTGTTAAAGAGAGTGGCAGGGTTCCCCGTGTCCCTATTTCAATGGCAGAGTTATCGGGGAGCGGAGAGATACACTTGAAGAAGTGAGAGATCCTATGAAAGGGCATCCCCAGGCTCGTGATGCAACACTTTTCGTGCAGTGATTTACTTGCTGCTGTTTCACCCAGAGCGTGGCCAATGAGGACATGTAAAATAATGATTCTCCTGATGATTAGAATGTTGGTGATTCACAGGAACTGTGAACAGAAAATTATGGCATATGGCTAGATGAAATGGTAATATCTGTGTGAATTCTGCGCATGGAAGTGCTGTATAAAATACTTAAGATATGGCTCAACATTAAGTGTAACATTAGTTTGCTTATAAATCCAGTTAAGAGGTTTTTAACTGGTGTAGCCATCAGTTATGTCTAGCTGTTAAATGTTCACTAAAATACATGACTTGCTCCTTCCAAATGATAATTTTCCAGGTCTACTCTCCAAAAGTTACAGCATGTTGATGAAGGATGCCTACTGTATCTGAATATTGCAATTCCCCGTACATTGCCTATTTTATGAAGTTGATAATTGCCATTGGAGTTCTACTCTTACGTGCATGGTCGTGTCATGCACCTCAATTACAATAACAACCACTCGTGTTATCTCAGATCTTCGAGAAAGAAAATCATGTGAGCCTGTAATTCGCCACACAGCATATTTTGATTGGCCTCACGAGCATGATGTCAAATTGCAAGGCAAAATGAGAAAGTCTGCATTTTCATTAACCAAAAAGTCTCCTACTGTCTTTGCCTCCGCAAATTTAGAAAAGAGCAGTTCTAACTAAAGAATCAATTGCTGATCACCCAATACAATGAATAATATTCTGTTTGATATGAACCTATATCTTTGAGATCACAAGCTCAGCTAAACAAAAGTTTTCCAAGGACATACACGAGCTAATGCATGCCATCAAATCCTTACCAGCTGAGAAAAGTGTACATTGTTGTCTAGTGAAGAAAACGAACGCTTAAATCGTGTTCTATGGAACAACTTGACTATCCAGCAATATAGCATCATCATTAGATTGGTACGCAATGAAGAATTCACAACATGAGCCATCAAGCATAAAAGGATTATGTTAACAAGTGCTTTGAGGGCATTTGTTTAACATCCAAGTAAGAAAACTTCATAATTTGCAATGCTCTTATTTCTCTCATGTTATGCACAATCAGTGCCTCAAAAATCAAACTATCCCAAATAAAATAAACTTAACTAGTGTCCCAGGGCCCTGGTTAACATGAATCCCATAAAATCTATTGCTTGCACCTTTTCAACTGAAAGCAAAAACACTGACTTCAGGTATATTTCGCGACTGTTATGCACAAAGCTAGCGCAAAATCCATCTTAAATATCATTTATGATGATATTGAGCAACATATACAAAAATTAGATGCCCAATCAACATTCTTTTCTTATATACCATCAGTATAGCTTTGTGAAAGCCCATATCCTCAAAACACTGAACTAGCTTCATTCCCACTTTTCTTTAGAGCACGTTAAAATCTGAGCAATGCAGGTGAGCAGTAAAAATACAGCATGCCTTCCGAGCAGATTATTTTCCTGAAATAATTCAAAATGATTCATGTATGAGAACCACCAAACAATCTAAGATACTTATATCTACTGATCCATTCAAGTAGAATTGAAAAACAGAACCAGCCAAATATAAGCATGTTACATAGAGCACATAACATTTGGTTCAAAGCGTCCAGAAGATGAGAAGAGGAATTTGGAGAAAGATCATAAAAAATGGATGAGTAAGGCCTCAAAATGAACCTACAAATAGGAGATGGCAAGATGATAAATATAATCATTGATTGTAGAAAATTCACAATGATCTTCAGCTCATATTCGTAAGAAACTCCAACCTTCACCTGGACGTTTCAACCTCAGGACCAAAAAAGAGAACCTCAAGCTAAAACTAGGAGCCTTATCATTTTCCCAAAGTTTACCTTAGGTGTTCAGCCCAAAAAGAAAAAAGATTAACCGAGGTTAATGGATCCTCGGATAAATGAAAGAAAAGACAGCTTATTGATTTCAATAGGAAAATGGACATTGCTTCTAATGGGTTTGTTTCTGAAGCATCTCAAAAGAGTATACTTCTGTGTGCCAACTAACTCTAACGACTGCACCTTTACAAAGAGAAAAATCAACAGCCTACTGAGATCGCTAATAAGACAGTTCCAGACTAATATATTTTACCAAGTGCAAACAACCAAACCGTGAAAAAATATTTACTAGACATGTAGCAACCTTCAGTACTAGCACACAGAACAAATGTGACACTAGGTAAACATACAACATAGCATAACATATTCAAGCCAACCTCCGCAGCGGAAAAGAAATTGTTGTTTTAGCAAAATTACCTTGCCATCGGTCTTAAAGTTCAGTGGTTGTCATTATGATCACACGTCCTACAAGGTCCTACAGATTTGAGGAATCCCAACTAGCATAAACAGCACCAACAATTTTTTCGTGAAGTGTAGAGCCACAGCAAACAATGATTCCCCGGTCAAGACCTTCTAAATAGATTCCCCTGGAGAAATCCAAGGGTTTTCCTCCTGCATCAGTCACCACACCACCTGCCTCTTGCACAATAACGACACCAGCTGCATGATCCCATATTTTTTCTTTGTATCCACATCTTGCAAATTTCATAAATACCTCAGCATCTCCTCGGGCTATTGCTGCATATTTGACCATGCTGTAGACACGCAGTGGCTGCTCTCTGCCATCACAGATAGGGGAAATCTAGATAAGATTGACTATTACATGATATAGTTAGAATTTGGGTTACATACTGTCTTTAAAATTTATCAGTTCCATGCTTCATTTAGAAATAAATAAAGCATCAGCAGCTTTATCCTATGTTGGCTAATTGCCATCCACTAAGATTGACACAACCATCATGTCAATCACCAGTCCTAAACTGACAACTAACTGAAAGAGGTCAAATGAAACGAACCTGAGTCCAACACTGTGAGCAAGTCCTGCTGCAAACAATTGGTTTGAATTGGCCTTCTCAACCGGCTCGCAGAATGTAGCCAGGGCCGGATCATCAACAGAAGAAACCTGAATCAATCTGGCCTCATACTGTGATTCAAAATTCACATTTCCACGGAGTAGTGGCTGCATCCATGCTTTACCACTGCCCCTCTTTGCATACATCACGCATCCTTTCTCCCACGAATCATTGGTAGCTGGGGAGGCGCTTTGATAGCAATGGTGATGATAATTCAGCCACTCTCTCTTCAGTGGGTAATTTGGACATCCTAGCACTCCAATGATGACTTCCCCATCCTCAATCAAAGCTAAAGCTACAGCATACTGATTTCCTCGCACAAACCCCAAAGTTCCGTCCACAGGGTCAAGCACCCAATGCCTTCCCTCTGGACCCCCAGTCGAGTTGCATCTCTTGATGGCCTCGAGAACTTCTTGGGTAGTGAGGTGTTTATCGGGTTTTTGAAGACCAAAATTAGGCGCTTCATCTAAGCATTCATTGACTGCATCAACAACAGCTGCTAGCAATCCTGCTGAATCGCTTTTGGAAAGAGCTTGAACATCTTCCTCGGCAACAATTGATACCCTCTGACTTCCAAAGACCTCTGATAGTAACCAGCTTACAGTGGCTTGAACACCCCAATCTATGCACTAACAACTTCATCAAAATTTAGGTAATCAAGAATAAAGAGGCAACCAAGAACAACTATCATATCATCTAATCTAGTAAGCAATTAACATACGTGAACAATAAAATAATGGAGTCGATGACAATCCAAGACAAAGAAAACCTCTGCAGCTCATGCCTTTTACCACTGCTTGAGATACTAGCTGAAATCTCGAGGCACCAGCACATGATTTGACCACATAAAAACTTGTAGGGATTAAACACGGCAGTATAGACTATTTCAGCATGATAATTCAACATTAACTAGTGGAATGCCAAGTAAGGATCATTTCGGCAGAAGAAGTCGGATTCAATTTCTATACCTTACGGGATAAGTTTGTGTCTTTGAGGAACGATAATAATATGATAAATGGAAGAACACGATCTTAAACACTTTCGGGTGAAAAGGGCTGCTCTCTTCTCCCTCAAACTCAGTTTTTATAGGTACATAGAAATATCCCATACAAAACTCCGCAATAACAAGAACAATTCTTATTTTAAAAATCACAGCCTAATATATTTATGTTGTATGATTGCCATCAACACACATGTGTATGACTGGTCTACGTTAGAATATTAAAACGACTAGTGGCTATACAAAATCAAATCAGTAACCTCCAACTATACGACGTCATCAGCAAGCAAAAGCAGCCCAACAGTTGAGAATCTTAAAATGCAGGATTGAGCAGAGTCTGCAATTACGGAATCCAACAAATTTGCGGAACACTCATCGATGCGCTTCCGGTCGCAACATCCCATTTGAAAGCCCGACCAAATGGGCAAAAGCCGAACAACCCAGAAAACCCCACAAATGAAAAGCTTTAAATTCAAGGACGACGAGGATAAACAGAGAGATACCCGCGACAGTAACCGGTGAATCGTCATCCTTAGACTTGACCTCGTCCTTGGTCCTTGAAATTAACCCGCGTTGCACTCTCCGGCACAGGGAGCACGCCATGTGAACTGCTTTCACGGCCACATCCAACTCCTCCGCATATTTTTCGCCCTCCATGGAGATAAAGAACAGAACGAAAACAAACAAACAAACAAAAAGATCCAATATTTTGGCAGGAAATCGAGAATGGAAAATGACCCTGTTCTTGAATCTCCAGTCACATGACGAGGACTGTGGATTTCACATACGAAATGAGAGCTTCGTGCAGAAAATCCGTGAAGAATTCGGCTCTCATTGTGAAGAGTGGTCGGACATTGGCCTTGGGTTTCCTTTCGTTTGCTTTTGGAGAAAGCGAAGCCACCGGATGCCCGTAATGGTATGGCGTGAGAAAGTGACAGCGTTGTTCACGTGCATTTTGTACCGCAGCACAGCATAATGCACCAAACCCAAAAACTGGCCTAATTCAATATAAAGAACGAGGAACGATTCTTACCCGAATTTTTTACTTTTACTTGAATTTCAAATTTGACTTCCTTGACTTTAAATCGTTAATTGTCCAATGTAACTCTTCCACCTATATTTGCATCGCTTGCAAGCTAGATTTAAAGTATTATACATTGTCTTCTTTTCTGAGCCATAATTTGAAGAATGATGGTGAAGTTGTTCATGGTCTCCTTTATTTCATTGATGAGTCAAAAAGATCTTCATGTTGAATCTCTCTGGCCAGACTTCACCATTTCATCGTAATATGAAGTTGTGAATCATTACCCATGGATGAGATTCGCCAAGCTCACGACCAAATTTTTTTTTTCTTGAAACAAACCTAAGCCCTCCGCTTGAAATATTGTAGTCTACTAATATCCATTGATCTCATTTAATATATCGTGCTCTAGAAATTGATATTAATAAATGGATTTTGTTGGGAAGTATAGTGCTAATCATGTGCTTTGCCAAAGTACTTCTAACAATCTACAAGATCTCAACCTTTGGTTAACGAGGGCCAGATTTGAAACTTAAGTAAAAGTTAATAATTTTTAGGGAAATTTCCAAATAAGAGCCTAAAGTGGACCTTGTTTCAAATAAAGGCAAGAAGTACCATCGTTTTCTCAAATAAGGGAATGAAATGGATTTTATTTCAAATATGGGTCTAAAGTAGCTATATCAGTCTCAAAGAATGGCGGGCCAAAGAGCATTTTCGTCCTTTACTTTTTTGAATTTTTTTCATCTTTTTATTCTTTTTTTTTTATCTTTTTCTTTTTTTTCCTTTCCATTTTCTTTTCTTTTCTTTTCTTTTTTCTTTTCCCCTTTTCCCTCCGTCGGGCCTTGTCAATGGCTAGCGAAGATCATTGGACTAAGGCGAGGGCCGCCCTCATCGACGTTGGGCAAGGGTCACCGTTATCGAATCTAGCAAGGGTTACCCTCTCCCGCTTAGCCTAGGTGAGGCGATCCTTGCCTGGCCTTGCTGGTACAGCCCTTGCCAGCGTAGGCAAGGGCCGCCCTTGCCTAAGTTCAGCAGAGGCGCAACGATGGCAGGGTAGGGAAGAGGGAAAAATAAAAAGATAACAGAAAAGAGATGGCAAAGGAAAGAAAGTAAAAAAATTTTAAAAATATATACTTTGATTTTTTTTTATTTCGATGGCCAAAATAGTCACATATTAGCTGTCCGACCAAAGGTCCTTATTTGAGATGATTTGGCCAATTTATGCCATTATTCAAGAAAATGAGGGTATTTTAGATCCTTATTTGAAAATTTTCCTAATTTTTATCAAGATAAAAAAAATTCGGATCAAAATTATCAGTCAAGGTAAAGTTGATGCTTTTTTGGGGAATTAGTGCCCAAAAACTATCCTTTTTTGGTTGTTATCGAGGGACATCTCTTGACTCTAACATCATCAGTTCAGATAAAACATATTTTATCATTAATTCATGGATTGTAATACACAAACTCAAATGATTCATGTCTAACGTGATGTAATGGTCAACAAAACCAAACACCATCCATCGAGATGACCATCCCACCCAGAAAAAAATGATAAACCAAAACAAAATAAAATGATGGGATAAGTACATTTAAAGTCCTAAAACTTATCATGAAAATACAATTGAGTCCTAAAACTTTCAAAAAGTGTAAACAAGTCCTAAAACTTATCACGAAAGTGCAATTGAGTCCTAAAACTTTTAAAAAGTGCAAATAAGTCCTAAAACTTATCACGAAAGTACAAACAAATCCTAAAACTTGTCAAATTGATTCAATCAAGTCATTCCATTAATTGTACTGTACATATTCCTAAAACGATCATCAGCTTTTTCATCTAGAATAGTCATATGTGGATGAAATGACATGTTTTCTCTATTAGTTATCAAATGAGAGTAACTCAAACCGTGCAAGCTCGTTCTTTCGTTATCCGGTCATCAATTTATTAATAGTTTCTACATCATAATATAGATAAAACGACACCAATGGTCCCTCTATTTTTACCTGAAATTTAAAATTATCCCTTTATGCTCGTAGCATCCATGACCGGTGGTCGCTCAAGCTTGCTGCGTCCATGGTCGCAATCTCACTCAGGTCGAGCGAGCTCGCGGCATCCATGGCTGCTGGCCACTCTAGCTCGTGTCCATGGCCACCAGATTCGAGGGGGACGACAACAAGCGATATGGTTAACTCGGCTCGGTGGTCCAAGGCTACGGGGCCAATGGCAGTGGCCTGCAATGAGAAGGTTTGGATGTGAGTGATTTAGGACTTTTTGGGTTGACGATTTGGCAGGACCTAAAAATTGAGCGTCTTACAAGATGGCACGTGTACACTCCAATGGTCCGTGTTAGCAATCCGGCCATCGGCCATGTGATAGATGCCCACGTCTTTGCCTCAGGCATGCTTGCACATACGATCGTCCGCGAAGTATATACAGTGGGGCTCGATACCGCGATGTTGATTGCTGACCTCCGTGGAGAAAGACAAGTTGAGACCCAGAAACAGAAATGCATTGCCCAAGCTGTCGACCTTGGTCCCAGTGTTCGCTTCCAAGTCGAGCGAGAAGGCTCGAAAACGGGAGGTCACGAACCGGAACCCTTGTTGCCATTCTTGGGAGACCACCAACAACGATCCTCGGCACTCAAAGAGATAATGCTTCTTGAAGTGCTCGAGGTCGACCAATCCGGGTGGCCTTCGAACCACGACACGTCCATCTGTATCGGGATTCAATCCATCTTGTCTCACGTCGAACGCCCTAATCATTCCCCCCTCGTCCATGGCTAGGAAGCTGCCTTTGTGGTAAATTAGGTCCATGTATATCCTGTAGGGGCTTACCACGGTCCACGCTTGGTTTCGGTAGTTCCATATCCCAAGCCGCCGGTTGGCATCGCAGGGAACCATGATCTCGGACTTCGCGGGCGAAAAGGGGCACACCGAGAGCGCGAATTTACCTATGCGAGCGTTGGTGATGGGGCCTCTTTCGTCGCCCCAGTCCTTAAAGCCCGAGAGTTTAGCATGGTGGCGCACGCGAGATATAGGATTGAACATCTCGACTTCCCCGTCTCTTCCGATCGTCATAATCCAACCCCGCTAGAACAAGCACCTCTTGGCCCGCACTTCCGGCAAGGGGAACTCGTAGAAGCTCTGCCGCCGCGGCATGAAGAAGCCGCATAAGTTGGGACGTGTCTTGTTGAATTTATGTCTCGAGTTTGAATCGTTTACGGAATGTGACTCACTTGGATAAATTTCATATTTATCGTAAAGATATATATTTTTTCTTTTGGAGAAAATATATTCAAAATTGCCTATAAAAGAAATCTTTCTGATGGCACGTAAAGTGAAGGACGTTTTCAACAAAGAAGGAAAACTAGTGGGCCCTGGTCAAAGTTATTCTTTGTTGACTCTTGGAATTAAATAATAAAATAAAAGAGAAAGAAGGGGCACACATATAAAAGGCATGGTATCTTCTGCAAGGGTTTGAAGCCACACACGCACAGAACCGCACAAGCCGAGAACGCCCACGGAGCTCTTAGAGAAGAAGCGCCGCACGAGAACAAAAGAAAAGAACGTACAGTCGTTCGTGGTTTCGATCGTACGAGAGCATTTCGCTTTTGGGTTCAACACGCGGTGATTTATGCAGTGAGTTTATTTGTCCAATTAAATTGCTTATTCGTAAACACTTTGGGTTTGGGCTTAAATCTAGATATGGGAAACACTCGAACGTTTGAGCGATTTGTAACTCTGATTCTCCGATTATAGTGGATTATTTGTTGTTGGCTCTCCCCGTGGATGTAGGTACCAATATTCGGATCGAACTACGTAAATCTCTGGTGTCCTTTATCGTTCCTCGTTTATTTTTCTGGTATTTTCGCATTGACTTAATTTGCAAGATCCTGTCGTTTCCGCGTTATATTTCCAACAATTGGTATCAGAGCTTGAGGGTTGGATTTTCTGGATTGTGATTTGGGGCTTTTGCTTGTCTGATTATTATCTGGAAATTCTGCTATTGCAATTATGTTTGGAGCAAAAGTTGAGATTGAGAAGTTTAACGGGATGAACAATTTTGGGTTATGGAGCGTCAAGATGCGTGCGCTAGTGACAACCCAAGGTTTGGCCAAAGCATTAGATGGCGAAGATGGGTTAGCCATTATAATGAAAGCGGCTGATAAAGCAGACCTAATGGAGAGAGCAAAGAGTATAATCTTGCTGAATTTATCGGATGAAGTGTTAATAGAGGTGATTGAGGAGAAGGATGGCACAATATTGTGGGCAAAATTACAGGCACTCTATGTAACGAAGGGTTTGAACAATCACTTGTACATGTTGAAGAGGATGTTTCAATTTCGATATACTGAAGGTACGTCGATCAGATCCCACCTAGATGAATTTAATAAACTCATGATGGATTTGAAGAACGTCGGTAAGATACTTGATGATGAGGAATAGGGCATGATGTTATTGGCTTCTTTATCGAAATCATGGGAGCACTTTACTGATTCACTACTCCAAGGGCGTACTACGATTACCTCGGAAGAGGTAAAATCAGCATTGTTCTCTAAAGAGCGGCAGAGGAAGTTGCGAGATGACAGTCTAGCGCAGGATGTAGCGCGAGGACTAGTGATTCGAGGTAGAGAACAACATCGAGGATCCAGTAGCAGCAGAGATAAAAGCAGGTCAAAGTCACGCAATAGAAAGTCTAAAGGACCAGTGAAGTACTTTGAGTGTCACGAGGAGGGGTACATCAGGAGAGATTGTTCGAAGCGAAGAAATAGAGGTGACAAGCAGAATGCCACAAGCAGTGTAGCAAACGTTACTAAGGAGAGCACTAGTGATGCAGAGGCCGTCTTGTGGGTGACTACTGGTTCGTTAGGAGACGAATGGGTGCTAGATTCGGGGTGTTATTATCATATGACGTCTCATAGGAATTGGTTTACTACTTACCAGACTGCAGATGGTGGTAGAGTTCTGATGGGGAATAATGCAACCTGCAATGTTGTGGGGATAGGGACAGTTCAGATTCAGATGCACGATGGGGTGGTACGCACACTAACAGACGTGAGGCATGTACCAGAGCTAAAGAAGAACCTTATTTCTCTAGGGACACTCAATGATATCGGGTGTAAGTACACCGTTGAAGGTGGAGTGCTGAAGGTCTCTCGAGGTGCCATGACAGTGATGAAAGGGAAGAAAGTGAGTTCTCTCTATCATCTACTGGGAGAGACCGTGACAGGAGCTGCTGCAGTTTTATCATGTGAGTTAGATTCTGACTTGACTCAGTTATGGCATATGCGTTTGGGGCACATGAGTGAGGCAGGTATGACGATGCTGAGTGATAGGGGGTTGTTGAAGGGTTAAAAGACAGGGAAGCTGGACTTATGTGAGCACTGCATCTTTAGGAAGTAGCGTCGGATTAAGTTTACAACAGCTGTTCATTCGACCAAGCGACCGATTGAGTACATTCATTCAGACGTCTGGGGCCCGTCTCCAGTTCCTTCGAAAGGAGGTGCCCGATATATGCTAACCTTTATCGATGACTACTCTAGAAAGGTATGGGTTTACTTTCTGAAGCACAAATCTGATGTGTTTGATCGGTTCAAGAAGTTTAAGGCATTGATTGAGAAGCAGTCAGATAAACAGATCAAGTGCCTGAGAACCGATAACGGCATGGAGTTCTGTGGTAAAGATTTTACTGAGTTCTACGAGAAAGAACGGATTATGAGACACCGCACAGTGCCCGGGACATCACAGCAGAATGGCATTGCAGAAGGGAAGAATAGAACTTTACTGGAGCGAGCTCGGAGCATGCTTTCGCATGCAGGAATAGGTAAGGAATTTTGGGCCGAAGCAGTGAACATGGCATGTTACTTGGTTAATCGATCTCCATCATCTGCTATAAAGTGGAAGACTCCTGAGGAAGTATGGTCGGGGAAACCTGTTGATTACTCTGGATTACGAGTATTCGGATGTCCTGTGTATGCTCATGCGAGTGATAATAAGCTTGAGCCGAGGGCGAACAAGTGCATATTTTTGGGTTATGCACATGGTGTGAAAGGCTATCGACTGTGGTGCACTGATCCCAGATCACTCAATTTTCTAATCAACAGAGACGTGATCTTCGACGAGACTGCAATGCTTCAAAGGAGGGGTCTTGAGACACAACCAGCAGAGCAGACAGATCGTGGTGTCAGCAGTGAAAGGGAGATTTAAGTGGAGACTCTAGAGACCTCAAAGGTAACAGAAACTGAGATTGCAGATGAGACCGCAGTTCCTGAAGTCGGTGATAATGAACAATTAGCAGAGCCGCAACACACTATAGCCGCAGGTAGACAAAGAAGGCAAATTAAACCACCGGTACGTTATGGTTATACAAAATTTGCTTATGCATTGACTGTAGGTGACGAGGTGGAGACAGATGAGCCTTCGTCTTACTCTGAAACGATGGCTAGTTCTGAGTCGTCGCAATGGCTAGGGGCTATGAGTGAAGAGATGGAATCACTTCATTGAAGTCAAACATGGGAGTTGGTCAAAGTACCTAAGAGCCAGAAGATTGTCGGTAGCAAGTAGGTCTTTAAATGGAAGGAGGGCATTCCCGGTGTCGAGGCAGCGAGGTATAAGGCGAGACTTGTGGCGAAGGGGTATACACAGCGAGAGGGCATTGACTACAATGAGGTGTTCTCTTCTGTAGTAAGACATACTTCTATTCGTGTTTTACTTGCCTTAGTTGCTGCACAAGATCTTGAACTGGAACAGCTAGATGTGAAAACAACGTTTCTTCACGGTGAGTTGGAGGAGCGGATTTACATGAGGCAGTTAGAGGGATTTGCTATTCCGAGTCAGGAAGATCATGTTTGTTTATTGAAGAAATCTTTATATGGGCTGAAACAATCTCCTAGACGGTGGTATAAGCGTTTCGATTCTTTTATGGCTAGTCAGAACTATTCTAAAAGTCATATGGATAGCTATGTTTACTATAGGAGATTGGAGGATGGGTCTTTGATATATCTGTTATTATATATTGATGATATGTTGATAGCAGCTAAGAGCATGTCTGATATTATTGTGCTAAAGAGGCAATTGAGTGCTGAATTTGAGATGAAAGATTTAGGTGCTGCAAAGAAAATATTGGGTATGGAGATTTTGCGTGACAGAACTGCAGGAATTTTACGTCTTTCTCAGAAGAAATATATTGAGAAGATTGTTGCACGATTTAATATGCAGTCAGCGAAATATGTAAGTACACCTTTGGCGATGCACTTTAAACTTTCAGATAAGTTATCACCGTAGACTGAGGAGGAGGAGGAGCATATGTCCCGTGTTCCTTATTCTAGTGCAGTGGGTAATATTATGTATGATATGGTATGGCATGCACTAGGCCTGATATTTCACAAGCAGTAAGCATTATTAGTCGTTATATGAAGCGTCCTGGTAAAGCTCATTGGAAAGCTGTGAAGTGGATCCTCAGATATTTAAAGGGGACAGCAAACGTTGGAATTGTGTACCGAAGGGACAGTAATGGCAGCGAGACCACTGGTTATGTGGATTCGAATCACGCAGGTGACTTGGATGAACGCAGGTCTTTAGCAGGGTACGTATTTACACTAGCAGGTGGTGCAGTTAGTTGGAAGGCATCCTTACAGGATCGCGTTGCCTTGTCTTCAACTGAGGCAGAGTACATGGCACTGACCTTTATAGCGAAAGAGGCGATATGGCTAAAAGGTTTACTCTCGAACTTTGGGTTAGATCAGAATAGTATTGATATACACTGTGATAACCATGGTGCGATATAACTGGCATATAATCCGATTTATCATGAGTGAACGAAGCATATCGACATCAGGTACCACTTCATCCGAGATGTCTTAGCGAAGGGTGTGGTTGTTGTTAACAAGATTGCAACAGTAGAGAATCCAGCGGACATGATGACTAAGCCCGCTCCTTTGGCGAAGCTCAAGCTCTGCTTGAGCACAATTGACGTCTGTGGAGAGTGAGCGCCCGTTGGGGCGTTGGGAGAGCAGCATCTATAACTTGGCTACAAACGTCGAGCCAAGGTGGAGGATTGTTAAATTTATGTCTCGAGTTTGAATCGTTTACGGAATGTGACTCACTTGGATAAATTTCATATTTATCGTGAAGATATATATTTTTTCTTTTGGAGAAAATATATTCAAAATTGCCTATAAAAGAAATTCTTCTGCTGGCACGTAAAGTGAAGGACGTCTTCAACAAAGAAGGAAAACTAGTGGGCCCTGGTCAAAGTTATTCTTTGTTGACTATTGGAATTAAATAATAAAATAAAAGAGAAAGAAGGGACACACATATAAAAGGCATGGTATCTTCTGCAAGGGTTTGAAGCCGCACACGCACAGAACCACACAAGCCGAGAACGCCCACGAAGCTCTCAGAGAAGAAGCGCCGCACGAGAACAAAAGAAAAGAACGTACAGTTGTTCGTGATTTCGATCATACGAGAGCGTTTCGCTTTGGGGTTCAACACGCGGTGATTTGTGCAGTGAGTTTATTTGTCTAATTAAATTGTTTATTCGTAAACACTTTGGGTTTGGGCTTAAATCTAGATATGGGAAACACTCGAGCGTTTGAACGATTTGTAACTCTGATTCTCCGATTATAGTGGATTATTTGTTGCTGGCTCTCCCCGTGAATGTAAGTACCGGTATTCGGATCGAACCACGTAAATCTCTGGTGTCCTTTATCGTTCCTCATTTATTTTTCTGGTATTTTCTCATTGACTTAATTTGTAAGGTCCTGTCGTTTCCGCGTTATATTTCCAACATGTCTGGTCCGTGATCATCAGCCACGGGATGCCTATCCTCAGCTGGAAACTTCCTAGGAGTTGGACGGCGACACCGCACCAGTACGTACATGTTTCGCAGAAATCGATCAGGTCATCGATGGGTAATCTAAATGCAATGTGTTCGAGCAGATGCGAGGGGAGATCCGACCGGTCACCCGCCGCCGCGGTGGTATGGAAGCAGGGATTTCTCTGATCTGTCTTATTGATTCTTCATGATGATGGGATCACAAGCAGTGCATATGTATGTATATATATATATCGTGTTGGAGTAGGAAACCGTATCAGAAAACAACACATGAACCAGATCGCAGCTGGGCTAGGAATGCCTTATGTTACGAATCCAAGTACGAGTTGGAAACCAAAAGCCTTTGTTGCGGTTTTTATTTTAGGGTTAACACAACGAAAAACTCCAAACTGGTATATGATAAATTTACCCTGAACTAAATTTGTGGTTACACAAAAATCGTAAATTGGTACACTTGTGACAACCAAACTAATTTTTTGATAATCAAAAACTCCAAACTGATACAATTGTGACAAATTTACCTTTATTTAATTTTCATTAAATTGATTTAATATCACGATAAACCACAGACCGATACACATGTAACAAACAGAGGGTAAATGGCACACCCATCAACTGCTAAATGCATCTAATTTAGTAATTTGACTGTAAAATTTTACAGAAATTAATGTAGGGTAAATTTATCACTTGTGTACTAGTTTGAGATTTTTGGTCATCCAAAAATTAGTTTTGGAGGATAAATTTATCACAAGCATGCCGGTTTGGGATTTTTCATGTTATTGACCCTTTTTAAAAAAAAAATTTGTAGAACAACCTCATTTTCGGTGTTTATTTGAGAAAGTGAGAAAATCTTATGCATGTAATTTCAATGCATAGTTGTAATTGCATACGAAGTTTTTGTATTAGTAAGATCCGAAATGCATTGGGCTCACATGTACCTCGGCACACCAATATTGTCTCATTGGCGCGACTTAAAGAGCAAGTTTTGAGAAAAGAAATCATAGTTAGAATGGCTAAGGCAGATTCATATATCTAGTATTTTGAAGGAAATGAAATATCCATAATAAGTGAGCATAATTTGATTTTCAATAAGAATTTGCTATATTAGTTAACGTTTCGAGTTTGTTAATGTGGCAATATTCAACAAGTCACATGTTGCACAATATAATAACGAAAGTATTCGCATTATACTTGTAACCGCCACGGTTTGAGAGACATCTCTAGACTCTTACCTTACATTATACCTCTACGTACACCAAGGATCACATACATGCCTCTACATTTGTTAATGCTGAGGATATACCTGAGTTTTACTTTTAATGTAGTATTATTCACAATTATCCTAAAATCTACCTGGATTTTAATCAACAAGATAAAATTGGCCTCAGTCATGCAATTGCAGTTTAAAGCGATTGCCCTAAATTTATTAACTTTCTTCCTTTTTTATTTTTTCTATTTTTGTACACAATCTAATTGCCAAAATTAAGAATTTCACATGTTTTATTATTGTTTATTGCGGGCACGATGTCTTCCTTTTTAATGTTAGTTGTTACTTCCGTAGAAATTAGTTTTCTCGAAAAGGAAAATTTCAAAAAACCTAATTCTTTTCCAATGTTTTCAAGAAAATTAACAGATAAATTGTCAAGTAGAATCCAGAAAAAAAATTTACAAAGACAATTTTTAACACAATCACTTGCTTATATTTTTTTTGTGCATATCACCATCAAACATTTTGTTATCGGTTGTCTTTTATATACATATACATATAATGGAATGGTAGGATGAAACAAAAAAAAACCCTTTTTAAAGATTTTTCAAAAATCACAATTACATTCTCTAACATGATTCGTTTCAATGGGACGTGTACCCATTGGTGCCCGATCATGGTCCGGCTCTCCCCTAGCTGATGATTGCGGATGAGAAGCATCATCCCAGATCGGGTGGTCTAACGTGAGTAGGCTTTGCCAGAAGTGAAGGCATCTTCGCGGGGATGGATCATCCTAACTAAGGGTGATCGGTTCCCAGTACCATGGTTCGGACCGGTTGGTCCTAGGACTGGGAACCATCTAGTTCCGGTTCAATGGAGCCGGTCACTTCTTCTTTTTTTCCACTATCTGATGTCATATGTTCTTAAATTGGAATTGTGTTCCTCGTACTTACTACACATAATCACAAAAATAAACGTGCAATTCGAGCTAATGCGATGATGAATTGATGTAGACTGATCAAAACATGCCAACTACACATGTATCACTAAAGTCTATGGTGGAAGTGAAAGAAAAAGAAGAGACCCATCAGAAACAATTTTACTGGTGTTAAGTATCACCCCTTGTTTAGTTGTACACCGATAAGTCTAGAATATCACATTATTTCTAATGGGTGACATTAAGTATTACCCCTTGCGGATGGTGGACTAACTTTGGCGAGTGGCGATTGGATGAGACTCGAGAAGCCTCAGGGATTGAAGTTCTTTACTTATGATTTAATTCACATTTTACTAATTTTTTTGAGGAAATATAAAAAAATATTAAAAAAAGTATATGTAGTCAGTCCAGAAACCAGACCACCCAGACACTGGTTCCATTTTTAGGAACTGAGGGAATTGGACCGGCTAGTTCCCGATTCAGACGGTCCGTTTTGCACATCTCTAATGGCAATCGGGTGCGAACGGGGATGTCCACAGGCTCGATCCTCCATCGCGTGGACATCGGTCCGCTCATCTCTGGGGCTCGAACGAAATCGCGAGGCTCATAACTTGTGGGGCCGATGCTCGAAACCGACGGTATCGCCCTAGAATCGAGGCCTCGAGAATCACCAGCACAAAGACGAGGATATCAAAGGCGCGGGAACGCGAATCTTCCCGCTTAGCGGAGGGCGCTATTCAACGCCGCCAAAGAAGGAGGGACTCCACCAGATCGACGTGATTGAAGGGGGGGTGTGCAGTCGACATTGACCGACGCAAGGCCTAACCTAAACCTCCTCCTGCGTACCCCAAACATTTCGTTTTTACGTGCCGTCCCGGAATTTGCATGATTCGACTTTTAGCGGAGAAAAGAGCAAGAAGCGGGGAACGAAGAAAAGAAAGGAGAGAAAAGGGACGTGGGAAATAAAATAAGGAAGGTGATGGGAGACTTTTTGGGCACAAGTGGGGAGTGGCCATGTGCAGCAATGCGGCCGTGTTCATTACGACTCGATTTCGACAGCTTCGCACCTTCTTTCCTAACGGTCCTCCGTTTCCAAAGATTCCGTCACTATGGCCCCCCTCCACCTCCCCCCGCGTGTTCGCACCGCCGTCCTCATTGAATGATAACATGAATTGTGGTAGATAAGACTCGCGTCAAAAAAATTGATACGGTGTGAAGCAGTTGATTTATAAGATTAATACAACGAAAAACTCCGAACTAGCACATTTATAATAAATTTACTTTAAATTAATTTTTTAATCATAGAAAATCTCAAACTGATACACTCGTGACATATTTATTTTAAACTAATTTTTCGATCACTAAAAACCCTGAATTGGTACATTTATAACAAATTTACCCTCAGTTAAATTGGATTAATAAAACGAAAAATCACAAAATGGTGCACTTGTCTAAAACCCCAAATTGGTACGCCCGTCAAATGCCACGTGTCATCTAACTCAGAAATTTAACTATATAATTTAACGAAAACTAACAGAGGATAAAATTGTTACGGATGTACCGGTTTTGGGTTTTTCGTGGTCAAAATATTAGTCTGGGACAAATGTGTTACATGCGTATTAATTTGAAGTTTTTCGTGATATTAACCTTAATATATATCGCCTGGCTCATAATTCATTCTTTTAGGCTTTTGAATAGAGGTGAGTCCAATTGAGTATGTTGACGGGCTTGGACTCGTCCTCTTAGCGGTCTCCCGAACGAAAGGTATATTGAGCTTCTGTTACGTGTTCCCAATCCAAACTTATTTTCTCTTTTTCAATTTTATTTTGAGAGCTTTTTTTTTGGCGAAAAATCAATGACTTGAAAAATATTTTCCTTAACATGATCGCTTGTTTCGCTTACAAAAACGAATGAACAAAAAATATTTTCACTGTCCACGAAAATATCTATGAGTAAATTATTATCGATAACGAAAATATTTATCACCGATTAGTTATATCGAGTGATATAAGCGATTATTCTTAGGAAAATACCTTTTATATCGTTCATTTTTTGTGAAGCAAATAGGACTTGTGAGTTTCGAGCTCTTCCGCTGCTCGACTCATCCCTTCGCCCTTTGCGACCGGACTCGATGCACCTCGGCTAAACTAGAATTTATTGCTGCAAGTGAAAGGAACAGCAAATGCATGTGTTGTCTTGATGAACATTGTGGAAGTTGTTTCGATGCTGATTGTTGTTCACGAGTTTTGAGTTGCTTTCCGAACAACTTTACACGGGTGGGTCGGTTTAATTCATACAATTGACAAAGCCAAACCATGCCGCTCGTGCCGGTGCCGCACATCTGCCGCCACCGTCGACCGCGGTGTTTGCTGCTCCACCATCCATCGCCGACGCCTACGAGGGTTCCCACCAAAGCTGCGTGCCGCTCGCTCGCTCGCTTTTCCCATCCCTCATCTCGGACGAATCGAAGCAACTATCTCTCTCTACCGTCCAATGGGCGGTGGCACACGATTCTCAATTCGTGCCATATGATATGCTTGATTTGAGGTCGCAACTATTAGGTTGAATCGATAATTTCCTTAATCGCAAGTGAATCTATCTATTCTCTAACTAATCTACGATCTCTAATACGTATCTATTGATTCAATCCATTCAATTCTTTTATAATACGCTCAATTCTTGATTCGCTGCGCGGTAATAAATGAAATGGCAAACGAAGAATTGTAATTGCTATTCGAATGTAATTTTTATTTGGGTCAATGCCATGAAAAATCCAAACTCGTACGCCTGTGACAATTTTACCCTCCGTTAGTTTCCGTTAAATTTTACTGTCAAATTTCTAAATTGTATAACACGTGACAATTGATGAGTATACAAGTTTGAGATTTTACCCTCCGTTTGTCACAGATGTACCGATTTGTGATTTTTCATGGTATTAATCAAATTTAACGGAAGATAAATTTGTTACATATGTACCGGTTTTCAAAAAATTAGTTTGTGATAAATTTATCATATATGTATCAATTTAGGGTTTTTGACGGTCAAAAAATTAATTTGGAATAAAAATACTATATGTATCCATGTTTAAAGTGTTTTGTGGTATTAATCATTTTTATTTCGCCAAAACAATACAAAATTATATCCCCTCTCTGCCTAGGGTCATCACACCGCGAGACAGATTTCCAGCGCTCCAAGAGTAGAATCCAAAGAAGTTTCCTTTTTATCACCGAGCAAAGCAGAGGTTAAAGATGCGACGGAACAAACGTAAGACCCGGCGCTCGCCACCGACGCGAAAGAACCCGGCCCCTCGGCCCTCAAGCACCGCCGCGAACCGTGGAGCCGCCCGCGCCTCCCCTCCCCCCGGCACGCCGTCACGATGCCGTTAAGCGTGTCTCCTCCCACTTCCTCTAAGCCGCCTATGATCGGGCCCCGCTCGGGTCGCTGGTCCCAGCACCGCAAGTCTTCCCACCAGCGACGAACACAGTGGAACAATCTCTTTCTCGTTTAGCTGTCTCCGTCCCGCATTAGCAAAGATCCAAAACACACACACACAGAGATGTCATCTTCTGCTTTCTAATATCAAATTTCCCAAACCTTTTTACAGAGATACCGGAGCATCACATCCGTATCGTAATCGAGGGATAATGACGTAAATAATTCTTAAAATTTGGCTCAACATAAAACGCGATGCCCGAACTTTCAATTTATCTAACGTGATTTTCGAACTTTTAATTTGTTCAATACGATCCTTAAATTTTTTGTACATGCTCAAGTTGATCCCCGGACTACATGAAAATCTTCGATATTATCTCTAGACTTGAATTAGTAGAAAGATGATAAAGGATAATATTAAATATATATAAAAAATTTATAAATCACTTTAAATAAATTAAAAGATCGTGGTTCATATTATATATTAAGCACGTCGTCATCGCAAATCGTCCAAAAAAAAAAGGCAAAAGATCTTCACGTAAAACAGCTGGGATTCATGGATGTGATGCGAGGTCATATGATTGAGAGAGTTTATAATATTTTTTATTACAGCGCTCCTGTTTCCTTTCGAATGGTCGTGGGGTCCCCATTTTCGTTCTCTCACTCCCCGGGAGTAGATGACAGCCTAATCAACAGCCTGGAAAAGGTTGTAGCCGCTTGCTGTGGAAAAGCTTCGGGGCTTTAATGGCTGCTCTCTTCTCTTCACGCGGCGGCATGGCGTTCCTGTCATGTAATGTGGAGTGAAACGCTTCTGGGTTTGGCCCCGCTCTCGCTCTGACTCGGACCCCTTCTTCTTCCACGCCGGCCGAACTCGGACTCGACTCGACTCACGGAGCATTCTTGACTCCTGCCAAGAGGTGAGCGCCCTGAGAACAGCTCTGATCTTTTCTGTTGTTTCACGCGTGCCTGTGCTCATCTTCGAAACGATGCTTAGAGGGTTGCATTTCTCCAGCTGCTTGGTCACTTGAGCAACTGGGTAAGTGAGGATTCGGATTTTTCAAGATTTTGGACCTCTCAAGAGCTTGATCGTTCTGCTTTGTGAGTTGGGGGGGTTTCCAGATCTTGTTGAACTGGAGCTCAGCCTCTTTAGTGATCGCTGATTTGTGATTTGAGCGAGGGAGGAGTTGGGACGGTCATTGTTTCCCTGAAAGTTGTGGGATTCGGGTTACTATTAATAGACACGGTGGAGATGAAGCTAGAGAAGTCGGTGACCCTGCTTCTTGTGGCTGTTCTGTTTGAGATTTCATGTCTGAGATGTCAGGCGGCATTTGTGCCCGCCGATAATTACTTGATATCTTGCGGTTCTCCGCAAAACATTACAGTCCAGGGTCGAACTTTTGTCCCCGATTCAGTGCAGTCTTCCCTTGTGTTAAGAACGGGGAATGCCATTGTTGCTAGCTCCAACACTAGCATTCTGTCTCCCATCTACCAGTACGCTCGTGTTTTCTCCGGCATAGCCTCTTACAAATTCAATATTGAGCAACAGGGGCGCCATTGGGTCCGCCTCTACTTTTACCCTCTTCCGAATTCCGGCCATGACTTGACAGCTTCCCCTATAACAGTAGTCACCGATGATTTTGTACTCCTCAACAACTTCACTTTCAAGAACTATAATGGTTCCTACATGCGGAAAGAGTACGCAATCAACGTGACTTCAGCTATGTTGAGTCTCACTTTCATCCCCTCAAACAACTCGGTCTCTTTTGTAAATGCGATTGAAGTTGTCTCAATCCCAGATAAAGTGCTGCCCGATGAAGCTCTTGCTGTAAATCCATCTGCCCCTTTCAGCGGCCTCTCTGAACTTGCCCTTGAAACTGTGTACCGTTTGAATATGGGGGGTCCACTGCTCACTGCTCAAAATGATACCCTTGGAAGAACTTGGGAGAATGATGTGAAATATCTCCATGTCAACAGCTCTGCCGCAAATGTCTCTATCAACCCTTCATCAATTAAGTATCCTGTCACAGTCACAAAAGAGGTAGCACCTAATTTGGTATACGCGACGGCCGAAACCATGGGAGATGCCAATGTCCCTATTGTGAACTTCAACATAACTTGGGTCTTCCGTGTTGATCCTGACTACAAGTATTTCGTGCGGGTGCATTTCTGTGATATAGTCAGCAAGGCCCTAAATTATCTTGTGTTCAACCTCTACATAAACTCCGACATCGCTCGGGGAAGCCTTGATCTTTCAACCTTAACTGGTGACTTGGCCGTGCCATACTACAAGGATTTTATCGCTAACTCTTCCAACGGATCGAGTACTTTTACTGTTAGCGTAGGTCCAGACACTTCGTCCGATGTCACTGATGCCATAATGAATGGGCTGGAGATCATGAAAATCAGCAATGAAGCAAAAAGCTTAGATGGGTTCTCTTCTGTCCGGAGCCTTCTTCCTGAGTCGTCTTCGAAGAAGAACAGGATAGCAATTATCGTTGGCTGTATTGTTGGACCTCTGGTTGCCGTGGCATTTGGTGTTTTCTGTTACTGGTGCTTGGCAGCTCGGAGGTCAAAAACAGCTCACCAGCCGCATCGAATGTTACCACTGCCTTTATATGGAAATTCCCAGACCATGACCAAGATGTCTACAACCTCTCAAAAAAGTGGAACTGCTAGCTGCATATCTTTGGCTTCCTCCAACCTAGGAAGGCTCTTCACATTCCAAGAGATCCTAGATGCGACCAACAAGTTTGACGAGAGCCTGCTTCTTGGCGTTGGTGGCTTTGGCAGGGTGTATAAGGGAACGCTAGAGGATGGAACTAGAGTGGCTGTCAAGAGAGGTAACCCACGATCCGAGCAAGGCCTTGCTGAATTTCGAACTGAGATTGAAATGTTATCTAAGCTCCGCCACCGCCATCTTGTTTCTCTAATTGGCTATTGCGATGAGCGCTCAGAAATGATTCTCGTGTATGAATATATGGCAAATGGGCCACTCAGGAGCCATCTGTATGGAACGGATCTACCTGCTCTTCCATGGAAGCAGCGCCTAGAGATCTGCATTGGGGCTGCAAAGGGACTGCATTATCTCCACACAGGTGCAGCTCAAAGCATTATTCACAGAGATGTCAAGACAACAAACATCCTATTGGATGAGAATTTCGTTGCTAAAGTTGCTGACTTTGGCCTCTCGAAGACGGGGCCCGCACTGGATCAGACTCATGTCAGCACTGCAGTTAAGGGCAGTTTTGGTTACCTGGACCCCGAGTACTTCAGAAGGCAGCAGCTAACTGAGAAATCTGATGTGTATTCCTTTGGAGTTGTTTTAATGGAAGTTCTCTGCACTAGACCTGCTTTGAACCCAGTACTTCCAAGGGAGCAAGTGAATATTGCAGAGTGGGCGATGAGCTGGCAAAAGAAGGGTATGTTGGATCAAATTATGGACTCGAATCTTGTGGGGAAGGTTAACCCGGCATCTCTCAAGAAGTTTGGAGAGACTGCTGAGAAATGCCTGGCTGAGCATGGAGTTGATAGGCCGTCAATGGGGGATGTGCTGTGGAATCTCGAATATGCCCTCCAGCTCGAGGAAACATCCTCGGCTCTGATGGATCCGGAAGATAACAGCACAAACCATATTCCAGGCATTCAGCTGACGCCAATGGAGCCCTTCGATAACAGCATGAGCATGATAGATGGCGGAACTGATGATGATGCTGAGGATGCTGCCACAAGTGCTGTGTTCTCTCAGCTGGTAAATCCTCGTGGAAGATGAGAAGAAACCTCCTGAATCAAAGGATGGAGGTTTTCATTTTCGTTTCTTCTTCCTCGTCATTTTTCTCCTGTTCTTTAGCTGATTATCTCGTGGAGTTTGTGTAGACTAGAGCTAGGTGCTGATCAAATTATGGAACGCTTTATAAGTGCAACTTCAAGATTCTATTGTTCTTGTGATTCTCAATTTGTCTGGGTATTGGATGCCCATGTTCTTGTTAGCGATAAGAAAAGGTAATGATTTGGTTGGATTTATACACTTTCATTTACAGAACAAGTATAAGGAATAAAGACAGTCTGAAATGATTCCTCTTCTAGATGTTTTCTTGTACAAGTATTCTTGTTGTCTTTTGATTTTTTTACGATGCTCGAGGGATAAATCTGGAAACTCTTCCCGGGTCCTCTTCTCCAAATAACTACAGCTGTAGACCCATTTTGTTGGTTCAAGGATACTGGTGATGATGGGCCATATAATTACGTGCACCCTCTTTTAATGCAAAGTCGTATGTTCTCATACGGTACACAGTTCCTCATGTCCTTTTCACTAGTTTTTGGTATATTCTGTTCGCTGTCGGTCTCTTTTTGAACTGTATGCATTGGTGGTAGATCATAGCTCTACAGTTCTAGCAACTTTTAAGCTCGATTTCTCGTATGAACTTATGTTTCAAACTGGAGGACAAATTATGATGTTTTGTTTCCCCTTGGAATGGCAAGAAGCTAAGTTGGAGATTAGTTTTAGGATCTTTCTAAGACATAAGGCAAAACGATGTGAATAAGAGATACGGCATTACGGTACTAGGCCTTTTATTCTTTCCCTTAATTGGATTATTAGGGGCGACACAGGAGCATCTGACATGTTTTGTGATGGCAACGAGTGATGATATTTCTGACGAAGACATTCATTTTTCTAAACTCATGCCATCACCAGAACCGGTGGAGACACCTCTGGTGCAATCCAATATGCCATACTGGTAGTAGTTGCCAATGAGCTCTCTCGGTCCTCATTATCACTTCCTGGAGCGTAAAGGCAAAGCTTGCAGTCTGCAGAGATAAGTGAAGTAGTCCTATACTTATCTTCACCTCCGACCACAGGCAGAGCCACACTGGGCTTTGCTGGCTTCACACGATCGGGCTGATAAGTCCATCCGAGCGCACTGTCCACCTTCGGCAACAGACGAAAGAACCTGAACTGCACTTCCAAGTGAGCAAAGCAATCATCAGAAGGCAACATATATTGTTAATCCTATCATCTTCTTTTGTAATAGAAGCCACGTTCGCCAAAATCTCAGCCATGTCTTCTAAGGTCACTGTTACACTGTTCCTGCTCGATACTGTCTCAACCTTTGTGTCTTCGGCCTCAGAGTACCATGTGGACAGAGGGTTTTCTGGTATTCCTATTTCATTTCCGTTAGTGAGCGAAAATCAGATGATCAATCTGATCATCCCAAGTCTCGGCTCTTGTTGCTTCCAAGGTGAAGGACTGGGAGTTGAAGAGGATTCCGAGTGCCTGAATCCATGTGGTGTCTCGGGCTCGACCGGCTGGTCTATGGCCAATGAAGCGCGCATTGATTTGGAGGGCAGGGTCCGAAACTAAACTGAAAGTTTGGTTGGTCTTGCTGGGGAAGTGGAAGACAATCCCATCTACGCCAATGAAACAAGGATCGTAGCATGACGAACCAAGTCCGATGCAGTTCGGCTTGCGTTCTGAATTTTAGATCCCGAGTCTCGGTAAGCATTTGATGTAGGAAGCATAATCGCTTGCTCTGAATCAGTTGCAATATAGGGATCAACAGAGGTTATCTTACTTCTGCATTGGGAATCGCAAGTGGGCCAATTGCAATCGACATTTGGGAAAATTGTTCAAAAAGTCCTAAACCTATTGCACTTTTGTCAAATCAGTCCTAAACCTTTCAAATTTGTTAATTGAAACATTTTCACTTTTTATCAATTGAGTTCATCCGGCCAATTTTGGCTGCCCGGAGCTGACGTGGACGCCATTTGACCAATGCTGACGTGATAATTTTTAATATTTTTTTTCCTTTTTTTTTGGCCTTCTTCCCTTTGTCCGACAAGGTCGACATCGTTGACCTCTAGCGAAGCTCACCCTCGCCGACCATTGGTGAGGGCGAGCCTCGTTGGCCCCTAGCTAGGCGAGGTTGAACCTCACCCGACCTCGCTGTGCCTACCCAGGCGACGGCAAGGTCGACCTCACCTTGGCTAAGCGAGGCTCGACAGCGAGGTTGGCCTCGCCTTGGCTGGGCGAGGCTCAACCTCACCCAGATCTGGCGAGGCCGACCTCGCTGTTGCCATCGCTTGGGTTGGGACGACGAGATTGGGCGAAATTTGACCACGCCTAGCCAGGGACCGGCGAGGTTGACCTTGCCAGCCCTTGTCTCTGGCTGGTCTGGCAACTGGCCAGAGTGAAGAAGGGTAGAAAAATAAAAGAAAAGGGAAAAATATAAAAAAATTTCAAAAAAATATTACAAATTGCCACGTCAGCGCCAGCCGGTGTCCACGTTAGCTCCGGGCGATCAAAATTAGCTGGATGGACTTAATTGACAAGAAATGAAAAGGTTTAAGATTCAATTGGTAAACTTGAAAGGTTTAGGATTAAATTAGAAAAAGAATAATAAATTTAAAATTTTTTGGATAATTTTTTCATATGACGTATAGCAACCTTTTCTAATCATTTGAAATGGTTCATATGGGCTCTCTGGGCATTTAAATGTGTGTGGAAAGCAGCGGGTCCCTGGTCGGTTGCAGTAAGACGTAGCCGTCGAACCAAACCTGTTGAACTGAAAGTCCCACCAAAATTGCTAGTACAGCGAGAAACGTATACATAGCCGCTGATTTTGACCATCTTTGAGAATGAAAAGAAAGTCTCAGAAGCCAGCTAGCCAAGGGAATATATAAAGCTGAAGTCCCATCTGTGTGGCACGTATTTAAAGTACTCTAATTCACATTTCTTGCATGCATCGACATGTTTCTGTATGTTTTTCATTTTAGCTCCATGGAGATCTGCGACGCGTGGTCGACTCTCTTAAGCACTTTATGGTGGGACTACACGAGCATGTGACATTTCTTCATCTGAAAAAACTAGGGGACAAACAGAAACGCATGGACAATGCCATATTCTTCTTTAAATTCGACCCATATAAAAAAGAAAAAGAAAAAAGAAATTGTAGAACTTCGAGTTCCGGCAACAGAACCACAGAGGGTGCTTCATATATGGTTCACGTCAGAGCTTTCTAAAGAAGCAGTTGTTTCATACGATCCATCAAAGTAGTTGTTCAACCTAAAGTGCTTTGCAAGAATTAAGAACTGAAAATGTTTCGCCTGTTTCACGAGGCTGGCTTAAAAATAGAAAAGAGACAGTACACGTTATAAAACACGGATGCCTCTTTGCGTGACTTATTGAAGATGATGAAAGAAAATGATGAAGATGACGAAAGAAAATGATGAAGATGACGTACTGATGTCGTTCATTTGACACAACAAAGAAATTTCCTTGACGTTAGCTTCGTGTAAAGTCATTCTCGAAGCAATAAAACTGTCAAAGGATATCAAATCTATTCTCGAGGTAATGGCCATTCTTTCCAAAATCGGAATCAAGAAGAAGGAAGAGACAGAAATTATCAAGGAGCTGGCCAACAACATCACAATCGGAATCTCAACACCAATTTCAATCCATCTTTTGGCAATAACCAGAGTCAGAGAAGAAGCAATCTTCGGTGTCAGATTTGTAACAAACACGGTCACAGTGCCAATGTTTGCGTGATAGATATCTTCAGCGTCCACCATCCGAATTTTCTCCTCAACTCAATTTGGCTGAAATTCCTCCTCCACCTTCCATCTTCTCCGGTGAATCTTGGTGTCTTGATTCTAGTGCTACCCACCATGTGACAAATAATCCTTCCAGTCTGTCTAATATTCAGCCTTATTTTGGATCCCAACAAGTCACCATAGGTAACGGGTCCCATCTACCTATTACTCACACGGGTAGCTATGTTTCTCCTCATTTACGTATGTCTAATGTTCTCGTTGTTCCCACAATCAAAAAGAATTTGCTATCTGTACGTCAGTTTTGTCAAGAAAACAACTGTGATTTCGTATTCTCATCAAACTCCTTCTCTGTGAAGTGTCGTCACACGGGGAGAACTCTACTTCAAGGGGAAACTGATCACGATCTTTATTCCATTCCAGCGTCTTCTTCACAATTGTCATCTCCGTTCGTGTTCCAAGCCTCTGCAACCAATCTTGTTCGTCTGTGGCACAACCGACTTGGTCATGCCGCATTCTCAGTTGTTTGTCAAGTTATTGACACCTAAATTTTAATTAGTCATTTAGGAACAATTGCATAGAAAATTAGGGATTAAATTTTAACCCCTAAACAAAAATATTAAAATTACATAGCATATAGTTTAAGTTCATATAGGTTAGTTGCATTCCGTATCAGACCGGTGGTGGCAAGTGAACTGAAAATCCATCGCGCAAATCGAGCTCGAGCACTGAACGAAATTCGGCTCACTCGGAAGACGGGGGCCGAAAATCACAACCCTAAAAGGCCTTGGTTGTCTTAATTTGAGCTTAAATTAGCCCATTAAGCTTAATTAAAGAAAAGCTCAAATTAATTCAGTCAATTTGGAATTAAATAAAAATTAAAGGATAAAGCCTAAGCCAAAGCCCATTAGGACTAGGAAGCCCGGTCAATTAACCTAAGGTTGCGATATAAATATGTGATTATACCCCTCACTCAAGAGGAGGCTCTCACAATTTTCAGAACACGATTTTTGAGGGCATGAGAGACACACGTGAGCGAGAGCAAGAGTAAGAGAGAGAGAGAGTTGGTCGCGCATGCGCTCGCCTCACAGTTGCGTCGCCTCGCGATCGTACCGCACGGACCGCTATTGCTGCTGTTTCGTGACATCGCTCGTGCCTACGCCGTGCTTGCCGCCGTTGCTGATCCGAGCCCGACCAGTGCTCCCGTTGCGGCTGCCGATCCATCGCCCGTTCCCTCATTGCTGCACCAGTCCACATCCGCAAGCCTTCAGGTTCCTGCGCTTTATTCACAGAGCACGGGACTTTCCAGTGGCATCCCTCCATCACATGTTGAAGTTCCCCAAGTCGCTATCCTTGCGACGTGCCAAGCCCAGTAATTGACACAAGAAGCAAAGCTGAAGTGCAATAGCTGGTGAATTGTTCTATTGCTGAAGGAGACGAACCAAGGTGAAATTGGGAGACCAAAGGAAAAAAGACAAAAAGAGGGATTTTGGTGGCTGGAAAGGATTTTATTCACAGAAGCATCGTGCATCTCCGTGCTTTCTTTCATTGTGCTATTGAGTTTCTTGTCCATTGTGCCCAACCACATGGTCGTGAATTCCATCATTGTTGCAAGTGTCTCAGTCCTGTAGGTTTTCTGAGACCAAACTGCGCCACTTGTGATTCATCGTGGTCCACCATCGCCGCCACCTCTCATCGTCGCCGCCGCATCCGCCATCGATCACCCACCGCCGATCACCGTCCCGATTCGTAATCCCAACGATTCAAATTTGGAAAGTAATCTAGAAATCAGGTAAAGATCTCTATCCGGTATATTTTCAAAATATTTAGATTCCTAGTTTGAATATTTTGAATATTCCGTGAATATTACGTGGATTACTAGATATCTTAAGATATTATTTTCTTCATCCGCAATGTTCTAGAATGTCTAAAATTAGGAAAATTTCCTAATTTTTGCAACGTATCTGGACGACTATCCGACCTTATCCCTAAGGTACGATACGCGGCAATACGGAAAATCGTTATCTTATCCATAATCACTTGGATACGATAATAGATTTTATTCGCTTTCCAAATTTGAACAATCGGCTTTCCGTCGATATCTATAACCCTATAGATATGACTGTTAGTTTGATTTCTTTGCCTAATTTGAATTTGATAAGAAGAATCTTGCGAATTGCATGGATTGTTTGGACGTGGTTGTTATCTTTGTTTAATTGTTTTCCTTTTAAATAAAGAAAATCAAAAAAATATGTTAGATAGGATTTAAATTAGAAATTTTGCATGCTTAGGGAATCTTAAATATATCCTAAAGAATAAGATAATTATTTGATTTAAATTGGGATTTAGAGTAGCATATTTCCTAGTTTAAATTAGAAATTGTTTTAATCTTAGTGGATTATTTAGGATATTTAGTTATTTCGAATTTTCATAAAATACCCAAAAAGAGTCACTTTAGGATAGAATAACTCATTTTCTCTAGGATAGATTGCATGTTAATTTGAGTAATTTTTAATTCCGAATTTCATTTGAAAATACCAAAAATAAATCATTTGTCCGTCATTAGAATTAGGCCACGTCGTCGCATGACATATAGTTTGCATGTTAGGCTGCATTAATCGCATGTTAATTTTTGCACGTCATTACATATAGGTTAGTTTTCATTTAAATAAGTGAAAATCCTAAAAAATATTGAGTGAACTGCTTGTTAATTAGAAATCATATTAGGATTGTTGATGTGATTTTCTAGCTAACAATGCAGATGCTTATGTTGCTTTGAGGTAAGTAATTCTCTCAATCTTGCAATTTATTTAATGTTTTGATTATTGAGTGTTACTTTGGTGGTTTGCGCACTCGTATCATCACCTCACATGCTAGTGACTAAGTTAAAATGGATCCAGATTGCATGCATAAACATTTTTTGAAAAGAAAAGGTACCGAAAGGGCGTTAGACTATATCTAGCGTAATCAAGTCCCTGAACTTAGAATCTCTGATTCGTAGGAATAAAACATATCTCCCTATGTTTTATTTAGGTTTCTAATCGACCTACCACAAATAGATTAGTGGCGACTCCAAGTATGAAAACTTTTGCATGTTAAAAACTTAAACCCTAAGTTGCGAATTTGTAGGGTTTGGGAGGGCCCGAGTTAGGTTTAGTCTTAACAATCCATTAGCCTGAAAAATTTTAGGTCGCGACACAAGTTCTTAACAAATCACCGGTGGCACTTTCACCGTGTCCTGCATGTATGTCTAGTAAGAGTCACAGTCAATTTCATGCACCCACCCATCATAGGTCTACCTTTCCGGTGCAGTTAATTCACTTTGATGTATGGGGTCTAGCTCCTTTAACCTCTACATCTAATAATCGGTATTATATTTGTTTTGTTGATGATTATTCCAAATTTACATGGCTGTATATGTTGCAATCTTGTGATCAATTCCTCTCCATTTTCTCTGTGTTCCTTAATTTTGTGGAAAATCAATTTTCCACCACAGTCGAAGCCATTTAGTGTGATTGTGCACGCCAATTTCTCTCGATCGCTTTTCAGCGTTCATTACAGGATCGTGGCATTCGTCAAAGGACGTCGTGTCCTCATCAACATCATCAAAATGGCACAGCTGAGAGAAAGCATCGCCATATTGTTGAAATGGGCCTTTCAATGCTTAACCATGCGTTTGTGCCGCCTTGCTTCTGGGATTTTGCATTTGAGACTGCAATACATATTATCAATCGGCTGCCGACACCTGTTCTACAGAACCGAACACCATGGGAGACACTTCATAAAGCTGTTCCCTCTATTCAGCATCTCAAGGTTTTCGGTTGTGTGGTTTACCCCAATCTTCGATTTTATACAAAGAATAAGCTCCAATCCAGATCTCATTTATGCACTTTTCTAGGATATCCATCGTGCTACTAGGGCTACCGTTGCTATTCTCTAAGATATCGTCGCATGTACATCACCAACGATGCAATTTTTGATGAGCAATTATTTCCCTTTACTACTTTTGGTCCAATGAATGCTTGTCAAACCACTGTTGCAGCTCTAGAATGTCTTATGGTCCCTCCATTTTTTGAACAAAAATGTGCAACAACCTCAGTCAATGGAGCGCATCTCTACTGCCCCAACTAATTTTCTTTCTCCTGTACAGGTTCAACAAAATTCTCCAACACCTTTTTCAGAATCGGACTCATCTTTGCTCCCAGATCCACCCACTACTGATGTTCGAATGATAGTGACAGCACCTCCAACTCTCCTTCACCGCTAGCTGCCTCATCTCATCCTATGGTGACAAGGTTGCGTGATGGAACTTTGGCACGGCGTCAACTTCGGGCTGATCACACTTATGCCCTGCAAACCAAAGCTTTCTCAATACTGACACCAACTTCCTTCACTCAAGCAAATAAAAATCCAGCATGGCGAGCGGCTATGAATGAAGAATACACTGCCTTGATGCACAATCAAACTTGGACCCTTGTATCTCCACCGAAACAGTGCAAACCCATTGGTTGTAAGTGGGTATTTCGAGTCAAGCTGAAGGCTGACGGATCCCTTGAAAGATACAATGCTCGGTTAGTCGCCAAAGGCTTCAATCAACAAGAAGGGGTAGATTTCCATGAAACTTGTAGTCCCGTAATAAAACATGTAACGGTTCGCACCGTTATTTCTCTTGCCTTCAGTCAAGGATGGTAGATTCGACAATTGGACGTGAAGGATGCTTTTCTCCATGGTCATCTTGAAGAGGAAATTTATATGCAATAGCCTCCAGGCTTCGTCGACTCTACTCATCCTCACCATGTATGCCGTCTTCAATGTTCACTTTATGGACTAAAACAGGCACCGCGTGCATGGCACCAACGACTAAGTTCTTTCCTTCTCTCTCTTGGGTTTCAAGTATCTTGCGCTGACTCCTCTTTATTTATGCTTCACTCGGCAGCATACAGTGTCTTGCTCTTGGTATATGTAGATGATATAATTTTAACTGGGTCGCTCTCAGCACCTTTATCTGCTCTGATACCATGTTAAAACGTAAAACTATATTGTAATTTTTATGAATGTTTTTGTACATCTTTATCTCTCTTTTCAACTTCTATTTATAAGAAGTTAAGGATATAAACAAATCAATAATAAATCAGAAAGAAATCAAGGAGTGATTGCAAGAGATTCGCTGAATATCAGGAGTGATTACTGAATATCGGGAATGGTTGTTAGAGATCTGCTGAATATCAGATTTCAGATTTGGTATCCTTTGACATGAGACCTCCATGTCTCCTTGCTGAGTCCTCCTGTCTTATGGTGTGACAATATTTCGACTATTTACCTCACTGGTAATCTCGTTTTTCATGTCCGAACAAAGCATGTTGAGATTGACTATCATTTTGTTCGGGAATGGGTGGTTCAGAAGCAACTCCATGTTCAGTACATCTCCTCCATAGATCAACTTGCGGACATCTTCACCAGAGCCCTATCTACCACTCGATTTCGTCTATTGCAGTACAAGCTTACTGTCAGATCTCTCACATCAGCTTGCAGGGGGATGTCAAAGGATATCAAATCTGAAATCTGATATTCAGCAGATCTCTAACAACCATTCCCGATATTCAGTAATCACTCCTGATATTCAGCGAATCTCTTGCAATCACTCCTTGATTTCTTTCTAATTTATTGTTGATTTGTTTATATCCTTAACTTTTTATAAATAGAAGTTGAAAAGAGAGATAAAGATGTATAAAAATATTCATAAAAATTACAATATAGTTTTACGTTTTAACAAAAACAATTCGAACGGGCCGCTGTATCTGGTCAGTACGCATCTGGGTTAATAATTCCAGCCAAGAATGCACAATGACCAATAAGACGTGGCACAGATTAGTGCAACAACATTACGCACAAAAAAAAGCGATAGGAAACTGAGGTTGAAAGATGGCCAGATCGTTGCAGAAAAATTAAGGTTATAAAAGCGACAGCATTACAGTATGCACGCGCTACCAACCACTACTTCAGTCTTTTACCAGGCGACAAGAAGAGAGATAAGAGGCATCTAATTTCCACACGAAACCATCTCTCTGCACTTACGATGAAAGATGCTCTTTTTTTGTCCCTTTCTCAGTACTCTTTACTGCTCTTTATATGAAGAACAATGCCTCTTTAGCAAACAAAAGAAGAAGAACAATACCTCTGTATTGTTACCAAAAGTAACAGTCACTTCAAGATTATCACCATATCGCAATGTCCGTAAAATTCTGGAAGCTAAGTGCTAACGATGAAAGAAGCCAAGACTCAAGTGACTGCCCATGTCGGGATTGATTCACTGTGGAAGTGTTTGTCCAAGGATCTATACTCTATAGTTCCACAGGTCTTGCCAAACCTAGTGCAGAATGGAGAGATCATTGAAGGAGATGGTGGCCTTGGTTCGGTCATTCTTTTCAATTTTGGCCCTGGTGAGTCACAGTTCTTTTCTTGCACTTATAAAGGGGAAAACTCAAGAATGGGCATGCCGGATTGAAGTCAATCACGTTAGGGTTAGGGATCTCATGTGGGTTGTCCTAGTCTTTTGTTGGACTCCATCTAGGCTTTATGTAAGATTTGCCAGATGTTGATGACTAGTTCAATCTATCACACCAAGGGCTTAGCAGCTGAAGCAGTGCATCTCTAGTACTCTTGGCGATGACATTATTTCTTGATTCAAAAGAGGAAAGCATTGAGAAAAGTGAAGCTTTTGTCATAGCGGAGACTTGTATAAGCATTGTGCTAAATGTATCCTGTAGAGACCTATTTCACAAAGCATGCGCTTTCATTTTTCAAGATCTATAATGAGGGTTAGTTACAGTCCATTAACATTTTTCCAAATAAACTTCAGATGTGCCGAATATGAAGTACCAGAAGGAGAAGATCGTGGAACTCGACGAGTCGTTGCATCGAATTGGGTTACAAGTGATAGAAGGGGGTCACCTTGATCTTGGCTTCACCTTTTACAAAACTACATTTCAACTTACATCAATTTCAGAGAAGCAGACACTGGTGGATGTGGTATATGAATGTGAGACGGAACAAGCAGTCCTGCCTTCAAAAACCACAGCCGGCGCACTTGCATGCATTAAGGGCCTTGAGAACTATTTGTTGAGTACTGATACTAAGTAGAGTTAGACCTATCACAGTTCATCTCCGGTTTAGAAAAGAGCAAGGATAAATATTATAGCACGTCAAAAGAGGTGAATCAAAGCATATTTGATCCTATCTGCGTCAGAATAAATACTTGTGTATTTTCCCGTGAATACTTGCGTGATTGAAATTGTGATTTAGTTTTGCAATAATGATTTGTTTCGTGAAAGAGAATTCATAATGATATATCTAACCATTAGGCAGAGACGAACACATGAATCATAAACACATCTTCAACAAAAGAGAAAACGAGGACCATGATCATAGGAATCTGCCATCTTTGGTACACAGGACAAGAGGAAACAAGACAACAATAGTCGACCAACACAAAAATGAGTATCATCTCAATTAAATCGAATTAATTATCCATAACACTAGAGCGTATATAACTTAACTAAACATACAAACTAAAAAAGAACATGACAAATTCTTTCACGAGCATTGCCCAAGACTTAGAAATTTATCAACAACTTGTTGACTCGGGAAATATAGAAACCATTAATCTAACAATAGTGCGAAAAGGCTTAACAACATAATTATTACTTAATCGGAGAGTGAATGTGTTTATCATTATCAGTCTGGTACGGTATCGTTAACTTCTTAACCTAATGAACGAAGATCGACCGATAAACAGAATTTTCAATTTTCGATTCATCAATATTCAGTGTTTCTATCTTTCGAATGAAGAGCTAGGAGGGGCTACCACACTCAATAAATATAAGGTGGGCAAACAGTACCGGACGACTGAACACCCCGTCGATGAGGACAAACATATAAGGTGCGTTCATTGGGTATTGCACATGGGTGCGCGGCGATTGATATAGAAAACTTTTGCTTCCTCATTTGGGTACGCCGAACATTCGAACGGGGCAGGTTGTTCCACGTCCGTTGCAGCGGCTCCTCGGACAGCTGCAAACTGCTTCAATGCTGTTGCCGCCGGGTCCCAAACGATGGAAGAAGTCTTGCATCGTTTCATAGTGGACAAGCATCAGCAAAATGGTGACTACGCAGCTGATCCTGAATCTTAACAACGCCATGATGCAAAACCTAGCAGTGACACGAAGTGACGGATGGATGGATGCGGCATGTTAGAATGTTGTCTCCAATTTAAATCCGTGAACGAAATCTGACCCAAGATTAATTATTATTCATAAACGTCCAAATATCACAAGTTGGAGAAGGGTTTTCTTGTTTTGTCTTGATATCAAATTATTGGCAAGAGTTATCGGCCAAGCAAATAAAAAAGAAAGAAAGAAAGTCCACTTGGAATTCATTTCCTAATTCCACGCGGCTTGGACTTTTTTTTTTCTATCCTATTTCTAACTTTCCTTACTTTTTAACTTTTGCTTTGCCCTTTGTAAATGGCTGGAATTGAACCCCGAACCTGTGATACTAGCATTCTACCCCCAATCCCTTTACCAGCAGGGCCATATGCCTATTGGCGCGTGGACTTCATGGACTACCCAAGTTTGGGTTTCTTTTGGCTTTTGGATTATATATATATATATATATATATATATATATATATATTATGGCTTAATACCCTAAAAAACTCTCAACTTTATGTCTAGTTTCAATTCTACCATAAACTTTTTTTCGTCTTATAGAAAATCTTCAACTTTTGGTCCAATCCTAATTTTGCTTGAACTTTTTTTTGTTTCATAAAAAACCACCAACTTTATATACAGTCCCAATTCTACCCTAAATTTTTTTTCTCATAAAAAATCACCGACTTTTACTTGAGTTTCATATTTACCTTTGTTAAAACTCTGTCCAAAATTGCCCTCAGTAATGTCATTACTCTAGTTTTTCCCCGAATTTCATATCCTAGAAGACATTTTGGAGATGAACTTCCACATCAGCCCAAACGACGTCTTCTTGGATATGAAATTTGGATATAAACTAGAGCAATTAGGGTTGGCCTACTTCAATTGCTCTTACTCTTATGAGAGTTTTCCTTCCATTTCGCTTGGAGATCTTCGATTTTGCATTTAGTATTCATTCTCTCATGCTTGGGAGTCTTCCATCTCTTACGGTCGGAGAGCTCGCGCTCATAACGCTCGAACAGCCCACGCTCTGGAGTTTTTTCATTTCTCAGTTGTCAAGAAAAATTTTGAATGGAGAGTTAACGGGGATAGATTTGGGACTCAAATAAAAGTTGGTGGTTTTTTGTGAGATAAAAAAAGGCTTAAGGTAGATTGAGACTGGACCTAAAGTTTGAGGTTTTTTATAAGAGAAAAGAAAGTTTAGAGAAGAATCGAGACATGATTTAAAGTTGGAAGTTTTTAATGAGACGAAAAAAGTTAAAATTAAAATTGGGGTTAGACCGAAAGTTTGGGTTCTTTTTTTTTAATGGTTTTAGGCCTATATATTCTTAAGGGTTGTTTTATATGTCTTCGTTGGTTGATAAGCAGAGGGGCACAAATCCAAGTTTGTTGATGTCACATCTCAAATCCTATAAAAAATTGGGAAATGGCATGTCCGTCCTTCCACCCAAAAGTCACGGCCTCAATTACAAACCTAATATCAATATATATAGAACAGTTACTACTCTTGAATTGCATCAAAGAGATCCAAATTACGAGGGATATTATTTGATTAGTTCGTATCCAAAATAGAAAATTCAACTAAGCAAACTTTATCCAACTACCCAAAACTCTCCGCCAATAGCGCTTTTGTTTTGGTTGTCGCTAGCTAAAACAAAACTAAAAAGATCGGAATGAATGAGGCAAGCAAACACAGTTGAGAAATGCATATCCTTTTTAAGCAGATCAACCACCCATTATGCATATACAAAATCAAATCGAAACTCCTTCAATATAAATCCACAGTCTCACATATGTACAAGATCAAAAACAAGTTTTAACTTTTCAACAAAGCTTTATACATATCACAAAAACTCATTTTATCAGTAATATCAAAGCAAATATCAATGGTCCAGTCCATTAATTAATCTCGTCAATTCACATATCAATTCTCTATTCTATTGATCAATCTCATACTACATATCAATGATCTATTCCATTGATCCATCTAATCAAATCACATATAAATAGTCTATCTCATTGACCCATCTCAGGCTTAATATTCAACCATAGTCATGACACAACGCCTGGTGACAAGGCGACCAAGATTTCTCTCCTTGGCAATGTCTACACCTCTTATTAGCCAAAGGCTCAACTCAAAAGGATATCTTGAAACCAATATGCATACACAAAAACCCCTATCCGGTACAGTGATATTAAGCATTAAACCATCATCCTCTAGTATCAAATATCTAGTCCAGAATCAATCTCATAAGTTGGATACATTTTTACAAACCTATATTTCCTTTCACAATAGAATACATTTCATAAATCATATTTACAAATCAAAACATATAACCTTTTTGCAATCCCTTTCATAAAGAATTTCTCAAACCATTTCACAATAATCAACTCAGAAATCATTCCAAAATGCTTTCTATACCATTTCAAATAATCAAAAGGGTAGTAAATGCATCTTGATGGGAAAAATTGTCTAAAAAGTCTTAAACTTATTATGCTTTTGCCAATTCATTCATAAACTTTTCGATTTTGCCAATTGAATCATGAACATTTTCATGTTTTACCAATTGAGTTTATCCGGCTAATTTTGATTGTAAATTGCTAACGTGGACGCTAGCCATCCTATATTGAATGAAAGGCGCTAACGTGGATAATTTTTAATTTTTCTTCGAATATTTTTATTAATTTTTTCCTTTTTTTCTTTTCTTCTCTTTTCCTTATTTCCTTATTTTCCCTTTTCTCTTCTTTTCTTTTTTTATTTTATTTTTCATTTCTCTTTTTCCCTTTTTCTCCCATCAGTCACTGTTGGACCTCGTTGACTGCCAACCTCAAGTGAAGCGACCCTCGCCCAAGGCCAGCGAGGGTAGCCCTCGCTAGCTCAAGCTTGGGTGTCCCTCGCTGGAGGCTAGAGAGGGTAGCCCTCACTTGATACCGACAACCTCCATAGGCCATCGACGAGGCCTGGTGGTGGTTGGTAAAGGGAAATAGGAATAAAGAAAGAAGAAAAACAAAAGGAAAAAAAGAAGAAGAAAGAATGAAAGGAGAAGAAAGTAAAATATTCAAAAAAAAATTAAAATATTATTAAAAATTGTTTACGTCAACGTTTGCCGTGTCACGTAGGATGGCCAGTGTTCATGTCAGTGATTTCCGTCCAAATTGGCTAGAAGAACTACATTGGTAAACTGTTAGAAGGTTTATAACTAAATTGATCAAACTGAAATATTTATGACTAAAAATTGGCATACAATGGGTTTATGGTTTTTTTGGTAATTTTCCTTATGATGAACAGTATGACTTGTCATAACTTAGTGCCAAAATATTATGCACCGTATAAGCCATAGGAAATTGCGATTGAAAAGGATGGCCAAATAGTTTCGGAAAGATTAAGATAATACAAATGACAGCATCACAATATGAACGAGCGGCCAACCACCAATACTGTCTTTATCAGGCAACAAGTAGAAAAAGAAGAGGTATCTAATTTCCACATGAAGCCATCTCTCAGCAACTGCGATGAAAGATGCTCTATCTTGTCCATTTCTCAGTCTCTTTGCTTCTATTTATAACTGTAAGAGTACCTCTGTGTTGTTACCAACGTAACAGTCACTTCAAGATTATCACCACACCGCAATCATCTCCAAATTCTGGAAGCCAAGTGCCAACAATGAAAGAAGCCAAGACTCAAGCGACGGTCCATGTCGGGATTGACTCATTGTGGAAGTGTTTGTCCAAGGATCTGCTCTCTATCCTTCCACAGGTCACGCCAAATTTAGTGCAGAATGCAGAGATCATTGAAGGAGATGGCGGCCTTGGTTCAATCCTTCTTTTAACTTTTGGCCCTGGTGAGTCACATCTCTTTTTTTCCATTTCTAAATGGGAAAACTCAAGAATGGGCATTCTGGATTGAAGTCAATCACGTTAGGGATCTCATGTGGGTTGTCCTAGCCTTTTGTTGGGCACAATCTAGGCTTTATGTAAGATTTGCTAAACGTTAGACTAACATCAAGCATTTAGCAGCTGAAGCAATGCAAGCTTTTGTGTAATGGAGACTTGAAGTGGCATCATGCTTAATGTATCCTGTAGAGACCTGTTTCAAGAAGTATGTAAATTCATTTCTTTTATTGTATAGCGAGGGTTATACTGGCTATTAACATTTTTCCAAAATAAATGTTAGATGTGCCGAAAATGAAGTACCAGAAGGAGAAGATCGTGGAACTCGACGAGTCTTTGCATCGAATTGGGTTACAAGTAATAGAAGGGGGTCACCTTGATCTTGGCTTCACCTTTTACAAAGTTTCAAATCAACTTACAACAATTTCAGAGAAGCAGACACTGGTGGATGTCATGGTGGCATATGAATGTGAGACAGAAGAAACAGTCTTGCCCTCAGAAACAACAGCATCTGCACTTGCATGGATCAAGGGCCTTGAGAACTATTTGTTGAGTACTGATACTATATAGAGTTAGACCTCTCACGGTTCATCTCCGATTTAGAAAAGAGTAAGGATAATATTATAGCACGTCGAAAGAGGTGAATCAAAGCATATTCGATCCTATCTGCATCAGAATTGGTGTGTATTTTCCTGTGAATACTTACGTGATTGAATTTGTCATTCAGTTTTGTATCAATTTAAGTTGTTACAGGAAAGAGAAATTATAATGATATCTAACCATTGGGGAGAGATGTACACATGAATCATAAACACATCTTCAACAAAAGTGAAAATGAGGACCATGATCTTTTGTATATGCCATCTTTCGTACACAGGACAAATTGGAAACAGGACAACAATAGTCGACCAACACAAAATGATTATAATTAATCCCAATTAATTTAAATTAATTATCCATAACACTAACAATTATGTTAACTAAACATACAAACTCAAATAGAACATGACACATTCTTTAATGAGCATTACTCAAGACTTAAAAATTATCAACGACTGTTGACTTGAGAAATGCAGAAACCTTCAATCTAATAAAAGTCTAAAAAGGCTAAACAACATGTACTTATGAATCCTATCATCTTCTTTTGTGATAGGAATTACATGCACCATAATCTCTGCTGTATCTCTCGAAGTCACCACTACACTTCTTGTTTGATATCCTCTCGACCTTTATGTCCCTTCCTGGGGAGTACCATGAGGAGAGTGGACCTTCGGTTATTGCTATTTCACTTCCGCCATACGTTAAACTCAAATGGTCAATTTTGGCATCCCAGGTAGCGGCCTTTGTGGCTTCTAGAGAGAAGGAACGGGAGTTGAAGAGGATTCCCAGTGCTTGAATCCATGTGCCGTTGCGGGTCCGGCCCATCGGTTGGTGGCCAATCAACCGAGCGTTGATTTGGAGGGTGAGATCTGAAACAAGGCTGAAATTCTGGTTGTTTTGCCATGGAAGTGGAACACAACCTCATCCTAATCCGATTCCTTTGCAGTTCGGTTTGTGATCTAATGCAAAAACTATCGATATCAATCATTTTTTTTTAATATGCTCAGGATCTTTTCCTATGTGTTGGTTAATAAAACTCACTTACAAAAAACTTTGCTCTAGTGTAGTCGCTTGAGGGAACCGAGGTTTCAAGTTGGGGTCATAATTCTCAGTCGAGTACGACTATGGTACTTTTAATTTCTCTTGGGTAAACTAGATATGTGTATCTGGTTTTATATTTAGGAAAGCTTGGTCAGTCAGGTGAGTCCTACTTTCCGAACAGATATACATCAACATCTATCTGAGCTGATAAATTTACAAATCTTGATCATTTTCGAGAAAATGAGACGAATAAACTCATCTTCCAAGAAAACCAAACGGATTTTGCTCAGCTTGAAACGAAATCGCTCAAAGTATAGCAAAGAGTAGGGATTATGATCTATCTTACGTCTGCTTTCGGAGCTGCAAGTGGGCGAGTTGCAATTGACGTAACATGATTTCCCTTTTGAATTCGTTGAGTATGGGCTACGACATTCGGATGGACATGAAAGCACCCTTCGAAAGCAGCGAGTCCAGGGAGTGTTGAACAGAGGAAGACCCCCTTTGGGTCAACTGAAAAACGTATCCTGCCATTGAACCTTTAACAAACAGCATCAAAAGTAGCAACCTACGCAAGCTGATTATTCTTGGCCCTTCGTTCTGAAGAATACAAAATAAGCAATTCGCTGCGAATGATTCAGCAGAAGAGAGATCTTGGTATATATGATTGTGTCTTTACAGAGCTCAGCAAGTGGACAGTTCTTGTGTGCTGTTCAATTAAAGTTTAGCGGGCTCCTTGAAGTATTATATATTTCTTTAGCCTACAGGGCTTTGCAGGAAAGGCGAAAAAGATATTGTCAAACCTAGTTTCACTTCTCTAAAATCGACTGAATCTCCATTTTTCTTTCGCCATAGACCAGTCTCAAATTGACAGAATACTCATTTTCGGTTTAAGAAAGATACAAAACTAGAAGAAGACCATTGACCACGCCTAGCTGGCTAGATTGAGCATTTGAAGCCGAATAAGCAACGGCTCACATAAACTTTTAATTGTAACTTGCGTTTAGATATGATCATAATCGCATGGTTGGCTCTATCAATTCTTTACCGTATATGACTCCGAGCATATGAAATTTTGCAATATAGGCAAGATTCTCTAACTTCATGCCTAAAAGAAAGTTGATATTTTCATAAAAGTGTTGGTAAGTTATCAAAGGATTTTTTGAAAATCACACGACCGGTAATTTTTTTTATCAACACTATTTCAATGCTTATCGACTCTTTTACAAATGTACCGGCATTGAAAAAATTTCCATCTTCTTAAACAGAACATAGTAGAATCATCCTAAATGTGCCTTTTCTTCTAAGATGAACACCTCCTATCATTTTGTAAATTTCACTCATCCTTCGAGTAGCGTAAGGAACACCTGGCCCTAAAAAGAAGAAATTCTATCTTCGCCTGTAATATCCCGAATTTCGACCCGTTTCCGGAACCAATAAAGTGTATATTAATTCTCGTTTAATTTTATTAAGTCTCGTCCAGAGCTGATCACTCATGAGATACTAACCCAATGGAAATGGCTAAATAGGAAAAACGGTATGTGGACCGGGGATCCAATCGGGAATTGGGCACCGATTTCGAGAATTGCCGAGGAAATATTTTGGGCCAATGTGGGCAGATCTTAGGAAAGTGACGGATTTGATTTATCCAACGACGTACAATCGGATCACGGGTGATTCTGCACAACCGAAAGTACACATGGCGAACGAATCCCAAATTTAATCCGAATGATCGCGACCTCCGGTACTAGTGATAACTCCTCACGTCCTCCCGAAAATTGAGACCATCACGACGCGGATAACCCTAGGTCGATACGCGTAACCCCTAAACAACCGCCCGTTAGTGAGAAACCCTAAAATTTTAAAATGAGCGAATTTGATCGCGAAATTGGACCCGAACTTCGATGTCGAAATTTCGTGGACGTTTGCGACTATTTTGCAAGGCCAATGTCATTTTAGAGTGGCCACGCGTGTTTGGAGTGGGTATGGTCGAAAAATGAAATTTCGGCCCGAAAGTGGAAAATTACGATTTTACCCCTCCAAACTTTAACGTTGGTTTCTGAAGTCGTACGCGACTATTTTTCGTGGCCAATGTCGTTTTGGTGTGGCCACACACATTTGGGGCCAGTACAGTCAAAAATCGGAATTTCGGCCGAAATCGGAAAAAATTGCAATTTTGCCCTTCTGGACTCCGACGTCGATTTTCGAGGGCATATGAGATTATTTTTTGAGGCCGATGGCGTTTTAGGGTGGCCACGCATATTTGGAGTGTGTATGGTCGAAAAATGAAATTTCGACCCGGAAGTGAAAAATTACGGTTTTGCCCCTCAAGACTTTGAAGCCGATTTTCGGGGGCGTAAGTAACTATTTTGCTCGGCCGACACCATTTTTGGCTGGCCACGCATATTTGGGGTTGGTACGGTCGAAAAATGGAATTTCGACCCGGGACCGGAAAATTACCGAAATGCCCTTGTACCCAATTTTCACTATTTCGAATTTGAATCAATTTTGGGCAATAATTGAGGATTAAGTAAGTGGATAATTATTAGGATTTATTGAATTACCATTATGCCCATTGAATTATTGGATAAGCACAAATTTGGGCCGTTAGATCAAGGGCAAATTGGGAAATAGCCTAGGATCGTGACACGTGTCCCCCCACCAGCCTATATTTTTTACCATGTTGACCATCTTCTTCCCCATTTTCCCACTTTCTCTCCTGGCCAATTCCCCCCCCCCCTTTTTTTTCACCGATCATCCTTCCCCGTTTCCTCTTCTTCCTTGGCCGTGGGACGCCGAGCCGATCGCCGGAGCTAGTCACGCCGTCCGTACCGCGCGTCCATACCGCGCCCCGTACGGCGCATCCGTACCAACATCCGTACACCGCCGTCCGTACGTCGCGCCGCCGTCCGTACCGTTGGAACGCCGCCGCCGATTCCGCCATCTATCGGTGATTGGCCACTCGTTCCCGTCGACTCGAATCGGTTTAGGCGAGTATTAAATCCCTAAATCCAAATTAGTTTAATTTCCACTTTAAATAGGTGAATTAGGGTGTAATTGGATTAGATTATAGTTTAATTATGGGTGGTTGTGTATTGGATGATTGTGGGGTGTAATTGGAGTCTAATAGGATGATTTGGATGAGGTTTAATGCCCAAATGTGGGCTGTTCTGGTACTGTTCATACCAGAACCGAATTTGGATTAAAATTGTCTAAGTTGGGATTAATTGGATTCTTGTTGTGGCTGCTTAATTTGGGTGATCCAATGGCTAAATGTGACTTGTTTGGGTTAAATTGTGTGAGTCCCTGTTGTTAGTATAGTAGCCGAAATTGATTGGTTAATGGCGGACTTGAATTATATAAATTGGTCTCGGGTTTAAACCGTGTATTGAATGTCGAGTTTCAATGGGCTAAACAGAATGAATTGGGCGTGCCGACAATGTATTGAATTGGTCGAGTTATGACGAATTATACTCGGGCACATATTGGCGTTAGTGAATTGTATGTTCATGATTGACTTGAATGCCATTATATGTGATTTCGCATAATGTGTTTTGATATGGCTGGAATTGTTAGTGCGAAAGTGCACGTACTTGATGTGAATATTTGTTGGCCTTCGGGTCGTGGTCTTCGGGTCGATATATTTGTTGGCCTTCGGGTCGTGGCCTTCGGGTCGATATATTTGCTGGCCTTCGGGTCGTGGCCTTCGAGTCGATATATTTGTTGGCCCTCGGGTTGTGGCCTTCGGGTCGACATACCTGTTGGCCTTCGGATCGGAATAATTGTTTTATTTATGAAAATAGCAATTATGTGCCGAGTATGTTAGCCATGTGCATGTTCGGTAAATTGCACGTGAATATTGTTAGAAAATGTCTAACCTGCAGGGTCGTAGTACGAATGATTTGTGCCACGAGCCTAGGTCAATTGTTGTGATGCTTATGCTGTGCTATTATGCGTGTTTCATTCGCCTGTCAGGAGGTGCATGTTAGCCTAGTTTAGGTTTAGGGGTTATTTACTTGCTGAGATTCGTCTCACGATTGTTGGAAACCGACTTTTCAAATCCCCGGCAGTGAGGATGGCAGAGGCACCAATCCGTTTTGGGATTCCCCAGTTCATCGAGAAGACTATGTCTATGCATATCGCACCTTTTTGACCAAGCCCCGCCTTAGTTTAGTATCCCCAGGCCACCATCCTTTTTGTTCAATGGCCGTTGCTCAGTTTGTCTTTTAATTGCTTTTCCTGTAATGGATATTGTATAAATTTTTGTAGTAATGTAAAATGTTTTTATTCCTGCTAAATTCCAGTGTTGTGCTATCCTTGGTTGTCTTGTTTATTGTATGGGTGTATATATAATGTATATACGTTGCTTCCGCATGTGCATTGGTCTCTGTGCGTTGGATGCTAGGTCGATGACGTAACCTGGGGACGTCGCACCATTACGACCTTAGGTGAGATGATCGCGCTTCGTGGGGTACGGGGCGTGACACCGCCTTGTCTACAACTCTATTGGTGGTCCCAATAGATCTCAACTTGCGATGCATTCAGCCATAAACTTCATAGGTAACCTCATTCAGTTACAATAATGAAAAACCTGTTAGATAGGAACACAGATAGAGAGATAACATCCACATCCAAAGTACAAATTCATGTGCTTTATCTATAATTTCAAACATTGTCAGAGACCAAAGCAATATATGTTTTGTCCACTAATGAGACAATGCAAGTTTGCAGTACGTAAATGTTTTATGCATGGAAGAAAGACTTGTTGCGGATAGAAATTCGAGGGTATTTAAAGAAGAGAAGCTCGTCATAAACAAATAAAAGGAGATTCTGAGAAATCGGAATCAAGAAAGACCCGATCCAAATTTAAACAGATTGTAAAAAGTCACCCATATTCAGAAATATCAAATGTGCGAATAGTATTCGCCATCAAGTGAAATGGATGCTTCGCCCTAATCATTCCAGCGAAAGTATTGAAAACTAGACATGAAAATGAAACCAGACCACAGTCTCAAAGTTTTCTTTATTTATTCTGAGAAAGCGAAAGTATCCAAAGGACGATAGAGACGCCGGCATTCTTCGTCAGGGCTCAACATTGTCGATGTAGTCAACGCATGTGCGGCAACCGCAGTCGAAGAAACGGCATTTCAGGCAGCCAAAGCACACGCATTTAGTGCAACCCTGGCATATCGGAGAGCGTCGGCATCCTCTGGGCCGTTTGCTAGCGCCACGCTCTTCTGCGTCCTTGCAGGTTATCCTGAAACAACAGAGTTCAAGCATGAGGAGATGCTTTTCGTCGCCCTTCTCTTTGGCTCGAGGCTCTAGCCTACAGTATAGAGATTGCATATACTCACTTGTCGTGGGGAGGATCACCACACTTCCACCTCTTATTAGCAATGGCATCGTGATGAGCTCGGCATTCCTCCTTGCTGCGGAGGTGGAACCGCCGCTCCCTCTTGCACTTGGAGCAGCGAACAAACTCATCGCGGTGGAATTTCAACTTAGTCGGGTGGTTGGCTTCGTTGGAAACTAACTGATAGTACTTCATCAGAGGGGTCTCGTCAAGAGGGACCTTGTTCTCACCTATTGTCACCCAAATGTGGCTTTTCCAATTCCCACTTCTCTCAGAATGCCTCTCAAACTCATTTGGTGTCAAATTTTCTGGTCATCAGCAAAAGTCATTGTAATGGATCAGCAAGGTAATCGCAAACATCAAAAAATATATTAGGGTTTTGCTGAGTATGCATCGTGGGAAGAAAATGACGACGACTCTGATAAAATGAGAGGGTAACTAAAGTCAAAAGAAGAGAAAATTGGATATTTCGAATACCATAATTCAGAGACAAAGAGCAAATCTATCATATGAGAGAGAGAGAAGTACACTTGCCTTTCTTGCAATCTAAGCTGCAATTACAGTTGATTTGAAACAGGCCATTTTTGTAAACCCTCAGATATCCTGAGGTATCACCCAATCTTTTGTGGGTGCATCCGCATTCGACCTCAACATAGTCACTTTCTATTTTATGCCCCTTCATCTGTCCTATCTCTGGTTCACTAAACATCTCCTCGGGATCTAGTGTAGTTGGATCAGTATTTCTTCTCCGGGCCATCTCTTCACCTGCAAATAAATGCACAAGTTCACAATGAAGCAACAAACCTTCCGACAGATTTTTTTTTTATGTGGAGAGGAAGAAAGCAAACATATGTGTCATGTTCTGGTATGCATGTGGTACATATAGACCTACACTTAAACATGCATAATAAACTGGGGTTATACTCATGACAAGTGCTATTGATGGAACAAGAGACGCATAAATGAACTAAGATTATACATGACAAGTTTTGGCATGTCCTAGATTACCTCATGCGCACGCGCACGCGCACACGTGTATATATATACAAGCCTGGCATGAAACACAACATTAACTCTTATTGCTCAAAGAAAATTTATAAAAATTTTCCAAAAAATGATTGTTGGTATCGCTTACAAAAATTAATCAATGGAAAATCCTGTAGAACAATTCATGTCTAAATATTTTCGTGGATAAAGAAAATATTTTTTTGAGCAAGCGTTCATTTTCCTAAGCGATTGAAATGATCATTTTTAAAAAAAAACTTCAAAATCGTTGATTATCGGCGAAACAACACACCCTTATTAACGAAATGTGGATAGGTAATGTAAGCATGCATGACTAGCTAGCGAACAGTTGCTCATTTTACTATAATTTTTTGGCGTTTATGCTCAATATGTAATGCTTTCGAAAGTTGCATGAATTCCATGATCATAAACCCTAGAGAAACTCTTAACATAGCACAACATTGTAAAATATCTATCATTCAAAACATATATAATGGCTCAATGATTACGAGAAGTATTCAATGCTGTCTTCAGCATTTCATACTCATGGAGAGTATTAATTTGCCACTTCCAGGATCCTGTTGCATTGCACAATTAATGCTAACAAATATCAAGTAATAGATAATAGCAAAGTCGATCTATCCTGCAAGTGAACAACAAGGCTTCATAAAAAAACTCAAAGGATTCTCAACATTATTAGCAAATGAGAACCTCTACTTTACTTCTCTTCTGCCTAAAGGGTAGGGATGCTTCAAGTCACTAAGAGATAACCTCACAGTCATCCAATATATGTGAAAATCATCAAATAGGAGGGTAAAACATTCTAGACATGATTTTCCTTGTGATGGAATTAATCAAATGGCATGCAATCCATCCAGTGCACGGTCTGACTTACTCCTCCAACTATTGAATTTCCTACATCACAATATGACTTATATGTTAATATCAACAGCTTGCATCAACATCGGAGGAGTGATGAGAAAACATCGACAGATTCAAGGATCAAAATGGCAGATAAAGCATAAAATTTTTTAATGGCTACAAACATATGAATATAACTAAGAGTCGATCTTCCAGGGGTTTATGAGTTATTTGATCGTAGATAATATGATAAATATATCTTTGAAGAGTTTTTGTAAAAGATTATTCTAATCAAGAGAGAGAATCGAAAACCCCTCGCGCCAAACCATTCAAATGAACACATGTCCAAAAAGTAAGCTATGTAAAAAGGTTTTTTACTTTCGACCCAAAAAAAAGGATTTTTGACTCAATCTAGGCAAGAAAGGAACAATATCCTCCTTCATCATATAGGATTTTGTTAGATCTAGACAGAACTCACCGCAGATCTAGGAATCAATGTGAACAAACATTAAGCTTATCTTCATTTAACTACTCAACTGAAAATACAAGCCCACAAGAGGAAAATCAATGCCATATCATGAAACAACATGGATATTCTATGTTATCTAATGAAAAATATGAATTGAAAACACTGTAAGAACAAGCATACCTTTTGCCTTTCTTGAGCAAAGCGCTTGGACTATCGGTGCTAACAATTCGTACCCTAGATGGTCACTCGAGTGCTGTGATTTTAGATACGAAAATTCACGCATTTAAATATAAGTGCAAAAAAGGAGTTTTCCAAAATGAGTTCATGCATAATTTCGCAATAATGAGCGAATCCAACCTAATTTGAACAATTCTTATCCTCTGATTGTGTTTCCTAAACACGACATATGAATACAGACAAATATAAATTAACAAATAAAGAAAAATGATTAGACGTGTCAACTTTTGACTGGAGGTTAAGAAGTGTCCGATACACATATACATAAAAGGTTTATATAAAAAGGAATGTGTCGTCGAGGGGAAACAGGCTGGCAACCAGTTATTAGGGTTGACAAATTGTCATATTAGTGTGTTTACATTTAAGGATAATAACACAAATGGTCCTTGAACATTGACCCAATGTGTCGTGTAGTCCATAAACTTTTAATTTATTCAATGTGGTCCATAAATTTTTAATTTATTTAATGTGATCCCTAGACTTTTGATACATGTTCATTGTAGTCCATGAACTATACGAAAATGTTCAGTGTAGTCCGTCCATTAATTTAAGATCAAGGACAACAATGAACATTATCATATAGTCCATAGACTAAATTGAATTTATACCAAAAAGTTCATGGACTACATTAAACAAATTAAAACTTCATGGATCACATTGTACATTGGGCTAAAATTCAGGGATCATATGAACAAATTAAAAATTTATGGATCACATTGCATATCGGACTAAAGTTTATTGACCATTTGTGTCATTTTTTCCTACATTTACGACGCGTTGTCAATAGATGAAGGGATTGATGGTGCGAGGACCCTCCCAACTAGGGGTGTGCATGGTCCGGGTGGGCGGTTCTCATCCCGAAACCGTGGACCGCCCGCTACAGGACCGGTTCCAAAAATTGAAATTGAGAACCGCCCGTCAGTTCCATGGACTCGCCCGAGAACCGGACCGTCGGTCCGGTCCTGTTCTTGGGCGGGTCCATGGAACCGGTCTCAACAAGTTTTCCTAGACAAATAAAAAAAAATCTGTGGACCAAAATCGGATCAACGGAACAAAAGGAAAAGAACATAACTTTTCATACAATTCCTACACTATGATCGATTATATTAACCACAACATCCATAAATCAAGTGAGTACCCATTAATTATTGGGAAAAATGATCAAGGTATCCCAACTACACAAGAGCTTCAAACATGATAGCAAATTTTCTTCTTTTTTTTAATTTTTTTTGGTCATATTTTTTAATTAAAAATTTTAAAAAATAAAATATATTATTATTATATTATCGGTCCGGTCCGAGTGGGCGGGTGGCCGATTCCACATTGGGAATCGAGAACCGGCCCAAACAGTACCGGTTCCAAAAAATTGGAACCGGAAACCAGACTGGTTCCCTTGGGAACCACCGGTTCCGGTCCGGTTCCGGGCTGTTCCGGGCGGATCCCGGTTCTTTTGCACACCCCTACTCCCAACCAATCCTAAATTCACTTTTGGTGTGCCTTTAAAAATAAGAATATTGGGCTAGGCCTATGTGCCCCTAAAAAGTTCCAAGGGACCCGCCTCCTGGGTTTTGGGCCTCTTTCATTCTTATGTTGAATGACTAGTCTATTCATGAATTTTAATTTTATCCAATCAAAGAAACTTTTAATAACTTTTTTTTGGTTGAAAACTTGTTTTAATGGTTGGTAATCGATAAGAATAATTTAGCTACATAACTTTCCCAATTGAGAACTCAAGAGCCAAGACCAAGATTAATAGGTTTCTCTTTCCACATATCAAGTAGAACAATATAAAAGTATGATTAGTTTTTAGCTTCATTCAAAAAATAAATTAGTTAGAAAAAATCCAAAATAGCCGGTGAGAGTAACCATCAAGAAATTTTATATTAATAATGTTCCAAAACTTGCTTCGGTGCAAGAATCATAAGAATGTGAAGAAACGACTCAAATAAATGTTTGTCATTGTCTTATTTTTTTAAATTGATTTGTAGTGTCGGTTTTGTTCAATGCCCAAAAAAACTGATCATTTAAGTTAGTATGTAATTGAGAAAGTCGAGGTGTTAGATGTATAACACTCTACTTTTATATATATCTAAATAGCATACGTACAGATACATCTTTATATTGCACAACTTATAGGACAGCATATACGTTATTCGCATATCTTGTTATGTAATTCTTGTATCAGTATATGGTTTTATGCAATTGACAGTTTGAGGTGTAGATTTTGACTGGATTAACGAGGAAAAAGATTGAGAGTGGCGAAAGCGAAAGCATAAGAGAAAGCAAAAAAACGAAAGAGTGGTGCTCTAGAAAGTGGAGGAAAAATCTAAAGAACTTTGTCTGTTGTGGTCATGATCTCTGCGCCTGGAGTCCGCCCCTCCAATGGACAAAACCCAATCCATTACATTACTTTCTGATCGTGAAGTCTATCCGTACTCAGCAAAAAATTCCGCCTGAAAACTTTAATAATTTGGGGCCATGTCTACAAGTTTGCCCCTCTCCGTTACTTCTTCGTCAGTTTTGAGCGGCCTCCTAAATTCTTGTCCAAGACCCAGCAATCTTCACTCGATCTCAAGACCCACCCTTGCTTCACTGCATCGAAACAGCTTCAAATTGAAGCCTACCGGAGAAAAGTTGTCTTTTTTCGAAGTGGAGAGAGTTCAAAATGGGATCTTGGTGAAGGAGGGGGAGAAATTGAAGAGGAGCACGAGGGTGGTTGTCGTGAGGTTTAACCGAGGTTTCGGCTTTAATGGCGGCGGGGGCGGCGGAGGGAGAGACGACGGAGCCACCGGGAGGGTTGTGGGTAATCTTGTTTTGGCCATTGGCTTGACTTATCTCTCCATAACGGGACAACTTGGTTGGGTCTTGGATGCAATTGTTTCTATCTGGGTATTGCTCTCTCTTTCTCTCGACACACACATATGCACCAACAGTTTGTGAAGGGATCTAGTGTATGTAGGCTTTTGATTTAAGTCTCAGCCGTAGATGCAGGGAGTTTAAAATCCATTTTCCAGTTAATTTTTCAGGATATTGCCTGCTAAATTGGAACACGTAGTTGATTCCTTTTTGAAGTAGTTGTATAGTTTGAACCGATATTTTTAGTTTGTTGGTGTTTGAAGATGAAACTTTTCAATGGCAATTACTAATATAGCATGCTTCAGCTCGCGGAAAGCATTGAGCAAGATGTTAACATAGTAGCCATGTGTTGCAGGGGATCCTAATAAGTAATGAAACGGTTGCAAGTTTTCTAATTGAGATCACCCGATTAGATACGCATTTTGCCCCTTTGCGTGACTATTTTTTGGGAATTCAATCCGTACTAGCTTTACACACTTTGCTTGGTCATGAGTTTAGGATAAAACTCCATGTTTCTTTCTGCTGTTATATGTCTAGTATCTTCAGGACTATTTCTTTTGCTCTTAAAGTTGGGAGTGATTGGTTGATGCCTTTTGGATCCAGCTTCTTGTCGTGCTGATACCAATTGTCGGTTTGGGGGCATTTCTCTGGTGGGCAGGACGAGATATAGTACAAAGCAGTGTGAGGACCCTTTCACCATCTACATTTCGTTTTGTGACATTATCTGGTTTTTAACCTCCTGTTGCTCTTTTGCTTTTCTTGGTATTACTCTACGGGATATCCTCATACATTGGCAGCTACCTGCAATTTTAGTTTGTGGATGTATTTTCCCTTCTTTCTCATTTTCTATTTGGTGGTTCAGTTGTAATTTTCTGAGTATGTTGGTATGAGAACTTTCTGAGTCCAGAGAAACTGGAACATGTATATGACAGCTCCAGAATTCACGCCTGCAGGGTGAACAGAGTCACATCACATAGATCCAAAATCTTAGAAGGAAGTTGATTAATATGGCTTTTCGTTGTCTACAAGGATGATTTCTTGTTTTTATACAGTAGATAGCAGTGATCTATATGATTAAGCTTCCTCTTCATCAGTCATGTTGCATTACTTACATTGCAAGAGTATCTTCGGGAACTTGCTTTGGAAATTGGATTATGAGAAGTAGCTCATCAAACATATTTCTCCCCAGCTGACTTGTCAAGCCTAATTCTTTAAAAGATAGTAAGGTCTAACTGATTGTCTTAATGTTTAGATTTTGAGGTTCTTGTTCGTGGTATGCTTTGAAACTTTGCTTTCACTGAAGCCTCTCTCTAAAAATTCAAACCATTTAAACGGTCACTTTCTCTTTCCATCTGGTTTCTGAAATGGATCTCCTTTGACATTGTTGCATGTGCAGTGTCCAAACTGTGGGAACGATTTTCAGATTTTCAAGTAAGAGATATCTGAAGGCTTTAATTGATTGTAAGCAAGAGAGATTATCTTGATAAGAGTTTTTAATTTAGGTGATTGTATAATTCCTTGCAGATCTACTTTGAATGATGAACTACAACTATGCCCCTTTTGCAGTCAACCTTTCTCGGGTAAGACATGATATATAGGCCTGAAAGCTTTTCTGCTTTAGTGCAGTTGTCAAGATTGCAACTTGCTACCTTACCAAAAAAAAAAGATTGCAACTTGCTCTTCTATTTTACCTCTCAACTTGCTATTGCTTCCGAATTTTGGAGTATGGTTCTATCATTTGGGTTTTACATGTCGGGGTAGCCAGTTCCGGGTTTTCTTTGCCTCCAGAACTTTTGGACTGCTTTGCCAATTTAAAATTGTATTTCTCTAAAATGTCTGTGCTGACAGATGATGAAAGGCATAATCATCTCTTCTGTTATTGATTTTCAGTGGTGGATAACAAGTTTGTCCGGGAATCAGTGACATTTTCCAACCAATTTACATCAAAAGGAGAAGCAGCCAATGAGTTCTATCCTCGACCCAAGAAAGGTTCATTGTTGATGCCATCTGTTTCAGTGCTTTGATGTTTATATCCCAAATCCCTGTTCATGTATTGATCAATCGTCATCTGTTTTGATCAACAGAGAGATGGCTGTGTAGTTTTAGATATTTTGCAATCTGAACTAATCATTTGGCTCAGCAAGACAAGACTGCTTTGGTTTTCGCAGGAAAGAATACTCCTACAGCAGTTGTAGATGTTGAAGCAGAAGTGAAGGACGCCGATTGAGGCCTCCGGCGCCAATTTTTCATCATGTTAGTCTCTCTCTCTCATGTAAAAAAAAAAAAAAATCCGCGAATATGGCTCTTGTGAAGGGTAACTCCGTATAGACCATGTAGGCATACAGCTTCTGCAAAGAAGCATGAATTTGCCCATTTGCATGTATGAACTATGAGTATCTAAGAATGGCATGTTTAATTTGATTTGCCTGTTTTCATTATGGTTTTAGGTTATTTGCACGGGTCATGTACAAAACTATGTTGTGTCCGCTCAGCTTTCTCAGTGATATGCAATCCAACTTCTCTCACATGTTCTGAGATGATGCGTGTCGTCATTTTGTGACTGAGGAGCTTCTGATGCAGGAATACTTTTGAACATATCAAATTTGAGATCCCGACCGCGAGCAAGGATGGCTTGTGGTGGAGAGAAGTAGAGTCGAACTCGACAAAGTAACTGTTATCTTTCGCCTCCTCCAGAGATGAGTCGGATCATGCTCCAATGTAGCATACCTGCATATAAGTCTCCATCTCTGAGCTATAGATCGAATGTAATCTTCATTAGCATCTTGTGTAATACCCGCAACTCCTGAGCTTGTAGAGCACCAGCACGTGAAGAAAACGGTGCTCAAGGATCCCCCGGAGGAAGACAGAACTAATGAAAATATATTGCGTTTGAGCACCCAAAGAGATGGTATCACTGTGAATATGAGGGGCCTCGAACTGTAGAAAGCAACAGCCAAAAAGGATCATAGTACATATAGTAGAATTGTTCAAGCACTCGGGTTAAATCCCGGCACAATTTGAAATCACACGACCCACTCCATTGACGGCGCCAGCGATCAAATACCTAATAACGTATGGGTTATGGGCCAATTAGAATATAACTGTTCCGTGCTACGCCAATTTTCCAATGTCGGAAGCAACCAGCTGAGAAATCGAATTCATAATTACGGTTCAATTTATTTTTTGGGCCATAAAAACGAGGACGCTTCCGTGTTGGCCATGTTCACACCGAGGGGGGGGCGAACGGTTAATAAAAATGAAAAGAGGTTTGATGGGACTCGTCCGTCCAACCCATTTTGCACTCCAAGTTTTGGCGAATGTGGAGCTTTGGCGAAGAAAACGCGCACGAATGAAGTAATCGCCCAACTCCAAGACTCGCCGTTACGCCAGAGGCTCCATTTCCATCTCGAACGAGAGGAGAGAGAGGAGAGAGAGAGTGCATCGTCAATCCGATCCTTCTTCCCTTCTCCTTACTTCGATCTCGTTCCGGTGGATCGCCAATGAACGAGAAGGCCAACGTCTCCAAGGAGCTCAATGCCCAGCACAGAAAGGTTCCTTCTCCGCTCCTTCACCATTCCCCTGCTCGATCCGCCTTGACTCCCCCTTCTTCGATCTCGGATTCGATCTTAAGCTTCGCGTGTTTTGGTACGACGTTGGGAGGTGTAGATATGAATGGTTTCCTGTTAAGGATTGAGCTGGTTTGGTTTCGTGTGCTCTGGGTTGTGTCCCTGCCCATTCGGCATTTCTCAGGGGTTTGAGAATTGTGCCCGCACCGATGATGCCGTCGGCGTAATTGATTTATAGTTGGATCCGAAATGATCTTGTAGCGATTATGATAGTGAACGAAACCTGGGTGAAGTTTATATCTGCGGAGAGTATCGGGTGATGCGAATGGTGCGGTAAAATTAGTCATCTTGAGAAGACTTGCTTACCCTTTAGGAAGAAATGGTAGATCAAAGGTCTTCATCTTGTAGGAGGAGCTCCCCCTTTTCACGGTTCTCCTCTGAGATTCAAGTTTCTTATTTGGTAGGCATGAGATCCGGAGTTTCTCGCTAATTCTGCGATTTGCTACATGCAGGTGTTTTTCTCTTATTTATCTTGACTGCAATGTTTGCGTATGTCCAAGTTTCTATATTTCTTGGCGGGCCTTTTATCTCCTAAAGAGAACTCTTCAACTCAATGGTTTTACCTAGTTTTGTTGCCTCTAACTCTCAGATGAATACCTGGAAGTAGCTCATCCTATGATTATTAAGTTATCTGAGGTGCTGATTTGACTTCTTTTTTAGCATTATCGATGGATAAAAGCGGTGCCATTGATTGCAATAAACGCTTTTTATGTCTTAGATTCTGTTTCTAAAAGCACCTGACTGGACCTGGTCCACCATGCATTGAGTACATTACCAAGAAAAAAGAATTGAAAGGATTTACGTGGGTCTCGCACAATCTAATGGTTGTGATCGTTCTAGTCCATGCAATAATATTTTCCCTTGTACAGGCTTCTGATATAACTTTTCCCTTAGATTCCATTTCTAACCTTTGTTCGAGATGCTATTCGTTGTTTGATTCTGAACGCCATCAAAAAGAACAACATGATAATTAGGGGTTGATTTTCTGGCATCTTATTGGCAGCACACATATAATATGCATGTGTAGCCAAGGAAATTGTCAAATTGTTTTGATAGTGCTTTAACCTTGTCTTTTTCTTCTTTTATCTGATCTTTACCGTGACTTAAACATATGCAGATCCTGGAAGGGCTATTGAAATTGCCAGAGAATAAGGAATGTGCCGACTGTAAAGCTAAGTATGTCCTGGATAACTCTAAAAGATGTACATTGGCATTTCGGACATGGATTTGAATTATGACATCCAAAGTTTAGGACAATTTACTGTTAAACGGGGGCTGATGCATCCATGTTGCGAAAGCCGTCTTTATCTGAATGAACTGCTGCTTATTGATGTGCAGAGGTCCGAGATGGGCTAGTGTGAATTTAGGAATCTTTATCTGCATGCAGTGTTCTGGAATCCATCGAAGTCTGGGGGTACACATATCAAAGGTCACTAATTTGATTTTTTTCACCTGTGCTCCTAATTTAAGAGTATCGATAGTTTAAGAAGGTTCTATCTGTCCAAAAGTCTTTCGTGTTTAGTCTAATCGTGTAACTACACTTAGGTCATGTTTCGCAGTTTATAAAAGAACATAATGGAATCTGGGAGAGAATAGAATGTAACAATGAAAGGTGAGAAAGGAAATATATTGTGATGGAAAAGAAGCACTGATGAAATTCCTAATTTGTCCTGGAAATGAATTATGGGAAGAAAAAGGTGAGGAAACATTTGAAAATTATTCCTTAGAAAAGAGAGATGGTCAGCGAAAGCACTTTTTAATTTTCTGTACTGGTGGAACGGGCAAGAAGAGGAAGTACTGTAACTTGGTTTTGAAAGAATCATTTTTACAACACCTTTAGTGTTGCAAAAAAAAAACTATTTGCAAGATTCGAACGTCAGCAGAATATAAAAATCAGGGAATTTACTAATCAGAAGTGAAAAAGTGATCCTCAGATGTGAGGACTTCTATTGGACTTCACCCTAGGCGAACACATGCAATATGCTCTTTTTCATTGGTGTTTAGTCATAAGCTCCATATGAAGCAATTTGTAGATTTTTTAGTACCTGGTCATTCAAGATCTTGATTAGGAGACAATTGAATATTCTCCATTTTTAATTGAAAACCTAACAACTATTGTTATAGGACATCGGTAAAGCATTTTGTGTCTTTAGACCACCTTCTCTGTATCTCATATTTTATATGTCCTGCTGCAGGTGCGATCTGCAACCCTGGACACGTGGCTGCCAGAGCAGGTTGCATTTATACAAAGTATGCTTTTCATTTGTCTTTTGGTTTCCATCTTTAATGGATTAATTCATTCGCTCTTTCGAGTGAGAGAATCGCTGGCTTTTTCTGTTGTGCAGCCATGGGTAACGAGAAGTCAAATGGCTACTGGGAAGCAGAGCTACCTCCAAATTATGACAGAGTGGGAATTGAAAATTTCATCCGTGCAAAGTATGAAGCCTGGACTATGATCTATTGAACATTAATTGCATTGTTATTTCCACTGTCATGCATTTATATGCTCAAAATGGCAAGTCTTTATATTATTGAAGATATGAAGAAAAGAGATGGGTTCCGAGGGAGGGAAAGCAAAAATCACCTTCCCAACTGCAGGAAGAGAAGCCTTCATCCTATATCCATGGAGCTGGGGAAATAAGTGGACATTCACATGTGGGCAGTTCAGAAAATTTATTTGAGGAAAAGGAGAAACCTCGAGCTTCCAAAGACAAGGACAGTCTTCCTAGTGTGAAGATTAGTATTCCTCTTCCTCCTAAAGGATCTGAGAAGGTACCTTCTTTAATTGTTCCTCAAGTATCATGCGTATCTTGACAAAGGACTGCTGATATTGGTTTAAATCCACTTGGCATGTTCTTTCTTGGCATTTCGTAGCTGGTGCTCTATTACAACGAAACTTTTTGAAGCAATATGTTCTTTGATAGGTTTGAAATAATATGAGGGTAGGGTTCTGTTTCAATGATTGCGCCCCTAGCTTGTGAAGCATTTGCAGATCTTCAGAATTTGGATAACTTAGGGTAACTTTCAATACAAAAGAGAAACTCAACCAATGACATATCTTGTATATAATCAGGTGACTCCTGTTTCAAAGGTCCACCTCATTGCTCCGACAACAGAACCAGCTTTTGGAGCAAAAGTGCAGGACGCTGACGCTGCTCCATCTGTTTCTCCCCCTAAGGTCGATTTTTCCACTGACCTTTTCGACATGCTATCCATCGATGGTCCCAGTGAGAATGGTTCAGAGGCTGCTGTTGTTGATGATTGGGCCGGTTTTCAGTGTATGTTGAATGTCCTTATCTGTGTTTATAGGGTGGGATGATTAGATTGTGTGATTGGTTCTTTCTGATTCTTGTCAGCATGATCCTGGCATCTAGGCAATGGATACTGTTGTTTGCTTCTAATTCACAGTCGTTTTGCACTCTTGTGCAGCTGCTGAAGTAGCCTCAACAGCTGAAAAGGAAAAATCTAGTCCAACGAAGGCGGTTGACAATAGCACTAACCCAACATCAGGTGTGGAAGATCTATTTAAAGACTCAGTTCCAGAGGGTTCAGTACCACAAAAGCCTCAGAAAGATGTAAAAAATGATATCATGAGCCTTTTCGAAAAGGTATCTTCTATTTCTGCTGAAGCATTGGTTTTCACAGATCCTTGAATTGCGCCGCGGCTGAGTTTTGACTTTGACTAATGGCGACTGATTGATTTGGCAGTGCTCCATTTTTTGTCTCAAGTAATGATGAATCAAATGAAATATTATTGTTCAAAGGACTAGCTTGACACTCTTCCAAATTACCATGTCGTCCATCATCAATAGTTGCTTGGTATATGGATTGGCTTATATGATTATGTGGTCGTGTGCTTGTTCTTTGTGCAGTCCAACATGGTATCGCCGTTCGCAATGCATCAACAGCAAGTGGCAATGCTGGCGCAGCAGCAAACCCTTCTCATGGCCGCTGCAGCTAAATCTCTTGGTGGAGATCAGAAATCCAGTGGCAGTGCGCAACAACCTGGTCTGCAAGGTACCAGCATATCTGTCCCAAATTGGTCACACAGTGGCTACCAAATTCCAGGAATGATGCCATTAGGCCAAGATGAGCTGCTGAAGCTAATGCAGGTAAATATAATTAGCTTTATGCCATGTCTTCTCTTTGTCAACTGTTGTGCTTAATTATAATCCCATCGATAATTTAGGGAAGCAACGTTGGACTGTCGCATCCAGTGGGAAACTCCATGCTATATCCAACAGCTAGGTATGCTCTAGCAACAAATATATGTCTATATACATCTTGGACCTGTCATCGGCTTAAATATCTTGCTACATCTTGAAGTGCCTTTACATAATGAACGTCTCTCTGCGCTGAATACAAGCTGGTTTTTCTGAAACATATCAAAGAGGATGCCGAGTAAAGAAATTTTATGATAACGTGTACCAGTATTTAGTACAAAAGTTCTGTATCATCAAGTAACTTATCCAAAAAAGGTTTACCATGAAGTCATTCAAATTACATCAGACGTGTTGAGAAGATCCAAGTCAAGTCTTAAAATTGCATTGGTTAACGTCTTGAGAATATCCAAGTATTAAGCAATTGCCCTTTTGAGACGTACCAATATCAATTGCAAAAAATGAGAGGTGAAACTCAAATTTCATCCACTAACATTAAAGCAATACCCAATGAATGTTAGTGGCTTTTGCTGTATGCTTTTCATGTAGGGTCACTGATAGAATTGGCAGAACATGCATTCAGACAGACCACCAAAACAGGCTTGAATTGCAGCCAAATACTAAAGCTTTTTATGTCTGTTCGATGGTAATTGATTCGGGCATTTGCTTTGAGCAGCTTGCAGACGATGGGGCAAGCTACCTCATCTAATGGTTTGGCAAGTGCTGGAGTGAGTAAACCTCAATCATCCTCTTCTCCATCAGAATCTGGGAAGGATTATGATTTCTCCTCACTAACTCAAGGGATGTTCTCTAAACATTGAGGAGATCAAACATTGTCATTACGACTAAATTTATGAGAAATAAAAAACGAAGAGTTTACAGTAGCTTTTTCCTCCGCTTGGGATTGTACACTATTTTGTAGAGGCAGGTTGGGTTTTCCATTCATATCAGATGGTAGAGTTATAGTATGAGTAGGCCTTAAGGGCAATAAAAGTGAATTTTGCTGCAATTGGGAACTTCCTTTTACCTGCTATTTTGAATTTTGTTCATATTTGATTCAACTCTTATACAGAGGAAGGGAGAACTTAGTTCCATGACTCAAATAATATAAATTCACAGTGCACACATTTACTTGGAGTATGTGATGGTTTCTTGGTCCAGCCAATGAGTCCTGTGCTGGTAATTTTCCTACTAGTTCATTTGGCCGCCAACGCCTCTTCTTTGGGAATCCATTCTACAGTCTCGTTGGATTTTGATTCTTAAGTTTCTGAAGCTGGGACAATATTCTAAGTAGTTTATGGAATTTTGAGCATCAGTAAGCTTCATTTTGGAAAAATTCCTGTAAGTCTCAAGCTGTTAAATTCAAGTTCCTTGTGAGAGGCCTCCATTGCAATTTTCCAGGAGTTTATATTGTCGAATGGCCATGGTGCAGTCTTCTAATTTTTTTTTTTTTTTGGTAAATTCAGTCTTCTAATTTTCCATTCTAGAGTTACCAATGTTTTCTTGGGTTTGTATGGGCCAAAGATTGACATCGCGGGGCATCTGGATTGGTTGTCAGTTTTTCATGTGTTCATTTGGCGTGCTATTTTGCAATGCCTTTAATTGTTCGAAAGGATCTTGGAGACCCACCAAAGCACGAATGCTAGGATCTGACGGAGGAACTTCAGGACACATTTGGGGAAATGCTTGCAATGCTTTTTTTTTTTCTTTGTTTTGCTAGAACTGTAATGTCATCATTGATCATCTAAAGAGCCGTACAAGAGGACATTACATTAGGTAAGGGAGAATCGTAACGAAAAGTAGAGGCAAACATGCAGTCCATTTCAAGAATGACTGCTTTCTTGACAGCAGCAAGGAGAATAGCAACAGAGAGACGAAACAGATCCCACCTCTCGGAAGGCCCAGTTTTGTCTCCCTAATATTGTCATTTAGCACAACAATCGACTTGGGACTTGGCTATTCAGTTTTAATAGAATCCGTGCTTCAATTTTCTTTGGTCGACATTATCCTGCTGATCAGCCAGGGTGAGTTTGGCAACCAGCCAAATAGTAACTATTTCTATTCTTTTGTTCTTAGAATCAGTTTTGATACAGAAATTTGTTTGATAAATTTTTTGTTTCCGGGCACAAATTTGCAAAAATTTATTTCCAGAATCAATTTTGGAACAGAATCAAGAAGCAAAAAAAATTGCTTCTTGATTCTGGGAACAAGAATCAAAAATGGAAAAGAAAATTTTTTTTTTCTTCTTAAAATTTTTTTTTTCTTCTTATTCGTCTTGGTTTTCTTCTTTTCTTCTTCCTGACCTGTGGCCGGTCGCCGGCCGCCGGCAACTAGCGAATGGCCACAGGCCAAGGCCAGCGAGTGTGTCGCGACCCTCGCCCAGGCGGCGAGGGTCCAGCCCTCATGGGCCTTGGCCTATGGCCGATTGTCGGCGCCTTCAACCTGGCCATGGCCAAGGAAGGGGAAGAAGAAGAAGAAAAAAAAGAAAAAAATTATTAAAAAGTTCAAAATATTATTAATAAAAATAAATTTTGTACGGTTACCAAAATCATTTCTTTTTTTTTTGGTAAGGTAAGAATGTATATAACTTTTCAAAGCACCAAATACAACCTAAAGCCCAAACCAGAACCTGACCCTATTTGGACATAGAGATGTCCACACAAGGTCAAGAGAGGTTCAGCAGGAACTATACAAGAAAGGTAGGAGCCAGCTAAAGACAAACAAAGGAAAGGGACCAGGAAAACAAGGCTAGCCAAACCAGTTCAAAACAAAGAGGTGAAGGGGCCATAACTCCGGGTGTCGCTGCAAACAGCCAAAACTAGCACTAGTCAAAAATAGAAGGGGGAAGGTCCCACTTTCTCTGTACAATGCGGTTCCTAAGAATATCCTCAATCCTCCCCATGGAGATAGTTTTGTCCTTGACGACTTTGAGAAGATGTTTCCGCATACCAGGGATGAAGACACTCTTGTTTCTGAAGATAGCATTATTCCTTTCGGTCCAAATAATGTGACATAGTGCACCGAAGGAAAATCTAGCTATGCAGTGGGCAAACGAGGATCCTCCACAAGCTTTCATAGCCCAACTGATATATTCTTGCCAGGGCCTATTGCGCCAAGGTAAACTGCACTTTGTCGCCCAAAGAGAGGCCAATCTACTGGTAGAAGCGCATTCGAAGAAAAGATGGTTGATTAAGTCTGGTCTAGACCTACAAAAGGCGCATAAAGCATCCACGATCCTGTGATTTTGTAAAAAGAATACCTGAGTAGGTAACTGGTTAAGAGATATTAACCAAAGGAGAAAGGCATGATGTGGGGCTATGTGCCGATCCCAAATGAAAGAATGCCAGGGGGTTGGATGCCATTTCCTTCGGATGTGACTCCAAGCAAGAGTAACAGAAAAGGACTTAGATGGATGCGGTGTCCAGACGAAGTTATCCATGGAGCTATCCACAATGAACGGAGGGGGATCCATCCAGCTCATAATGGTGGCCAAGGTGTTTGAAGGTTGCCAGTATCCTTCATAGAAGGATCGTACTGTAGTGTCCCGAGGAATGCGCGATTGGTAAATTTCTACATTACTAAACAGTAAGTAAAGCGGGCCTCTACTATGCCACTCGTCAAACCAAAAGGAGACTGAACGTCCATTTCCAATCTTCCACCGAAACATAGATTGGGCTGAGACACGCAAATCAAGGATCTTCTTCCAAGTCCAAGAGCAGAAAGTAGGTTTGGACACAACCCAAAAGTTAGCCTTCTTTAAAAAAGTGGAATGTACCCATTTACACCACAAAGACTCTTTGTCAGTAAAAAGAAGCCAAATGTGCTTTAAAATCAAAGCATTGTTGTAATCGATAAGTCTCCGTATGCCTAGGCCACCTTCGTTTTTGGGTAAGCAAACAGCATTCCATGCTACCTTAGCGCCACCAACCCCAAGGTCAGGACCTTTCCACAGGAACTGCCGCAAGATTGCCTCAATACTATATAAAACCTTTTTGGGCAAGGAAAAGATAGTGGCCCAGTAAACTTGTATGGAATGCAAGACCGACTTGATAAGCTGAAGGCGACCAGCAAAGGAGAGAAAGCGTTGAGACCAGGAGCGAGCACGAGCAGTAATGGAATCAATCAAAGCTTTACAATCCTCCTTACGAAGTCTAGTTGAGATAATAGGTACACCTAGATACCGAAATGGTAGTGCACCCTATTGAAATCCGAGGCATTGGGTTAATTGGTCATGTAACGCCTGAGTCCCTCCCGTGAGAAAGATATTACTTTTCGCATTATTCGGCTTTAAACCAAACCAATGAGAAAATAAGAGGAGAGCTTCCTTTATTAATTCAACTGACCTCAAGTGACCTTGAGAGAACAGCAGTACATCATCAGCAAAGAAGAGATGCGATAGCCGGGTCTTTTTACATCTCCAAAACCAGTGAAAATCCGGCGTATCAGTTTTAGCCTTTAGGATGCCAGAGAAGACCTCCATAACCAGAATAAAAAGGTATGGCGATAAAGGGTCTCCTTGGCAAATGCCCCTAGAGCTCCCAAAATAGCCATGCAATTCTCCATTGATAGAGACCGAGAACTTTGCTGTGGATACACAAGCCATCACCAGCTTAACAAAGGAAGCAGGGAAATTGAAGGCTATTAAAGCCTTTTCTAAGAAGCTCCAATCCACTGTGTCATAAGCCTTTTGGAAATCCACTTTAATAGCACACTTGGGAAGGTAGGGCTGGTGGTGGAAATCCGCAAATAACTCTTGAGCTATCAAGATGTTGTCACTGATTCTACGTCCTTTGACAAACGCCGTTTGGGCCAGGCCAATCAGGGATGGAAGGACTCGCGCCACCCTCCTAGCCAAGATTTTGGATATACACTTATAAAGAGTGTTGCAGCAAGCAATAGGACGGAAATCCGACATAGCTGAAGCATTTGGGGATTTCCGAACAAGGGTAAGGATAGTGTTATTGATTTCTTTAAGCATGCATCTTGACTCAAAGAAGTCTCTTATTGCCGCGAGAATGGAGGGTCTAATGATTTCCCAGCTAGATTTGAAAAAATCAATGTTGTAACCATCCGGTCCCGGGGCTTTGCCTTTAGCGAGCGAAAAAAGGGTGGTCCGGATTTCCTCCTCAGAAACCGGGTGCACCAACATGTTCCTCTGATTCTCATCTAGAGTCGGTCCAAGGAAGACACCTATCTCGCTAACAGAGGGGCGAGTAGCGGTAGAAGGACCATTAAGTAGCCCTTGGAAGTGGTTAACAATATGGGACCTAACCGCCTGAGGATCCGTAACTAGAGACCCATCATCTGTAGAAACCGAGAGAATACGATTTTGCAGACGTCTTTTGTTGACAAAATGGTGAAAAAATTTCGTGTTTAGATCTCCTTCCTTCAGCCATCGAATACGGGATTTCTGCCTATAAAAGGATTTCTCCTGCATTCTTATAGTAGAGAAGGAACGTGTAAGTTCCACTTCTCTAACTATGAGGTTTTGGTCAAAAGGATGGAGCTCAAGGGCAGCCTGAACAGAATAGAGATCTGATCTAACTTGATCGGTTCTTGCAGATAATTCAAAAAAGGAAACCCTGTTGAGCTGTTTCAACTTCTGTTTAAGGACTCGCAGTTTACAACAAACAATGTACATAGGGGTGCCCACAAATGGAGAGTCCCAGGCTTGGGCCACTATTTCCAGAAAGCTGGGGTGCGTAGCCCAGAAGTTGAAAAACTTGAAGGGTTTATTGGAACTTTGTGGCGAAAGGATTTTAACCACCATAGGTGAATGATCCGATATACCAGGCACCAGGAAGGAGGCTTCCGAGAAGGAGAAATGCTGAGTCCAAAGGTTGTTCATGAGAACCCGATCAATCTTACGGAGTTTCCTGTTAAGGCTAGAAGAGTGAGACCATGTGTATCTGCATCCCACATATCTGAGGTCCTCAAGTCCGGCTTGATTGAGACAGTCCCCAAACTCTTCAAAGGCTGGAATCCACGGGATAGAACTACCCAGTCTATCCTGCGAGTCCTTGATAGCATTAAAATCCCCTGCAACTAGCCAAGGTAAGTCGCAGGAAGAGAGTCGAATGAGGTCAGCCCACAGCGGACGCCGATGAACAAAAGTGTGCTCCCCGTAAACAATAGAGAGCAAACAGGTTTTGTGCAAATTTAAAAGCTTGAGTTGCATATGGATTATTTGACCAGAAGTGTAAAGCAAGCTCATTTCCATAACAGTCGGGTCCCAACCGAACCAAATTCGGCCTAGAGGAGAGGAATCGTAATTGGATTCCCATCTCCAACTGTTGCATAATCCCCTGGAAATATCAGCAAAAAAAGGGGCTTTGACTTTAGTCTCTATAATACCAATGCAAGAGAGCCGATTATTCCTTATAAGGGTCCGGATTTCAGCTTGACGGAGGGGATTTACTAGTCCCCTAATATTCCAAATTCCAAAAAACATAGGGAGGAAAGGAGATTATCTTCAAGATTTCCTTGATCTCCTCCTCTTGTCTTTCTTCTTCGAGGAGGACGGACCAGGAGTCAAACCAGAGCAGCTCATATTTGGGATAGGCCCCAGTGAGGCTTTGGATGGGTCCTCGACAGTATAAGATGCCAAGGTTCGAGAACGGGTGTTTGGGGGAGATATAACAGCAGGTTCCTCCACCACTTGCCCTTCAGAGTCACTATTCTCCTCCCCGACATGTGATCCAGAAGAATCTTCGGAGGAAGTATGGGAGTTGATAATAAGGTCCTCAAGTTGTTAGTCAAGTCGTCCTTAAGGACCAGGTGCAGCAGAAAGAACCATTTCAGCATTCGGGTCCTTCGGGAAATTCAGTTCAGGGCTTAGTAGCTCATGATTCTGTGTTGGGTTTGAACCAGGCAGCAAAGGGACATTACCCCCTGGATTCAGGTTCAAGGGGAGGTCAGTTGTAGATCTGGACAGCCCAGCATTAGAACCCTTTAGAATGTTCTGATCGTGCCTCAGCAGATCTTGAGCCTTGGACGGATTCTGAGCAGAAGGCCGAGGAGCCCCCCCCTTTGAGTTCACGTCCATAGGAAGGTCAGATGCAGTTCTGATCAGAACAGCGTTGGCTGCCTTTGGGACAAACATTGACGAGCCAGGAGAAGGGGTTGGGGCACGGACAGAAAGCAAAAGGGTCTCCTCTCCTGGATTCGCCTGCAGAGTACCGCCAGGTGCAGCACTGATCTGGTCTGCAGCTTGGTTCATCAGGCCTTTACCTTTTTTCCGACTGACTTGAGTCCAAACTTCAGCTTCTTGAGGACGTAGGGAGGTTGCAGGTCTGGCCTTAGCTTGAGGTTGGAGTGTTGTGTCAACTCTTTCCACAGAGTGTCCTGATGCACACTCAAAACCAGCTGAACCAGGTTTGTGTCCAAATATACCACAAGAGGCGCACACCATAGGTTTCCATTCATATTCCACGTGAACCAGATTAACTTCGCCATCCCAACGTACCTTCACAGTTTCCAGTCGGGGTTGTGTGGCTTTGATTTCCACACAAACTCTCGCGTAAGAGATTCTAGTCATTTGCTCAGTTTGGATGTCCACATAGAGTGGCTTTCCGATGGCACTTGCAATCCTACCTATGCCCGCCGGTGACCACAAGGAGAAAGGAATCTCTCGCAACCTAACCCAAACCGAGAGAAAGTCCATAGCACCCTTTTTAAGTTTCAGTTTAGGGTGCCATTGTTGAAGTAGCATTGTGCTACTGAAGATAGAAACTGGACCTAGGTCAAGTATCTTCCTGCGATAGTCCTCATTCGGAACACGAAAGAAGTAGAAACCACTTTCATGTAGTTTAACATCAACTACATGGTCTTCCCAAGTTTTTTTAACAGCTTCTTCCGTTAATTTGAAAGGGACTTTCCGCCCAACATAATGCCCAACAACACATTCCTTCCATAACGGATTCTGATCAGCAGCAACGTCTGGAGTTATATCCACTATAACTTCACCATTCTCCTCTAAAGGGGGGACATAGTTTAAGTTGTAGCCTTTAGTCTGCACCCGAGCGACATTTGCCCAGGTTCTAGGGGTGGGGGCTTGGTTCGACTGGCCTTGAGGGCGAGAGGATGACTGTTCCACCCCAGCTGATTTCCTTACTGTGTTTGCCCTGGATTCAGAGCGTGTAGCACCACTAGCAATATGTATTCTTCCACGAGAGCGGCTCCTGTCCTTCAGACGGCCTCTACTTCAGCTACGGCTAGTGCTGCCCCTGAGGATAGGTCTCAGGCCCGTAGGCCGATCAGTTTCATTCAACATCGAGAATGATTTCCTTGTAAGGAGAGCTGCTGTTTTTTCCATATCAGGACCAGGAATCGTCTGAAGGGATTCCATACCAGGGGGTGGAACAGCTTTTATAACCGGGGATGGGTCAGACAAAGTGGTGCCTAACTCCTCTGCCATACGGGCAAATTCACAAGCACCTACCAGTCAATCCACCTTCTCCTTAGATTCGAATAGGGAACGCATCAAGAGGCCCCCCAACATTAATGCGCCCTCAAATTCACAAACTCCACTTCCAACCAGCAGTAATACAGCAAAGAGTGAGAACCTAATCCAGTCTTTCCCCCAGCAGCAACAAAGGCAGATTACCTAGAGCATAGAACTTCAGGGGGCCCGATCACACCAGAGTTCAGTTCGGTCGCAATCCTGAGGCGAGGAGGACAGAACCCGCAACACTCACAACTGGACACCCAGCCTCCATGCTGAATAAGAAGGGGAGTCCTAAAGAGGGGAGGTAGAGGATCATGCAAGGGTCTTGGCCTCCGAAGTTCAGCCCAAATGGCCACTGGAATCAGTCGAATTCAACAGGGATTCGCCGGGTGAACAGAATCCGCAAGAGACAGGGGAAAGGGCATTCCCGCAACAATCAGATCCGGAAATCCAGCCTCTGTGCCGAACGATAAGGGAAATCCTTTGGAGGGGAGGTAGATGATCGTCCAAGGGACTTAGCCTCCAAAAATCAGCCCAAATGGCCGCCGGAATCAGCCGGAATGAACAGAATTTCGCCGGGTGAACAGTACCCGCGAGAACCAGGGGAGAGAGCATTCTGCCCGATGAACAGTACCCGCGAATTTGGTGTTTCGTACCAAAATCATTTCTATTCTTTTTCTATTCCAAGAATAAAAATTTTAAACAGTTACCAAATACTTTCAAATGCTTAGAAATTATTCCCGGACACGAAATAAAAAAAAATCATTTTTGAACAGAAATTATCTCTAAGAACAGAATAATTGCCAAACACACCTCTAGTGTATAGGCTCGTGCTCTGGAACCAGGATAAGTCAGAACCTTCAATTCCCAACATAAAATTGCAACACGTTAACTTGTTCTGCAGGGAAAACTTCGCGAGACGTCCATTTTGATCGGGACGCACCTCTGATATTTTAATTCTTTAGGTAACCTAAAAGTCCAGAATCGAGCGCGTTGTGGGGGAAGGAGCAATCACTTGGCTTTACATAGCACATGAAAATGTTGTGACGTCACCATTTTCCGATTAAGAAGAATTCCAACAATCGGAAAGCGGATTTTGTTGCATACGCCAGTTTTGACATAAGCTCAAAGCGCATATCAAATGGAGTTGGACAGTGCCTAAACGTTTCTGAAAGTTGTAAAAAACAATTTATTGTTTAGATGCTGACGGTACCCACTTCTAAAAGTTGACCGATGGCGCACGCGTTATTGCTGGAGACCAAGGATATTGACGCCACTCACTCCTTAAGGGCAATACTCAACCAGAAAAACAAAACAAAAGATGGAAAGATCGAAGAGGGCAGGTCCATCTTCTGCCTCTTTCGTCCTCACTCTTTCCATATCTTCCATATTGATCATCGTCGTATACATAAGTTGTGAAACCCTGAGCGTCACAGTGAGCGCGAATCATTGTGAAGAGATGTTCCTCAATTGTCTATTCTGAGAACAATTAATGGGGCAGAGAAGGAAATCAATTTTACAAGTACAAAGCACAACAAAAAAAAAGAATCAAAAGCGGTGAAAACGGCACTCATTTTTTCGTTACATCCTTCTTACCTGTTCATGACCATTATTTACTGTCTACATTGCCATTGTTGGTGGGAAAAGCCTATCTAGAATCGTGTAAATGCCCCCTCCCAAGAGAAGTGCACCACTGCAAAAGACACAAATGGGAAATTGGTGTCAGTGAATGGATTTTGCAATTTACGAAATGGAACATGACACTCCCAACAGTAACTTTGAGAGGTACCTCACGGGATTGATCCATGCCGAGAACTTGCGGAATGAAAGCAGGCTCTAGTACAATAACCTCAGTCAGAGATAGATTAAACAATTGCACAAATGAAATAATTCATATACTGGGGGAGAAAAGAATGAACATCCCTGAACCATTTTTCTTAGTCGGTGGTAATCAGAATAAGGTTTCTATCCACAAATTGGCCAAAAGCATGGAAACATTTACCTGCAATGCTCCGGCAAAAGAAGCAGCAAGAAGTAAAGGAGTTACATAACCGGTTGTATATGTTAGAAGTAAGCTTCCCCCAATTACCGGATCCTGCAGGAATGATGTGCAGATTTAAAACAGCAGCAATTGCAAGTTCAGAATCAGAAATCACTCAGAAATGCTAACATCGTCGATTGACGGAAGAGAACACCATTCATGAAAACTAATCCTTACGTTATTTATCTATAATTCCGCCTACAATGATGAGAATATTTTGCCAACTCAGGAGTAAATAGTTAAATCACTGTCATAATTAGAAGTCGTACTTCGGCCAAGGACATGACGTGAACATCTTTATGCTATGTGTATTAGTGTGTATGTGTACAGAGAGAGAGAGAGAGAGAGAGAGAAAGACCCTAGATGCGGCAACATATCCCAACAGAGTGGCGAGGACAGGTGTACTGCAAGGAGAAGCTGCTAATGCAAACGTAAGGCCTGCTAAATATGCTTGCACACCTGTAATTCATACTCTTCAAATCAACTGAAAGCACTTGGAGACCTAATCATAAAAAGTCAGGAGGCAGATTCTTTAAGGAAAGGCCACTTACTTGATGGGAAATTGGCAGCAGCAGCACGGGGATCAAAGTTGTCGAAGAATGACGGAAGCTGAAACTCGATTATCTGCAAATTTATAATCAAAGCAAGCTCGTCAGTTAAAACCACAGTGCCAAGATGAGATTTGGCAATGTAAACGCGCGAATCATAGCAATATTCGGGACAAACTCCCGAATCTGGATTATGCTTTGACGGGATTGGCCTCCTAATCTAAGTATGCTTCAAGAAGTCTTATCTCAAATGTTTCATACTAAATTGTCGGTGTGGGAGATGCTCTACGAATTAACACACCAAAGACCAAAAAGGTGCTAGTAGAGCTGACAAGAATGAAATGACAACTATTAAACAGTTAGCATTAAAAAGAATGCAAGGAGCTATTTCCACCTCAAGGAGATTTAGACCCATAATAACAGCCAGAGCAGAAGCAGCCACGGGTAATCCTTGCCCTATCTGGCCATATGCCTTTCCAGCAAATGAGGCTCCAACTCCTAGAAGTGCCAGCGTAGTGGCTAGTCCTAACGCAAATGCAATTGAATCCCCGATGATCTGACACGTCAATAGACAAGAGCTTAGCATAAAATCAATTGAGAGATCTCACTAGTACAGTTCACAATCTGTCTCAAAAACTAAAAAATCAAGTGTTGCATAATATTGTCTGCATACGGAAAACAGAGAGTTTATTTACGTTTCACAAACATCTATAGACCCTCAAAACAAAAAGACAGAAAACGTAATTCAGATTAGAAGTGATTAGAGAATTCAAATAGAAAGTCATACCTCTGCCCTGTTTTTTCCGGAACCAAATGCTCCTTCACGATCCCAACACCAGTAGGGAAAAAGGAAGAAAGTAAAGTTAAGATGAAGAAAGACAATATACAAACAGCATAATCACAGATGCAGAAAGTTTCCCAGCTGCCACTCGGAGCAAAAGCAGGCTTACCTATGTAACCAAGAGTCAATGGCAATACACTCAATGTACATGGTGAGAGGCTGGTCACAAGCCCGGCCCCAAATATAACTGCCAAACTGTAAAAGTAATCAAAGTGAATCAACAGCAGTGATACACTCTAATATCTGAATTTAAGGAAAAAAAAAAAGAGGGTCGATTACCTAGTAAAACTGAGTGCAGAAAGCTGATCTTGAACGGCTTCATTGGCCTGTTGTCCAGCTGTGTATAGGAAGCCTCCAAACCAATCTCCAAGATTTCCATCAGCTATGGTAAAAAACGGAGCAGCCACTTCCTGACCCGAAGGAAAATAATTCTAGCTCCTGAGGTTATATGCAAGAACCATAACTGGACGCATTTACTTGAGATAATAGCTGAAAGTGTTACTCAAGCACACGATTCAAACTTAACCAGCACAGTCAAATAAAATCGTTACTCAGGGCGACAAACTCATGCTACAATTGAAGTTGTAGGCATTTGTACATATATCTAATGGCAAAATACTCGGTATAAGATTCGCAAGAGGTCCTTACCATTACGTTCTCGGTGCTCGATGCCTTTGCCACATCTACCGCAATCAAATTCGCCACTGAAAGCATGCCAACACAACCAAAGCACAAAAATCAAATGCAAGCAAGCAAATGAGCGGCAGACAAAAGCGGAATTCAAATACGAGAAAGAGCGAATAGCACGACTTCACTTGTGAAATCAACTAGGCGGTCAACTAAAACATGCACTACGCAGCCCCATACGCACTGCGTAAGAGGAACAATATCTGGTTCCTCCTTCATCGGAAGCAATAACTTGAGGGAAAGCACAGACAGACCAAAGAAGTCAAATCAAAAAGGCGATACCTGCGACAGAACTGAGCAGCGTCTTCTTCTCAAATTTGGTGAGACCGCTAGCTCCAGAAGAAGGAACGATGTCTCGATGATGCTTCGTAGGTCCTGAAGATCTCCTAACCATTTTCACCGGAGCGCCACGATTGTTCCCTTCCACAGAGAATGAAATCCGAGGAAAACTTCAATCCTTTCGGACAATAACAAGCTCGAAGAAGACGATCGATATTCCGAAACACAACGAAAATCATAATCCGCTTTCGCCGGCAGCATCGGATATCGCCAATCGACCCGGGAAAAACACGAGGAGCTCCAACAGATTCGGCGAAATCGACTGCGAATAGCGGCACGACGAAGAGCTTACGCACTGCGCATCGAACGATGCACGAGCCTTACCGTGAGAGCTGCTTCGGCCGCCAGGCCTGTGGTTCGAGATTCTGCAGGAGCTCAAGCAGCAGCTGCCGCTCAGACCGTTCATTCTTCTTCTTCTTCTTCTTCTTCTCCTCCTGCCGCTGCTCCTCCTCCTTCGATTCGCGAAATGGCGTGGTCCCGAAATGCGGGAGGGGGAGAGAGAGAGCGGAGGAGCGGGAGATATTTTACGTCTCCGCAACTCCCAATAGCTATTACGCTCGACAGAGAGAGAGACACGTGGCGGATGATCGAAGCGCTGGTAAACGACGTCGAGACATTTCCGGCTGGCATCGGCCCGATTACGACGTCAAAGCTCTTCAGGCCCGAACCCGCGTCGCCGTGGGCCGAAAACGGGCCTCATACATTCGGCCTATTTCCGTTTTGGTCCGGGCCCACCATGACCCGAAGTTCGTGTTTGCGAATTTGTGCCGTTCTAATTTCCTTTTGCCTTTTGTTCCTTCATTTCCATCGAGCCAGACAAAACAATCTTGAGTAATTGCTACGTATCTTTGTTTGGGTCAAAAGTAATTCTAGATATTAGCCTACAACCTTAGTGTACTTGGCGACTTGATAAATTGCAAGTGAACACTAGACATTCCACGTAGATTAAGAATCCGCCGTATCACCGAGTTTAAATTAGATTTTTTGTGCATGTTGTTTAATGACTACTGATATACTGATGGTGTGATGATGTACATTAAGGAAACACCTTGAATACTTGTGTTTATGGTTCACTATTGTCGAGTTCTAGAGCCTAATATGGAAATTCTCCCTAAAATGAGAAACAACTGCATGAGTGCACCTTGTTTAAGTTAGAGGAAAACGTACTGCAGGTGATACGACACACCATCACCACGCGATGGTGACACATGGTGTGTCGGATGCTGTGTCCCCGTCCCATAAAACATGTAATACATATACACAGCGCCAATCTCCAAGTTGGGATTTGGCAGCTGATTGCACCAAAAAGCAACTAGATTTTCAATATGAATAGACACGTGATTGAAACATCGAATGTTATCAAACACGTGACCCCTTGTCAATAGCCACAAGGATAGATATCGATATTTGCACACATCGGTGATCTCTACCGATCAGTTGTCGATATACGATAATTTGTCAACGATGGTCGACAAAAGCATCAATTAATATGATTGATAAACTATCAAGGCGTCACAAGAAAATTGAACGCGTAAAGGGCATCAAAATGCGATTACAAATTTAAAGTCACCAGAAAATAAAGAGATTGAAATCGTGGAGCAACTACCACGTGTTTTTAAAGGGCCAACCGTTTGGAGATAAGATCATGGTATCATGAGAATACGAGCACAAGACTTTCATAGATAAAGGAACATGGCTATAGCCACGTGAGAACCACCCAGGGAAAGGTTATAGCACAACCACTATAAATACGGTAATTCTTCTACCGGAGAAACCCTTGCACAAAATAAAGAAATCAACTAATTTTCAATAATATTTACTATCCTGTATTGTACCTTTAGTTTCCAAACTCGCATCATCGATTAAATTTCGGTGTGTTTCTTAGATGTAGCTTCCACATCCGCATCGCCGATTAAGTTCGAGCGTGGATCTCTATCTCGGGTCTTGCGTTGTCGATTAAATTCCGGCGTACCATCTTTTTGTTCTTAAGCTTTGTCATCGATTTAATTCCAACACGGCTTGTTTACAATTGGTTCTGTAGGAGTGGTTACATTATCCAAATTTTGTCTTTCGATTAAATACCGGGACTGCTTGTGTTTGAATGGTTTCGTTTGAAGTAAAAGTTATCTATTTTCTCGTCAACCCGTGACATTTCATGCTCGAGGTCACCACGAAACTTGTCTTCTTTAATAATCGAAGAACTACTTTCGGCGAAATATGTTTCATCGCGAGAGGAATTTCGGCGAAACATCAACCGGCAAACGATCTATATCGTTTAATTATCCCGTATCGGATGCCAGAAGGGGGGTGTGAACTTCGACCATCACTTTGTAATCTTTCCCAAGATAGAAGTTGGTGGTTTCAAGCCACGTTGTTTTGGGTGCATGCTTCGTCAGCTTCGAGACAGGGCCCTCGGAAGCGAAAGCGACACTCGATGATGTGCCATGCAAGAATCCAGAAAACCAATAATTCAGTACACGACCCTTCGGACATGCTTGGCTTGGGCTCGATCTCCTTTGTCGGATCTGTTCATGTGCATATGACTTGGGAATGAAGCATCCTCATCAGTTCCCAAAAAATTTGCCTCATTGCATTTGTCAGGGCAGGCCAGACACGAGAGAGGAACTCTCGAGTCATTGGATCGAATCATGGTTGTCTCCGAAAGAACTATTTTCCCAATTTCTTCTTTTTCCAATTCACAGAGCTGGAGCCGGTGTTTGGACCCTCTTGTATCGTTCTGCCAGGACGTTCTAATGATCACACACCAGCCAGAACCAGCTATATTCTATGTGCTCATGTTTTTTCCAAAAGGTGTGTGGATCCAAAGGATAAAAAGGGATCGATGGGTTCAATGGGTCATGATCATTTTGATGAAGTAGAACCACCCAACTTGATCTTGCTTTTGGGAGACAAAGCTCATTGATTCCAGTCTTAATAGCGATGGTTAGACTTGATAGCAATCGATCTCCAAGAAAAAGAAAGAAGTTTATTGAGGTGCTGTTAAATTTTAACTCGAGATTTGAAGAATATACCATGTAAAAAAAACGACATAGTAGCAGAAGCTGGTGGAAAACTAGCTTCCAAATGACTTGATTTTATTGTGTGATGGAGATCTCGTTGTATTTTTCTACATCGCACCGCAAATGACACAATATTCGCCATTAATCTTATTTAATTGATTACTTCCACAGCTCCATGCTCTCCTCCTTTAGTTTACTGGGCTCTATTAGGGTTAGTTCAAAATACTGGTTCAAAGTCCTAAAGACATAAGTCCAAAGGTTAAAATCCTAGTCGATTGAGCGCTTACCTACTTCTACCAAATTTTGACCTAAAGAAAAATTTACAAGGATAATATAGACATGTCAAAAAGGGTCATAGACCAATTTATTAACTTATATTTGATGGACTGAGTTATTATATGTATTAATTATATTCGGTAAATGCATGTAGAAAGGTAAAGCTTAAAATAATATGGGTGTTATATGGGTCTATAACTGATTAGACTCAACCCATTTCTATAACTTTTTCTTCACTCTCTCTCGTCCTTACTTAATCTTGCGTTCACTCTCTCCGTGCTCTCACTTTAGTTTGGGCATGAATTTTTCTAGGTTGAGTTATATATGGAAATATTTTAGCAGTATGGATCATATCAGATTCAAGTTGCTATATTGGTATTATATCAAAATGGATCAAAATGGATTAAATAGTCAATTTGGGTTGGACTATTTTCAATCCGACCAGACATTTGATGGGTCAAGGCTAATAATCCACATGGTTCTAATAGGCCGACAATGTTGAACATGATTTACACAGTGTTCCGCAGCGCTAGCAATTACACTAGGCTAAAAATACGAATGTCACATGACATGACATTTTTCTTTTGCAAATCCTCTCACCAATTGAACTATATATGTTCACCATGAGAGAATACGTGTCTACACCCAAAATTGCACACTGCATAGTCAATTACAACCAACCATTGATATTGTGGATTTTACAAAAGGTCCTAGAGAAGCATTTCCTTCGTTTGTATATGTCATTGGACAGGTTTCACTTGCTTTCGGGCTGGCCTAATTACCTAAAAATCTTCTAACTTTAGGTCCAATGCCAATTTTTTCTTAAATTTTTTTTGTCTAAAAAAAAAGATTCTCAATTTTCACTCTAGTCCCAAATTCTGTCCACGTGTAGTTTCTTCAAAATTATCAATATCAGGATCAGTTAAATGTTCATTATTAGAATTTGCGTCTTTATCAACACTCTCACCTTCGCATGGAACAACAGCAGCTTCTTGATATTGATAATCTTGAAAAAATCAATAGTAATTTTCGAACGCATGGACATATTTGAGACTAGAGTAAAGGTTAGAGATTTTTTTGGACAAAAAATAAAGTTCAGATCAGAATCGAAATTAAACCTAAAGCTAGAGTAGAGAAATCAAAAAAGGCCCGATTTTAAGACAGAAATCTCTCTTTTTCTTGAACTGAACTTTTTTTTTTTTGCAGGGTCTTGGTGACCACACAAAAGTGTCCTGTGCAGTCTGTAGATTCATCTTTTAAACCACTTTTTCACTAGCTCTGCACATTCTCCGGCTCCAAATGATGCTCAATTATTGAAAAGTATCTGTGCACATACGATAAAAGACCAAAAAAGCTTAGCCTCTCTTGCGGTACATCACACCATGCGTGCCTCAACTGGCTGTACCCGTCGACTCTTACATATCCCTGTAAATTCTACATGTGATTAAGATTTGATAGGTCTCTGAATGATCATTCACTTAACATCTTTCCCAACAGAAACACAAAAACAAAAAAGTTATCCTGACCATTAGTCCCTTTTATGGCTACCAGTTGCGTAAGACGTCGGAGAGACCCTTGTTGAGGCGCTCTTTGAGTGGATCGGATAGAGCGACCGGTGAATCTACCGATCATTTCAGACATCACAATTCTCAACCTGTAATGTAGTACTTTGATGCCATTACAAGTTCTCACGAATGGAGCCCCGAAGATGTCGAGTGATCCCAAGTTCTTTGACGCCTGATTATGCGGCATCGAGATATTACATTTTGAGAATTGCTCGGCTATCGAAAATCCGGCATCGTCTTCCCTTTTTACTGCCTAGGCGACGAAAGTTCCAATTCTCTAGATAGACTAGGTTGGGGTCATGCAAAAGAAAAGTCTCGAAGGAGATCATCATGACCCTCCAATCCCAAAGACTATGTTAGCTGTTGGGTTAATATAATGTTGGTAAAGAAATGTGCAATCACATGAAGTGATCATAAGACTTTTCTAAAAGACACGTAATAATTACTCTTTTTGAAAATCGAATTCTTGTGGACATGTTTTTACTTTGAATTTTCCTAGAATTCACTAATATATATACACATACACATATATATGCACCTTATACATAAGGAAAAATGACACAAATGATTTCCGAATTTTGATTCAATTGCACGTTGAGCTAAACTTTAAAGATTACACTGTATATTTGATTGAAATTCATGGATCATTCGTGTATTTTTGCCTATACGTAACTGTGAGAGGCAACATATGATGGGCCAAAACAAGTCCTACCCATCATTATTAACGACCATTATAAGATTATTTGGAGAATAGAGAGGGGTGACCCCTTAATGGCGATGATTGAAGGGGACCCTTTTGCACCCAAAGGGAGCAAATTGGGGCTGCAATGTCGCGACCCTTTTTGAAGCTTGCGAATAGAAAAATACAAAAGACTAAAGTTTCGAAAAAAAGGGGAGGGGAAAAAGAAGAACCAAGAAAGGATTAGGTTTGATGGATTAGGAGGAGGAGGAGGAGGAGGAGGGGGAGGGGGAGCTGGGGTCCCTGACCTTTGTTTGTTGCCTACAACTATCTTGTTGACTCTTGTGCTTCTCCCTTTGCCCTTTCCTCCACCATTAGCGCGGCCCACGTTACCGTTGCGATCTTGATTGGTACGTCCTCGGTCAAAATATAGAAAAAGAAGATTTCTCCTTTTAAGGGTCGATGTTATGTGTGTGTCTCACGTCGAGATCATACTTTTAATGCAATTAGGAACATGCTTGCTTATATATGTGTTGATATATCGGTTGGATCTTCAAGAAAGTATGATCATACATGATCGAATCTCTATTGCAATCATGAGAATCTCCGATTCTCAATTCGTATTGTGAGATTCAATTCGAGGTCTGAGTAATTGATAGTTATTGAACAAATTAATGGTATCATGATTTGCGAGCAAATATATCGATTCCCTTTTACAAATGAATTTACGTTTAGATGCGCATCCGTTGGTACACGTGATTCAGTTCTTTATATCGGTACATGTAACTTTATGTCTTGTCTTATAACGTACATTATGGTTACAAAATAATGGAAAGTAAAATTGTACTTTACAATGCAATAATAAGTGAAGTGACATATAAAGATTTCCGGGTCATGTTTTACTGTAAAACCTTATATTAATAAAGCAATTGGTAGTTATATCTTCTTATACATTGAAAACATCACATGTACTCAAAAATTGAGATTTCTTTCTCATAGACCATGACCACTCAATGAAATTCAGACAAAATATGAAATTTTTGTTTGTGTAGGATTAAGTAAAAAAGCAAAACTTACCATCTTTTACTTTCCCGTTAAACATCGCATTATCCAAGCTTTTATGAAGAATTCATAGCAAATCTCCATTTGATGTGAAAGTTTCAGATGCTCTGGATTTGGAAAAATTCAAAGTACATCCATCATAAAATCTAGATCGAGCAAAAAAAAAAAGCAAAAATGAAAATCTCTACGGACACGACACGACCGTAGGCATTACATTATTTTAAGTGGGGTCAAAGACAGGCATATCTAACTTCAAAATTTTTCAAATTTCCCTCCAATATTGGCAGGTTGGAACGCAGAAAAAACGTATTGACTTGAAAGATCGCAGCACGTAACGCTCTCTCTTGCAGAAAGGGAAAGAAAAATATGTAAAAAATTCTGGTTTTAGGACGACTGTCCGAAATTAAATTTTGAAAAAGAAAGAAAATCGTGGGTCCGTGTCGAGTCCGTTATTTGGTCAGACGAGGGAGGATTAATATTAAATGATAGGAAACATACGATTATTCTCTGCGGCACGTCCCATCTGACAGCTTGGGCCACCAACTTCTTTTTTGAATTCCGTTATGGAAACGCCATTGGGTGGAACGCTATTTACGGATGTGCCATTCTTTCAAATCGCATGACGCTCGCGGGATTTCCATGGTTAGGAAATTAGACTAATGCTATCCCAATTGTTTGAAGGATTAATACCACGAAAAATTTCAAATTAATATATTCGTGATAAATTTACTCTAAATTATTTTTTTTGTATTGCGAAAAACTCCAAATCAGTATACATGTAACAAATTTACTCTCCGTTAATTTTTATTAAATTTTACAGTCAAATTGTTGAGTCAGAAGATATATAACAGTTGATGGATTTATGTTTACTAATTTGTGATTTTTTGTGATATAAACTCAATTTAATTGAGGATAAATTTATCATAAGTATACCTATTTGTGACTTTTTTGCAGTCAAAAAATTAGTTTGGAGTAAATTTGTCACACGTGTACCACATTGATATATTGGGATTTTTCGTAATAGTAACCATCGTTTATAGGATTAATATAACTAAATTATATATATACCGGATGGCCATTCGAGATTTAGTTGTAAAAAGTAAAATTGTCTCTTGTGTTTCGAGTCTTCCGAATTTCGTCCTGTTATTTTCGTATAATATAATCTAAAACACGGCTTAGTTATCTTCGATTCTTTAAATTAGGAAAAACTTAAATTATTTCGTTAGTATCTTTTGTTGGTTTTTTTGATGAAGAATTCTGAAAGGAACAGTTCGATTTCGATTTAAAGGCAAATCAAACTCTCCAGACCGTTACATGCCAAAATCCTGCCTCATCAGCGTCTTAAAGTTTAAGATAATCATCCAAATCCCAATTTCGAGGAAATTAAGGAAAGGTGTCGGCTTGAGAGCTTGGAAGGCATCGTGAACCGTGATTAGCTCGGTAATTAATTCTTGAACTCGTTTATCTTTGGATAACGACACAAGCGATCCTTGCATTTTAACCCAATACGTAATGTGTCCATGAGCTATTACTTTGTTTAATATAGTTCCTAAACTTTAGCCTAATATTTAACGTGGTTCATGATATTTTAATTTGTTCAATATAGTCCCCGAATTTTTTATACATGTTCAATATAGCCTTGAACTAACATGAAATTATTCAATGAGTCTCTAAGCTTGAATTAATGGAAGGACCACATCGAATATTTTCATATGACTCAGAGACTAAATTGAACATATATCAAAAGTTCAAGGATATTGAACAAATTAAAAGTTAACGAATCACATTGCACATTGGGTTAAAGTTCAGAGACTACATTTAACAAATTAAAAATTCAGTGACTACATTGCACATTGGACTAAAGTTCATAAATTGTTTGGGTCATTTTCCCTTTATCTTTCACCATAGAACAAGTTCAATTGGTTCGGTTATTTTGCAAAAAAAAAAAATCTATACTTTAAAAGAAATTTTAGGTTAAAATGATTATTTTTATCGCTCGAAAGAATTAATCGATAAGAAAAGCTTTCATTATGAATAATGGCATAGGTCCGAACATTTCTATTGATAACGGAAATATTTTTTCGTTAAATTCAATGGAACCACGTCCGTTGTCAGGATAACAAGCTCGTGCGGCCTTTCCTCCGGATACGAAATGCGCCGATTATCAAGTAATTATAGCACTGATTCGAACATAAGTCACGAGAATATAATTTGGAAAAAAAAATAAAAGGAAATAAAAATCTTGGAGGGCAGTAATGCAATCGAGCCTAGAAAATTTTGTTTTCTTGCAATAATAATTAAAAAAATAAAAATCTCGAGAAATTTAAAAAAAAAACGAGAGTATACTCCCGCGATTTCAAAATTACCCACCAAATAAAATGTGTTTTTTGGAGCCGATGGCGGACCCAAGTGTCAGCACCTAACTCGCTTTCCTTCCCTTTCCTCATCCATCGTTTTCATTTCGCGTCTCTTTTTAATTTATTTTTTTAATTCCTCTTTAAGCGCACCACCATCTTCGCTTTTCATACGTTTGGGCCACATCCACATGCCACACCACCCTCCAACAATCTCTCAATCCCCCTCCTTCGATCTCCTCCTTCTCCTTCTCTACTCCGACCTCCCCCGCCTCCTCCTCCGCCTCCTCTTCTTCTTCGTCGTCGTCGTCGGATCCCGCGCGACTGACGGAGGAACCCCCCGCTCCGCACGAAACGAATGCGGAGGAGCGCCACCCGCCCCCGAAGCATTTGAGATTCCCTTCGACGGAAGGAAAGGGAAAAGGGAAGGGCAGAAAATCGAAGCTTCAAGCAACCACAACGAACCCCAACCTCGCCGCCTCGTCGTCGTCGTCGTCGTCGTCGTCGTCGGAGTAAGCTCTCCGCCTCTGCGTTTCGTGCTCGCGCCGAAGAGAAATATCTCTAGAAGGTGCCAAAGCGACGGTTTTTTTTTTTTTTGTGTTTTTTCCTTTTCGTTGTATTTTTTTTTCGGGGGTTCTTTTTTATTTCCGTTTGAAATTGTTTTGGCTATTAAAATTCGTCGTGCTGCGCAACAACCTTAGCCTCCTCCTCCTCCTCCTCCTCCGCCTCCTCCATCCCCTCTGCAGGCTTGACCACGTAACTCGCGCTCTTCAGTTACGTAAAGGGAAGGAAGGGAACTTTCTTGGCGGAGCTCCTCCTCGTTTTGGCGAATGCTCGGCCTCCTTAGGCTCCTTTGAAATCTCAGTTTCTTAATTCTCTGAGTTTTAGGCGCTCACGGATCAAATTGAGGCGGGCTTCGGTGGGGCTTGAATTCAGGGCTTTCCTCGGCGAGCTCACGAGTGTGTCGTGTGTCGGGTCGTGTCGTGATTTTCTTTTTTGCGAAACTCGAAGGACGAGTCGTGGGTTATGATCTTGATGGAGAAATCTGCTTAATGTTGCATGAAGGGGGTGTCGTTGTTGTTGTTGTTGGGAAGTTAGGGAAGACGGCTTGAGGAGAACTGCCGCCGGAGGTGTTTTCCGGGGTGTGTCCAAGCTCGTGCTTTCGAGATGATGCTGTCGGCGTCGCCGGCTTCGGTGGCGCGGAGCTCGCTGGAGGAGATGCTCGATTCGCTCCGCCGCCGCGACGAGCCCGAGAAGCCCAAGGATTTGCCGCCAGCATTGCCTGCCCGGCCCTCTTCGAGGGCCCGGTTGCCATCGGCTAGGCGGTCTTTGCCGGTGAACTTCACTGTCGGCACTGATGCTTCGCAGGAGTGCACATCAAGCCAGGCAAATACTGGAAAGGAAGATGCAAAGAGAAAAGAGAAGGATTTTGCGCCCAATAGGGGCAGTTTTGGCAGCAAGAAGATTAAGAAAGATCGAAACTCGGATTCGCCGTACACAGCAGTTGCAAGACAAGAGGAGAAAAATTATGAAGTCAGCCATTCTCATGGCGATATTACCTCTCGGTCAAGTGTGTCTCCGAAAGTGTGTGAGTCAGAGGGGGGTGATAACATCGATTATTTCATCAAAAAGGTAATTTTTATGATCTAGTTAATATTTCCTGCTTTTGAGTTGGTTTGGTGTCACACTGGGTATGACTGGGTTGAGTTTTAAGTTTTCCGTGTCAATGGATGCCGTGGTGCCTAAAATCGTTTGCTCTGTAGCAGAACAGGATAAATACGAGCGTTTAAATGGTAACTTGTCAGCAGATGTAAGTTTTGTCAGTGATAGTTGCGGAATGGAAGTCCCAGGTAAAATAGAGGTTATGCTGTAATGTACATGTGTTCCATGACTAATTAACTCGCTTGTCATAGAAAAACTCTATCGTCTATCTACACTACAGTGATCTATTCTCATCATAGCCTTTAGTATCAGAAACGGATGCTATATGTATAGATCTGCTGTTTATGCCTATTATGGGCATGTGCATTTTTCGTGTTTCTGTAATAAATTTTGATCTGGTTGCGTGATGTCTCAGAAACTTCGAGTGTGGTGTCGACTGGTCAATGGGCAGTGGGATTTGGGAACGATACTTTCAACTTTGGGGGAAGAAGCTGTTATTTCACTCCCAAATGGAAATGTGAGTTCTCAAGCTCTGTCATGCCTTAAGTTTATAAGACAAATATTTGGGCACCTGCGTCAATTTTTGTAAATGCACTGACCTGCTGTAATCTGCATAGGTTGTTAAAGTGTCTACAGGAGGACTTCTGCCGGCAAACCCCGATATCCTTGAGGGGGTTGATGATCTGATCCAGCTTAGTTATTTGAATGAGCCATCGGTTCTTCACAATCTCCAGAACAGATTTTCTCGTGATATAGTCTATGTGAGTACACATTTTCGAGCATTGATGCAGATCGAGGATTCTTCTTCAGCTTCTATTCATTCATGTTTTTTCATTGTATAGAGTAAAGCAGGGCCTGTCTTGATTGCAATCAATCCTTTTAAAGAGGTACAACTCTATGGGAACAGTTTAATGACCGCTTACAAACGGAAGACTGACGAGAGTCCTCATGTGTATGCTGTGGCAGACACTGCTTATAATGAAATGATGAGAGGTTATGTCAGTTTTATTGTCGTGTTTTGTTCTTATTAATCTCAGTCTTTTGTGGGGTAAAAGTTATTATTTACGGCGGATTTCTATTTTGCAGACGAAGTTAATCAATCTATCATCGTAAGGTGGGTTTGATATCTTCTTGTTTTTCTTTTTTTTTTTTTAAATTTGTTTACTGTTTTTTTTGGGGTGCCCCTTAAAGGGTTTGCTCTTGTTTTGCACTCTTAATACTTTGATGAAATCGACTTGAGATGACTAGTTGACTGTAGTAAAAAATTTTACCTTGCAGTGGGGAAAGTGGAGCTGGGAAGACAGAAACGGCAAAGATTGCAATGCAATATTTGGCTTCTCTTGGAGGTGGTTGTGGTGTCGGGATAGAAGATGAGGTCCTTCATACCAATGTTATACTTGAAGCATTTGGAAATGCAAAAACATCTAGGAATGGGAACTCTAGCAGATTTGTATGCCTCTCTTCTCTTCTCTTCATTATACCAATTCATATATTCTGGGCAATCGGTCTTTTACCATCATCATGACATGATATTTCCCTAGAGCTTTATATTTTCTTATGCACTTCAAGATTGTGATTTTTGAGAAAGCTGTCAATTTGATTAGTGGGTTCTTTCAGGGGAAGTTTATTGAGATTCAATTTAGCAAACCAGGGAAGATTTGCGGTGCTAAAATCCAGACCTGTAAGCATTTTAAATTGATTGAAGCCAGTCGATGAACTTCTAGTTAGCTGATTAAACTGTTGGAGCTGACTTATTGTCCTGTTGTAATGTCATGTTCCTGTCCATTGGCAATTCTTGATCGTTCATTACGGAACAGTTTTGCTAGAAAAGGTACTTTTCTGCAATTTTTCAACTTTTAATTTCATGGTTATATGCCACTTCTGAAGTAAAAGCTTCATTTCGTGCAGTCCAGGGTGGTTCAGGTGGCAAATGGAGAAAGGTCTTACCATATATTTTATGAACTTTGTGCCGGCGCTTCTCCATCTCTTAAAGGTGCAATCTACTCGTCCTAGGTTAAGATGAATTTGCCTTCATTGCTGTGAAGGATTTAATCCACCAAAGTTAAACCAATTTTATTAACTTTGGACATCTGTGATGTTGCTACATTGCCTAGAAGATCGGTGCAGTTATTTATTATTTCATTTTTTAACTTACAGACTTTGTGTTGGTTTGTCTATTAAATGCAGAGAAGTTGAATTTAAAAGTGGCCTCTGAGTACAATTATCTGAAGCAAAGCGGCTGCTTGACAATTGATGGCGTTGACGATGCTAAAAAGTTTCAGATGCTTCTGGTAATGCTTCTTTTGCTAGTCACTTGTTATGGGGTGACTCCCCCACTTTCAAGTTTACTTATGCCTCATTGAGGTGCCATTGATGGTTGCATCTTTCTTCTTTTTCCTGTATGTCCAGGAAGCTCTAGAGATGGTTCGGATAACTAGACAAGATCAGGAGCATGCTTTTGCAATACTTGCTGCAGTACTATGGCTAGGAAACATATTGTTTCGGGTTACTAGCCATGAAAATCATGTGGAGGTTGTAGTTGACGAAGGTAACTTTTACGTGCTTACTTTTGGAAGGCAGAAATATGATGAGTTTATACTAAAGATATCAGAGATAGATATGCTGGTCGTTCATTGTTCCACACGTACTATTAATTCAGCGTTTCTTCTCACGAAGGTGTGAATGAAAGGAAAAAAAGCCATTTCTTTTTTCACCATTTTTTATTATTCCAATTGCTGTGGGCATGCTTTAGGGCCTTACATCTAGTTATTTGCTTTACTTCTTTTTCTGTAGATTACATTAGGGGCATATTGAAAGGAAGTTAATGGAGACAGATATCATTTGTGGATAGGGTGCTCAGCTAAGCAGTTGAACTGTGCAGCAAAACTAAGTTTGAAAAGTTTTGGAGATGAATGGTTGAGAGTAGTAAGGTGCCTAGGAGGCTTGCTGTGCCTGTGGAGAGGACCACAAGTATAGTGAAGAGATTTTACCTCCTTGGAGTAAGTGTGATATTTTCTTAGAACTTACAGAATACCCTACTTGGGTAAGACATAGATCATGAAGAAGGGTGACTGCTTAAGACCATTATGATCTCCATACGGATGCCTTCCCCAGTTCCCTATTTAACAGACCTTGCATTTTGGGGCGGCTGGAGAGAGAGAGAAGGAGGGGGTTGTCTTTGGAGGTTTAGTGATCTTCAGTAGGTTCTGAAGTTCTTTACTGTTTTGTTGCGACTCCTTCAACTTTTGTCCTCTTTCCATTTCCAGCATCATTAAGTTCCATCAGCCAATTATGTTGCCTGTTGTCACAAGAAGTAAAGACATAGCTACAATCAGTAACAAGAGAACTGATGTGCATGATTCCCAAGGTGAGATAATATGCAGAATGAGAATTATAGTAGGGGACTAATGAAGTTGTCATCCACATTTGCCTACAACTGCTAAAATCAGCCATAGAGAAGCTAGGATTGTCATTTTTTTTGCAATGAAAAGATGCAGAATGTCATGCCCACTAGTTAAATACCCTAAAGATATGTGGACACTGAACCAGTCTGGAATACCTGCCTTTCATTTTTGTTTCTTTGCTTCTGTTAGATTTATCGCTGAAAGTGAACTTCGACCTTTTCCCTCTATATTGCATTTACCTCCGTTGCTTAATTAATTAAGATTGCTTGCTTTACAGTTGTTATGTATCTTTTAGAAGCTGAATATTAACATTAAATGTGGAAACAGTGTCACTGATTCTATGCCTTTCTTCTTAATAGCTGTCACCACTACTGCTGGCTTGCTGGGTTGTAGTGCCGAAGATATCGCATCAGCGTTATCTGTTCGTAAAATTAAAGCTGGCAAAGATAGTATCTCTAAAAAGTTGACTTTGCAGCAGGTCTGTTGCTGAGCTTGTTTTTAGGTTCAACTTTATTTCCGCAGTTTGATCTTATTTAGCTTCTTGAACAAATATTTTTGCTATTGCTTTTGGAATTATGACCTTAACTTTGAATTTCAGGCAACTGACACAAGAGATGCATTGGCAAAGTTCCTGTATTCAAGCTTGTTTGACTGGCTTGTAGAACAAATAAACAAGTCACTTGAAGCAGGCGAACCATGTGCAGGAAGGTCCATAAATATCCTCGATATTTATGGGTTCGAGTCATTTCGAGTATGTATTATATTCTATGCTGATGTCAGCTAATTTTTGGAGTGCACCATGATTTTGCGTCTAATTCCAGACAATCTATGTTTTGCAGAAGAACAGCTTTGAGCAATTCTGCATAAATTATGCAAATGAGAGGTTGCAACAACATTTCAATCGGCATCTGTTAAAGCTGCAGCAGGAAGTGAGCATCTCACATGGACTGTGTCTTTAGTTTTGTCTAGTATTTATATGGTGCGGATTGTGCATTGCCAAACTTTTCTAAGTGGTTGCTTTAGATGCATTGAGCATGTCATCTTCTCCAGGAGTCCATATACCATTATCGTCATCGTAGCTTCAACAAGGAATAGAAGAATATTCATGTTTGATTCATTTTTGTCGTTATTGCTTTGTTTTGAAGTAACAGAATTGAGATGGATGAACCATGATAGAGATGAAACATTTGCATTATGTGGCTTCTCCTCTTAGATTATGCAAATTAAGACTCTGGACTTTTTGCTGAAATCCATAAGTTTGTTTTGTCTTGGCCGCCCTTATTTATTTTCTTCTGTTCCCTGAACCTAAGTCCCCAGGTTTATGTGCTTATTTCGTAACCGGAAAAGTGCTTATTCTAGATTGTGGCGAAACCTTTCTATTTGCTACTTTGTTTTTCTTTTTATTGGTTTTGATCAATTCTGGGAACTTATTGCTATATTCTGTGTGTCCAGGAATATGAGCTGGATGGTATTGACTGGACTAAAGTAGATTTTGAAGACAATGATGATTGCTTGACCCTAATTGAAAAGGTACCCCGAGTTTAACCTTTTCTTTGTTTTTAATTTGTTTCTTCGAGATTTGTATAATTGATAATTAATTGCTTCTGCAAGATTGATTCTTCATGCTCATTGATATAGTCACTTTTAGATAAATAGCAATATTTTGTTCATCTTGTTTTTCACAGATCAACTTTAATGCCGTGACTGATCACTTTGGGTGTCTATGTACTGATAAAGTTTTTGATAGAGTTGAAGCAGTCAATGCTTATTGCATGCCAACTTTTGCAGAAACCTTTGGGGGTGCTTTCTTTGTTGGATGAGGAATCAAACTTTCCCAAAGCCACTGATTTGACATTTGCCAATAAGCTTAAGCAGCATTTTACTTCTAATCCTTCCTTTAAAGGAGAAAGAGGTGGGGCTTTTGGCATTCGTCACTATGCTGGAGAGGTTTGTCTTTTATTCTCCCTTTCTCTCCTATAGCAAATGTCTTGCTCTCGGTCTTGATAATTGGGATATGAATTAGAAGCCATCTTAAAATTTCTGGACCATTTCTGCTTTTCCCCATTTTGGATTCGAGCTAGTATAAGCAAACGCTACCTAAACAGTTCAAACTTAACAAGCATTTAGAATTGCCTTTTTCTTTGGTTTTTTTTTGCTAAAATCTTGAACTTGGAAAGTTTGTTTCTGTTTAGTTTTCAGTCAGGCCAGGGCCCAGGACCAGTCTAAGTTCATAATGCATGAGCTGCTTTTCTTGAACCTTTTTTTTATGTTTTATTTTTTTTTTGTGATTTTCTGCAGCATCACCTGTTTTTGCATTTTTTATGGTTCCATAGGTTTTAAAGATGTTTAAGTGAGATAGTTACTGGTCTTAAATACAGTTTCTTTTTTTTTTTCTCCTTTTCGCCTTTTTTTGGCAACCCTTACTTTTGTTTCTTACTGCTGATTGGACCATAATAAGCAACTAGAGTTAATCCTCCAGAAAAGTAATCTTCCCTTATGGGCTTGTTAGTTGCACTCTATACATGTGTCTAAGCAGGATGCTTGAATTACCACATCACTTTCATTGATGGAGGACGTTTTGTCAGGTTCAATATGATACAAGTGGCTTTTTGGAGAAGAACAGGGATCCTCTTCCTTCTGATTCTGTGGAACTCCTCTCATCTTGCAGTTGTCAATTGCCTCACTTATTTGCCTCGAGAGTACTTGAGCATTCGACAAAATCAGTAAGTCCATTAAATCACGGTGCAATGGAGTCTCAGAAGCAAAGTGTTGGTACAAAATTCAAGGTAAGCAAACTGTTGTGCAGACACATGTATCCTGATCTAGTGATATAAATATCATAGGAAGCTATAATCTAGTGATATAATCTAGTAATATATGTGTGTGTGCGCGTGCGTAAAATTGGAGTTGGCTATTTCTATTACTTTGGAGTGAAGGGAAGTCTTTCTTGTTCTCTGTATTTCTATTTAGTTTGCTAAATTATCTGGGTCTATGGTATCTGAGGCAAGGTTGTAATTTTCATGTCATGGACTTGTCTTCTCTCTTAAATTTACATAGATGTGAATTTCAGGTGTGTCAGTATAATGAATACTAATAACTGCCTAATCTTGAGGCTTTTAACGGGCTCTTTGATGGATTGATTCTAATCAGAGTTTTTTTCCCCTTATAGGGTCAGGTTTTCAAACTAATGCATCAGTTGGAAAAGACAAAGCCTCACTTTGTCCGTTGCATAAAGCCAAATAGTAAGCAGCTTCCTGGTCTTTATGAAAAGGATCTTGTCTTGCAACAGCTCAGGTGTTGTGGAGTCCTTGAAGTTGTCAGGATTTCCAGATCTGGATATCCCACTCGAATGACTCATCAAGAGTTCGCAGAAAGGTAACGTTTCTCATTTCTTTCTTTCTTTTTTCTTTATGAAAAGGACCTTGTCTTGCAACAGCTCAGCTGTTGATTTCTCACTCTTTGTTTCCTTTTTATTCATAGTACCTTGTGTAATTTTCCTGGTCTCTGTGGCTTTTTTTTAGGTATGGGTTTCTGCTTTTGGACGCTAGTGTATCGAGGGATCCCTTGAGTGTATCTGTTGCTGTCTTGCAACAATTTAATGTCCGTCCGGAAATGTACCAAGTTGGTTACACAAAACTGTATCTGCGAACAGGGCAGGTTAGTTCTGAAGTAAGCCTGGAATGTTTTTATTATGCTAGTCCACTGCATCTAATCTCGAGAGATGATGCTTCTATAAGATTTCCATTAAATGGTATAAGTGAGAAATGAATTCGAAAAGAGATCTTCTATCTCTATCATCGGTGGTTGCTGCTGCTTGTTGACTGCACAAAGAAGCAATGGCAGTTTAGCATTGTAGTTATGTGGACATTTTGGGTGGGATTTGTGTTTTTAGTCCGGTGCAGGTCTACTTTAGAAAATAAAAGCCTAAAGAAATGGGCTAAAGGGGAGTGATTCTTTTCTTAAGTCTGGATTTCGTCCTTCCCTGAAAAATGAGACTGTCAACTTAACCGATTGTTGGTTTTTTTGCCACCCGTTATGTGTATGTTAAACAGTCACCAAAAAATAATTTAGGAATGGCACGATTCTACGCAGTATGTCATTATCATCTTCGAGGTACTTCAAAGTTGTTTGTATTAATCTATTGTAAAAATAAAAGCTGCTCAAAGGGGAATGTTTCTTTTTCTTTTCCCTTTTTTGAGTCTAACTTGTTGAGTTCCGGTTTAGCAATGACGTTGTTCCTTTTTTCATGTTGATATTTTCTCTTCTTGACTTTTCTGATGTTAAGTTCTTGTGACTCACAGATCGCTGCATTGGAGGGCAGGAGGAAACAAATTCTGCAAGCCATAGTTGGGGTTCAAAAATGTTTCCGTCGTCACCTAGCTCGTCATCAGTTCTATGAACTCAAGAATGGAGTGACTGCTTTGCAATCATGTATGCTTGCTTGTTTCTGTGATTTTCAAATTTCAGGTCAAATTCTGTTGGTTGCATTGGGTTCTTCTACAGCATTACAGGCGACATCTTGCATTTAACTTGCTTGAGTCGTTTCTCTCTCTCTCTCTCTCTCTCTCATGGAGCATGTTTTGTGCAGTTGTTCGCGGTGAAGTTACTCGAAGAGACTATGGTACCTTGCGGGATAGCTGTTTAGATGGTGCTTCCATGTTGGGGACCGATGAGGAACAGAGGGCAATTATAGGTTTGCAGTCTGGTAAGTCTGCTTTTGACGATTAAACACTAGGCCAGATTCGTCCTCTGACACTAAATTGTCTCACAGTAATCCGTGGGGGGTTGGTTCGGAGAAAGTTCGATGATTTGCTCAAGATGAAAAGGTCAAGTCTGGAGAATACAAAGTCGACATATAAGTCAGGCAGGAGATTTTCTGGAGTGAAGGTACCGTGAGCATTATCTTTCATGGAAAGAAAACCATGTTAGCTGACTTAGAGACTGCGTATGAATTTGGAGATTCCTTGCAGGTGAAAGTTCTGAATTTTAATTGCATCTACGATGAACTTAAAAGGTACTTCTTCTTGGCAGGACAAACCACAAAAGCGGGAGGAGAAGCCTCAAAAGCAGATTGAGGTCATGCCAGTGGTGTTGGCAGAGCTTCAGAGACGGGCTCTAAAGGCAGAAGCAACACTGAAGCAGAAGGAAGAGGAAAATGCTGCACTGAGGGAGGAACTACAGCAATTTGAGACTAAATGGTCTGACTATGAGGCAAGGATGAAATCAATGGAGGAAACATGGCAAAAACAGATGGCATCATTGCAAGTGAGTATGCAAGTTTTCGGATGATTTTACGTAAATGTATATACGGGGTCAATCATCCGAGAGTAAACTCCTGCTTAGAGTGAATATCTCAATCTTGATTTGAATGCTCACATTTCTTAAAGAGGGTTGCATGATATGGTGCAGATGAGTCTAGCAGCTGCCAGGAAGAGTCTTATGACAGATGAAAATGGAGGTCAACCCAGAAGACCCGATGTTGCCCTATCGCCTCGGGATTATGATTCCGAGGATACCACGTCCATGGGCTCTCGAACTCCTGGTGGAACCATGCCTGTGAAATTTTCTAATGCCACTACAGATGGCAGAGCAGGGAGGGACACTAATGGAACCCTGAATGCCGTCAGTGATCTTATGAAGGAGTTTGAGATCCGGAAACAGACATTTGACGATGATGCCAGATCACTTGTTGAGGTCAGGTCAGAGTTGACTTCCAATACAAGTCCTGATCAAGAACTTAGAAAACTGAAAGTTCGGTTTGAGTCTTGGAAGAAAGAATACAAGGTGAGGTTACGAGAGACTAAAGCGAGGCTGCGGAAACTTGGGCACTTTGATGCTGACAAAGTTCGTCGAAAATGGTGGGGAAGATGAGACGGGGATGCTAGGATCCATGTAAGTTTGCTTGAAGTGATTCTCTGGTGGTTGGCGTAAGGCCAAGCTGAAATTCGAGAATTTGGAGAGGGGCTGAGTGGCTCTCCCAATTTCAGCGGCAGGGGACACCCAGTTTAGATTTAGTAGCGTCAGCTCGGTGAAGAGAGAGAGATGTGTTTATATCAAATCTGCCAATTTTGTCGCTTGGTAGTGAAGTTGAATGTGTATAGCTAGATAAAAGTTTATAGAGACCTGAGAGACTTTTTAAAGCTTTTCCTTTTACCCCCTTTGTAGGTGTATATTCTCCAATCTGTTATCCGTACTTGTGTGTTCCCTCACATGAATTAGCAAATGTTCATACAGCTTTCCATTAAATTCTTGCCCTGTTTTCTTTTGACCTCATCCTAACATAAGAGTTTCTTCAATCTTAGTTGGAAGTAGTGCAATGATCGGACCTGGCTGTTGTCCTTTGCCATAAGGTCTTTTCATTTCTTGAATTTTCATGGGAGAGAAGGTTTGACATTACTGAGAAAATGAAGCTCCACCTGAATCTTATGAAAATAAGTTTTCTATTAGTCCCATTCATGCTTCTTTTAGTACCTTCTTGTCATATTTTGCTGGGGGAATTACATTTTGCCCCCCCAAGTTTTTGGGATCTTGGCAAGTTGCCCTCTGACATGTAATTTTTGCAATTCGACCCTGACTTTTTGAAATTTTTTGGCCATGTGCCCCTTAGCATTTACTCCGGCTAAATTGTCTCACGTATCCTAATTGTACGTTATCTATATATGTGAGAAAATAACTAGTCGATAGTATAAAATGGAGGGAAGAAGGCTGTTCACTATGTATATATTTATATTTAAAAACCGGTACATCGACTCCGATCAAATACTTGTGGAAAATCCGAGTCACATGCTTCCACATGTAATATACTTCCGAATTATTATTCCACTTTTTTTATATGTACATGCTTATACGATGAATTTGTCTTTCGTAATTAGTCATGTGGTTGGCGCTCCAAGCAAATATTCGGTCGGAGTCAACGCCGAGGTAGACATCGCAATTGATTTTTGGTAATTACGGGCCTCATTGAGAAAATTACAACAACTAAAACCTTGGGGCCAAATTCAATGTGCTCTATTTTGCTGGGGTTGATTTATAGTGAAGTTTGGTCCGAACAAATCTTCTCTGAATAAAAATCCAATCGTCTCCTCGTCTCCTTAGCTTGTCTGGACAATTTTTTTTTATTGTTTTGCTTCTTGCTCAATCTAAATCTTGCGGTGGACACATTTTTACATTTTCTTGGATTATCATAACGGCAACGTGGCGTATCCGTTGATATCCTTTTCACAATTTTTTTAGAATTTGTATCATGTCTCGGATTTCTACGAGAAAATAAAAAAAGTCGCTTTTTCAGAAAACTTGATCAAACGGAGCCAATCTCAGGAGGGAAAAAAGGGTTTAAAAAAGGGGAAGCAAAAGTCGCAATCCGTATATAGCGAAGGTTAACGTTGCGCAGCTTCATCCGACGTCGTCGCCGCTGCGACGCCTAGTAGCAGCAGTAGTAAACAGAGCTCTCAACCTTAAAAGAGGGAAGGGGAAGAAGGCCAACGGAGAATCCAAAACCCCCCCTCGTTCCGTGAACGACCAGATGCTTCCTTCTCGCGCTTCTCGAAAGGTCCGATGCGAAGCGATGATCCGCGGCGACGTCGGCGATCGCTGGTCCTTCCTGGTAATGCGCCCCTCGCTACATCCTCTCTCTCTCTCTCTCTCTCTTCAGGCCTCGTCGGTTCGAGCAGCGTTAGATCAGCGTTCCTGTGGTTCTTCCGTCGCTCGTCTTGTGTCGCGGCGGTGATGGCCGGTCGTTGCTTGGTTATGGGTGTTCGCGGTAGAGCGCGATTCGGATTGTGCCGGGCTCGGGCTGCAGCTGGTTCCGCAGTTACGGCAGCGCGAATGGCCCGCATTTTGTGGTGGTTAGTGATCGTTGTGCGCGAGTGTCGTGATGTGCGTATTGTTTTGGGCGGCGCCGCGATATCTGCGTGACTTGTGTTGGCTCGTTTTGGTGATGCGAGTTTGTGGTTGGTTTGGGGACGACAGGTTTCGGATGCTTTGTTATTGTGGCTGCCTCGTTTGAACGATGACTTTGTGGAATTGGTATTGCGGTCGAATGATGATGAACGATTCCGAAACTTTTTACTCCCAGCTGTGCATGGCATTTTTGCCATCATCTGTATGGCTTGGGACAGAAGAGATGTCTGGTAGCCGAAAGAAAGAAGTAAATGGGAATATGTCGTGCCATGTCGTGAGAAAAACCATCGGAGCTTGAGAAATCCGAGTCGAATTAGGAATTTCTGTGTATGTCTCTCCTGATTTTGTCCACCCGGCTGGCAATGTGGTGATAAAGGGGGTGGGATATACTCGTTAGCCTGCATGCACTCTGCTATTTGAGATGATTGGTCTCATTGGTTTGTAACTTGCGGGCCTCTTTTTACGTTTCTGCAGGAAGAAATCGAGGCACCCATGTGGGTGGATCTCGCGATAGAAGTTAGCAATACTGACCAAGAAAGGTGATTAGTGCGACATCAGTCCTGATGTTAAAGATTAGAGTGCTTCTGTTATATACAAGATCCAGGATCTCGCCAGTAAAACTTCTTTTGCTATTGCAGGGCTGATGAATGGTTCAGTGAAAGTCACCCGTAAGATCATCTGTTTGCCTATTGTTTCATTCTGTCAAAGTTCCACGATAGGAAATATATTTTGTTGTTCAAATTTGGTTTACTCAAATAATCTGTTCAGGTTCCACCAATATTCCTCTCGCCAATTAAAATCTACTTTCTCTCATATTTCTGAGGAAATTGGGAGCTCAGACTTTTACCTTCATGGACCCTTTTCACCGAAGCTTCCGTCCTCAGTGTCCAAATCTAGAGGTAAAGACTACAGGGGCAAGAAATGGGAGCAACATAAGTCTGATCCTTCAGTTCATCAGAGTCATCCGGTAAAAGTTTCAAGTGCAACATCTTCATGTTCCAAACAGTGTTCCCATCTGCAAAGCAAACCAAATTTGAGGTTGGTTAACTTGAGAGGACCCTCTGGCTTGAAGAAGAATTCAATAACAGAAATGAATTCTGCCAGAAATGGCAGCAGGCTTTCTTCGAAACCCACACTCCTTGGCTCTACATCAAACAGCACAAGTCAAACAAAGCAAAAAAGTGGCATTTCATTTGAGAGCCTTCAGCAACAAGAAAAAAAGGTTCTTCTTGTTTCTGGGCAAGCTTTTGGTAATTCAAATGGGCTTTCTTCAATTATTAGAATGGGCCTCAGGAAGAGTTGTGTTACAAGACAAGCATCAAGGGTGGAGATTAATCGTGATACGGTTCATAGAAGTGGTCATAAATCTTCTGGAAAGTCCAGTGTGGGTTCGACTTCACACCCCTTGTCTGGTGCTAATCACTTGACATCGAGTCCAATTGTGGACAGGGAGATTACTCCAAATAGCAGACACCCAGCGAGTACATCTCAAGCACTTGTGAATAAAAAGGAGAGAGTGGTCTCTGGTGTCTCAAGTACTATATCTAATACATATAGGAGGGGTAAAAGCCACCTTGCAAAACCAGGCTGCCCAGAAGTTGCAAAACCTAAGGTGAGTAACTTTACAAAAATCGCTATGTAATATTCTCTGATGTTCTTTTTCCACAAGGAGCACGATTCTTTTGCAGATAAATTTGAAATAGTCTGGTGAGCTGGACATTGGTGCCTATTTCAAATCTCTGCAGATACTTGGCCTTTTCAGTTTACTGTTTTTCCTCAATCTTCTCTCCAGCATCAAGATTACCCGTCTCAAATGGTGGCTAGACTTAGCTTATGTGTAGTTCGAATATTGACCTATCTTTCAGTGTTCATAGTTCGTATTGTACGCTTGTTGCTTTTGGTGCAATTAAATGACTTGGAGGTATTATAGGTACAGTGTCCAAATTGTTGTTCAAAGGCTTCACTGCCTCTTCGAGTTAATGCACCAAACTCTTTCGCCAATGAAGAGCCTAAGGAAATGCTAGAGGTTTCAAGGCTCAATAAATCTGTGTCCAAAGAAAAAGAAAATTTGAGGAGGTTGCCTGAGGGTCAGACTAATGGCAACGCGGGCAGGTTTCAGAAAGGGATAACACGGAATGTGTCACAAAAGGATGATCGCAGAGTATTAGTTGGTTTGAAGGTATGTCATGTCGAAAATTTCGTTCCTTTCATGTTAGTTTTTGAAAATTATCTCCTGATGATTAAGTCTGCATCCTTGTAGATAAATTCTTCTGTTAGTGTCCATCTTTCAATTTGATCATATTACCATATATAATAAGGAGGTGCATTGCGCATCATCCCGTGTCTTTTCTCTCTGTTGCTTTGCTTTTGCAGCTTTGAAATGGTGGCCCGAATATAATCTTGTTATTTGCAAATGTATCTTTCCCAGTGCCACACTTTCATTGAGACAGTAAACATGCAAAGCTTGAAGAGATTACAATGCATATGATATGTTCCATAATACTTGCAGTTGCTCATCTTTCAGATATGCTTTCCCTGATTTTTTTGTCTTTCCTTTATGTCATTTGGCATGTGGTTTCTCAAATTCTGCAGCTTGGAAATGTCAGTGGAATTGAAGGTAAAGCTATCGAGAACGTTTCTCAGAAGGATCTACTTTCAATGAGATGACGGTACCTGAATGCATTTTTGGTAATTTGGCCCCTTCTCTGTGTTTTGACTGGGCATTAACTTTTGGTTATTTTGTCCCCTTTGTGGGCCAACCAGTTAAAACTCTTCTACCACCATTGTCCTGTGTCACCAGCCTCTCTGGCTAATCCTGAATATATTGCTTTTCCTCAGAAAAGTTGGTTCTTTTGCACCACCATATCATGGTGAACTAATGATATAGTTTTTGAAACACCCCCATAATTTAGGAGGCTGAGTGATTATACATGTTATAGGTCATAAGTGAAGCTTGTCTTGGTAGGACCAATTCAGCCCCCAGCTTCTAAGACACGTGACATGAACATTGACATGCAAATTCACACGCGTACACATAGAAAAAGTGTGTATGAAGTTTGATTTACTTGTCACTATGTAACAAGTTATGCACTTGATTCCTCGTTCTGATTGTGTCTGGATTTGTAAAAGCCCAGTACCTGATGGACTTAAGCAGTAGATCGGGCCCAATGTTCACATGAAAATGAGCCACAAGTTTCTTCTTCCACTTTGCTTTTTTCTGAAATAGTCTTTCATTGCTTTTCCAAGTTCAAGTGACTCAGTGAGTCCAGTTTGTGGTGTCCCGAAATGCGACCAGCTATAATAATTCATTTCTTTGTGGGGCATGTCCTTCATTGCTTTTCCAAGTTCAAGTGACTCAGTGAGTCCAGTTTATGGTGTCCCAAAATGCGACCAACTATAATAATTCATTTCTTTGTGGGGGCATGTCCAGATTCCTTGTGCAAGTGGTTATGAAGTGGTATTATTAATTCTTGAGTTGAAGTTCACAGCATGTTTAACATGCATCACTTAGTACCTTAGGATACCGATGGTGATAGCAGGAAATTGCTTTAAGTAAGACTATCTAGCTAGACTCCTAGATCTGCCATTTTCCCTCCTGTTTGGACTATATTCGTTAAGTTTGGCAAATTGCCCTGACATCTTTTCTTTAATCACCTAGGGGTTTAGGACTAGAGAAAGAGCTTTCTAGTGGAACGTGAATCTCCATGTGTGTTTCCTTCGTCCCATTTTTGGTTTTCTCCTGGCAACTTCCACATGACTGTAATTGGAAACCAGTCCTGCAAGCATTACCACATGTGGTGCCAAAACAACTTTGGAGTACATGCCACTTTTTGGCAAATCTATTTCTTCAAAGATTTGAAGAAAGATTTCCTTTTGCTTTTTGGTTGAGCAGAAAATGAATCCAAAAGAAAGGTTTTGTGATCTTGAAGAAATAAGATTCCTAGTAGGACACGTTGTCTTGCTACTTACGAAAAATTGACAGCTCTCTTAGCTAGAGATTTAAAGATAATGCTTGACGATACCAAAGGTTTGAGGAAATAATTCGGCTTTTCCAGGAAATTACCAATGTAGATGCAGCCAAAGTTGCAGTGGCTATGTACAACAATGAAAACTCCAAGCTAGCTTTCTTCTGTGGTCCTGCATGCTATAATCCTTTTCTGACGATTGTACATGGTATCTTTGATGTTCATTTCGCCGTAGTCGCACTCACTGGGGAAACAGCACATCAGAAATATCACCGTTGGATTACTGACTTTGCACAAATCACTTGACCATAGTCAGACAGCAGTGACATCATTTGTCCCATGTATCATTTGTTTCGAGTGTCAATGCTCACAGATATCAACTCTAGAATAGCATCTTGTGATAAAATCATTGATCTTTGTCCAACACGCAGCAGATGAATGAGTTACGAGACCCTAGATGATCAAAGATGACAAATCAAGATTGATCTAGCCGGTTATTGTTGATCCTTCTCTCCACTGGATGTGGGCAATCAGACCAGTCACCACTTTGAGAAACGAAGAATACTGAATTCATATTGACGAGACCTATGTATGACGCATGGAATCAGGTTTCACCGTTTAGGAAATTATGTCGAGTTCATCGCAATTTGGTGATGCTGACAACTCTCGTTATGACTGCCAGCTTAGTAGATGTGACATGCGATATGGTTTTCATTCAGAAAAGAACCTCGATAATGTTGAAGCAGCGAAATGCCATCATCTTCCCTTGGTGGCTCTTAACCCTCGACAGCTGACATTTCGCATTGTTAATTTGTGGATGTGAAGGAAGTAGATTCAGAGGACACGATGATGCAGAAGGAAAATGGTTCACTCATTGTTTTGTTGGTTCATGTGTGACATTGCATTTGGTTGCGACTCTAGTCGAGAATGATAATACGTATCCCAGCATTTCCATAACGGCGAACCACACAGAAAAATGATGTATTGGGACCTATGGGAAAGATGATTGTGGCCTGAAACGCCATTTCTTCAGCTTTTGCAGCAGTCGTCCTTCGACATCAATTAGCTATGGAAACGGGTCTTCAGAAATCGTGTAGACCACATACATTTCTCCCACACCATCCTGGTCCTACACCAGAAATTCAATTATACAAGGTCAATTACGATCCCCCTTCTCCGGTTGAACCTGTCTTCACCCTGGATAAGTTTTTTTCATCATGGACCCATTGCTTTTACGCATTCTTGTACCATGAATCTTCTTCACGTGGGGGGGCTTTCTGCCTTTCTGGCACTTGGTCTGGGGGACACAGTCACGAGCCCTTACGAATAAGGCCGAAGGAGTCCGGAGGGTCCATAAGGAGTTGTCAAGGCCCCCTTCTCGACGGTGGACCACAGTCATAAGATAAAGAGAAAAAAAACGTACAAAGAAAGTCTCTCAAGGAGGAGGAGAGAGATTTGCGTTCTCTACGCTGTCTCGAACGTCTGAACAGAACAATTCAGCCACGAAAAGACAAGCCTTCTGAAATTAAACAGCGTTGGATCTTTGTACCTTCGTAGGCCAAACCGGGAATGTTTTCACTCACGGTTTGGATTAGCCTCTTGATTTCTTAAAGATGAGATTAACTTCTGTTGCTTTTCGGTGTTTTTTCCCCTTCGTGCTTCGTTGGGACAAGCCCCCACTTTATTCATGTCGGGTTTCAAAACTGCAAAGAATCGATCACATGGAGCTACCCCGTCAATTCCTTTTTCCCTCTCCCTACAGACTAGAACGTTCAGCAGCTTTTCACCATCCCCCCACCAATAATTTCAGATTCTTACATTCTCTTTGAAGGTTTATGTTGCGGGTGAGTGAAAGTTTCGTAGCGAGTATTTTCATCATCAAGCAGATGACTTGCCAGATGGATCTAATTTAACACCCATCTCTCCTTTTACTTCACGAGCCACGATCGTTAAAACGAAATCCGTGCAACGTTTTGGTGTCGACGTAGCTCAATCAAATTAGGATTTTGTTCTGAAAGCAAATGCCACAAAATGGCAATGTGGGTGTCAGCGCCCCATGTCTTTATGTATAGTATGCAGTCATGCGTGGAGCATTAATTGCACAACCGATATAAACGACAAGTGAAGATTAATGCGATCGGCCTAAGATCGAGATCGATGTTGTGTGTGTGAGTGTGTGTGTGTGTGTGTGTGTGTGTGTGTGTGTGTGTGTGTGTGTGGATATGTTTGCGTATGGGGCAAGATGTTGTTTCAGGTGGCAAGAGAGACTCCATAGGTCACAGTCGAGAGGGGTTGGAAGAGAGAAGATTGATGAGAATTGAGAAGAGGGTTGGTGTCATTTGATATAATTGATTCATCATTGATGAACAAACCAACAAAAAGGAAGGAAGCTACATGGAACCTGTGTTTTTCGAACTTATTTGCGAATCATGCCCTCTTCCCACGTCCCTTTCCCTTACCTTCTCTCTCTCTCTCTCTCTCTCTCTCTCTCTCTCTCTCTCTCTCTCTCTCTCTCTCTCTCTCTCTCTCTCTCTCTCTCTCTCTCTCTCTCTCTAGTTCATGAGTGTGGGAACAGGACTTTTGACCGTGAGAACTTAAAGATTTTTATTCAATCAATTGAATACTCATGATTTTAAAGAAAAAAGTGACAATCAAGTTCCGAAACTCGCCATTGGTGATATTTAGATGTCGGGAATGGCACGTGGCAAATGATTATATATTTTGCATGAGAGCCACATCGGGTTTTCAACACGTAAATTCCACTAACGGCGAGATCGAGATATGCTTGAGGCTTTTTTTAAAAGCTTAAGGCCTCAACGATAATTTGAACTAAAAATGAATGTTGGTGTTATTCATTTTTTAACTCAACGATAGAAAAAACTGGATAGAAGATGGAACGGAGGGAAGCATGGCATATGAGAACTTTTTGTACCCATAGGTTTTAGATAAGTGGTCTAGGATTAAGGGTGAGCAGTTCAAAGTTCCATTTAAGTTTTACTTAGAACTTGGAACCTACTTGTCGGAATAGGTTCCCTAAATTTTGGAATCTGCAACCTACCCTATATACCCAAAAACCTGGAACCTATCCTGTCATAGGTTCCAAGATCTACTCAGGTTCAACTTGTACTCTTAATTAAATGATTGCAGTGAATCATCACCTCTAATGACAATCATTTTCTATAATTCACTGATCACAACTCATATTTAGATAAATGAAAAAAGCTAGTGGTTTTAGATTACACATTCATCATTGGACATTATGAAATACCGCAAGATTGCGCGAAAACATAGAACAAGAAAAAACACAAAAACTTGTTTCAGGTTCCCCGATTTTTGGAATTTGGAATCTACCCTCTTGAAAACCAGTCCAATTCTTAGCTTCCCAATCTACCATGGAACCATACTCATCCCTATTTAGAACTATTTAGTTCTTTTTGGTTCTCTCTCTCCATATAAACACACCTATATATTTCCTCCGGAGGGAAACTAGTTTTAATTTTATTCATTAAGTGATTCGGAAATTTTGGATTGGGTGCTTGGTTTACAAATCACCTTTTGTTTTTCCTTCAAAATTTTTACAAAAGGGAATGTTTAAAACTATAATAAAAGTTAAAACTACAAATCACGCGTCAGTATTCTTATGTCATGTGTTGAAAGGTTTTTTTTTATCTGTATATTATTAAGTAATGTCAAATTTAAGATGCTAAAGAGAAAAAATGAGTGAAAAAATAGGAAATTAAAGTAATTCCTAACAAACAAAAGCTAGCGCTGTTCTTTCCCATACATGCATCTTTTGCAGAAAAAGCGTAAAGGCTAAACAGACTTAATTCGACGCATGTGCATCGTAATAACAAAATATTAAGTAGAATCATTCTATAAGTGATTTAATTATCGGGACCACAAAGAATACAACAGATACATAGGAACATGCGATTTTTGCGGAATTAGTATTGGTGTGAGCTTCCCCTGCTTCTTGATATGTTGTTAAACCGGCACGATAAAAATGAGTTTAGTTGTTAACTATTTAAAATCATCATAAACAGTTAGTCATAGACCTACCTTTTGTATGTGATAAGCAAAACACCAGTGCAGCTTCATAATGATTGAGCATGTTATAGATTAATTTTGGGGCCTGAGCATGACACTTCTCGTTGAAAGTTGTCTCTCTGATCATCAACCTTTTGAATAATCTCTTATCGCCATGAGAGATGTTAGAGATATTTTAATCTAAAATATCTCTTACAAGAGAATTCAGTCAACATGAGTGTCGCCTTGCAACGCAAAATATCAGGAACAGGTGATTAGTGTGTGGTTATTAGCTTTGGCTTCACCCAAATGAATTCACTGGATACCACAATGAGCAAAATTTTTTCAAAAAAGGGAGCTGATGTCCCGTGCATGGAGCCAAACATCATGATGATGAGAGGCGGGTCCCGTGATTGGAAATCTGTAATTTCTTCACCAAATGGTGTTGCTACTACCATGCATGTGGTGCTGTACTTTGCTAAGATTCGAAGCACAAGCTGGGCTTTGGTACTTATTCCCTCCTCCAATCACATGATCCATGTCCGCCAACTTTTTGTCTGTGGCTGATCTCTTTTGATCTGTTTTTTAAGTTTTTGAGTTTCACGTGATATAGCAATGAAAGATGACGTTCATAGATGAGCCATGCTGCAGAATTGGTCTTTCTTCTGCTTTTTATAGAGTAGTAACAGATTAAGACAATGAAGATGATGGAACGGGGAAAGTTACCGTGCACATTACCCTTTTTTTGGTGAAAAATGTGGGAGACGGAATCAATCACAATGTGAGGTGTATTTGAAATTTATATGATTTGTTGCATATTCTAGAATTAACTATGTTATTCTTAATATCATATCGGTCTACTTTAGCAAAATAAGTTTAGGTTGCGTTTGACCGCCTATACGAAAGTCTAGACAGGTTCTGTCTATCTAATACTTGTTAGCATTTTTGATAATGTTGAGTTGTATATAAAGTTAAATTGCATATAGATCGGATAAAAAAAAATTTGGGGAGTACAACTCCATAGTGATTTTCTTTTATCTCTTATATAAAGATTGTTAAAGTTTAAAAGATATGGAGAGCATTGATCTTTATATCATCAGGGAGCAATTTACTAACTCGTGACTCCCATGGTTCGACCGACTTCATTGATAGAGTTTTTTGTTTCTTTTTTTGGGTCAAAACACAGATAGAGTTTTATGTATACGTGATGATGACATATTCTGAAACTCAATGGCCACATAGCTAATCAATTGCATTCATGATTATCTTGCTACAGGCAAATGCATGATATGTACCTTCCAAAGGGTCCTGATGAGAGGATGCAGGATCCTAGTTTTGTAGGTGCTGGACAAGACGGGAGTGCCCAAATTTGCACCTTTCCAACTCTTCAAAGTAATCAATTTCTTCACTCAAGTGTCCTTCGGAACGTAAAGTTTGTTCATCATCATTTCATCACCACAAACCCTAGGCGGTTTTGTTAAACCGTGTGTCAGAAATTGCACACTTTTCCAGGATACAGAAAGAAGGGAGAACCTATTCACATGAGGATTGCAAAAGTGAACTTCCTTTTTATTCACTCCTGTGGCCTTGATATTATCTATAGATAATTATCACATGTCACGCTATATATTCATTAATCAATCACGCTTTATATTCAATAATCAATCGTAACTTATGTTATTCGATAATGCGTTAAAAGTTATGTCAGATCCTATAATAAAGACCTATATTTGTTATGTCGTTAGTGTGATTTACCTATATGATCATCGACGATTCTCCAAACAAGGACAAGTGAAGCATAGTTATGGAAGGTTTTGTGTATTGAGTACAATATGCAAGTATTACTAGCCTTTGGGCAGTGACAAGCTTTTTTTAACTCAAAGCTAACGAAATTTTCACTTGCTTCAGCACATCATCTATTGGATTTTCTAGTAGACATTGTCTCGAAGAAGCTGCTGTTATCAATGCCATATGTCCGATGTAGCTGGAACAAGAGTTGGAGACACTCCCAGTTGCAGAGGACATTCCTCACTCACCTTTTTCTTTTTGCTTTGTAGTGTTGGCATAAGTGAATTCATTGCCCATCTGGAGAGATTACGACCATGTATTCTTATGATTGCATCACAGGAGAGTCAAAAACATTAGAGGATCAATCAAACTACCATATGAAACGGAACTTTTGTTGACAGAAGGAAGTGAACCAGTTACAATCAGAAGCCTGTAAACTTCCTCTCCCTATTCCCGTCCAAATGGTGGAAAAGGAAGATCACGTTGATCCTCCTTTTCTTCTCTCTCTCTCTCTCTCTCCAAAAGCAAAGTGAATTTAACACCTGTCGTACCATGCAAAACCCCATTCACCTGACTTCGAAGCTTTCAAATGCAAAACCAGACAGTTACGTGTAGGCAAATGGCAACCTTGTAATTCCACAAAGGTCGCGTCGTTTTTACTCGCAAATGTTTTGTGAATATTTTAATTAGGTGGATCACATGCAACATCAATATTAATCCGTTATATCACTTATTATATCTCAAACTTATGAATAATTTAATACTCTCAGCATTTATCTTCTTTGCATACCCAAAAAGACAACCTTTTCTCCTTACGCAAAAAAAAAAAGACAACCTTTTCTAATATAAACATCAATCCCATTCAAAAGATTTAAGGCTCTTTTGTTACGCCATGCGATGATTATATATAATTAGCTAAAAAAATTTACTCTTAATTTCTAGTGTTATTTTTCGATCTTTTCAATTATTTATAGAATAAGAGATCATATTCCGCGTGTGTACAAAAAAATGTTACACAAGCAGCCTTAAGTTTTATTGATGCTTTCTTGATCATGTTACAGGTTCCCCTCGCTTTTTCCTTATAATCTCTCTACATATATGTTCTCCTTGAATGAATTCAGCCCCCCGCTTCCATTCCAATTTCTATTTAATTCACCAACCAAACAAGACACACTCACTCATTCTCTCCCTCCCTCCCTCCCTCCCTCCCTCCCTCCCTCTCTCTCTCTCTCTCTCTCTCTCTCGCCATGTCAACCGAGCAGGAAACGCCACATGCACCACATATCCACAACTTCACGAACGACGACACAGTCGAAGATGAAGATGATGATGATGAAGAGGCCGAACTCGAAGGCGTAGAAGAGGAGGAGGAGGAGGAGGGTGATGAGCAAGGAGAGAGATCATCAGGGCGTGACCGCAGCATCCTGTACGGCGCGTGCGCGGGCCACGGCCGGAGGAGGGCGAGCGGGTGGTCGCTAGGGCAAGTCTTGGACCCAAGGTCCAAGTGGGTCCAAGAATGGAGCAGGGTCTTCCTCCTGGTGTGCGCGACTGGCCTCTTCGTCGACCCCCTCTTCTTCTATGCGCTCTCCATAAGCGACACGTGCATGTGCCTCTTCGTCGATGGGTGGTTTGCCGTCACCGTCACGGTGCTCCGGTGCATGACGGACGCGCTCCACATGTGGAACATGTGGCTTCAGCTCAAGATGGCCAACCGGCGTTTCTCCTCCCACGCCGCCGCTGTTAGTTCGGCGGGCGGAGGAGGCGGAGGCAAGCTCCACGACACGAGCACGCTAGCAGTGGCTCTCCAGTACTTGAAGGCCCGGAAGGGTTTGTTCTTCGACCTCTTCGTCATCCTCCCTCTTCCTCAGGTAAATTACACTCTTGACATAGAAGCTTTTCAGAATATCTTCCGTTGTCTGTGTGAAGTTTGGTTTTCTACGTACAATTTTTTTTACTGCAGTCCCTCCCAAATTCAATTACACACAAAACGCGAAAATCAAACTTTCAGTGGACATCATCAGCAACCTTTCTTTGAGTAATTTGATGATGAATCACGCTCCCTTAGACGCTCATCGTGGTAGGAGAGAGGGTAAGTACGTATAGATTATTGTAAAGTGTACGGTGCGCAAGATCGTCGGTGTCGTCATCACTACCTTACAAACGACTAAGAAAAGGAGTTACGGAATCGAAATGATTCGTTCTTAGCTTAGGGAGGTTGGTTTTGTACAGTAGCAAGGTTGGTTCAGTTCAAGGAAGGTGACTAATGCATGTCCTCCACTTGTCCTTATGCGCTCCTTGATCGTTACATCATTACATGGCACCCGTGAAACAGATGACAAACAGATGCATGTGAGTCATGTGTCTTTTCCATTCGCTCCCAGAAGGGCAAGGTCAAATTGGAAACGGATTCATGGTTACATATGGCACTTGTGGTGGTGATAGGTCGAGCGAAAGAATCGAATGGTGTCTCTTTCCAACACTGAAAGGGAGTGTTTCTGATGCAAGAAGATCTCTGCGAAGATTTGCTTGGACGAATGGCTCGCGATAGAAAATTTCTGATTACGACGACTCAGATTCTTTTCCTCAATTTTCATAAAGGCACTATACTTTGGTCTGTTGAAAGTGAATCGCCGTTCATCAATATTTTCTAGTCAATTTTTTCAGATATATAATTTTTATTTTTTAATGACCCGGGGCAAGAGCGTAAAATAATTTTCATCGGGTATTAATTACCTTTAACATATATATATATATATATATATATATATGTATGTATATATAGGTCATGTTCTTTGAGAAGATCTTGTATATGAAGTAGGGGATTTTGTTAGTATACATGGTCTATGTGGAAGTTTGGTTTTACTTTCTGAACTGCATGTGTTTGAATTCAAAATAGTTGATTGTGTTTTCAAGCATGGTTTTCAGAATATGCACGTTCATGTTTGTTATGGACTACGCCTACTACATTATGCAATTCCCGGTGTAAACAAACTCTAACAAACATGATTCATTTGTCTGTTGTGCTGCTCTATCTTTCCTTGATCCCCCTCTCTCTATCTAGTAACTTTTCGTCGGTCATCCTTATCATAATATACGGAGACTTTTCATGCACTTTTGATGCACAAACTTTTTGGAGCTGAATTAGGTGAGAGATGTACCTTGTTGCTCGTTTAAAGTAAGTTAAGGTAAATAAAGGTGTCAAGTACCATAATTATTCGGATCTGACTAAATATAAAGCCTTGATTCTAATTGTCCTTCCCCTTACCAGAAAGTAGGCTGCCAACAATATAGGTGTAGAAAATGTCCCTTCTCACAAATCTGTTCTTTTGGAACACTTACCATAAGACATGCCATAGTAATTCTGTAGGATGAGATATTAAAATAGGTTTTTATAATATATTGTCAACAAAACAATAGAATACCTACTCTGATCTATAAAGAGAAAGAGAATGATCATAATCTTTATTGTCTTTGCAAAGGAGAGAAAAATTCACTTTCATCACTAGATTGATCCCATTCGTTCAGAGGGTAATTGAAGATCAGTTTACCCTAATAGATTATTCATAACCTACTGTAGATGCAATAATATTCATAATCAATCTGATTATCACTAACAACATTGGAAACCCCAATTCCCGATTAAAAAAGAAGCACCATAACTTCGAAACTCCCAATTTCTTTAACCACTCAACCGATCTCCAACCATTGCGTGTCTTTAGCACCACTCCGCCTCACCACTGTTGCCAGCACTGGTACCATCTCATCCTCTTTCTTTCGCCTGGCTCATGTTTGAATCTCTCTTGTTGGTGCTTCCCTAGCTTGTGTCCTCACTTTGACAATAAACTGATTTCTATCTGCTTCGTCATTGACGGAGTGTTGATTTGTGTGACAGCTAAGCCATATGAACTGACATTGTAACTTGAGGAAGACGGAAAGTGTTTAGAAGCCCATGGGAGAAAAATCTTCAGCACACTCATCTTAATTTCCAACTTCTCACGAAAGTTACTCTTATATAGGTGGAGCCCAAGGTTGTACTTACAGGCCCACTAGTGCAATAATGCAAGCACGATAGGATCACTAGAAAAAAAGTACTATGTGCATCTTGCAAGATTTTTTCAGATGCAAGGACAATAGTAAAATACTTTCAAACTTAAGGATAATGATTTTGGCCAAACACAAGGACGATGATAAAACGTTTTGGCCAAACACAGGGACAACACTTTAGCCAAAAGTAACGACCCTTCATTAGATGAGATGGCTTCTAGTGGTCTTAGTATGTTTGTTTTATTGTACTAGTGTGCTTGTACTATTACAAGTATTTCCCCTTGGCTTTACCTATAGAAGGGTAACTTTAGTAAGAAGTTGGAACTAAGACGAGTGTTCTAGAAAAATCTCTCTTCCACTCTTGGCCTTCTAAACACTTTCCTTCTTCCTTGAAGACTAATGTCATTAGAAGCTTAGAGTTACATTGTTAGTTGAATATGTAAGCTGAATTTGTGAGTATGCTCTTCACTTGCCAGTTTATGGATCTTGTAAATTAGAAAAAATTTTTAGGCCCGAGAGTCTTATGGTATAAATTAATAGTTCTCTAGAGACTAACAAACAACACGTATATACAATGTATAATATATATATAAAGAGAATATTTAAATGTTAAATCATGCCTTTAGTCTAACAAATAAGCTTTTAGAATAGTTGTAAGTGGTCACACAAAATATCGCATGGTATCAAAGCAGGAGTTCGTGAGTATAAATCTTTCTAGGCCCCTATTTGTCTCTCCTATGATATAGTTCCACGCTTTAGTCTTCGGCCAAAATGACGGCAAGGCATGACCTGACCAATTGAGGCCAAGAGCTTATCATTTGTAGAAGAGATGAGATGAGCAAATCGGTGCATACCATGAGGCGGATCGGTTGGGTCAACCCAAGGTTCAATTACGAGCTCTGATATCATGTTAGAAAGTTCAATCTAAAAAGTTAAACTATTTGATAAATGCATCGTTTAATATTTAAATATTCTAATAGGGAGAGGTAGAGCCAAAACAAGCTCGGTGATTGATGGTAATAGAGCTTGGAGACAAATGATGGAGGAATTGGTTGATAGAGAAGAGTGATATTTAGACTCGGGTAGGGTTTCGAAGGATGAAATCAATTTGATTAGGTATTCTTTTTTTGACCCTTGGAAGATTTTGCTAACATGTCATCCATTTAAAGAGGATAAAGTAAATCATCTATTTAGAAAGAGGGTAAACTCAAGGAGGCAATACCCCCAAAATAGAGAGGATCCTAATCTGGTCTTCAGCAATCTATGCTATAGGAGCTTTAGGGAGCCCCAGGCTAGTCGAACAACTTGTTTCTACCCTATCCCGATATTCAACCAAAATTAAGAAAACTAAATTATGATAATATACACTTCTAATAGAAAAAATTTCACAAGATAGTATACTTGTATAATGTATATGTTGCCGCATATGTAGTTCAAACTTCTTTATAAATTGGAATGTGTCTTGAGTGTAAGACGAATCACAAAAATGTGGTTTGTGGGTCATAGAACGACTTGGTGGCACCAGAAGCTTTGGAGTGACGACCAACATAGTTTTGGTTGGGCACTGGCATTTGATAAATCAAAGCCAGATGTCCTGAGGAGGTCAGGAATTGTATAACTGAAGTATTGCCCTAAACTGTCCAATGTTCGACAGGTATAGAGTGATATTTTATTTGCTGAGAATGTGCGACCACTTAGGGCTGACATCCAGACAAGCTTCAAGTGGTAGGTTTCCCGCATTTTTATGTAAATGCATGTTCTTTTCTCTCTATTGAGTGATTAGCCTTCACAAACTTTCCATGAGTATTGAGCGTCTTCAAGTTGGACATCTAGCTGGAGGTCCACGTCTAGTCGCTACAACTCTCTTCTAGGGACCAAATGGTTACTAGAGGTGGATCTCCTTTCTTCTCAGAGCCAGAGGTGGACCTCCTAGCAACCAAAGACCTACTTTCCGTGACAAAATGCAAATTGGTCGCTAATAGTTACCGTGACAGGGTGCTAGCGACCACCTTTTGGCAGCCAAATGGGGCTCGACCAAAATAAATGGTTATGAGAAATCATTTTTCTGTTAGTGTTCATTAGATTCATCATAATTTCTATTTCGTTTCCTAGAAGAATTGTGTTGGTCGGAGTATATCTATGTGACTGCCCCAAGTGAATTCTTCTTGTTAACTGAATTAATTTCGCCTGCGCAATGCATCAACTTATATAATAGGAATGATAAGAGATTGACCTAGATTTAACTTGCAACGTATGACTATCATATATTAGAGACTACCTCTTCACTAATAAACGATAACGGAATCAAAAGTCAGACAAGCAAATCGATGCGGTGAATCTTTCATATGAACGAATTCTCATAGGGAACCTCCATCAACCTGGTTTTATACCTTGTGATATGATACATTTAAACATGCTGATATGCAAGCTAGGAAAAAAATGTGATCGCAGGTGGTGCTGTGGGTGGCAATTCCGTCTCAGCTGGAGAGAGGGGAAACAACGAGAGTGATGACGGTGTTGTTGATAATGTTCCTCTTCCAATACCTCCCCAAGATCTACCACTTCGTATGCCTCCTACGCCGCATGCAAAACTTGTCCGGCTACATCTTCGGCACTGTTTGGTGGGGGATTGCTCTCAACATGATCGCCTATTTTGTTGCATCCCATGTAAGTTTACTTTTTTCTATGTCTCTCTAGCTCCTTAATCATTTATTGATTAATTAGAAGCATATCCTTTCTTCCCCATGAAAGCTCTAACCCTTTTGGCACCTAAAATGTCCCATCTTGTTTTATCACTTTAAGGACGGAATGTAAGGATGGCCAAAAAGAAAAAGGAAGGAATGTTGGGATAAAATGTGGAGTCTCTATACGTGCCTGCGAAGCTGGAACACAAAGATCTTCTTTTTCTTCCTTTCGCCCAAGGGAAAACAAGGATCTCAAATTCTTCTTTTTCAAAAAAGTTTATGCCCCTCTTTCCAATCATGAACACCCAGATGTTATCTTTGAACTTGGGGGACTTCAATTGACAAAAAAGAAGAAAGAGCTTGCTTTAACATTTGCACAAACGACAAAAAATCAAGAAAAAGATAATATGAGTAATTCGCAAGTTCAAATTTTCAAAAAGGTGCGGGCGAAAACTATAGGAACTTGTCACAACAGCGATCCATGTGAGGGCTAAATAGTCTTCTTTGTTGGTGGGATGAATTTAAAGAGAGATAAGATAACGCTTGAACCTTCTATTCTAAGGAGAGGACATTCGTGTATTGAATGCAATAGCCGGCCCCACTAAAAGACATCTTTTTCCATATATCTGATTGATTTTGCCTTCTTTGTTTTTATTTTGTCATAAAGGTTGTCAATTTCCAATGGGTATTGCAAATTTCTCGCTGCCTGAGATGAGCTGTGCTAGGGATGCTGCATTAAGGTCTAGTGTTGCTTAGCAAATGATGTGAAAGTGTCGGCAATTGTATTTCCTAGGTGATAAGAAACATTGAAGCCTCTCATCATCCTGCTATTAACTAATGGAGACTTGCAAACGGAACACGGAAGTAGTCATTCATCAGTTGGTAACTGGGAAATTCATGTTATGTCTTGATTAGGCAGCGGGAGCATGCTGGTACTTACTAGGGATCCAAAGAGCAGCAAAATGCCTGAGGGAGCAATGTAGATCAATGGATGGGTGCTTCCCGAGGGTGCTGGCATGCAAAGAGCCAATCTACTATGGAACCACCACCATGGTCCGAGACCGAGCCAGACTCGCTTGGGGTGAGAACCGGCAGGCCCGTTCCATGTGCTTGGTCTCCTCCGATAACTATGACTATGGCGCTTATAAGTGGACCGTCCAACTTGTCACCAATGACAGTCGCTTGGAGAAGATCTTGTTCCCCATCTTTTGGGGCTTAATGACTTTGAGGTAAACATAACTACTCTCTCTTTGATTGTTGTTGATGAACAAATAAAGGGTCACCACGATAATGAAAGTCATGTTATGGTTCACAAATTTTTTATGCTTGGCATGTTAATCTCACGTGATCAGTAAAGTAGTGTCGATTACATTTGCCACGTTATCAAGTCTTACGAATCTATTTTCCTAACAGTGAAGGGAGTCAGAAATCAGTGATCTCCACTGAAATGTATATAACAATACAATAATACCATGGACACAAGCAAGTAAAACATTCGTGATAAACATAAGTGTGCCTATTGCATGAAATTCTTAACTGCTGTGCCGCATCACATGGCCTTTATGCCTTAAACTTGCGTTGATTTTTGTTTGATGTGCAGCACTTTCGGGAACTTGGAAAGCACAACAGAATGGCTAGAAGTTGTCTTCAGCATAATTGTCCTGACCAGTGGCCTTCTCTTGGTCACCATGTTGATTGGAAACATCAAGGTAACTCTACATTTACACATGCTAATTAACTTTCCCCGTGACATCAACTCGTTCAAAAGAGACCAAATGGCACTCTATAACATCAATTAGAATCATCTCGGACAATATTAATATGCATCCGGAAAAAAGTCGCATGTCATATCGGACAACCGATTCCTAATATGATGAAAGTAAAATTTAATTTCAAGAGCGTTCGTGCACCCATATTATTAAATCTTATGCTAGCGGCTTATTGTGGAATGCCATCTTAAATTATCAATCCTCAAAAGTATATGAATGGATCAATGGCAGCATCCAATTCATCAAGTCTTATCCTAATGTAGGTGCTAGGCAATTTAGGCAATCAATCTCAATATTTTCAATTGCTTGCTGGGCCCACCATTTGGTCAATAATACTGTGAATAAGCACATCAAATGGAATCATCTTTAAGCTTTTTAACTTGGGCTATGCAGTCCTTGGATCAAATCGAGCGTGAAGGCCAATAATGGTGATGCAAGCAATCAATCTCTGTCAACAATTTATGGACCCACCCTAGATCATTAGGCACCCAACGAATCACTAATCTAATGATCACGGTTTCCCAATCACGCTTCAAAGCTCACCGTACTCTGGGATCCCGCGTCCGACTTTCCCTGTATTGCTGAGGAAAATTGTGAGATTGATTGGTTGAATTGCCCAGCACTGAGCACTTCTCACTATTCCTCATGTGAATTGCTATATGACTATTCATTTTGCAATTGCATTAGTTCATTGCAATTGTGAATTGAAATCATAAAGCCGATGAGGGATTGATGAGATGACTTTTCACGAGAAATAATCGTCGGTAATATATGAATCGATTACTTAAAAGCCTCACAGACTTCATAAACTCCAAATCCAAGCAATTCTACAACCGCGACATGGCATTTGTTAGAAATTAACATTGGTTTTTGTTGAGTAGGTTGAATTCTGAAGAACATAGATATAAGATCAAATCTCATGACTTAAAAGAGATGGAATTGTGTGTATGTACACACCAAGTCGTCTGATCCACATCTTTCTTTTTCACAATTTCGAATTATGCCTCTTCTTCCATGACTGTGGCCGCATGTTTTTGGTGCTATACGGAAGGTGTTTCTACATGCAACGACGTCGAAGAAGCAGGCGATGCAACTGAAGATGAGGAACATAGAGTGGTGGATGAGGAAGAGGCACCTCCCTCAAGGGTTCCGGCAGAGAGTGCGCAACTACGAGCGGCAGCACTGGGCAGCCATGCGTGGCGTAAACGAGTGCGAGATGATCCGGAACTTGCCAGAGGGCCTCCGGAGGGACATCAAGTACCACCTTTGTCTGGACTTGGTCAGACAGGTAACATCAATTCTTTTTTTTTTTTCATGCTGTCGTACGCCACATTTCATGCAATACATAAGAATCTTCCCAAGCTAGACCCACCATATTTGCCCCTTGTGGATCCGCCCTTTGGCGTTTTCAAGACTACCACGTGAAGCTATAATAAAGTTTTACTCACATCACATCAACTCATTACATATTTTCCCGAATCAAGTCACCAATTTGGTGGCATTCGGTTCCCATTTCAAGAATAGGCTAGGGCTTGATATAGGAGCCACAGAAAAAGATGACCCCGTACTTCTTTTCAAACCCTCAGAACTGATTGATCAACTCACGAACAACATAAAGCTACAACCATAATCAACGTGAATAGCGCATTAAATAGTTCTCACAGTAAAAGATTACAACGAATATAAAAAAAAAAGACTAAGGATGGAAAAGCTCTCTTGAATTAGATGAAGAGTCCATTAGAATTCTCGAGTGATCTACTGTTTCCATGCAAAGCTTAACGTGTGTCACATCTGGCCTAACCCAATCTTTACTCCAATTCTGGCCGAAAAACCTAAAATGAAGATCTTGCACTCCAATCTTGAAACAATTAATTTAAGCCCAATGAGTATCTACCTTTTTCTCAGTTTATGGGCTGCTTCATTGTGCTTCAAGCTAGCCCACATGAATACTAATGGAGTCCGAGATTTCCGGCACTAGTAATTAACATCGATCAATCTTAATATATCTAGCATTACTCCCGGCAAACCGTGTCGACACGAGTAGGAGATCCTTCGACTCCACGTACTCGCATGTGAATCGGACCGGCTTGAAGCACAAGGAAGAAAGCCCATAAAATTATTAAAGGTTGGTACTTATTGGGCCTAAATTAATTGTTTAAAGATTGGAGCAAAGATACAAACAGACCCAACTCCACAAAGCTCTGAGTCATGAGCCCTTATGTAGATGTAGGGAAACGGGTCGTGATAATTTCGATTCTAACCGGAGTTTCTTTTCCCACCACTTAATGCATCAAATGTCAGATTAACTAGTTCATTTTCGCTTTTCATGTAGCATCTCTTGACATATATTTCATGTTGTATACTTAATTTTCAGGTGCCACTTTTCCAACACATGGATGATTTAGTCCTCGAGAACATTTGCGATCGTGTGAAATCGCTTATATTCACGAAGGGAGAGACTGTGAGTGCCTAATTGATAAAGTTCTTTCTTTCAATGTAGTTTTCATCCTTACCTGCATTATCATTGTCCACATTGATTTTTTAATTCGACACAGTTTTTTCTTTTGATAAGAAAGAAAAAAAACGCTCGCACGCATAAGACTTCTCATGGAATCTCTAGAAAAATCTGCGCTATTTCAAGTGCTTCATTGTAATAAATAAATCTCATTTACATTGTCAAGTGTCTTGAAAGTAAGTTATTGGGAAGAACTACTTTTTGCCCACCATCATAGAGAACTTTTTAAATCTCTACCGACTGTTTGAATGAAGTCCTGGAGATAGAATGATTGCATGCAAACCCTAACTCCCTTTCTTTGATTGTCATGCATGGTGCAGATAACAAGAGAAGGAGATCCAGTCCAACGGATGCTCTTCGTAGTGAGAGGCCACCTCCAAAGCAGCCAAGTCCTCCGCGACGGCGTCAAAAGTTGCTGCATGCTTGGCCCGGGCAACTTCAGTGGCGACGAGCTCCTCTCGTGGTGCCTCCGGCGGCCTTTCATTGAGCGCTTACCGCCCTCTTCCTCGACGCTAGTCACCCTCGAGACCACCGAGGCGTTTGGGCTCGAGGCCGAGGATGTGAAGTACGTGACGCAGCACTTTCGGTACACGTTCGTGAACGAGAGAGTGAAGCGAAGCGCGCGGTACTACTCGCCCGGGTGGAGGACATGGGCCGCTGTGGCAATCCAGCTCGCGTGGAGAAGGTATAAGCACCGTCTGACGCTGACGTCGCTATCGTTCATACGGCCGAGGAGGCCACTGTCGCGGTGCTCTTCGCTAGGGGAGGATAGGCTCCGGCTGTACACGGCTTTGTTGACATCTCCGAAGCCGAACCAAGATGATTTTGACTTTTGATGAACCGCTTAAATTAACAATAATAATGTTATGCTGCGCTTTCATTTGTTAACTACTTACATAGATCTCTAATTGATCTTCACCATATGCCCAAGTAAGGGAGGATATATAAAGATTGGACATCAAAATTATGAAAGCTAAAAAATGATCGAACACATCATCAAGCTGTGACAACACTAGTCTCTAAGGCCGTCGTGAACTGGTTAGGCTCAGCCTCTGGTCCGGATGAACCCCTGAAGAGCAAGATTGCGAGGCTTCCAACGCAGAAGTAAATGAAGCAGCCAGAGCAGTGGGTCACGAATGAACCAAAATCTGTCCCCACTATGCATTGCCATCCTCCTCCATATGTCCTGTCAAATTCCTGTGTAGCACACAAGAAGAAAACCTCAAAACAATTACCTAACAAGCTAAGGGGTTGTATATAAGAGTTAAGGATTTTCAATGATACCTTTTTGATGAAGCGCGCGATGTCCGTGGGTTCAGTGACGTCGAAGGAGTCGAGCGCCTTGGATGCCAAATTGAGAGCTTCCTGCTGCATCGCCTGGAGCATGTCGGTCTCGCCGACGACAGCCTTCCCTTCTAGCATATCTGAAAACCTAATAACGCCAGAAAAGTATTCAGGAAAAGATACACTCACTTCGGGGACGATTTAGAATTGAGAGATGAGTAACTGAGGAGGGTGATCAATATTATAAGGGAGGAAGAAGGAGTGCCAGAGAAGCTAGAATACAAGTAGATGTGAGGAGATGTGGATGATGTTGAAGACTTGTGGCTGAAGAGGGAGAGGGAATAATACTATTGGGATTTGATCAGACGGGGAACGTGTGGTGGAGAATCCCTTGGTGTGTGGTGGTAAACTGATGCATCTGCTGCAGGGGTTGTGAGCCTTTGAATCGATCAGTTTGTCAGCATGTGCAGATACAGCCATTCCAGAGTTCGGGTTGGTCGCCTGAGAGAGCTGGTGGACTCTTGCAATGCCAGGATCCCTTTGGCATTAGATCCACCGTTATCATGTCCACGCCCTCTCGAGGGCAACTTGATATGTATAATAACTTTTGTCAGTTTATTATTAGAATTGAAATCTATGAATTTTACATGAGGTTCTTATATCCCGTCTCTCTTAAGATAAGTGCCGCAAATCTTTTTGTATCTCGCTCCGAATTTAGGTTTTCGAATCTTTCGCTGGAGGAGTGTTCCGTCTTCTGCTTGTTGATAATGAGGATGATGCAATCAAATCGGGGATTGAGAAATGAATGGACGTCTACGATACCTAGTTTTAATCAAATACAATTTGAAGAACTTCATAGATTCATTGACAAGGGCTCAACAGCAGAACTTTATGAGGTTTAAGATATTTTCCAAAGTAATAATTCTGTCAAGTCCAATCACAATTTTATATTTAAGAAAAAAAGAAAACAACACAATTAGTGCCCGGCTCATATTCGTTGTGTCTTGTCTCTCCGAACCCTCTCGACTGGCGTTGACGTAGTGGATGAGTCGAGGAGTAGAGAGAGAGAGAGATACGTAGGAGATAAAAGAGACGGAATGCAAGGACCTCGGTCTCATCACGCTTTCGTTGCACCACTTCTTGTGTAATATTATCCGCTTTGGACACTAAAGTAGCGAATGATAACCATTCTGTTCCGGAATGAGTTCCTGAACCAGAAATAGATTTTTCTATTTCTGGTTCCTGGATGAGTTTCTGAGAAAAAAAATCCGTTTGATAATAACAAAAAATTTCTATTTCTAGAACAAAAATCCGTTTGATAACAGCACAAAATTTCTATTTCCTGAAATAAAAACCCGTTTGATAAACAACAGAAAATTCTATTTCCAGGAACAAAAATCCATTTTTTTAGAAATGGAATAAAAATAATAAAAAATCCGAAAAATTCATAAAAATCTTTAAAAAAATTCAGAAAATCCCAAAAAATTGAAAAATTCCAGAAAAAATCATCAAAATGTCGAGAAAATAAAAAAAATTTAGATTTCGGGAAAATAGGAGATTTGTTGAATTTTTTCAAAAAAAATCAAGAAATCAAAAATTTCAAAACTTCACAGAATTGCTTAGAATACCTGTGGCCACCCACTTTTAGTGAAATTTAAATTTTTTTAGGTGCCCAAAAAAAATCAAAAAATCAAAAATTTCAAAACTTCACATAATAGTTTAGAATACATATGACCACCCACTTTGAGTGAAATTTAAATTTTTTAAGGTGCCCAAAAAAATTCAAAAACTTAAAAATTTCAAAACTTTACAGAATGGCTTAGAATACCTGTGGCCACCCACTTTGAGTGAAATTTTAATTTTTGGAGGTGAAAAAAAAGCAAAAAATCAAAAATTTCAAAACTTCACAGAATGACTTAGAATATATGTGGTCATCCACTTTGAGTGAAATTTAAATTTTTTTAAGTGAAAAAAAACATAAAAAATCAAAAATTTCAAAACTTCATGGAATGACTTACAATATCTCTAGCCACCCACTTTGAGTAAAATTTAATTTTTTTTAGATGCCCAAATGGTATTTTTGATTTTTTTTATTTTTTTTGGTTCCTAAAGAAAATTAAATTTCACTCAAAGTGGATGGCCATATGTATTCTAAGCCACTCTGTGAAGTTTTGAAAATTTTTCTTTTTTGCTTATTTTTATTTTTTTCGACACCTAAAAAAAATTAAATTTCACTCAAAGTGGATGGCCACAGGTATCCTAAGCAATTATGTTAAGTTTTTTATTTTTTATTATTTTATTTTTTTCGGCACCTAAAAAAATTTAAATTTCGCTTAAAGTGAATGGCTACAGGTATTCTAAGCCATTTTGTGAAGTTTTGAATTTATTTTTTATTTTTTATTTTTTTTCTGCACCTAAAAAAATAAAATTTCGCTCAAAGTGGGTAGCCACAGGTATTTTAAACCATTCTGTAAAGTTTTGAAATTTTTACTTTTTTGCTTATTTTTATTTTTGGCATATAAAAAAATTTAAATTTCACTCAAAGTGGGTGACCACAGGTATTTTAAGCTATTTTATGAAGTTTTGAAATTTTTTATTTTTTTCGGCACCTAAAAAAATTTAAATTTCACTCAAAGTGGATGGCCACAAGTATTCTAAGCCATTCTGTGAAGTTTTGAAATTTTTGATTTTTTACTTTTTTTTATTTTTTTCGGCACCTAAAAAAATAAAATTTCGCTCAAATTGGGTGGCCACATGTATTCTAAGATATTCTGTGAAGTTTTTAAATTTTAGAATTTTTTATTATTTTTTATTTTTTTGGCAACTAAAAAAATTAAATTTTGCTCAAAGTGGGTGGCCATAGGTTTTCTAAGCCATTTTGTGAAATTTTGAAATTTTTTATTTTTATTTTTATTTTTTAAAATTTTTTCGGTACCTAAAAAAATTTAAATTTCACTGAAAGTGGGTAGCCACGGATTCTAAGTTTTGAAATTTTTGATTTTTTGCTTTTTTTTCTCACCTCAAAGATCGTAACTTCCATATGAATATGTGTGTTGAAGAAAATGAATTCCTCAGAAATGGTTCTCACTTTTGTTCCAGAAATGAAAAACCAACTTTTTTTTTGTTCTCATTTCTGGTTTCAAAATCAGTTTTGAAAGCAAACTTGTCCCGGAAATAGAAAAATGAAATTGCGTTACCAAACGGGTTTCTGGTCCAAAAAACCAGTTCTGGACAGAACCAGAATGGTTTTCATGCAGCACCTAAGTCCTCATGATTTTAAAACGTGTTACATAAGGATTAGGGGCCAAGCCTTATAAGCAATCCCAAGACTCCCCTCCTAAGCGATGTGGGACAGAGATATGTCCCTCTTGCCATCCTAGAAGTTTGCCAGGAGCCGCTCCTTGTCCAGACCCTCTGGCCCCGGCGACCACTCTCCGCCCTCGTCGGACCGGGTCGTTACACGGAACATGCGTTTTTTACTCATATACATCTTATGTAAAAATGTCACCTCGACACCTTTTGAAGAGATCCTTGTCTAAAGTCAAGTGAATCTAATGTCTACCTAACTTTTCGCAATTTGTACATTCAATATGCATTTAGGGGTATTGATGAAACATCCCTCCCTCTCTAAAAACAGGGGGAGAGAGTCACTCGCAATGTCGAAATATTGTAGTGGTGGGGGTATGGATGGGATGGAGGCAAGGAATTCTGTGCGTTTGAGATTTGTCCATTTGGGATTCCGTGTACAATCACGACAGCTGTAACGGAAGTGGAAGCGACCACCACAGCATTTCAATTGCATATTGCCCAATTACAGGAGTAATCCTACGTCAAGACAGCCTTGATTGATCCGAAGCAGCAGCCACCGCGTTCGAATAGTGTGATTAATCTGCCTTGGTTTCTGCATTAGGTAAAGTGCCGGTGGTGGTGACAGCAGAACCATCACCGACTTCCTACCACACCACCCTCCCCTCCACACCTGTCCTCACTTTTAAAAAAGGCTGCAGTACCCATATTCTGATTTCTTTTTCACAAGAGCATATTATTAAAATAAAAAAAAACGTAAGAGAGTATATATATATTTAAATGAATGGTCCACGAAAGATAACCCATAAAAAAATAACGCAACTTTTCTCGTATCGATTTTTATAAACCCATTTTGCATACTAAGATTTATATAGCCTTGATTTTCATAAACCGAATTGAACAAGTATCTTCAAATTATGAAAATATCAACTTGCCATCGGAGCGTGATAGCAAATATTGACAAATAGCAATAATGCATGTACACAAATTTTACCGGTAATTTGATTTTACCTATATTTGTCCCCCACCATCTTTGTCAAAATGACAAAACCAATTCATTTTCCTGCGTATGTACATAAACGTAAAGGAGATTAACTTACAATTTTAGATTTTATTTCATGAAAATTAAATAACTAAAATAATATTCTTTTAAAAATGATCGGTTGTGCGTACACACTTTCTTTATTTCCTTCCATTTCCAATTTGATCTTATTTTTTATCTTTAAAAATTCCACTGAAAATTAGGTGCGTGCTCACCTCTCTTGATGTGAACACTTCCAAACTCACGTATTCTAACTTCAAAGATCGTCTTCTTCACATTTTCTCTGCATCTCCCTCGCCACCTCTCTCTCTCTCTCTCTCTCTCTCTCTCTCTCTCAACCTTCAAACACCCCCGTAACCGTCACAACCTAACCAACCGCTCCTCCCCTTTTCCGGCGGAGGGAGACACGCCCGCAATGCCGCGTGGCATCTTCGCCTGCTTCGGCAAGCCCCACGTCCACTCCTCCGCCGCCGCCCCTGTGGGGGCGGCTGCAGTGGCAGAGGATCAGGCAGGGGCTGTGCTGGTGGAGCTGTTCTCGTCGCAGGGGTGCGCCACCTCGCCGGAGGCGGAGCTGCTGCTGTCGAGGCTGGGGAGGGGGGACTTCGAGGTGGAGGCTCCGGTGGTGGTGGTGTTGGCGCACCACGTGGACTACTGGGACTACATGGGGTGGAAGGACCCCTTCGGGTCGAGCCTGTCCACGGTGAGGCAGAAGGCCTACGTGGAGGCGCTGAGGCTGGACACCATGTTCACGCCGCAGGTGGTGGTCCAGGGTCGGTCCCAGTGCGTTGGCACCGACCAGGACGCCTTGCTCTCCGCCATCGGGTCCGCCCCCAGATTCCCTTCGCCGACGCTCCAGGTTCGTGTTTTTTCCAGAAATATGCTTGATATTCACTGTGATATATTTATATAAGTACCGTGCGATTGGCATTGAATATATAAGAGACATAGTTTTCAATCAATCTCGATTTCATGGAAACTTTAGAAACCAGCCAGAACTAGTACTATTAGTGTTAATTAGTGGGTTGTGGTGTACTAAATGAAGTATTTAGGCGTTGCTGGTGGATCGCCTTATCTTTTTTGCTTCCGCAAGAACGGCTTTTTCTAGATTGTTGGAACGATACCTTGGATATTCATTGGTTTGGAGCATTTCTATACATGGATTGATAGTCGAGAGAGCATTAGATGTGTATAGACCTTGGTTTCCGAATCTGGAAGTATGTTCCTAATCATGATGTTCTCTGATCAGAACAATGGTCACCTGGAGACATTTCGATGTTCAAAGCCGGATAAGGTCGTGCTTAAATCAAGGACCTTTTATTGTTCGAACATATGTGGAATAAGACTAAGTTGATGTTGCTGTAGTTTTTCGCAGCACAGAGGTTGAGAATTCCGGGTGGTGATTAATGTCAAATTGTACGGTGTGGTAAATTTATTGTTGTAGGAGTAGGTTTATCGCATCCACCATCAATAAAATGATTAGGATGTGCGTGGTATTGAAGAATATAATGGTAGAAAGAATTGCAGAAACCCTGAGAAGTCTCTGGTGTCATACAATGAGACTTGGCAAGTCTTTGTTACGAGAGTGAGTATTTCGGATCTGTTCTAAATCGGTTTGCTCACTTGGACGTGGTTTGATCCAGGGATTCTTAGCCATGCTCAGTTATGGTGCTAATGATGTTTGAACTTTGGTAAATTGTTTTGGTTTTGATTGCCTTTTGATTAATGTTTTCCATTAGATGATGTGGAGGATTGTCTGCCAAAACTAGTGAAACTTATCGATTAATCTTTGCTCAGCCCTCAACGAAATCCACCACATAGATCTGAGAGGGACCGAAAAATATGGAACAGATCTGAAGGCAACGACATTGAAAAGCAGAGGAAGAGAAGGGAAACGATAACTAAAATAAAATAAGATAAAAAGACGGTTCAACAGAAATAAGATAGGTTGGTGGGAGAGATCCACTCCACCAGCTACAGAACCGTATTCGATTCCTTGTCCTTTTCCCAAACAGGAAGCAAAGTCATATGCAACCTGTCGGTTGATATTCTCATTCATATTCACTTACACACGTTTGATGTACTAAACGTAATAGTCAATTGCTAATTTCCATTGTTGGAAGTTGTGGTGCGCATGACACACCGGGATATATTCTATGATTATGATAACATCTGATAACCAATTTCTCCTAATTGATGTTTCAGTGAAGAGTGAAATCCATGTAAAAGTTTGAAGTTTTAATAAATGTACTTAGTGGTATGAAGGAAGTTCTCCATGGATCTTGAAAGGTAGGTCCTGGTAAATCATAGCTCCTGCCTAATATTGTAAATCTTCTGCTAATACTGAGAGAGCTTAATTCAATTCAGCCGTCATTTCTCATCAAATCAAGAAACGAGAGTAAGGTTTGCTTAGTCTGAGAATTTCAGGGTCCTGGAATGATATCATTACGTTTCTTTTACATTAAATACTGGATTAGCAAATCCCAATTAAGTCAAGATGCATATGCACATACACACAGGCAAATTGCCAGAGGCTGGCGCCGGATTCTTTACAAGTGTCACTGTCCGGAGCGATGAGGATGAAGGTGGAAGGCCAAGCTAATGTGATGGTGGCTCTATATGAGAATGGATTGCTGACCGACTGCTTGAAGGGAGAGAATAAAGGGCGGGTGTTATCCAACGATTTCGTCGTAAGGAAGCTCGAGAAACTGTGTACCATCAAGGATATTTCGGCAAAGAAGACGGTTTCGGGAACTGTTAATTTCCCATTGTGGGAAGGTTTCAAAAGCAGCAAATGTGGGATCGCGGTCTTTGTTCAGAACAGTGCTCATCAGATCTTTGGATCACAGAATATCCTACTGCCAGATAATATGTGAAAGTGAGACAAAATCTTATATTCTTTGTCGCAGCATCAGGGCCTTGAGTTCTGACCATTTTGTACAGGGTGTGTGGTGGTTGAGCACCATGTTTTTTTCTTTGAATGGTCCGTTGTTTTCAGCTGCCGGTTGAACTTTCTTTTCTCATTGATTCTTTTAGGAGATAGAGAATATCTGACTTTCATTATCGAACCCTTTGAAGGATCTTGCGATTCTTCAGTGTTTGGAACTCAATACATCGTGTGATTGCACTGTCTCTCTGAGTGTTCTGTCATCAGGATTTGAAAAGTCTGCTAGTATACGGTATGGAACAGATAATCGAGGCAAGTTGACCGTGGGATAATGTGAGATAAAGATTGCCTTTACTTTTTCTTGATATCCTATTTTATGTCCTGTGCTATTCAATGAATTGTGCAAGCTGGACTTGCAGGGTGCTCAAATATGACAGAACAACTCATCATCAGTTAAATTATTACCCATTGATTATGATTGTGAAACAGCACACCGGCAAGGCGGCAATGAGTCAACTTAGTTAAGAGATCTAGCGCTTCTTGATCAAAGTAGTTGGTTAAATTGGAGTGCCTTCAGTGAGCATCCATTGTAGATCTGATACTGCTAGGCAGGAACATTAAAGAAGAGATATTTCCATATCTGTAGTTTTAGTCTAATTACAACTCCCCAATCAAGATGAAGGAAGTGACTCAACAGGGTCCCCAAGAACTCAAGTACAGGACTTTTCTGAAGGACTCCTCAGATTGCCGCAGCTTCTCTTCACCGATCGTCCTGTTAACCGTGGAGGAAGCAGGAGAAGAGAGCTTCCTGGCCTGAGGATAAGATCTGAGATTGGTCTTGGCATGCTGGTGTAGTGATCTGAGAACATGGTTCCATCTGCAGAAGCCTTGGTCCTTGAGTGCTTCCACAGCTCCGATGCTGGCTGCAACGATCCAAGCTCTGCTTGTCGAACTCATTCTCTCTGCTCCTTTTCAGTGGTGATGACTGAATGAAGATGTGGTCTGGAGATTTGGGTGTAGTAGTGGGGGTTCTTTAGGGCTGAATTCCAATGGTGTTGGGGAATGGAGCGGAGGGTGTTGGTTAATATAGTGAGGTGGGGCTTAACTCAAAACAAGAGGCAGATGTTACCAGGGACTTGGGAGATGATGCCCATGGTTTTAGGTTTGGCAACACCAAAAACCACAGGCTTGCCTTGTTTTGGCTGCTTCCTGGATTCGCCCGCAAGCCACCGAATATTTTTTAGAAATAGTTATTTAGTCAACACTAACCCAATTGAGTAAAGTTTACCACCACGTACCATTTTTTTAAGAATTCATTTGGCTTGTTAGTCTCAAACTCTCAATTTATTCCAACTTCCCCCTAAAAAAATAGCCATTATACCAGGCGCGAATTGTTTTTGTTTGCTATTTTATGATCCTTTCCGGGTGAACAAGCGCTTCTAGGGCCTCGGATGAAAATATGGGACCCCATCCCAAGTGCGAAAATGGTTGGTTTCACTTATAATGTATGTCGTTGTAGACAATTTTGTGAACTTGAAAGGTAATTTATCGCTTGTAAGATTATTTTTGCATTTATGAATATTGACGAATTTAGATGTAATATACGACACTGAAACTTATTTTACAAATGGGAAATATAACCTACGAACATCATTTTGTATTTATGATGCAATAAGATATGTTACTACGGTTAGATTTTGTTAGCATTTACTAAGTATAATTACTATTATTAAGAATTAGTGTTCACTCAATTTTTTTTTGGTCGAAAGAAAGATTCTATTCATCAGAATAATGTCTGAGAAGTACATAGAAGGCATACAAGCCCAACAAATCCCAAACAACTGCGGAATAAAGCAAATACTAGAACGCAAATAACAAAGTACAAAGCACAGTCTGTAGCTAAAAGCACACTTTCATCTCTTAATAACATATCTGCTACTGTAAACATTCGGTGGCCAGTCACCAGATTAGTAATGAGCACACGCCGAGATCCCCCACTTCATTTGCAACAGCTTGCGGTGCGCGTCTAAATTCAACGTCCTCATTACCATTGCCGTGCAAAGACACCAATATCAATATATTGAAAGAACACAGATCAAATATTTGTAAGGAACTCCCAAATTTAAACCTAAATCTAAATCGGGAGAGTAAAACCTTTACTCAATTGACTAGTTACAAAGTAGATTACAGCTTCAAATTACAACCTTCAAGGTAAATTACCTTATCTTAAGAGATGTTACTGCTTTAGAGGTTAATTACTCTATTTGAGGATTACAGCCAAAAGCAATGTGCTACCTAAAATACTACCAAGTGCGAGGAGTAATTTACAACCTTAAATGAAAATATAGGAAATTACTACAAATTGGTTTTCACTTCAAAATATATATGCTTATGTCGCTTACAAAAATGAATGAAAAATATTTTATAAAAAATGATTGCTTATATTGCTTAAAAATGACTGGACAAAAAATATTTGCATTGTCTACAAAAATATTTAGACATAAATTGTTGTTAGTAACTAATTATTTTAAGTGATTATTGTTTGAAAAATTAATTTTTAAAAACATTCATTTTCCACGAAACAAATGAAACCTTAATTTATTGTCTAAGAATTGTTATAACTAAATTACAATCACACAATGTGATACATGGAAATGAAATCATCATAGTATGATCAAAATTTTTCTAAGATGTACATAATTCTTTAATTGTCACACCCCGAATCCATAAAAGGATACATCTTTAAACGCAACCAACAACTTGGGTTGGTTATAACATCAGAGTTTCTATAATTCGTCAAAAGAATGTTTACACTTCCAACTTAACTAAATCTAACTAATGTCATCTCGAACATATACCCCTCAACCATACCCAAAAAATCATACTCCCAAAAACCCTCATCAATAGTGCTCTCAAACTATCAGCCGTTAATCGAGGAACCTGAAAAGATTTGGAATGAATGAGGTGAGCAACCACAGCTCATTGAGTAATACAATTTTTCAAAGTGAATCGGATAATCACTATGCATACATATAAAGTAAGTTGAGAAACTTCAAGGACATAGAGGTGAATGCCACAAGACTCCCATCAATGCGTGTCTCACGGGAGCCACTTCTGGGGCCTTGTACCACTATTATGTGCTAGTCAAGGGATAAGTGTTACACATTGAGGTGAATCTCGTGAGAGTCATCTCTAGGGCCTTGTATCAGTGTTATCTGTTGGTTAAGGGCTAAGTGCTATACAATGATCGAATCTCGTTGGAGCCACCTCTAGAGTCTTGTACCATTGATATGTGTTGGTCAAGGGCTAAGTGCTACACGCTGAGGCGAATCACGTGGGAGCCACCTCTTAGGCCTTTTACCATTATAATTTCTAGCTTGAGGTTTGGTATGGGACGGGTTAAAGCAGACACTACTTCGAGTGATTTAATTCATGGATGTCACACTAATAAAAAGCAAAATTACTACTTTCAAGATGAATTAATCCCTCTAGATATTGCTAGTACGAAAACGATATTAGGGTAGTATTATCATAATTACCTAAGATATATGCCAGGTGCAAGTAGAGAAGTCCATGTTAATTGACCTAAAGTTATGGAAAATTGGCTAAACTTCTTGTAACCCGATTGCACTTGTTGTTAGTAACATTATATATATAGGAACAATACTTTACCCTTCGTAATTTGGGGATACTGTCACTAGTAAATCTCCGGTAATATTATAGTTTTTCTCAAATAGTCGTAACTGGTAGTTCATTATGATTAGTTAATTTCCATATTAATAATAACTTCTTTTCAATTTTCGTAACTTGAGAGTGGAATTGCTTAGTAATTATCTTCCTCCATAGATCACAACTTAAATTCTTGTTCTTAGTAATTATACCTCCAATAACTTTATTTTGCCTGAAGTTGTCGTAATTTCAACTGCACCTACAGTTCGAAATATGAGAATGCTATCGCTTGATAATTAACTGACAATATAGTAACACACCTCAAATTGTCATGAAAGACGAACTTATAATTAGTAATTGGCCTCAATTATCATGAACTACTTGTAGTCCAGGTTAATGATGGTTAGCAATCTAGCTTTAGAGATGGCAAATTACCTCAAGTTCTAGTAAGCTAGAACATCTAACAATTTATATCTCTCTAGGTAAACATATCTTTAACGAGGATAGCAACACCAGAATTTGTTCCCAACATCTAACAATCTATATCTCTCTGCTTGAATTTCATCCTCATTATCAGCAAACGTTATAGCCGCAGAATCAGGGGCAAGAAATTGACATTCAGGTTTCTCTAATTCAGGATTCCCAACTTTTCCAATACGCTTCGCCGAATGATTCACAAACCCAGATTGCCATTGCCAGCATTTTAGCTCTTCAAGAATGCAAATCTCTCTACATTTCTCTCTCTCTCTCTACTGCAGATGGATGATCGTTAATTGGGGGACTCATCCAGGCGCTTCAAGCCCTTTGGCCACGGCCTAAGAAGATGGGGGCAGAGAGCTTCTTGACCCGACAATCTGATATTGCTAGGCAGGAATGTAAACGAAGAAATACATCCCCATGTCTATTTTTTAGTCTAATTACAACTCCTCAATGAAGATGAAGGAAGTGACTCAACAGGGTCCCCAAGAACTCAAGTACAAGACTTTTCTGCAGGACTCCTCAGATTGCCGCAGCTTCTCTTCACCGATCGTCTTGTTAACCGCTGAGGAAGCGGGAGAAGAGAGCTTCCTGGCCTGAGAATAAGATCTGAGATTGGTCTTGGCATGTTGGTGGAGCGATCTGAGAACATGGTTCCATCTGCAGAAGCCTTGGTCCTTGAGTGCTTCCACAGCTCCGATGCTGGCCGCAACGACCCAAGCTCTGCTTGTCGAACTCATTCTCTCTGGGCCTTTTCGACGGTGATAACTGAATGAAGATAAGGTGTGGAGATTTGGGTGTAGTAGTGGGTGTCCTTTGGGGTTGAGTTCCAATGGTGTTGGGGGATGAATTGGACGGTGTTGGTTAATATAGTGAGGAGGGGTTGCTGGGGTGGTGGGATGGTGAGAGAGAGAGTGGAATCTGAGAAGAAGAAAGGAAGGGCGGGCACAACTCAAAACAAGAGGCAGGTGTTTCCTGTCACGCCCCGTATCCTATCGGAACGCAACGCCCTGTCGACGGTCGATTAAGGTGCAACGCTCCCAGGAAACGTCGCCGACCCAAACCCCAAACAGAGATCAAGTACAAGCGGAAACACGTATATAAATATATATATACACCCTGACAATACAACATGAGCCACGGATAACCAACCATTAAACTTCTCATGGAAAATAATTACACATTTATATTATTATAAAAAAAACCATTTGTACAATATTTACAAGCACAACCAAAAACTGCACACGATCAGTAGCCACTTGGTTCAAAAAGGGGTAAGTGGCTAAGGAGGTTAGGCTAAAACTAAGGCAGAGGGTTACAGTCCAAAAAGTTTCTATCCTCATTACCAGCTAAGGACGCTAGATGATCCTATGGCTCCCAGTCGGGATCGGATGACTCGGTGGGATCGTCTGACAACTCCTCGGAGGCGTCCTCACTAGACTCTGACTCTTCGGAATCCATCGCCTGGGCTCGCTCATCCTCGGAGTCTGGCTCCAACTCCGGGTCGAGGTAAGGCTCTAATCCCTCCTCATCCGATCCTAGCTCTGCCATCTCTCCATCCTCCTCTACGTCCTGCTCCATGGCCTCGGGTTCGTCATCCTCCTTCTCATCCATAGGCTCGGGGTCCTCCGCTAGTACATTAGGCTCCTCATCCATCTCTTCCTCCTGCCTTATCCACTCGGGCGTGACCTCAGGGTCTATCACCTCCCCAGCAGCTATAATTGGTTGCATCAGCCCAGTATCATCGACCGGGATGTCAAAAGTCCTGAGGGGCTCTCCCACATGTCCATCGGCATCTCGAAGACACCATGCTACATATTCTTGCTTCTGGTAGAAATACTCGCCTATCTCCACATATACTACTGATCGATACCTCACATAAGTCTCCCCATTACCTGCGGGGTAGGTGCTAGTATACTGTCGAATCTGTACAGGAATCCCAAAAAGAGGCGGTGGTCTCTCCATCCTCATGGTCGGGGGTCTGAAAAGTTTCGGTTTACACAATCGTGAGACGAATCTCAATGAGTTCAACCCCTAAACCTAGGCTAGGCTAGCATGCAATCTCCTGACCGGAAACAAGTATTAAATCATAATATAACAATAATCAAACAATTCTCTGATCCTGCAGGTTAGACAGTTCAATAGATAATAATCACGGCACATACGTGGCACACCTATCGCACGTACGTCAATCACATGCTTATGCACCGACTCTCACACCCTCGCACGATAATTCAATGCATGTTTATGTATGCACATGTCATCGGTATGTCATGCACATTTCTTTGGCCCACTAGCCCACACTGGCCCACTTGCTCAATTTATTATTATTACGACTCGAGTCAACAAAATCCACGGCCCGGTGCGTCTAGCCTGCTTCAAAGTGCATGAGGCGCAGCAACCGATCTGGCCCAGTGTCTCTAGCCTGCTTCAAAGTGCATGAGGTGCAACACTGATCTACTTACGAACCAGAACCTACTTCAAAGTACATGAGGATGGTCGTCTTCCAGACGTACCGGGTATCGTCCTGCTTCAAAGTGCATGAGGACGGTATTGACCCGAAGGTCACGACCCGAAGGTCCATAGGTGATCACACAACTCATTATTATCTGAACCCAGCGTATAACGCTTCAGGGTATTTTAGGTGATCACATGCTCATGGCAGACACGCATTCTCACACAATTTCACCACATGTCTCACTCTAGGCATACATAATGCATGTCCATGTTATGCGATGCAATGCATCATAAGCACCAACGAAATTCAATCACCATTGAGCAGAATTACATACAATCAGTCAATTCGAACATACCCGATAATTTCCAATGGGCTTCTAAATTGGTCATTTAATCCACTTACTCTCCCCAAATAACTCTCAATATTCCACTAAATTTTTCCAATAACCATTTCTATCAATCCATCCTCAACCCAGTCTTAATTACACACCGACACTACCTAAGCCAGTCCAAATTGTACCGCTAAATACCTAAACCAGTCCAGAAAAATGCAACATCAATCCTAATCCGGGTTTAGAAATTTTACTCACCCAATCCAAGGTCACGACGACGGGGAAATGGCGGCCGATTACTGATGAACAGTAAAACCGGCGGCGAAAATCCCGGCGACGGTGTACGGGCGTGAACAGTGACCGTACGGACGGCGGTGAACAGTACCACCCGTACGGACACTGTACGGACAGGCGGCGATGGGAGGCCGACGACGTGCCGGCGACGGCTGAGGCGGTCCGTACGGCGGATGAGCAGTGATTCTGTACGGACGGTGAACAGTACCGTACGGACACTGTACGGCCGGGCACGGATGGCGACGTACGGCGGTGCTAGACGGCTGGGTGGCGAGGGGACGGTGATCGGAGCTCCGGCGAAGCTCCGGCGCTACAGTTTGCAAAACAGAAAAAATGAGAAAAAGAGGGAAAATGAGAGAGAAAGAGAGGGAAAGGGAGAGAGGAATGGACGGAACCAAGGCTGAGCTGAGGCAGGGGACCAAGGGGGTCAACGGCGAGGCACGGCGGTCGGCGGCGTGCTCCGGCGAAGCTCCGGCGAGAGAGAAAATGAGGGAAAATTTGAGAGAAAATGAGAGAAAGTGGGGAAAATGGAGAGAAAATCTGCTGAAGGCTGGTCTGGTCGTGGAGGGTGAGTGAGGAAAGAGAAATTTCAGTCCAACTTAGTCAAATTATAGGGCTAGGGTGCCAAGTGTCAAAATTTTACAAAAATGACTAAAATACCCCTAATTAAATGGTTCCTATGCATCCTTATCTAAAAAGGGAGGGGCAAAAGGGTCAAGGGTCCTAAATTTTACAGCTGATAATTATCCATAATTGTCCCAAATTATCCCAAAATTTTCGGACCAAAAATTAGCCCAGGGGCAAAATCGTCATTTTTCCGGTCCCAGGGCGAAATTCCAATTTTTGCACATACGCGTTCCATATATGCGTGGCCAACCTAATATGGCATCGGAATCGCGAAATTCACTTTTTAAGCCCTCGAAAATCCACGTCAAAGTCTCGGGAATAAAATAATATTATTTTCCAATTTTTGTCGAAATTTCAGTTTTTGTCCAAAATGACTCCTGGTATGCGTGGCCACCCAAAAATGGCGTCAGCCTCGAAAAATAACGTCATTTGACCTCAAAAAGCAACGCTGGCGTCCCGAGGGGCAAAATCGTAATTTTTCATCCCCGGACCGAAATTCCAATTTTCACTTGTACTAACTCCAAACATGTGTGGCCAGCGTAATATGACGTCAATTTCCCAAAAATAGTCTCTTAAGCCTTCGAAAATCGACATCGAAATCCGGGCCCAATTCCGTGAATAATACTCGCTAAACTTTCAATTTCAGGGTCTCTCACTAACGGGCGGCTGTTTAGAGGTTACGCGTATCGACCTAGGGTTATCCGTATCGTGATGATCTCGATCATTGAGAGAATGAGAAAATTATCATTAGTCCGAGAGGTCACAATCATTAGGTTCAAGTTCAGGACTGGTTGACCACGTGCACTTTTGGTCTTGCAGAATCACCTGCGTCCCATTTGTGCATCGTTGGCCTTGGTCAAACCCAATCCGTTACCCTTTCCTAAGATCGGCCCACGTTGGCCCAAAATATTTCCTCAGCGTCTTTCGTGATCGGTATTCCGTTCGCGATAGGGTCCCTGGTCCACGTACCATTTTCTAGTTAGCCATACCCTAATGGTTAGTATCCCGAGAGTGATCAGCTCTGGGCGAGACTTACTAAAATGAAACGCGAAATAATATCAGTTTCATTGATCCCGAAAATTACATCGAAATTCGGACTGTTACATTTCCTGGGGGTACTTGGGAGATAATGCCCATGGTTTTAGGTTTGGCAACTCCAAAAACCACAGGCTTTGCCTTGTTTTGGCTGTTTCCTGGATCGATACGCTCGTGAGAGCGAGAGTAGTTTAGTCAACACCAGCACAATTGTGTAAAGTTTACAACCGCACGTGATCTTTTTGTGAAAATAATTTTTTAAAACTGATCTCATGTGACACTTATAAAATTAAATGCACGAAAAATATTTTCATTGTTTATAAGAATATTTAGACATAAAATTATCATCAATTCCTTACCAAAAAAAATTATCATCAATAGTTGTCGATAGTGAAAACATTTTTCATTGACTAATTATTTTAAACGATAGAGATCATTTTTAGGAAAATATTTTTTAATTATTCAATTTTCTCAAAATAAATAGAGATAATTTATTTGCTTGTTAGTTTGAAATTATTGTTACGTTCCCCTAAAAATAGCACTTATAGCAAACACATGATCTATTTTCGTTTGCTATTTTCTAATCCTTCTTGGTTAATGAGCGCTTCTAGGGTCTCGTGTGAAAAATATGAGATCCCATCCCATGTGTGAAAATGACTGGTTTCGCTTATAATTTACGTCACTATAAATAATTTTGTAAATTCAAAAGGTAATTTATAACCTGTAAGATAATTTCTGCATATTGATATTTAAAACGTATATTCAAAAGGTAATTTTTACGAATTTCCAGGTAACTTACGAACATCATTTTGTATTTGCGATGCAATAAGATATGTTACTACGGTTAGATTTTATTATCATTTACTAAGTATAAGTACAATTACTATTATTAAGAATTAACGCTCACTCAATTTACTAGTTACAAAGTAGATGATTTCTTCGAATTACAACCAACAAGGTAAATTACCTTATCTCAAGAGTTGTTATTGCATTATAGTAATTTGCTACCTAAAACATTAGTGTGAGAAGCAATTGACTACCTTAAATGGAAATATTATTACCGTTAAAATAAAATTGCTTAGTAATTATCTTGCCATATAGTTATTTTCCTTCATAGATCCTAACTTATAATTTCTATTGTTAGTAATTATACCTCCAATAACTGTAATTTGCCTGAAGTCGTTGTAATTTCAGTTGCACGTATCGTTAGTACTTTCATTTTTCGCATAGTAATATAGTTCTACAGTTCGAAATAAGAAAATACTATTACTTAACAATTAACTAATGACACGCTCCTTAAATTGTCATGAGAGACATGAACTTAAAATTATTAATTGGCCTTGATAGTCATAAACTACCTGTAAGTCCGGGTAAATGATGGTTAATGATCTACCTTTAGAGATAGTAAATTACCTCAAGTTCTAGTAAACTAAAAGCTCCTGATCATCACAACTTATCTTGAGAACTAGTAAGAAACTTAAATTTATGGTAACTGTTTTTTTCCGTGTTTTTAGTAAATTTATTTAAATGGTCATAATGTTCCTTTTCAAGTTCATGAATAAATGGAGGCCATTTCGAAGTAGTAACCTTTGGTTGTCATAATATTCGCTAATCAATTGTAAAATTTACTATCCTATTTCAGTAAATTTCCTCAAATGTCATCAAGTTACCGCTTTGATAGATAATTGGTCGCATTTTTAAAATTAATCATAGGGATGAGATATTTTGGCTATTCCTTCATGGATAGATTCACAATAATAATAATTGATGGTTATTCCTCCATGGATGATTTAATCGATGAATCAATCGCAATATCGAAAATGAATTGATCTGTGTATTTTTCTTATGCAAGTATGGATAACATTTACAATATGTGATGTATTCTAATTCCAAAGAAAAAGAGATATTTTATCTAATAAAATGAATCTAGGTAAGACAAATTCTCATTGATGTCCGGGAGAAGAGAGCTTCCTGGCCTGAGAATAAGATCTGAGATTGGTCTTGGCATGTTGGTGGAGCGACCTGAGAACATGGTTCCATCTGCAGAAGCCTTGGTCCTTGAGTGCTTCCACAGCTCCGATGCTGGCCGCAATGACCCAAGCTCTGCTTGTCGAACTCATTCTCTCTGCTCCTTTTCGGTGGTGATGACTGAATGAAGATAAGGTCTGGAGATTTGGGTGTAGCAGTGGGTGTCCTTTGGGGTTGAGTTCCAATGGTGTTGGGGGATGAATTGGAGGGTGTTGGTTAATATAGTGAGGAGGGGTTGCCGGGGTGGTGGGGGATGGTGAGACAGGGTGGCATCTGAGGAGAAGAAAGGAAGGGCGGGCTCAACTCAAAACAAGAGGCAGGTGTTTCCGGGGGTTCGTGGGAGATAATGCCCATGGTTTTAGGTTTGGCAACTCCAAAAACCACAGGCTTTGCCTTGTTTGGCTGCTTCCTGGATCCACACGCTTGTGAGAGGGAGAGTAGTTTAGTCAACACCAGCACAATTGTGTAAAGTTTACAACCGCACGTGATCTTTTTGTGAAAATATTTTTTTAAAACTGATCTCATGTAACACTTATAAAATTAAATGTATGAAAAATATTTTCATCGTTTATGAAAATATTTAGACATAAAATTATCATCAATAGTTATCGATAGTGAAAACATTTTTCATTGACTAATTATTTTAAACGATAGAGATCGTTTTTAGGAAAATATTTTTTAAATTATTCAATTTTCTTAAAATAAATAGAGATAATTTATTTGCGTGTTAGTTTGAAATTATTGTTACGTTCCCCTAAAAATAGCACTTACAGCAAACACATGATCTATTTTCGTTTGCTATTTTGTAATCCTTCTTGGTTAACGAGCACTTCTACGGTCTCATGTGAAAAATATGAGATCCCATAATTTACGTCACTATAAATAATTTTGTAAATTCAAGAGGTAATTTATAACCTGTAAGATAATTTCTGCATATTGATATTTAAAACATATATTCAAAAGGTAATTTTTACGAATTTCAAGGTAACTTACGAACATCATTTTGTATTTGCGATGCAATAAGATATGTTACTACGGTTAGATTTTAGTATAAGTACAATTACTATTATTAAGAATTAACTCTCACTCAATTTACTAGTTACAAAATAGATTATTTCTTCGAATTACAACCAACAAGGTAAATTACCTTATCTCAAGTTTTCCCGTCCGGAATGAATCGAATCGAATCGAATCGAATCGGTTCGGACCGGTTTGACTAGGTCAGGACGGCGCCAAATTTAGGAAGAGAAGTGTTTTGAAGAGACAAGACATTGTGTTTTAGAAATAGTTTTCATTTCTCGTTTAGAAACAGAAAACTTACTTTTTTTTGTTCTAATTTTTTTATCCTAAACCAGTTCTGGAATAAAAAGTTATTTCAGAAATAAAAAAATAAAATTACGTTATCAAACGGGTTTCTGTTCCAAACCTGTTTCTCGGAACATAAAACTAGTTCTGAACAGGAAATATAATGATTATCATACGCGCCCTGATAATTTATATCTTTATGAACTACAGTCTCGTTATCGGCAAAAGCTATAGCCATAAAATCAAATCAAAAGCAAGAAATTGATAATCAGGGTTCTCTAATTCAAGATTCCCAACTTTTCCAATACGCTTCATCCAATAATCCACAAGCCCAGATTGCCATTGCCAACATTTTAGCACTTCAAGAATGCAAATCTCTCTCTCTCTCTCTCTCTCTCTCTCTCTCTCTCTCTCTCTCTCTCTCTACTGCAGATATCAGAGTCCCTATGTCCTAAAACCTTGGAGACTCGGGGCCTCAGCAATCGAGATGGATGACCTTGTTGTGGGACTCCTCCAGGCGCTTCAAGCCCTTTGGCCACGGCCGAAGAAGATGGGGCGGAGAGCTTCTTGGCCCGACAATCTGATAATGCTAGGCAGGAATGTAAACGAAGAAATACATCCCACGTTTGTATTTTTTAGTCTAATTACAACTCCTCAATGCAGATGAAGGAAGTGACTCAACAAGGTCCCCAAGAACTCAAGTACAAGACTTTTCTGAAGGACTCCTCAGATTGCCGCAGCTTCTCTTCACCGATCGTCTTGTTAACCGCGGAGGACGCGGGAGAAGAGAGCTTCCTGGCCTGAGAATAAGATCTGAGATTGGTCTTGGCATGCTGGTGGAGCGATCTGAGAACATGGTTCCATCTGCAGAAGCCTTGGTCCTTGAGTGCTTCCACAGCTCCGATGCTGGCCGCAACGACCCAAGCTCTGCTTGTCGAACTCATTCTCTCTGGGCCTTTTCGACGGTGATGACTGAATGAAGATAAGGTGTGGAGATTTGAGTGTAGTAGTGGGTGTCCTTTGGGGTTGAGTTCCAATGGTGTTGGGGGATGAATTGGAGGGTGTTGGCTAATATAGTGAGGAGGGGTTGCTGGGGTGGTGGGGCATGGTGAGACGGAGGCATCTGAGGAGAAGAAAGGAAGGGGCGGGCTCAACTCAAAACAAGAGGCAGGTGTTTCTAGGGGGGACTTGGGAGACATGCCCATGGTTTTAGGTTTGGCAACACCAAAAACCACAGGCTTTGCCTTGTTTTGGCTGCTTCCTGGATCCGCACGCTTGTGAGAGGGAGAGTAGTTTAGTCAACACCAGCACAATTGTGTAAAGCTTACAACGGCATGTGATCTTTTTGTGAAAATATTTTTTTAAAACTGATCTCACGTAACACTTATAAAATTAAATACACGAAAAATCTTTTTATCGTTACATAAAATTATTATCGATAATTATCGATAGTGAAAACATTTTTTATTGACTAATTATTTTAAACGATAGCGATCGTTTTTAGGAAAATATTTTTCAAATTATTCAATTTTCTCGAAATAAATAGAGATAATTTATTTACTCGTTAGTCTGAAATTATTGTTTCGTTCCCCTAAAAATAGCACTTATAGCAAACACATGATCTATTTTCGTTTGCTATTTTGTAATCCTTCTTGGTTAACGAGCGCTTCTAGGGTCTCATGTGAAAAATATGAGATCCCATCCCATGTGTGAAAATGACTGGTTTCGCTTATAATTTACGTCACTATAAGTAATTTTGTAAATTCAAAAGGTAATTTATAACCTGTAAGATAATTTCTGCATATTGATATTTAAAACATATATTCAAAAGGTAATTTTTACGAATTTCAAGGTAACTTACGAACATCATTTTGTATTTGCGATGCAATAAGATATGTTACTACGGTTAGATTTTATTATCATTTACTAAGTATAAGTACAATTACTATTATTAAGAATTAACGCTCACTCAATTTACTAGTTACAAAGTAGATTATTTCTTCGAATTACAACCAACAAGGTAAATTACCTTATCTCAAGAGTTGTTATTGAATTATAGTAATTTGCTAATTAAAAAATTTGTGCGAGAAGCAATTGACTACCTTAAATGGAAATATTATTACCGTTAAAATAAAATTGCTTAGTAATTATCTTGCCATATTGTTATTGTGACATCCGGAAATTTCGCAATGATATGTTTGTGACGTTAGAAATTTCTACGTTTGAAAATGATACTTAGATTTAAAGCTAAGTATTATTTTCGAGTTAGTATTCGTGCGGACGCGTAGGAATTTTCGTTGGATCGTATTTTGCGAAGCGCGGATTCGGAAACGTAATCGTACCGAGTCCGACGTGTTTAATATTTAGACGTTGTCGTGTATGTTAATCGTAGTGCGGTATTAATTAAATTACCGTCGTCTTGGTAATTAGTAGGTATTATTATTATTATTGTTTTATCTTAGTTTAATAAGGTTATTGCCATAAGAAAAAGGGGGAAGAAATCTGCTCAAAAATATCCTCTGGACTCTTATTTCCCTCACGTGGCTATTGAAGAAGAGTTGATCGAATGCCATTTGTCTCCTTGGGCTAGACACCTAAGCCTTGAGTAATCATTTTCCTTGGCCAAGACTCCTACGATTAAGCCACTGATTTCTTCCACTTGGCCATGATGAAAAGATAAGGTGCCACATGTAAATACAATGAATTTACCCACCCCTTCGTATACCTCTCTGTTTTCATTTTCGCCTGGGTAATTACCGAATATCATTTAACCCAAGCTCACACTCTCTCCTTCACTTTTTACTTTCACCATCATCGATCCAGAATTTCCGGAAGAGTTTTAACCTTTGGGGTGTTCAGATTCTGTTCAAGGTAAGTGAAAATTCTAGGTTTAAGCTAAGTAAATCTACTTGGCACTTGCAACTTGGTTGCTTGAGAAAGGTTATTTTGATGTGCAATAGTGAGGTTGTGATGATGGTTGAATCTGTTTTTGTTGGTTCTGTGCACGTTCAAATGGATGTGATTTGTTTCCTTAAAGAATGGCGATAATCGACAAGCGAAACGATTAAATCGGAACGAGTAAATGTAATTTTTGAGGTGATTGTTGGATTCTTATTATTGGTTTATGTATGTTTAAAAATGGGAGAAAATCGTTTTGCTCAAAGTGATGATTATGTTTATTTGGGTACTCAAAGTGATGATTATGTTTATTTTGATACTCAAAATGATGATTTTGTTTATTTTTGAAACTGGGCAGATTTTAATCCTTAAAATTTGGTTTTGTGTACCTTGAAACTGCTAAGACTTTGTTATCAAAATCTGGTTATGTGTACATTTGAACCTGCTCAGACTTTGCTATCAAATGAACCTGCTCAGACTTTACTATCAAAATTTGGTTCTGTCTACTTTTGAAATATATTCAGGCTTTAAATTCATACTTTACCTTTAGACTTTACTTCAGACTTTACCTTCAGATTTAACATCCAGACTTTGCAGTTCAGACTCTACTTTTATAATTGTTTAGACTTTGCCGTTTGGATTTTACTGTTCAAAATTTACTGTTCAGATTTTACTGTTCAGATTTTACTATTCAGATTTACTGTTCAGGTTTTACTGTTCAGACTTACTTATAAAATTGATTTAGACTTTACTGTTCAAAATCAACCTCTGAGTCTGAATTCGGTTCTGAGTCTGAATTTACTTCTGAGTCTGAATTCGGTTATGAGTCTAAACCTGCTTCTGAGTCTGAATCTGTGTCTGAGTCTGAACTTGCTTCTGATGACTCGATTTTGCTTCTGAACCCAAATTGCTTGTGAGCTAAATTGCTATTGAGTTGAAATGTATTGTTTCATGTTTAAATTGCTCGGATGATGCACTTCATGGCTTTAAAGTACAAAAACCGTGATGGCTCGGTATGGGACGGGCCAAAGCGGACTTTTGCATATAAATACTTGGTTGTCATGACTTGCATGGGAATAATATTAATTCTATCGCCCATTTAGTGGTGTGTGACGATACCCCGTGTGTCGGGATGCCCTGGGGGGTGTTTCGTGATGCCTCGGGCGTCGAGATGCCTCGTTGGTCAGGATGCCCCGGGTGTGTGCCGGGATGCCTCGGAGTTGGGATGTCCCGTTGGTCGGGATGCCCCGGGAGTATTCGGGAGGATGAAGTAATGAACTTAATCGCATGAGCATAAATGTTTTACATCATGCTTGCGTCCAAGTGGAAATATCATGATACGTTGCATTATTCAGACTTTACGGCACATCCAGACGGAAAAAGGTATATTTTGCATTCAGGTTCTATGCATATCATTTGCTATGCATGCGTTTGTGTTTATGCCAGGGAAAGTGGTAAGCTGATTTTCCTAACTTAAAACTAGAGATTTCATTTGCTAGGCTTCGGCTCATTTCATTTTTTTCAGACTTGTAGGATGGATGTTCCACAGCCCCTACGTTTTGGAGTTTCCGTTCATTTTGATGCTGTTTATGAGGATGTGTTTGCGCCGGAGTTTGATGCCGTATATACTAAGTGTAGTTCTACGATATGGGTTGATGTGGGGCTTCCGAAATGGGTTTCTTATCTTTTTGTTGCTTGGTATTTCAACTTGGAGGGTGAGTTGACTGGCCCGTTGAGGGGCTTTGACCTAGACGATGATAGTTCCACAGCGGAGGGTGAAGTGATCGACCCGTGACAGCTTCGGACTTTAGGCAGACTTTTGGATGAAGGTTCTAGTTGGAGATAGGCAACCCTGACCTACCCAGTTTTTGTTTTTTTTTTGTACTTGTTTGATGCTTTGTCTGGGTTGTAAATCTGATAAAGGTTTATTAATGAGTTGGAAAAATATTTTGACTAAATTTGTGTGATATTCATGTTTAGTCTTTGTTTTTCGTTGACCAATTTATTAATAATATTATTTGATACGTGTCGCGCGTGACGTTCTGGGGCGTCACAGTTATTTTTCTTCATGGATTCTAAATTATAATTTCTATTGTTAGTAATTATACCTCCGATAACTGTAATTTGCCTGAAGTTGTCGTAATTTCGGCTGCACGTATAGTTAGTACTTTCATTTTTCTCATAGTAATATAGTTCTAGAGTTCGAAATAGGAAAATACTATTACTTAACAATTAACTAATGACATAGCAACGCTCCTTAAATTGTCATGAGAGACGTGAACTTAAAATTATTAATTGGCCTCGATAATCATAAACTAACTGTAAGTCTGGGTAAATGATGGTTAATGATCTACCTTTAGAGATAGTAAATTACCTCAAGTTCTAGTAAACTAAAAGCTCCTAATCATCATTACTTATCTTGAGAACTAGTAAGTAACTTAAATTTATGGTAACTTTTTTTCCATGTTTTTAGTAAATTTATTTAAATGGTCATAATGTTCCTTTCAAGTTCATGAATAAATGGATGCCATTTCGTAAGTAATAACCTTTGGTTGTCATAATATTTGCTAATCAATTGTAAAATTTACTATCCTATTTCAGTAAAATTTCCTCAAATGTCATCAAGTTACCGCTTTGACAGATAATTGGTCGCATATTTAAAATTAATCAAACGGATGAGATATTTTGGGTTTTAAATTGAATGGGCCAAATTCTATAGGTTGTAGGTCCAACATAATACCCTGGAATTTCTTTGTCAGCAACCTTCTCTCTCCAAAAAAAAACCCCTTCCTCAATTGAAGCCGAGAGCTTGCTTTGCTTTGCTTTGCTTTTCTTTTCTAGGCCTTGATTTCCTATTTTCTCTCTCCCGATCTAATTCGAGAATCATTTTTTTGCCTTGTATCACGTCTTCTTTTGCTTGTTATTGGTGCATTTCTTCACTTGCCATGGTAAATAAATATGCCTGCAACTAAAAATTTTGTAAGAACGTCATCACCAATTCAGCCAGCAGAATGCCTGAGATGTGATTTAATGACTTCTTAGACACAACGGAAGTTCTCCTCTCTCGATTTAGGTGTAGATATAAACCTGAGAGCTTAGATCTTAGAGTTTCTTAAAGGCATTGAATATGTGACGGTTCAATAGGTTGTCATCGTCGTCATCTTCGTATGGCAATGGTGTTGAGGACACCAAACCTAGGCTCACACTACAAGCTGTAATTTTTGAAGGGGAAGATCGGTGTAAGCCTATCTGTGACAGTTCTAGTGATCGGTTGTCGATTAATGGCTATTCCTTCATGGATGATTTAATCGATGAATCAATCACAATATCGAAAATGAATTGATCTGTGTATTTTTCTTATGCAAGTAAGGATAACATTTACAATATGTGATGTATTTTGATTCCAAAGAAAAAGAGATATTTTATCTGATAAAATGAATCTAGGTAAGACAAATTCTCATTGATGTCAGCAACACAAGAATTTGTTCTTAGCTTCTAAGGGCGCGAATGATAACCATTCTGTTCTAAAAACAATTCCTATAACAGAAATAGATTTTTCTATTTCTGTTCCCAAGACGAGTTTTTGAGGAAAGAAACCTGGTTGATAACGACCAAAAATTTTTATTTTTGGAATAAAAACCTGTTTGCTAACAGCATAAAATTTCTATTTATCGAAATAGAAACCCGTTTGATAATAACACAAATTTCTATTTTTCGAAGCAGAAATTCACTTTTTTAGAAATTGTTTCTAAAATGAAAATCAATCAAAATACCAAAACCCTAGTAAAGTCTTAAAGGTTTATTATTTCAAAGGATTGTGTTGTTTTTTAGGGGTAAAGACCTATTTTGGGGGTTAAACCCCTTTTAGGATTTTTTAGGGGTTAAAACTCCTTTTAAATCCCTAAACTAAGGAGTCTTCAAAAATATCATTTGGGCATCTCAAAAATTTAAATTTCACTCAAAATGGGTGGCTATAGGTAATCTAAGCCATTATGTGAAGTTTTGAAATTTTTTATTTTTTTTTTGAAAAATTTCAACAAATTTCCTTTTTTCCCGAAATTTGACTTTTTTTATTTTCTGGAAAATTTTCTAAATTTTTCTGGAAATTTTCAATTTTTATGGATTTTTTGAAAATTTTTTGAGATTTTTAGGAATTTTCTGGATTTTATAATTTTTTTATGAATTTTTATGAATTTTTTGTTTTTTTTCTGATTTTTCTGAATTTTTTAATTTTTTTTATTTTTTTGCCGGGAATGAACCGGACCGAACCAGTTCGGACCGGTCTAACCAGGTTAGGGCGGGATCAAATTTAGGAAAAGATGTGTTTTGAAGAGAGAAGACATTGTGTTTTAAAAATGATTTTCATTTCTCTTCTAGAAACAGAAAACTTAGTTTTTTTTTGTTCTGAGTTTTGGTTCAGAACTAGTTCCAGAACAAAAAATTTTTCCTGAAATAAAAAGATAAAATTGCATTACCAAATGGTTTCTGTTCCAAATCTGTTCTTAGGAATAGAAAAGTAGTTCTGAACAGAAATGGAATGATTATCATACGTGCCCTAATAATTTATATCTTTCTGAACAACAATCTCATTATCAGCAAAAGCTATAGCCGTAAAATTAGAAGCAAGAAATTGATAATCAGGCTTCTCTAATTCAAGATTCCCAACTTTTCCAATACGCATCCAATAATCCACAAACCCAGATTGCCATTGCCAACATTTTAGCACTTCAAGAATGCAAATCTCTCTCTCTCTCTGTGCTGCAGTCTCTCTCTACTGCAGATATCAGAGTCCCTATGTCCTAAAACCTTGGAGACTCGGGGCCTCAGCAATTGAGATGGATGACCTTGTTGTGGGACTCCTCCAGGCGCTTCAAGCCCTTTGGCCACGGCCGAAGAAGATGGGGGCAGAGAGCTTCTTGGCCCGACAATCTGATATTGCTAGGCAGGAATGTAAACAAAGAAATACATCCCCACGTTTGTATTTTTTAGTCTAATTACAACTCCTCAATGATGATGAAGGAAGTGACTCAACAAGGTCCCCAAGAACTCAAGTACAAGACTTTTCTGAAGGACTCCTCAGATTGCCGCAGCTTCTCTTCACCGATCGTCGTGTGAACCGCGGAGGAAGCAGAAGAAGAGAGCTTCCTGGCCTGAGAATAAGATCTGAGATTGGTCTTGGCATGCTGGTGGAGCGATCTGAGAACATGGTTCCATCTGCAGAAGCCTTGGTCCTTGAGTGCTTCCACAGCTCCGATGCTGGCCGCAACGACCCAAGCTCTGCTTGTCGAACTCATTCTCTCTGGGCCTTTTCGGCGGTGATAACTGAATGAAGATGAGGTGTGGAGATTTGGGTGTAGTAGTGGGTGTCCTTTGGGGTTGAGTTCCAATGGTGTTGGGGGATGAATTGGAGGGTGTTGGTTAATATAGTGAGGAGGGGTTGCCGGGGTGGTGGGGGATGGTGAGAGAGAGAGTGGAATCTGAGAAGAAGAAAGGAAGGGAGGGCTCAACTCAAAACAAGAGGCAGGTGTTTCTAGGGGGATTTGGGAGACATGCTCATGGTTTTAGGTTTGGCAACACCAAAAACCACAGGCTTTGCCTTGTTTTGGCTGCTTCCTGGATCCGCACGCTTGAGAGAGAGAGAGAGAGATAATGCCCATGGTTTTAGGCTTGGCAACTCCAAAAACCACAGGCTTTGCCCTGTTTTGGCTGCTTCCTGGATCCACACGCTTGAGAGAGAGAGACAGTAGTTTAGTCAACACCAGCACAATTGAGTAAAGTTTACAACCGCATGTGATCTTTTTGTCAAAATATTTTTCAAAAACTTATCTCATCGTTCATGAAGACATTTAGACATAAAATTATTATCGATAGTGAAAATTTTTCATCAACTAATTATTTAAAACGATCGCTCAGAAAAATATTTTTAAAATCATTCACTTTTTTCGAAATAAATGAAGATAATTTATTTGCTTGTTAGTCTCAAATTATTGTTACTTTCCCCTTAAAATAGCAATTATAGCAAACACGATCTAATTTTGTTTGCTATTTTCTAATCCTTCTTGTTTAACGAGTGCTTCTAGGGTCTCGTGTGAAAATTATGAGACCCCATTCCGTGTGCAAAAATGACTGGTTTTGCTTAAAATTTACATCATTATAAATAATTTTGTGAATTCAAAAGGTAATTTATAACCTGTAAGATAATTTCTGCATATTGATATCTACGAATTTAAAGGTAACTTACGAACATCATTTTGTATTTGCGATGCAATAACATATGGTTCTTCGAATTACATCCTACAAGGTAAATTACCTTATCTCAAGAGATGTTATTGCATTATAGTAATTTGCTACCTAAAACATTAGTGTGAGAAGTAATTTGCTACCTTAAATGGAAATATTACCATCATTAAAATAAAATTGCTTAGTAATTATCTTACAATATCGTAATTTTCCTTCATAGATCGTAACTTATATATAATTCCTGTTGTTAGTAATTATATCTCTGATAACCTTAATTTGCCCGAAGTCGGTTGTAATTTCGGCTACACCTATAGTTAGTACTTTCATTTTTCTCACAGTAATATAGTTCTCTAGAGTTCGAAATAGGAGAATACTATTACTTAATAATTAACTACCGACATAGCAACGCTCATTAAATTGTCATGAGAGACATGAACTCATAATTATTAATTGGCCTTGATAATCATAAACTACCTGTAAGTCCGTGTAAATGATGGTTAATGATCTACCTTTAGAGATAGTAAATTACCTCAAGTTCAAGTAAACTAAAAGCTCCCGATCATCATAACTTATCTTGAGAACTAGTAAGTAACTTAAATTTATGGTAACTTTTTTTCCATATTTTTAGTAAATTTATTTAAATGGTCATAATGTTCTTTTCAAGTTCATGAATAAATGGAGGCCATTTCGTAAGTAATAACCTTTGGTTGTCGTAATATTCGCTAATCAATTGTAAAATGTACTATCCTATTTCAGTAAATTTTTTCAAATGTCATCAAGTTACCACTTTAATAGATAATTGGTCGCATGTTTAATATTAATCATAGGGATGAGATATTTTTGGTTTTAAATTGAATGGGCCAAATTCTATAGGTTACAGGTCCAACATAACACCATGGAATCTCTTTGTTGGCAACCTTCTCTCTCCGAAAAAACCCCCTCCTCAATTGAAGCCGAGAGCTTGCTTTGCTCTGCTTTTCTTTTCTAGGCCTTAATTTCCTATTTTCTCCCTCTCGATCTAATTTGAGTCTTTTTTTTTTACTTGTATCGTGTCTTCTTTTGCTCGTTATTGTTGCATTTCTTCGCTCGTCATGGTAAATAAATATGCTTGCAGCTATAAATTTTGTAAGAATGTTGTCACCAATCCAGTTAGTAGGATGCCTGAGCGTGGTTTAATGACTTTTTAGACACAGTGGAAGTTCTCCTCTCTCGATGTAGGTGTATATATAAATTTGAGAGCTTAGATATGAGAGCTTCTTAAAGACGTTTGATATGTGGTGGTTTGTTGTTGTCTTTGTATGACGATGGTGTTGAAAACGCCGAACCTAGGCGTGCACTACAAGCTGTAATTTTTGGAGGGGAAGATCTCGGTGTATGCCTATTAGTGACGGTTCCGGTGATCGGCTGCCGATTGTTTTTTGCTTGTAATAGATCTAGTCTTTGTAGGTTGTACTCTTTTGTTTTTTGATTTTTTTTATAGCTCTTTTGGGATTCACTTGCTCGAAAACTTTTTATGTTTCTCTCATGTTTGATTATGACAAATGAATAAAATTTTCTTTCAGCTAAAAAAAAGCATAACACCCTGCTAGACAATATATTTTTCCTAACAATAAAAGATAGAATCACAACAATAATAATTGACGGCTATTCCTTCATGGATGATTTAATCGATGAATCAATTGCAATATCGAAAATGAATTGATCTGTGTATTTTTCTTATGCAAGTAAGGATAATATTTACAATATGTGATGTACTCTGATCCCAACGAAAAAGAGATATTTTATCTGATAAAATGAATCTAGGTAAGACAAATTCTCATTGATGTCAGCAACACCAGAATTTGTTCACAGCTTCTAATAATTTATATCTTTCTGAACTCCAATCTCATTATCAGCAAAAGCTATAGCCGCAGAATCAGAAGCAAGACATTGATAACCAGGCTTCTCTAATTCAAGATTCCCAACTTTTCCAATACGCTTCACCGAATAATGCACAAACCCAGATTGCCATTGCCAACATTGAAGCAATTCAATAATGCAAATCTCTCTCTCTCTCTACTGCAATTATTAGAGTCCCTCCCTATTTCCTAAAACCTGGTACACTCGGGGCCCCAGCAGTTGAGACGCATGACCTTGCCGTGGGACTCCTCCAGGCGCTTCAAGCCCTTGGCCATGGCCGCCGAAGAAGGGGCAGAGAGCTTCTTGGCCTGGGAATAGGACCTGAGGTTGCTCTTCACGTGCTGGTGGACCGACCTGATGGGGTAGTTCCACCTCGCGAAGCCCTGGTCTTTCAGTGCCTCCACGGCCGCTATGCTGGCCGCCACGATCCACGCTTTGCCTGCTGCATTCATCTTCCCTTCGATTCCCTTTGAAAAAAGGGACGAATAAAGAAGGAAAAGGGGTTCCTGTTTTTGTGGGAGTTGGAGCGGTTCTTGCTATGGGGCTTTGTTGAGTAAGGATCCGAAACGGGTGCTCGTTTATATATAGCAGAGAGATAGAGAGACGGAGGAGGGTCTGGAGCGTTTCACAAGGGGGCGGTTGGTCCTTTTTTCCCATTAAAGAAAACCAGAGGCACTAATCACCAGGCAGAGGCAGTAATGAAGGAAAGAGCCGTGGTTTTGCCTTTTCTTGCTTCTGGTTTGGGCCCAAATCAGCTGCATAGCCTAATTAGCTGTCCCTGGTTGACGCGTCGATAGAAATTATATCGTGCCCCACAAATAAGGGCAAAAAAAAAAGGGCTTTGTTTTCCTGATGAGAGGAAAATGTTGATTGAAGGTGAAAATAAATATAAATATCAAGCCAAAGTGGCTTGCCTCGGCGCAGCTGCTATGGTTCGAAGTCTACGCATAACATGTCCAGATTTGAATCCTGCTGTCAATAGTTCCATTTGGTGGGCAATATGATAATCTCCTTTCCTCCTAAACTTTTTCATATCACAATATATATATATATATATATATATATATATATGTATGTACGTGTGAATGATTTTTGTGATTGTAACTTATCAATTAGAGTGATTATACCGAAATCACTTCTGAATTTATTTATTTTGTTGTTATATTTCCTCTTTTCATGATATAGTATTTAGGTAGATAGTTGGGTGCAAGCTAACTTTGTTACTGTAGCACCTCTCCATTCTTCAACTTTCTTTTTCTAGTACTATACTTTCATGTTTTTTCTAACGAAATCCATGTAAGTTTAATATATTTAATCAAGTTGCTTTTGTTATCTTGAATTTTCTAACCGAGCCTTTCTGACATCAGATCATGCCAAGATTCAATTGATGTAGCCTTCGAGTGCGGAGCACATAAAACTTCTCCGATGTAGAGGTCCATGTTACTAAATTTTATGCACATTGTGTTCCGATTACATATTGCCTAAATTTTTCTGTGGTGGTGTCCATGTTGCGTCCACCTTGACCAAATTTTGTTCATATTATGCATTGGCGTTGCAAGACGACCACGCTGGCTGGAATTGGTTGAATTTGGTATCCAATAGGCTTGATCAGAAGATTTCAAAAAAGTGTGAGTATAGGATAGGAAGAAGTATTTTTCCGAATTTTATAATTAATTATAGAAAAGTAATAATTGATAACGTTGGCCGGACTTTCTTGTTGTCTCGAGCCTGCTTATTTGAACCTTCGGGCTTGGAAGGGCTGAGGAAGGAGGCTACTCGCTCAATGTTCAATGGTCACTACAGAAAGTAGAGACTAAAGCATTTTTAAATCAATCAATTGCGTTGCAATTAAGTTACATAGTAAATGCTCACAAGTTGTCTCTAACTATACTAAGAAATAGGTTAGAAAGATCATTTGTATATAAGCAATCAAATGTACAAAGATCATGAACTCTCGCTCCAAGCACTTCCTTGTATAATTTATTGACATTCGCTTCTAGAATTTGACCCTTATAAAACTGTTGATTGGACTGTGTAAGCATATAATAGCAAAGAAATGTGCCTTGTGTTTAAAGCATGTTCATTGCAGATAAAAAGATTGTCTCGAACTTTCCATGGTTAGATAGGCATTGGCAAATATGATCGATTTCGTTCTGACCATCAAAGATTGAAATTCCCATAATGTCCGCATGAAAATCGGTCGAGGTTTTCGATGTCACCATGATTGATCCGGATGAAATAGGAGAAGATCTAGAATAGGAGCCTAGAGGAACCTTTGGTTTAGGCACTCATCATGCTCTACCATGACTAGAACCAGATGAAACACGCATCAAGAACCATTGCATGGTGCCATGAGACATAGACATGAATCGTTGATTTGTCCCAGTGACTAACCCTGCTTCTAATAGACATAGGAATTACTAAAAATGTCATATCATACCAATTTAGTTATAAACTTTTTTTGATCAATTTAGTTATAAATTTTTTGTATTTGGGCAGTTTAGTACATCCGGTCAGTTTTGGCTAGCTGGCATTGACGTGGACTTTTTAAATTATATTTTAATAATTTTTTGAATTTTTGTAATGTTCATTTCAAGTTCATGAATAAATGGAAGCCATTTTGTAAGTAATAACCTTTGGTTGTCGTAATATTCGCTAATCAATTGTGAAATTTACTATCCTATTTCAGAAAATTTCCCCAAATGTAATCAAGTTACCTTTTTAATAGATAATTGGTCGCATATTTAAAATTAATCGGAGGGATGAGATATTTTGGGTTTAAATTGAATGGGCCAGATTCTATAGGCTGTAGGTCCAGCACAACACCTTGGAATCTCTTTGTCGGCAAGTCTCTCACCCAAAAAAACCCTCCCTCAATTGAACCTCAGAGCTTGCTTTGCTATGCTTTTCTTTTCTAGGTTTTGATTTCCTGTTTTCTCTCTCCCGATCTAATTCGAGAGTCTTTTTTCGCATTGTTTGGCATCTTCTTTTGCTCGTTATTATTGCATTTCTTCTCTCGTCGTGGTGAATAAATATGCTTGCAGTTGAAAATTTTGTGAAAACACCATCACCAATCTAGCCAGCAAGATGTTCAACACGTGGTTCTATGACTTCTCGGACATAGCGGAAGTTATCCTCTCTCGATTTAAGTATAGATATAAATTTGAGAACTTTTCTCTCTCGATCTAAATTTAGATTCGGGAGCTTTTTAAAGGTGTTCGATTTGTGGTGGTTCAACGTGTTGTTGTTGTCGTCGTCTTTGAATGGCAATGGTGTTGAGGACGCCGAACCTCGGTGCGCACTGCAAACCTTAATTTCGAAAAGGGAAGATCTTGGTGTGTGCTTATCAATGACGGTTCCAGTAATCGGCCGCTGAATATATATGGTTTCTATATGCTGTACTCTTTTGTTTTCTAAGTATTGTTTTGTTTTGCAGCTCTTTTGGGATTTACTTTGCTCGAAAGTTTTTAATGTTCCTCTTATGTTTGGTCATGACAAATGAATAAAATTTTATTTCAACAAAAAAGAACATAGACAATATATTTTTTTAACAAGAAAAGATAGAATCACACCAATAATAATTGATGGCTATTCCTTTATAGATGGTTTAAGTGACGAATCAACTATAATGTCGAAAACGAGTTGATCTGTGTATCTTTCTTGTGCAAGTAAGGTTAACATTTACAATATGTGATGTGCTCTAATTCCAACTAAAATGAGAGAGATTTACTTTATCTGATAAAAGGTAAACAATTGATGTCAGCAACAGCAGAATTAGTTCACAACATCCGATAGTTTATATCTCTCTGGAATTGCAACCTCATTTTCAGCAAACGTTATGGCCGTAGAATCAGAGGCAAGAAATTGATTAGCAGGCTTCTCCAATTCAAGATTCCCAACTTCTCGAATACGCTTCATCTAATGGTCCACACACTCAGATTGCCATTGCCAACATTTAAGCAATTCAAGAATGCAAATCTCTCTGTCTCTCTCTCTCTCTGCTGCAATTATTAGAGCCCCTCCCTATTTCCTAAAACCTGGTACACTCGGAGCCCCAGGAATTGAGACGCATGACCTTGCCGTGGGACTCCTCCAGGCGCTTCAAGCCCTTGGCCATGGCGGAAGAAGAAGGGGCAGAGAGCTTCTTGGCCTGGGAATAGGACCTGAGGTTGCTCTTCACGTGCTGGTGGACCGACCTGATGGGGTAGTTCCACCTCGCGAAGCCCTGGTCCTTCAGTGCCTCCACGGCCGCTATGCTGGCCGCCACGATCCACGCTTTGCCAGCTGCATTCATCTTTGCTTCGATTCCCTTTGAAAGAGGGGCGAATAAAGGAGGAAAAGGGGTTCCTGTTTCTGTGGGGGTTGGAGCGGATCTTGCTATGGAGCTTTGCTAAGTAAGGGTCTGAAATGGGTGCTCGTTTATATATGGCAGGGACAGAGACAGAGACAGAGTTTGGAGTGTTTCACAAGGGGGCGGCTGGTCCTGTTTTTTCCAATTAAGAAAACCAGAGGCACTAATCACCAGGCAGTAATGAAGGACAGAGCCGTGGTTTTGCCCTTTTTCCCTCTGGTTTGGGCCCAAATCAGCTGCCAGCCCAGGACCGGAATTTGATTAGCCGTCCCTGGTTGACGCGTCGATAGAAATTAAATCGGGCCCCAGAAAAAGCGCAAACAAGAAAAAGGGGCTTTGCCTTCGTAATGAGAGAAAAATCTTGATTGCAGGTGGCCATGCCGATGTGGCTTGGCTCGGTTCAACCGGTAAGGTTTGAACTCTTCGCGTACCACATCCAGGTTCGAATCGTGCTGCCAACAGTCCCTTTGTTGGCGATTTGTAAATCCGATTAGAGTGATAGGAGGAAAATATGATCTTTGTACCAAAATCACTTCTGAATTAATTTATTTTGTTGTCATATTTTCTTTTTTCATGAATATAATTTATGGTAGATTGTTGAGTGCAAGCTAACTTTGTTATCGTAGCACCTCTCCATTCTTCAATTTTTTTTTGGTACTACGCTTTCACGACTTTTCTAATGAAGTCCTTGTAACTCTAATATATTTAATCAAGTTCTTTTGCGATCACAAATTTTCTTATCGAGCCACTCTCACATAGATCAAGCCGAAAATTCAACTGATGTAGCCTTCGAGTGCGGCACACAAAAAACTTCTTTGACGTAGATGTCCTCGTTGCTAAATTTTATCCACGTTATGTTCCGATATCATATTGCCTAAATTTTTCTATGGTGGTGTCCATGTCTCATCCACCTTGACCAAATTTTTTTGCACAATGTGCATTGGAATTGTAAGACGATCACGCTGACTAGAATTAGTCGAATTTGGTGTCGAGCAGACTTGATTAGAAATTTTGTGGATTCAAAAAAGTGAAAGTATAGGATAGGATAGGAAGTAAAATTTTTTTGAATTTCATAATTAATTCTAAGAAAGTAATAATTGATAAGACTGGCCCGACTTCCTTGCTGTCTCGAGCCTGCTTATGTGAACATTCGACTACTTGCTCAATGCTTGATTCGTAGTACGCGTCGTCAACGGTCACTTCTGAAAGTAGAGACAAAACACTTTTAAATCAATTAATTGCGTTGCAATTAAATTAAGCACTAAATGCTCATCAGTTGTTTTTTAACTAAGTTAAAACATAGGTTAAAGGGATCATTTGTATATAAACAATCAAATGTATAAAGATCATGAACTCATGTTCCAAGCACTTCATTGAATAATTTATCAACATTTGCTTCTAAAATCTGACCCTTTCAAAACTGTTTATCGGACTATGTAAGCACATAATAACAATGGTATGTGCTTCATGTTTAAAACATGTTCATATTGTCTCGAACTTTCCATCATTAGGTAGGCATCTTTCCGACTGTCGAAAAATGAAACTCCCATAATATCCGCATGAAATCCAGTTGAGATTTTCGATGTCACAGTGATTGATCGGGATGGAATAGAAAAGGATCTTGGATTGAAGCCTAGAGAAATCTTTGGTTTGTGCACTCATCAGGCTCTACCATGACTAAGCTAGATGAAACACATCAGGCTGAATAACAGGGGAAAAATTGATCTGCTTTGCCAAAGTAGTCTAGTGGGAATCATTGCATGGTGGCATGAGACCGACATGAATGATTGATTTGTCAAAGTGATTCTCGCGCCTTCTGATCTTTGCAACATAAAGACAGCGAAGAAGACAAGCCAGCAAAGAATGTCTCGGTTTGATCAGCATTGTTGTTACGGTACCTTCTAGCGCTAGACTTTTAAGAACAGAACTCCTATTAAACAATCAATGAGAAACGATGGTAAAACTTTCAGTGCACTGACTTTTCTTTACCATACTTGCAAGAATATCAAGTCTGTTCGGAATCCCGTGGTTCAGCATCGCATTACAGTTCATGCCCCTGCATTGCCTTTGCCAAGAGTTCAATGGTCAGGTGTAGGATCTAATCCAGTGGCAGGTTCTGCTGTAAAACTTCCTCCATTGGACAGGATTCAGCTAGACAGAACAGGCTCCGATGCATCGATTTTCTAAGTTATTCAAGAGGCTCAAGCACATCAAATAACTTACCAGCGATAATGTAGACTATGACGGCATCATACCTTCTCTTCTTTTCCCACTTTCATGAGCATTTCCTCAACCATATTGCCTCCCGCATTCTGCTAACTGATGGGTGAAGAAGGTTCATGTAGATTTTTAGACCGGCAAAATCGAGGGGCGAGCATTTTCACTTGATCTGCATGGGAAATCTCCACAGTGACACTTCCATCGTCAACTGGCAACGGTTGTCTCCACGGTTCTCCGTCAATTCTCATGTAGGTGTGATCTGCTGCTCCTTTTTTGAACTCAAAACGAACTCCACTTGTCTACAGGGAGGAACAAGAATTTTGGAGGGAAAAAATGAGGCACATCCACACAGACACAGGTTCACCTAGTCCAGCAGGTAATAGTTTCCCCAGGCAGCCAATCAATGTCAAATTAGTTTGTGTAATCTGAACATATATATGAAATTTCTACCTGTGCAAGGCGAGTCCCATGTCCTTCTGGGAGAAGTAATATTAGTCCATGCCAGGCATCTCTAAAACCAACGATCTCAATTAGGCCATCATCAACATATGGAGGTGTCAAGTCTCTCTACAAGTTCAGGTCAAAAAATAGTCTTTCTATAAGAATTAGGAACCCAGAGCATAGAATGCATTGCAAATGAATTTTCTGCAAATCATCTGCAAAGCAGCAAACTGAAAACCAACCTCGTGTGATTTCTTAGGGTCTGGCTTTCCCCAGGGATCTAGTCCACCAGAAAAGCTGGGCAAGTTGAGGCACACAATGGAACGGATACTGCAATTTACATGGTCATAAACTAATATGTAAGTATAGAATGACGCTCTATAAGTCTAGAATCACTTAACTGAATAATGAGTACAAGCTCATAAAAGTGCACGTGAAGTGCATTATGGGCAAGTGCAAATTTCCATGCCACGGGTAGGTAGAAAGGAATAACCTGCGAGGTACATAAAGATCCTCCCATTGACCTAGTCTTCTCATTATTCTGACATTTGCCAGCCATGCTATGTTCCTGTATAAAATTTATTATAACGAGTGGCAAGTAACTAACAAAGGGAAGGAGAGCAATTAGATAAGTAGATAACTAGGGTCTAAAAGTCATACGATACAAATTCACAGAAATGCTGGCCGTTAAAGTATGACCATGATCATAGTCAACGAACAGAGTAGAAGTTTATTAGTAAATAAATAGTAGCCATTGTTTTTCCAGAAAAAGGTGAATGCAATGATACAATCACATGATTTCACTTAGCTAGAATTATGGTTTATTAAGCAAAAGTAAGGCCTAGCTAGAGTTATGGTTCAGTGAGCCAATGTAAGGCCAAGTTCCAGAGAAAACAGCCAGCATTTTCAACAGAGACACATGCCTTAGATATTGACCACTAATGACAGAACGTTGTACTTCAATTCAACGACAAACAATCTAGCCGCTTTCAATCATTCAAAACAATCTCGAACCACTGAAAGGGAGTACCAACAAAAAAGTTTTGATAATGCCCTCTTGCAGGTGTTTATCTTGAACTTCAATCGTTAATTGCTCAAAAGACGATAGCAAATGGGAAATGGAAGCTGATACGGGATATGAAACTGTATAGCATCACTACAGAAACTAATCAAAAGACTCACCGTGAAGAAGGATGAAAACAAGATGTGCAAAACCATCCTTGAGTACATCCAAGCTTTAAATAATTGCTCTGACAAGCCAAAAACAGAAACGGTTAGCAGTAAGTCTCACCATTTGCTCATTCAGATGAAGAAGGAAAAATAACCTAAAACTTGTTTCAAATGCTTTCAAATTGAAAAATTCTAGCTTCAGTTCCTTGTCTGTTAATGATCAACTCCTTGTTGATGCATAGGGGACCTTCATATTTGGAGACACCATCAAAAGTGAGTACAGGTGCAAATAAATCATAATTTCTCAATGATACCAACTAAGGCTTTGTTTGTTTCCTCGAAAATGAATGATTTGAAAAACTTTTTTCCTAAAAATAATCGCTTGTATCGCTTGAAATAATTAATTAATGGAAAATGTTTTCATTATCGACAACAATTTATGTCTAAATATTTTCGTTACGATAAAAGTATTTTTCATCTATTCATTTTTGTAAATGATACAAGCAATTGTTTCTAGGAAAATGTTTTCCAAATCATTCATTTTCCGTGAAACAAACAGAGCCTAAAACTAGATATGGTATCTGAATCAGTGGTTGGACTGATGTATACTTCAAATGTATTGGTAGACAATAAAATCCAAATGCAGGGAGTTCTTCTATGTAATTTCAATCAGTAACGGTGGCAACTGGTAGGTGATATTCGACCATTAATGTGGCAAGTTAAGTGAAATTGGATAATAGGAGTTGCTTAAACTCTAGATTTGCTTTCCAAACTAAACGGTTTCTAGTCCTTGAGCTTGACAAATAAAAAGCATTGCCTTATCATTACCTCAATCTTATGTGATCAGTTTTCGGACAACAGCAACAATATTGGAAAATTATACCGGAGAAGGAACCCTATATCCAAATAAAATACAACAACTGGGACCAAAAACTACATCTAGTGTGAGACTGAAACAAAGTTGGATTCATTACACCGTATGGAGTAAAGGGTAATGCATTGAAACTTGAAAGCTTGTTTTGAAAATGGCTAATCGAGCAGCAAGGTGGAGCAAGCCATGTGGTTTCATGCTAAATACCATACGGGCATTTTCTATGGGTTTATCTTGAATAAACGAATTGCTATAACAAAAGGAAGGCTTCACTGAGAAACAAGCAAGACATATTGTATCTTTTTCAGCTGCTTTCAACAAATATTTGTCTTGAAGATTGCATTTGAGTCTGATGATATAACTACAGTCACTTCCAACTGCCTTGAGATAATCAAATCTTGAATTCAGAAAAAATCACTGTGAACTCAAAACTATTTAAGATAAAAATAGGTCCTTCAAAAGAAAAAAAGTGTAACATACAAGAAGATTTCGCACGCAAGACAAACAGTGTCAGTTTTTGAATAATTTAGTAATAAGTGAGAAGAGTACTTGATTAACTAACTGGTTCTTAAACTTCTCCGGGTATAACTTCCTGTCTGAGTGAAATGCATATGATACTTGTGCATCCATTCCTGACAAGAACAATTAATTGGTATAGAGATGAGTAGCTACATTCATCTATTACTAATTTCATAAAATAAGCAGTCAATCTCACTCAAGGCCCCGGATGAGTGCTAGCATTTTAATTAAGTTTTTGAAGTAGTTCCAAAATCTAATTCTGTTTCTCACCCATGCTAAAGTAGTTCCAAAATTTTCCACGAAATGTGTGAAACCCATCCTGTTAATCATCAGTGGAATATTAGCAAGTAAATAGCAGCGGATTCTCCATATGAATCCAAAAGAGCAGGATAAATAAATTAGGCAAGCAGAGAGTCAGTTATAAGATACTGCCATTTGACTACAGGTGTTATATGTCTAAATCCAAAAGATAGTAATAACCTAGCTGGTCGACCTATCGATTCCATAAAGGCAGAAACTGTCCGGCATTAAGCAACTCATTCAGTTCATACTCTTTTGGCTAGCAAACTCATCAGATCAAGCCATCAAACATCTCGTGTTACCTCTGTTACGTTGAGACTATTACTAAGCACCTTGTGTAAAAATTACACATCAGTGGAATTTTGGCAGCCAAAATATGTCTATACACCTATGCCTTCATCTACTTCGCAGAAAGTTAAGTCTAGCAAGAAATGCTTGTAATCAACAAGACCGTCGAGTTGCATAATTCACATTCCGGGATAGTACGTTATACAGAATTTTTCTTTACAAAAGCAAATTCAGTCCCTATATGCTACTATAAATTTAACAGGTGGAAACTTCTAATATTATTCACGCTCTGCATCATCAATTAGGTCATGGCAAAGCTTATAGTATAGAAAGAAACTGCCATATATAAGGTATCTGGCTGAAAGACCTGTTGGAATGCATTCAATGAATTGGTTTGTCCACTTGGTTCAACTGGATCACATGAACCTTCCTTAAGAGCCCTCATTTGCATGACCAAATGCCAACTGAAATTTAGCGAAATTCATTATTAACATAATGCAGTTCTGAGGATGTGCGAAGTGGCAACCTCTAAATATAATGTTATGTTCTGACCATGCAAATCAGTCCTTCGGGAAAGTTCAAAAGGAAAGAAAACAGTTGTGTGCACTTCATTTCTCAGGCTCATAATTCTGTTTATAGGTTCTCCACTAACACAACTCAACAGTTCAATGCAATGTGGCTCACACTTTTTGCTTTAAGATGTGATAATATTGTTTAATCGAAACTTTATAGGATGACAAACCATACAGCATCAAAATATTAAACACAGCTTGAGAAGTAAGAAGCAAGGGAGTCCAAAGTCACTATGAAGCTAAAACAGCATGACATGAGAATTGACGACATGATATTTTGGCCACTCCAGGAAAAAATGATACCGATAGTCTTGTTTGATGAGCATGCCTAAATACATCCACTGCTATTGTCCTATGCTAAGTCAAATAGCATATATATAAACTCAAAACATTTACCCATCTATTTTCATCTCTTTTGCAGTCTTCACTTGATTTAGGAATGACATCACAGATTGCCTATCTATCCCAGGATTTTTCTTTCCCTGAAAATTAGAAAATTAAATGTCATAAATTATCAGAGTCACAATTCCTACAAGAATCCTAGAAATCACAGTTCTTTCAGGGTGCAAAAAAAAAAAAAACATCAGTGGCGAACTTTCTATCCCAATAGGTAGGCATCGTGTGCAACCCATGTTAAAGTGAATGAAAAATGATAATTTTTGAGGTTGTATCCTGATATTGCAATTTCAAGATGAGGTCACAAGTAAAAGCAAACAAAGACCTACAAGAATGCCCATCCCTACACTCTATTACTATGTTTGGGAACCTAGAAAAAGGGTGGGTAAGAAATTCGAGGAGAAAATTTTAAATTCCCCTCTCCCCCTCTCACAAAAACAAAATCTCTACCATTATCCCCCCAATTCTCTTCCCCTCCCATTTCTTTAGCTTTCCAAACAGAGCTTAAAAGAAAGTTAAGCACCACATCCAGATGGATGAAAGCAGACAGCTGTTTCTGAGACTTGAAAAGAAAGACATTTCAAGACTAGGAAGTCCATTTACTTGCTCCAATGGTACCGAATATGAACCTACCCAGCCAAACGAAAATGGAAGGTTATTTCCGGTTCCAAGAGGCACAGTAGCAACTGGAGGAGGTTGAGATAATTTGAGATCAGAAACTACCCCAAGAAGCCAGTTAGCTGTGCCGTCCCCACCTGCAACCTAGACATACATGCAGAAAGAGAACAACTATCATCTACGGGCATGCATGCAGAAAGAGAAGGTACATGATGCTTCTGCACAAGGAACACAAAACATCTTTGTGCATTGTGTTCGAAAACTGAACAAGTGACTAACAATTAGCTTCAGTCTTTTCTGGATTTCACTGGCCAAAGGATCCCCATCCTGTTTCAGAATTTCTAGATTTTCATAAAGCTGTTGTAGCACCTCTCCAGGAGCTGTCTCTCCCAAATCAAAAACCTGATAAACCATACACATCCCACATGACAACAGGGAAATAAGTAAAATTCAATTAAACAAGAGAGTAGATGGTGTTGGAATTGACTCTCTACTGAAAATAGCAATCTAAGCTATTATTTTCTGTCTCCTATTAGATTTCTTGTACCATTGATTTTTTGAAGGGATATGTCTCAACACAGCTTATTGCTAACTGAGTAAAATCAAGTAGTGCCGAACCTTTTTCAAATGATCTTTCCACGACTGTCTTTAGAGCTGTTTTTCATGATTCTGATTTATTCATCTTCCAAACTAACATCACGTAACTCGTGCAATACTATGAATCTAGTATACGATTCGATGAGCACGACATCAAATTCCTTGTGCTCTATCTGTTCTTGCAGCGATGAGGCGGAATGGGGACGCTAATGAATTTAGCCATGGAGAAGGTACGAAGATTACCTGATTTTTGTTAAGGAGAGTCCTATAGGTAACAATAAGATCTCCACCACGCCGACCACCACTGTTGGAGTTTACGAACACTACAACCGGACAAGCCGGCACATGGGAAACATCCCCGACCTCTTCCAATCCGCGTGCTAGGACGTAATCCGGTATGTAGAAGTCCCTCAAGATATCCTCTGAAGGGTAGCCGCCCATGACAAACTTCCAACTGGCAGGTAGCTAGCAGCGAACAATCAAATCCCAAGTTCGAAACAACACGAAAGAGATCACGACAAAACGAACGAGAAGCAAACAACAGCATCCCGATATGGAATTCATCCGAAATGAGCATGGAGGAAAAGTTCGGATTCTACGACACAGGCGCAAGTGGTGCAACATCGTGCGAGCAGAGCGCGAGAGACAGGCGGATGATCGAGCGAGGCCGGGCGGCGAGAGATGCTTTTACCTGGGGAGCCCGGAGGATGCTTGGAGTGAGCGGACTGGAGAAGATGCTCTCGGATGTCGCGCAGCTTGATCAATACCGAAAGGTCGTCGTCATCGTGGAACTGGAAACCCACCATTATCGGCTACATTGAATCCTACGAGGAGATCGTGGCTAGAGCAATTGCTTGCTGACGTTGTCACGCAGGTTTTCGAGTGCGCAAATAGCGACAGAACAGGAGATCGAGCTGCGCCACGTAACGCCACACGCGGCAACTCGTGCTTCGCTCCTAAAATACGAAAAGGAAATTAGCTTCGGACTTTCACCCCCTCCTCATCCGCGAGAATTACCCGATCGATTTTAAACTTGAGAGAATATCAATTTAATTTTAAAATTTTTAATTTTATCAATTTAAATTCATACTTTTCGACCTTTTGGAGCGCCGTAGGGTATAAGTTTAGACTTTCACCACCTCCTGATGTGGTGATGAATTTGGTGATATATGATCTCATTCATGTTTGGGATAACAACATAAATAGTTAAACTTTAATTTAATAAGTAATATGGTCATTGAACCTTTAATTTGTTTAATATAATTCTTAAACTTTAGCCTAATATTCAACGTGATCCTTAAACTTTTTACTTGTTCAATGAAGTTTTTGGACTTTTGATAACTATATGTGTATGTTCAATGTAATATTAGAACTTAAACTAATGAAATGACTACATTGAATAATTTCATATAATTTATGGACTAAATTAGATGCTCCTTCTACCTCTACATTAGGCATCCCTGATGACCCAGTTGCTGACCAACTCTTGTCCTAGTAGGAAATTGATAGCCTTAAGGATGGAGATAACTCAGATAGCTTTACTGACAGTACAAAAGAAGGATTTCGCAATAAAGTAGGCATGTGATAAGTGTGTACAATATATATGGTGTGAATTATATGTGTGAAAGTGTTTGTACTAGAGAGTCAATACACTCACTTTTAAAAGATGCTTGTATTATCTAGATGGGAATCCCATGCGGCGAATCCCACATAACTTTATGCCTATATAAGGTAGTGTATTGATAGGGCAACCTAATCCCAGAAATAAAATCGTGTTGTGTTCTAAACTCATGATTTTTTAAACCTTTTCCATCCTCTTCTAGAATGATGCCTTATGTTAGTTCAGTAAGGTGATATGGTTAAGCATGTTCTCCACTTGCCATAATTGTTCGGTTTTGAGAAGCAAGTCTCAGAGACTAAAAGGAAGTCCTTTAAAATGAGAACGATATCGAACAAATTAAAAGTTCAAAAATCATATTAAGTTCATAAATCACATTAAACAAATTAAAAATTCACGAATCATATTACATATTAAATTAAAATTCAGGAACTGTTTAACTCATTTTCCCTTCATGTCTTGATTACACGGGCACAAGTGCTCGGGGGAGAACCGGGTCATGCGCGTCCAACCAATGCCCGGTTCGCCCATATTTCAACCCGTTGACTAGGGGCAACAGTCAACAGACTCAACACCAGTAAAAGGCTCTGGCAGTAGCGCTTTCGTTTCTCTCTTTTGCTTTGCCCACTCCATCGGGTTGCTTGCCCAAGCTATAATAAAATGTCCATTTCCAAACCCCGTCTACTCTCCTTCCGACGACGACAACGGCGGCGGCGGCGGCGGCGACGGCGACAATGGTCGCAAAGTTCTTGCTTAAACCTTATCACCGACTGTCCTTTCCCATTCTACCGTCCAAATGCCTCCTCTCTCCTCACTCTAAGCCCAGCTCAATCCTCTTCGCTATCACCTCACGCGCCGCCGCGGCCGCAGACATCCCTCAACTCCACGCCGCCGGGTCACCTCTCCCCTACGGACCTTCGCTCCGGAAGGGCACCGTACCCTCGCAATCCTTCAAAGACTTCAATCAGGAGGAAGGATGCGAAGATTCGCTCGACGAAGGGAGCTTCGCCCGGGCTTTCAGGATTTCCGCCCTGCGAGTGCCGTCCAAGGACTGCTTCGCCCTCGAGAGCCGCCTCCGCGGGCACCTCCTCAACTGGCCCCGCGTCTGCAACGTCGCCCGGGTTCCAGGCGACGAAGTCGAAGACGATGTCGCCGAGCTCATGGGAAGCCGGAACGGACCCCGGGAATCCGGTGATGGAGAGGGTTTAGAAAGGAGAATTTATGGGAAAGCCGAGGGTGATGGGGAGAGATTGAGTGGTGTTCTGTACAGGGAGAGGCTTGCGCAGACGTTCAATTCACAAGGTTTCGTGAACTTTAGGAACTTGGCGAAGATTTCGCGGCCGAAGAAGAGGAAGAAGAGGGAGGCTAATGAGAACGGAGAAGGTGGTGTCAAGAGGAATAAATTTGCTGTGGTGGAGATGATTGAAGATGAAGAAAGGGAAGGAGAGGATTTGAGGGGTTTGTTAGGGGATGATTTTAAGGGGAGAAGGTGGAGGGGTTCGACGAGATTGTTGCTTCTGGATGACAGCTATGCCGAAAAATGCTTGGAGGATATGCCGGAAGCTGTCAAGGTGGGTTCTTTTTGGTGCTTAAGAGACTTGAAGTCAGTTGAAGTTATTTGGTTTCTCATATGTTTTTCTCCATTCGTAATGATAACATCATCGCATTGGTGTGCCAGGCCGTGTTGAAAGAAGGCGAAAGAGATGGCACCAGCTCAATCGAGCTTGTGTCATGCACGCTGACTCTGTTCTATGATTACTGGTCGATGAATGAGGTGATTATACCAACACCGTTGCAAGTTCCTGTTTTTGCAAGCAGTAAGGCTATAAAGCACGGCTTTGTCCTAGCCATCAGTTGAATGCTTTTGTTTTCTTATGTGAGAATAGGCTTTTATTTCGATTGTGTGATTTGGTAATACATGCTAGCAGATCATTATTATTAAAAACTTGGAGGACTGACTGTACAAGTACTTCGAATTGGATTTCCTCTCATTCTATGTTCATATATGCAGATTTTGGAGGCCTTGCTACCTAAGGGGATGATTGTTCCTTCGGCTTTTGAAACTGTAGGACATATTGTGCATTTGAATTTGAGAGAAGAACATGCACCATACAAGAAGATCATAGCAAAGGTGTTTACTGCTCAGTCTTTGATATTAAGGTTACTATGGGTTAATTTTTATGATATACCATAACAGTATTATGTGATCTTTCAGGTAGTTTTGGATAAAAACAAGCCAAAGATTCAAACAGTTGTCAATAAAATGGACATGATTCATAATGATTATAGGACGATGCAGCTTGAGGTTTTGGCTGGAAACCATTCCCTAGTGACTACTGTTGTTGAAAATGGGTTGAGATTTAGCGTTGATCTTGCAACTGTGTATGTTCTCATATCCTTCTAAGTTGTTTGTTTAGATCGAGTTTCAGAAGTTGAATGTTTGATAAATTCAATAACAGGTACTTCTCAGCGAGGTTTCAATAACCTTTACCAATTAAAAGTTCATTAAAATATTGAGAAGCTCCATCTTGTGTCCCAGCAATATGACCAGTACTTTTGTCACAGTCAATGTAGATAAATTACTAGCTTCCGTTCAACTACAATTTTTCTGTATTTGGCATGAATGATATCTGGAGTGGAAGATTCAGAATTTTTCAGTTTCATTCTGGCACTCTGGGACATTATCTTTTCCTATCTCATGCAGTTACTGGAATTCGAGGCTAGCGACTGAAAGGCAGAGACTTTTGAGTGGCTTCACTCGCAATGATGTTGTCTGTATGTTCTTTTTTCAGTTGCATTTGCAGTTATCAATCTTTTTAATGTTACACTTGAGTCTACTCTGTAATGATAGTTCAGATGTAACCATGGTTTTGGTGCATGTTATCTGGTTACCATTGCCAACCCACATATTTAGTTGTCACTTGTACTTTTAATGCTGAAAATTAATATACAGGAAGATGGAATAGAAAATCTGAAGCAGTTATTATTAATAAGTGGGTGGAAGACTTATCAAGCAGTGAGAGCAGCGTACCATGATTTCCTTGATGTAATTATGTGATGGCATTTCTTTATTTTCTGGCTGAGTTCCTTCGTCCCACCGTTATGATTCTGACTCGTTGACATATAAATGACTGAAATGTTAGGCAACTTGTTTGTTAAGAACTAAGTTTAAGTAAAAGGTACTTTTTTTGTCTTCCCTCAAAATTTAGAATATATCATATATTTGAAAAAAATTATGAAAAAAATATATGTGAACCTACTTGTCAATATTTGTATATTGTGAAAGTTTCAGGTGTTTAGGATTAACAACAACAAAGTGCGTCCGCCTCAAGATTTAGATCAAGCCAAAAGTAATAGTCTATCCTGACATGATGTTTGTTAGCCACCACAATTTATCTTGCCTGAAAGTAACAGTTTGAGAAGGTCGGAAGTTGCCTGCAGCAAGGAAAATGTACTGGTGCAGCACCTTGTCACTAGTGGATTGCAAGTTGCACTTTGTCTATGGATTAGGGCAATACATCTTCTAGGTTTTACCATGCCTTGTCAACTAAAGAAGTATCTCACATCTCAACTATAGTTTGATTAGACAATAATTGAAGCCAGAGTTTGGGTCCTTTGTATTGTTTTGTGAACTGTCCTGGTATTTCTGGAGCATTTTATTTCTAATACTTTCCCTTCATACTCTTTAGTCCAATAAAATTCGTTTCTCCATTTTACTTTCTGTGTTGCCCTGCTGTGGAGATCTTCACATTTGTGACTACAGATCTGCTTATTATCTCCCTATTCTCGGTGGAAGTGCTTAATGAATTATTATTTTGTAAATGACAGGTGATGTGTTTTGTGGTGTTGGACCAATAGCCATTTCTGCAGCAAAGATAGTCAAACGAGTCTATGCCAATGACTTGAACCCTCATGCAGTTGAATATCTGGAAAGGAACATTGTACTCAACAAACTTGACAGGAAAATTCGGGTAATATTTAAGCCAATGAATATACTAGAGCTGTGTAAAAGTCCAAAATCAGATTTTACTAAACAAACTAAAGCGGAAAACGTCTGTAGGCCTAAACTCAAATAGGAAACCAGTTTTAATAATCTAGTTGGTCAGTTTACTCTGGTATCTTTTGAGATCTAACTTTGTTTTATGAGTTTCAATAGAGGTATCGGATTACTTGACATGTCTAGCATCAACATGAATTCTCTCAGAAACTTGGGGTTAAGATTGCATGAATATAGAGGTGTCAGATTGCATCAGGATTGTTCTTTCTGGATCTTTGACATCTTATGCTGTTGACAATCTTGAGGATTGGTGTGCATGTTGTACTTGATGATGTGATTATATGTGAAGCTAACATGAAAATATATTTCACGTGATAAGAGATGTTTTTCTTAGTTCCAAGTTATTTTAGGATGTGGTTTCACATATCCTGTTTTCATTATCAGACCTTAGTGTGTTATTAATGATTTACTTTTGTAGAGTCAGTATTACACTTAGATAACAAGGTTTATCATACTGACATTCACAAGGAAAGTTATATTACATAGTGTTGACCATGTCTGTAATTGTCAACTCATATCATCACTGCTCATAGAAGCCACAACTTGGTGAACACTGATACTTGCATAATACACATTTTAGTTTACTGCCAGATTAACCGATGTGTTCTCAAGGTAAAATTATGACTCTGCATCATTGACTTTGATGCCTCATAGGTTTTCAATATGGATGGAAGAAGGTTCATCAAGTCCTTGTTTGCAAGTGAGAAAGCTTTGTCCATCACACAGGTTGTTCTGAATCTGCCAAATGATGCTGCTGAATTTTTAGGTATGTTATTACTGTTATTAAAGTAATGGGGAAAGGTTTCCATATGATGCACGCATGTTTCTGTAGTATGAGTGTAATTTTTATTAATTCTTATCTCCAACAGATGCATTTAGGGGAATATATGGAGATAAACCCAAGGGAATGATGCACGCCCTACCTGTGATCCATGTGTATGGATTCTCAAAAGCTCGAGATCCTGAGTTTGACTTTCATGAGGTGGGCGCCTCTCAGATATCTCCCTTACAGTTGCCTTGCAATAGGGCAAGCTGCACACGTCTTTTCTCGTTGCTTGCTATTTTGTCCATCTGTTGTTCTCTTTTTTGATGATTCTTTTCCTTTTTGGTTTCTTAATGTGAATGCAGAGGATAAGAATTGCCTTATGGGAGGTGGCAGTTCAAGTAGAAATGCGTAGGGTTCGCCTTGTTGCGCCGGGTAAATGGATGTTGTGTGCGATGTTTACTCTTCCTCAGAGTGTAGCATTTGCGAGAACAATGAAATTCAAAGATCGAAATTTAGACTGAGGAGCTGAAAGTTCTCACTGCATGTCACTTCTTTCAAGGGTAAATATTATAAATGTATCTAACACCCACATACTTACACATTGAATTGTGAGTCCCCCCAAAGGAAGGTAAGCTTTGTCGCGGATAACATGCGAACAAAGTATATCAAGGTTTCTTGGTCTTGGCCAGCCAAGATCTGGAAGGAAGTCCAGTAAACTAAGGTTGCTTTTGGATGGCTTTGCCAATGAATTCAGCACCTTGTTATTCACTCCCCTACTTTGTTAAAGGGGCTGCCAAAGGTTATACCCACCGATGTATCGGGCATGAGGTATATCGGAAGCCAAGATGTTTATGTTGAAAATTGTACTGACCGGTGCTTTGGATGGGCATCACTACAAATTTGTCTTGTTTTATATCTACTAGTTGCGTTTAATCAAAGTTTGTCTACGCCCCTACAATGGCGTGTATTGTCATGGCTATTGAATCTCTTGTCCAACGAAATACTTAAATATCTTGCATATGCGGGTGTTTGCCTTACATATCACAACTCGGATAAAGCGGGGCATTTATGGCATGGCCTCTCGCAAACTTAAGCATCTTCGATCTCTTTTCACCTGTATGTATTGTGGGAAGATCCGGGGTCTGCGCATCAGATGCTGCGCGCTCCATGGATATCTCGTACGGTGTCCTATCTTCTCCAGTGGAACATTGCTCTTGATGGTTATTGTGTCCCCTGCTGATTAACCTGCTCGAAGCTTCAACTTCGTGTCCCTAGAAAAAGCCTCGATGTGTCTGAAAATTTTGAAGCTACGCATGGAAATAGGATCGAGAGAGTTGCTATTTGGTCATATGTGGTAACAAGATCCCACTAGCATATGCATATGCCATGGACGTCCTCGAGAGATTTGCCGAGCAATCCTTGTCATTTCGTTTGATTCCCCAACTTATTAATGTCAAATCGCGAATCCAAGTTTAGAAGGGTGCATTGAATACGAAGAATGTTATCCTAGAAAAGGAGAGTGAAAAGTGCCTAATGGGGGTTCCAAGAAGTAGAAGAAAACAAAGAACAAGGGAAAAAAAAGCTGGAAAGAAAGAAAAAACGTGAACGGCAGGATTCGAACCTGCGCGGGCAAAGCCCACATGATTTCTAGTCATGCCCGATAACCACTCCGGCACGTCCACACAATTTAAAAAAATTTTCTCTAAATTTCTATAAATATAAATAATTAAGGTTAAATACGTAATTTTCCCTAGTGTATCCGTTGGTTTCTCATTGTCACTAGAAGAAAAGTCTATCGGCTGCCAAGACTTGAACATGCAAGTCTTTTGACGTCTCTCACTCGAAGGCCAAATAATAATTGCACGGACGTAATATTATAGAGTGTGTGCATTTATTGACTTGGACGGGTGCGATGACTTAGGACTTACGAATTCTTGGATCCATCATTCATCTCTTTCCATGGAATCGTCACCAGAAGAAAAATCCTCTGTGCATCTTTGGCAATACCCGACTATGAAGCTGATCCTCCTGTCCTTGTGGATGTTCTCGTGTCATTGCATTCAATTCTCTGTTGTTCTTGCTGCTGCAACAAGCACGATTTCAGCGGGACACAGTCTCACCAAGTCAGACACTCTAGTATCTTCTGGTGGGGTATTTGAGTTGGGTTTCTTTTCCCCGGGAAATTCTCCTTACACATACCTCGGAATATGGTACAAGAAGATTGCGGAAATGACCGTTGTCTGGGTGGGTAACCGAGATCAGCCTCTCACCACCTCCGCTCCTGCTCTTGCCATAGACCGAGCTAATCTGGTGATCCTGGATGGCAGAATAACCTACCAGGTGAGCAACAATTCCGTCAGTGGAAACGTCAGCGCAACGCTGTTGGATTCGGGAAATTTTGTATTGAGGGAGGATGGCTCGGAAGCAATTCTGTGGCAGAGTTTTGATGATCCTTCTCATACTTTTCTGCCTGGAATGAAGCTTGGATACAGCAGAAAGACTGGAAAGGTATGGGCGCTTACTTCGTGGAAAAACGCCGTGGACCCTAGCCCTGGCGATTGGTCCCTGATGATAGATTCCGAAAGCCCAGATGAGTTTGTTATTGTGAAAGGTAGTGAGAAATATTGGACTAGTGGGCCTTGGGATAGAGATGCACAAACGTTTTCTCTTGTTCCTGAGATGAGATTAAACTACATTTTCAATTTCAGCTTCATTAGCAATTGGAATGAGAGTTATTTCACATATTCGCTATATAGTTCGGTTGCTAATACAAGCACAAGATTAGTTATGGACCTGTCTGGACAGATTAAACAACTCAGCTGGCTAGAGACGTGGGAGCAATGGAATCTGTTTTGGAGTCAACCACGGGACAGCTGTGATGTCTACAGGGTCTGTGGCTCATTCAGCAGATGCAGCTCCAGCACTGATAATTATTGTGGTTGCTTGGATGGATTTAAGCCCTCGGATCCAGAGAAGTGGCAACAGCGTGATACATCTGCAGGGTGTGTGAGGAGAACACCGTTGCAGTGTGAGCAAATGGGATATGGAAATGGTGATAGGGACGGGTTCCTCAAGATGGACAATGTGAGATTTCCGCTGTATTACAATACCTCGAACAGAATATCCACTGAAGCATGTATATCAGCCTGCTCAGGTGATTGTTCTTGCACTGCATATGCTTATGATGGCAGTGGCACTGGCGCTGGCACTGGCAGGTGTTTGCTGTGGCACGGAGACCTCTTAAATCTAGAGCAGCTGTCTGAAGATGATTCTGACAGTAATACAATATACATCAAAGTTGCCGCTTACGAGCTCCAAAATAAAAAGCTGCAAAACTCCCAAGGTAGAAGCATTATTCAATCCTGTTGATATATTATTTTACTTTTCTGCAGAAGACTTCTACTTTCTCCAAATGCATGTTTTCAGGGATTAACAAAACACTAAAGATAGCCCTAGCTTCTGTTGTTCCTCTCGTTGCCCTCGTCCTAACCACCTACATCTGTTGCCGATGGAAAAAGGAACAGAAGGGCAAGTTCTCTGATCCTTTTTTCCCTTTTTATTTTTCTGATGTATCTCAAAGTATAAAAAGCAGTATGTGGCTTTGATGAACAGGTAAAATGGGACCAACTCAGGACATTTTACTGTTTGATATGGACATAAGCATTGCTGCTCGTACAGATGAAACTTCTCAAAAAGGAATTGAAAATGAAAAGAATACAAAGGATGCTTGGTTGCCTTTGTTTAGCTTTTCAAGTGTAACTGCTGCGACACAAAACTTCTCGAATTCAAACAAGCTTGGAGAAGGAGGTTTTGGACCAGTTTACAAGGTGGTAACTTTTATTGTCTTGCAAATTCCGTTTTGAAATAGCAAGTTCTCATTACTAAAGCCTATTCAAGTGAATTCTGCACAGGGTAAATTACTGAACGGGAAACATGTAGCAGTGAAGAGGCTCTCCAAGAAGTCTGCTCAAGGGATGTTAGAGTTGAGAAATGAAACAATGCTTATAGCCAAGCTACAACACAAGAACCTTGTTAGACTCCTGGGCTGCTGTTTAGAGCGAGATGAAAAGATTCTAATCTACGAATACATGCCCAACAAAAGCTTAGATTCCTTCCTCTTCGGTGTGCTGTTTTGCTCCCCTCGGGAATATGCATCATGACTTAATTTAGCTTTTATGTCATTTCATTCAAAATTACTGTCTTAGTAATATCAAATTTGAACAGATCAAGCAAAACAACATCTCCTAAATTGGGAAACACGTGCACACATTATTGAAGGAATCGCTCAAGGGCTTATTTATCTTCATCAACACTCCAGATTGCGCATTGTCCACAGAGACCTCAAGGCTAGCAACATTCTGTTGGACAGTGACATGAACCCCAAGATATCTGATTTCGGCCTAGCAAAGATGTTCAGCGGAAATGAGTCCGAGGCAAACACAAATCGAATTGTAGGGACATAGTAAGTGCAATATTTACATAACTAAGCATATACAGACCTGTCATTGACTATGTATGTTTTGCAAAGAAAGATGCTTTTTGGGGTGCTCTATGGAATCTCGTGGTAATTAAAGAACCTGACCCCAATTGATTGTTATGTAGTGGCTATATGTCTCCGGAGTATGCCTTGGAGGGAGTGGTCTCCATAAAGTCGGATGTGTTTAGCTTCGGAGTGCTTCTTCTGGAGATAATAAGTGGCAAAAAGAATACTGGCTTTTATCAGACTGATTCAATGAATCTTCTTGGATATGTAAGAATCTTTGTGCTCATACAAAAAGAAAAGCATCTTTGTACTTTAATCTTTATCCTTTTTTGCTCCTCTAGTTTGGCTATTCAATTAGGATCACGTGCCTTTTTTGTTTCATCACAAGGTAGCTCTTACTTAGCATTGTCTTGACAACATTAACACGTCCCCGTCTCTTGCTTTTCAGGCTTGGCAACTGTGGCAAGAAGACAGAGCTCTCTGCTTGGTGGATTCGGTGTTAGAACATAGCGAATCATATAGTACGCTGACGAGACATATTAATGTGGCTCTTCTGTGTGTTCAAGAGATTGCTGCTGATAGGCCAACTATGTCAGAAGTATTGACAATGCTTACGAATGAGCTTTTAATTCTACCTTCTCCAAAGCAGCCAGCTTTCTCATATTTAAGGACTAAGAAAATCCCAGAAGTGCCTCTTTACAGACCTGATCTCAATTCAGTAAATGATGTTACGGTCTCTTTAATGGAAGCTCGATGACTTTTCAGACATGAGATTCATCTTGTTTCATGTGATTCTTCGCTGAAGGGCTGCACTTGTGATTTGTAAGTGCAAAAGAAAAAAGATTTGAGCCTTATTGTGTAATTGAATTAAGGTGGAATTTGTCTTCATCAAGAAACAGGAAGTTTTGTTTTTATTGAAAAGAAACAGGAAATTGATTGAGCTCAATTGAGTTACGGTTGATTATGATCATTATAAAAATAATAGAGCTGGAGCTTTCTATTGTCATGTGGCACTTCACGCTTTTTTGTGTTCTGAAATCTCAACATGGCCATTTAGCCCCCATGTGTCTTCGAATGTCGCAATGGAGACCTGAGTAGTATTGCAAGCAGTGATCTAACCTCACGTGTATAGGCATTTTGACTTGAGATGCCTCAACTTGCAAGAACCTCAATTAATCAGCCTTCATAGACAGTACCAACTTATAGCAGGAACACTACTTCTGTTCCAAAGGAACAGGGGAAACACAATTACGACTGTTCAAAGGGGCTTGTTATGTGCTCGTTCTCTCTCAAATGAAATGCTTTTTTACATTAAAACTGCAAATAAATCTCTTCCAGTCTGTGAATGTCAACTATTTAATTGCAAGATCACTGGAAGTATAGCTGTGATCAAAACGACTAAGCATTTTGATGAATGGAGCCTTCGAATTTTAACAGCCCTCTAGTAAAGTAACTGTCATTGCATTGTTTGGAGGAAGGTCCTGCTTGTTTGATGAGTATTCCATGTCAGACAGATATCTTTTATTGAAGAAGCCGGGCTCTTTAGGTGGAGGCAATGCTATAGCGCTACTCAACAGCAGAACTACTGTTGACATATTAGGCCTGTCGTCGGGACTTTGTTGCACACATAATATAGTGACATGTATTGATCTTAGCACTTCTGATTTGTTGCACGAGTCTACAATTGATTAATCAATCAGTTCACAAAATTTCATCTCCTAGGACAGTCTCCATGTCTGGAGGGGCAAAAAACCAAAACAATATAAATGTATGCTGTGAAAATGGCAGGTATTTGTATAACTGAGTGTTGGTCGGGTTATGAATATGTACATGGCCAAGTAGGATATGCTTGTGATCAGGATGGCTGAATTTTCTGTTTCGCCTCCCACTTACAATCTCTAGCGCCAATACACCAAGGATGAATTGATCGGATTTTACTGAGAACAGGCCATCGATTGCATACGCTGGAGACATGTAACCGCTGCTTTATGCATTTGAGTTGATTCACAATTTTCGTACCTTGTAAGTCGAAAGAAAAGACATTTACAAGCACAAGTTCTTACTATGTCCCAATAACTCGGTTGGTATTTCCTTCACTTTCATCTGCTCCGAAACCTTTAGCCATGCCAAAATCTGAGATGTTTGTGTTCATCTCGTGATCTAGTAGGATGTTGCTAGCTTTCAGATCTCTATGGATGATCCTCAATCTGGAATCTTGGTGAAGATATAACAACCCCTGGGCAATTGCATTTATAATCTGAACTCGCTTCTGCTATTCCAATGATGTCCTTCGCTTTTGATCAGCACATGTTTTCTCATGCAAGTCAGTCAGTTGTGCTGCCAGTGGAAATTGTGCACATCTAGTATGACGCTAGCCTTCTAGACAGAAATCTAGGAGCTAAATTTGGTGATGGACATGTCAGAGGTTTATCACTAATAAGCCTGTCTGAGCTTACATAAGCCTCATTAAGTTTGAGTTTCTAAAGGTTTTAAGGAGCCTACCAAATATAAAGTAATCCAAGCTTTTGTTTGGCATGTACTCATAAATCAGCATCCTTTCTTCTTCTTGAATGCAGCACCCTAAAAGCATTACCAGATTCTGGTGCTGAAGTTTGGATATACATAGTACTTTATTCTTGAAATTTTCGAGTCCCTCTCGAGAACTTTTTGAAAGCCTCTTCACTGCTATTTCTTTTCCATATTCCAATATACCCTGCAATATTTTGGCAAAGTTTTGCAGTTTGATCTACCTTAGTAATTTTCTTAAGCGATAAAAAGCATCCATACATGCTAGGTAGTCTTTTGGTATAAATCATGTTAATACCTTTTAGACTGGTCCAAAGCCTCACTGTCCCAGCTTATTGGGACATTAGAATAAGAATGCAGAATGGTTTCCTTAAATAAAAGAATTCAGTTGATACTATGGAAAGATGCTTCCTGTTCAAATCTTTCTTGAGCCAAAAAAGTCTGGGTTGAAAGTTTTCTTTTTCTTTCCAAAATTCACGAACGAATGATGTATAAGGAGTCTGTTATTCATGCAGATAGCGCAGAGATACTCTCAAACTACTGCAGAAGAAAACTAATTCCTTTTATTTGGTTCCAAGCGATGCTCATGTGGCGACAGTTTAAGTGAAAAATCCTTAAAACACATTCGCACGAGCCAAAACTTACTGGAATCTTCAAAAATTCTAACCTTCTATGCTTTTCCTCTTCTTCCTCTTTTTCTTTAAGATATTCAAGATCAGGCGTAGGCCAATGAGGAGTAATCCTCAATATAATACCGGGGTAACTATGATCTAAGCTCGTCTTTTCCCTTTTGAGCTTCTATATGCCGCTGCATAGTGACCACAAATCCAGATCAATCAGCATCAGACATCAAACTCAGAAATGGATTAGCAGCTAAATGATTTACAATGTTAATACATGCATTTACAAAGGATAATTATCATAAGCACCAGAGGCTCGAGTCTTCTAGTAAGACAATGGAATCCTTACCTAATTCAGAGGCAGCCAGCCTCATGTAAATATATTGCCCATTGTCAGCATAATCTCTGATAATTATCAGGTCACCGAACCAAAGTATGCATCCGGTGCTGCCACCACTAATGTCCATGTTCGAATACGCAGTGCAAGAGCAGTTTTTCAATCAGACCTTCTCGCACTCTTCAAGATTCATCGTCTTTGTTAGAGGATGAATGCTGTGTGTCTGGCAACTTTGTGCCCGAGTATGTCAAAAGCCCTTCTCCTTGCCGGCAATCCAGCGGTGTCTTCCTCACGCACCCACCCGACCAGTACGACCTTGTCCAATACTGAGGATATTTCGTCACAGATCCTTCAAGCATCCACAGGCAGGGGAATTATTAACGTCGCAACTTCCATAAGCACTACACAGTGAGGACCCATCACAATTATTTTTCTGAGCTGTCAAATGGAGTTTTAGACATAAATTGTTATTCATAATATATTTTTCATTTGTAAGGATACAAGCGACCATTTTAGGAAAATATTTTCTAAATTATTTCGAGAGCCCAAATGATTTTCCTAGGACATAATTTTGTGTAGTGCTGATTTGTCATTAGAAGAAAAGTCATCGGGTACCAAGACTCGGGACTTGCAAGTCTCTGGACGTCTCTCGCGAAGGTTAATTGATATTCGTCGGACGTGTAGGGCATCCATTGATTTGTCACCAGAAGAAAAGTCAACATCGGGTGCCAAAATTTGACTCGCAAGTCTTTGCGCGTCTCCCTCCTATCAGTCATCACTTTTCCATGGATTTGTCAGTAGAAAAGAAAGTCCCCTTAGTTTCTTTGGCAATACCCGAAACGTTATCAGCCTGAACTGCAAGTAGTTCAATGGATTCACCATGCAACATGAATATGCTAACTCCGAAACTGATCCTCCTGTACTTGTCGATGTTCTCGTGCTATTGCATTCGATTCTCTGTTGTTCTTGCTGCTGCAACGAGTACAATTTCGACGGGACAGAGTCTCACCAGGTCAGACACTCTAGTATCTTCTGGTGGGGTATTTGAGTTGGGTTTCTTTTCCCCAGGAAATTCTTCTCATACATACCTCGGAATATGGTACAAGAAGATTGAGGAAAGAACCTATGTCTGGGTGGGTAACAGAGATCAGCCTCTCACGACCTCCTCTCCTGCTCTTGCCATAGACGGAGCCAATCTTGTGATCCAGGGTGGCAGAACAACCTACCTCTTATGCAATAATTCCGTCAGTGGGAGCGTCAGCGCGACGCTGTTGGATTCAGGAAATTTTGTATTGAGGGAGGAGAGCTCGGAAGCAATACTGTGGCAGAGTTTTGATTATCCTTCGGATACTTTTCTACCTGGAATGAAGCTTGGATACAGCAGAAAGACTGGAGAGGAATGGGCGCTGACGTCGTGGAAGAATGCCATGGACCCTAGCCCGGGGGATTTCTCCCTGAGAATAGATTCCGAAAGCCCAGGTGGGTTTATTATTCGGAAAGGTAGTGAGAAATATTGGACTAGTGGGCCTTGGGATAGAGATTCACAAACGTTTTCTCTTGTCCCTGAGATGAGATTAAACTATATTTTCAATTACAGCTTCATTAGCAATCCCAATGAGGTCTATTTCACATATTCGCTCTACAGTTCGTTTGGAAATGGAAGTACAAGATTAGTTATGGACCTGTCTGGACAGATTAAACAACTATCCTGGCTAGAGTCTTCGAAGGCATGGAATCTGTTTTGGGCTCAACGACGGGAGGCATGTGAAATCTACAACTTCTGTGGTTCATTCAGCAAATGCAACGATACTTTTCCTTATTGTGACTGCTTGTATGGATTTAGGCCCTCAGATCCGGAGGAGTGGCAACAGAAGGATACATCTGCAGGGTGTGCGAGGAGAACACCGTTGCAGTGTGAGCAAATGGGATATGGAAATGGCAATAAGGACAGATTCCTCAAGATGGACCATGTGACATTTCCGCCGTATTACAATATGTCCGAAAGAATATCCACTAAAGCATGTAAATCAACCTGCTCAGGGGATTGTTCTTGCACTGCATATGCTTATGGTGGCAGTGGCACTGGTATTGGCAGGTGTTTGCTGTGGCACGGAGACCTCAAAAGTCTAAGGCAGCTGTCTGAAGATGATCCTAACAGTAATACAATATACATCAAACTTGCTGCGTACGAGCTCCCAAACTCCCGAGGTAGACGCATTATCCTAATTCCGTTGATATATTTTGTTACTTTGCTGCAGAAGACTTTTACTTTCTTCAAATGCATGTTTTCAGGGATTAACAAAACACTAAAGATTGCCCTCGCTTCTGTTATTCCTCTTGTTGCTCTCTTCCTAACCACCTACATGGTTTGCCAGTGGAAAATGAAAAGGAAGGGCAAGTCTTCTGATACTTTTTTCTCCTTTTTATTGTTTTGGGGTCTCTCAAGGTATAAAAAGCATAATGTGGCTTTGATGAACAGGTAAAATTGGACCGACTCAGGACATTTTACTGTTTGATGTGGACATGAGCATTGCTGCTAGGACAAATGAAACTTCTGAAAAGGGAATTGGAAATGAAAAGAATACGAAGGATGCTTGGTTGCCTCTGTTTAGCTTTCCAAGTGTAACTGCAGCGACACAAAACTTCTCGAATTCAAACAAGCTTGGAGAAGGAGGTTTTGGACCAGTTTACAAGGTAGTAACATTTATTTTCTCACAAATTCCATTTCAAAATTGCTAGTTCTCATTACTAAAGCCTATGCAAGTGAATTCTCTCCAGGGTAAATTACTGAACGGGAAACATGTAGCAGTGAAGAGGCTCTCCAAGAAGTCTGCTCAAGGAATGTTAGAGTTGAGAAATGAAACAATGCTTATAGCCAAGCTACAACACAAGAACCTTGTTAGACTCCTGGGCTGCTGCTTAGAGGGAGATGAAAAGATTCTAATCTACGAATACATGCCCAACAAAAGCTTAGATTCCTTCCTCTTCGGTGAGCTGTTTTGCTCCACTCAGGATTATTCATCATGACTTAATTTACGTTTTATGTCGTTTCATTCAAAATTACAAGTTTTAGTAAATATCAAATTGAAACAGATCAAGCCAAACGACATCTCCTAAATTGGGAAACACGTGCACACATTATTGAAGGAATCGCTCAAGGGCTTATTTATCTTCATCAACACTCCAGATTGCGCATTGTCCACAGAGACCTCAAGGCTAGCAACATTCTGTTGGATAGTGATATGAACCCCAAGATATCTGATTTTGGGCTAGCAAAGATGTTCGGTGGAAATGAGTCTGAGGCAAACACAAATCGAATTGTAGGGACATAGTAAGTGCAATACTTCCCTAACTAGGCATTTAGAGACCTGTCATTGACTATACATGTTTTGCATAATTTTGGGTTGCTCTATAGAATCTCGTGGTAATCAAAGAACCTGACCCCATTGATTGATATGTAGTGGCTATATGTCTCCGGAGTATGCCTTGGAGGGAGTGGTCTCCATAAAGTCGGACGTGTTTAGCTTCGGAGTGCTGCTTCTGGAGATAATAAGCGGCAAAAAGAACACTGGCTTTTATCAGACTGATTCAATGAATCTTCTTGGATATGTAAGAAGCTTTGCGCTCATACAAAAAGAAAGAAGCATCTTTGCACCTTAATCTTTATCCTTTTTTGCTCCTCTACTTTGGCTATTCCATAAGGTAGTTCTTGCTTAGCATTGTCTTGACAACATTAACACATCCCCGTCTCTTGCTTTTCAGGCTTGGCAACTGTGGCAAGAAGACAGAGCTCTCTGCTTGGTGGATTCGGTGTTGGAACATCGCGAATCGGATGGCACACTGATGAGACATATTAATGTGGCTCTTCTCTGTGTTCAAGAGATTGCTGCTGATAGGCCAACTATGTCAGAAGTATTGACGATGCTCACGAATGAGCTTTTAATTCTACCTTCTCCAAAGCAGCCAGCTTTCTCATATATACGGACTAAGAAAATCCCAGAACCGCCTCTTTACAGACCTGATCTCGATTCAGTAAATGATATTACGGTCTCTGTAATGGAAGCTCGATAGCTTTCAGACACGAGGTTCAATTTGTTTCTTGTGATTCTTCGCTGAAAATCTGCACGAGTGATTTGAAAATGCAAAAGAAACAATGTTTGAGCTTTATTGCATAATTGAGTTATGATCGAATTTGTCTTCATCAAGAAATAGGAAGCTCGATACGAGCTCAGTGGAGTCATGGTTGATTATGATCGTTATAAAACAATAGAGCTGGAGCTTTATTGTCATGTGGCTCTTACAAGCTTTTTTGCATCTTGAAATCTCCATTTTGGCCATTTAAACCCTTACATGTCCTCGTAATGTTGCAATGGAGAGTTTAGTAGTATTGCAAGCAGTGCTCTAACCCGACAGTGTGGCAACCCAAATCCTAAGGGGGTAGTCACACGGCCATCAATCTTTTCACCCGAATGACGCAACCTCAATCCATACAAAAAAAAAATCCAACTTTCAAAAGCCCCCGTTGTTATCGCCCTCTCTACTGGCCGTTGTATGAGGAACATGAAAAGATTTGGAAGGAAAGGGAGATGAGCAACCATAGCTCGGGGAGTAGTGCTTCTCTCCTAAACAGATCAAGCATTTACTATGCATATTTATCAAATTATACCAAAAACTCATAATCCAAACCCAAGATATAACATATATATATATATATATATATATCAAATCAAATATAAGTTGTTTAATTTCAACAAACCTTTATATAGCTCAAAAATACTCGTTAAAACCACCATAACTATTCAAACATCAATAGTCTAGCCCATTAATTTATCTCTATTAAATCACAAGTTAATGGTCAATTCCATTAACTAATCTCAAATCTCAAATTATATGTTAATAGTTTATTCCATTGACCAAACTCATGCTTAAATATCTAATCATGATTGTGCATAGTAAAATATGAGATTTGACTAAGTCAAAAAGGGGAAAAAAAGAAAAAAAAGAAAAGAAAAGGTGGGATGTTCAGTTTATAAAGGGGAAAAGAAAAGCTACGGGGAGAGAAAAACACATGACCGAGAAAGAAGAAAATAGAGGAATAGAAGAAAGAAAAGAAAAAAAAAGAAAAAATGGTAAAGAAAGAAGAGGGATTTTGCGTACACACTACGGATGCTTGGTCGAGTTGGATCAACTATGTAGCATAGCACCTGATAAGTGCTCGCACCCTTTATTCATCCAATTGGAGTAGTTTTCAGAGTTAGATCGTATATTCGAAGGTTTGTAATGGTGGATTATGGCGTTGTGGAGCCATGGGTTTAATGGGAATCGGTTTAGAACAACGGTTTGGTCGGAGTGAGGATTTTAGGGTTTCGCTTGTGAGTTTCGTGTTGTGTTTAGGCTTGAGTAATCACTTCAAGTGAGCGCGTTGTTTGGTTTTTGAGCATTCTAGATGAGTGGCGTTATCTCTTCTTTGAATTTGTAAACTCATATTTTGAAAATGAAAAGTATAAGACATATCATGTGCAAAGTGTGATTTGGCTAAAGAGGAAAAGTGATGTTAATGGCATATTTGATGCTGAACTTCATATCGAGCATTTACTACCTCACATGTTATTTGAAATGTTTAAGAAGTGTTTATGAAATGAATTGCAAAAGGTATTCTCGTAGATGAGTTGAGTTGTAAAAGATTGTATACTTTGTTTTGTAAAACGACTTGTGATATTAATTATGGATTTGGTTATGAGGATTGTCAAGGATGTTGTTGTGGATGCTTAGTGTCACCGTGTGCTCATTGAGAGGCTTGTGGGTATACATATTGATTTTAGGATATCCTTGTGGGTTGAGCCACCGGCTTATAATAAGTGGAGACCCTGCCAAGGGAAATCTTGATCGCCTTGTCATCAAGCATTGTGTCACCATGGTTTGAGATTGAACAATAGATTAGTCAATGGAATGGACCATTGACATGGAACTTGATAGAGATTAATCAATGGACTTGACCATTGATTTCTGAATTATGATGATGATTTAAATGAGTATTTTCTGAATTGTATTAAACTTGTTGAAATGAAACAATTCATATATGATTTGATATGTATATTAAAAAGTTAGATTATGAGTTTTTGGTATTGTTCTATACTTATATATGTCTAGTGACTGCTCAATCTGCTTATAAAAGATATGTACTACTCATTGAGTTGTGGTTGCTTAGCCTTTTCTTTCCTAAATTTTTTCAGGTCCCTTCGTTAGTGGTCAATAGAGCGAGGATGATATCGACGAAGATTTTTTAGAGTTGGTTTTTTGGTTGTATTTGAGATTGCATCCTTTGAATGGAAGAACGATTGTGTCACTCTCCCATTCTGGTAGGATTCGGGGTGTGTAACAGCCTGAATTTCGATGTAATTTTCGAGATCAATAAAATTGATATTATTTCGCATTTTATTTTAGTAAGTCTTGCCCAGAGCTGATCACTCTCGGGATACTAACCAATAGGGTATGACTAACTAGAAAATGGTACGTGGACTAGGGACCCGATCGTGAATTGGACACCGATCACGAGAAATGATGAGAGAATATTTTGGGCAAATGTGGACCGATCTTAGGAAAAAGTGACGGATGTGGTTTGGCCAAGGCCAACGTTATACAATTAGATCGCAGGTGATTCTGCACGACTGAAAGTACACGTGGTCAACCAGTCCTGAACTTGAACCGAACGATCGTGACCTCTGGGACTAGTGATAATTTTTCATTCTCTCAATGATCGAGACCATCACGATACGGATAGCTCTAGGTCGATACGCGTAACCTCTAAACAGCCGCCCGTTAGTGAGAGACCCTGAAATTGAAAGTTTAGCGAGTTTTGTTCACGGAATTGGATCCGGATTTCGATGTCGATTTTCGAAGGCTTAAGAGACTATTTTTGGGAATCTGACGTCATATTATGCTGGCCACACACATTTGAAGTTAGTACGAGCAAAAAATTGGAATTTCGGTCCGGGGGTGAAAAATTACGATTTTGCCCCTCGGGACACCAGCGTCGCTTTTCGAGGCCAAATGAGGTTATTTTTCAAGGCCGACACCATTTTAGGGTGGCCACGCATACCAGGAGTTGTTATGGAAAAAAATTGAAATTTCGACAAAAATTGGAAACAAATTGACGATTTTGCCCTTCAAACTTTGACGTGGATTTTCGAGGGCTTGCGCGATGAATTTCGCGATTCCGACACCACGTTATATTGGCCACGCACATTTAGAGTTGGTACGGGTGAAAAATGGAATTTCATCCCAGGACCGGAAAAATGACCATTTTGCCCCTAGGCCGTTTTCAGTTCCGAATTTTGAGAAAATTTTGGGGTAATTAAGTATAGATTATCAGTTGCATTATTGGACCTAATTACCAGTATGCCCATCAATTATTTAGCTAGAACGAATGTCGGCTGTCGGATTAGGGGTATTTTGATCAAACGGCCCGGATCGGCGACACGTGGCGCAAGGGGCTGATATTTTTTATCAGATCAGACCAGTTTCTCTCTCCTTTCCCTCTCATTCGGTAGAACCACCCCAGAACAGCCCCTTCTCCTCCACATTTCCTCCTCCTCCGCCCATCCTCCTCTTGGTCGCCGTTCGTACGCCGGAGCACTGCCGGAGCCGGCGTTCGCCGGAGCTGTTGGACGCCGGCATAGCCTAGCCTCACCCTCATCCCCGTTTTCTCTCTCTCTTTCTCTTTCCCGTCCTGCCAAAGGATTGCCGGAGTGAACCACCGCCGCGCCGGAGCCCGATTGGCCGAACTGCTACCACTGTAACGTTTCCGATGTCCGTACGTCACTGTTCATCGCTGTTCGTACAGTTCCGTTCGGTTTCGTACGGTTGTCCGTACGCCGTCCGTACGGTGTCGCCGGGATGCCGCCACCGGTTTCACTGTTCACCAGTGATCGGCCGCCGTTCCTCGTCGTCGTGGTCTAGAAATAAGTGAGTATACCTCCTAAATCGGGATTAGGACTGATAGTGCATTTTTCTGGACTAGTTTAGGTATTATCGGTGTATAATTTGGACTGGATTGAGGACTAATTGGTGGAAATAAAATCCGAGGAATTTAGTGAGATTATTATAGATAATTCTTGGGTCCGGATTGAGGAAATAGCGGCTGTCCATATTTTTGAGGAATGTACCGGATTTTATTGGACAGCAAGAATTTAAGTTGAATGGTCGGGATTACCCAGAGTGATTGGCTGTTGATTAATTGGTGATTTATTGTGCTTAATTGTGAAATGCCATGTTTCGTGCTCGTATGGCTGAATTGTGTGGAGTGCGATTGGCCAATTGATGGCTTGAATTGAGTATGAAATTGTGTTTTGGAAATTGGGCCGCACGGTATTAATTGGCCAAGTGAGCATGCTATTTGCGAATTGGGCATTGTGCGGTGATATGGATTTGACTGAGTGCCTATGATTTATTGATGCTCATGTTGCATTTTTCATGGTCACGCATTGTGTATGCCGAGAGTGGGGCATGTGATGAAATTGTGCGGAAATACGTGCCTGCCATGAGCATATGATCACCTAATTGCTCGATGCGTTTTACGTCGGTTCAGATAAAAATTGGCAGTGTGCCGTGCGATCACTTAAGGACTTTGGGTAGTGCCGTCCTCATGCACTTTGTAGCAGGACGATACCCGGCATGTCCGGAAGACGACCAGCCTCATGCACTTTGTGGCAGGCTTTGGTTCGTAAGGAGATCAGTGTTGCGCCTCATGCACTTTATAGCAGGCTAGAAATACTGGGCCAGATCGGTGTTGCGCCTCATGCACTTTGTAGAAGGCTAGACGCACCGGGCCGGGAATTGTGTGGACTCGAGTCATAATTAATAATTGAGATAGTGTGCTGGGTGAATCGAAATGGGAACATCGCATAACATTGACATTGCATGCATAAAATGCACGACCCAGCATGCGAGATGAACATTGTGAATATGAGCATGCACGTGGCGCACGTGTGATCAGCGTATTTGTGCACGTGCCTTGAGGAATTTAATGAACTGCCTAACCTGCAGGGTAATTCTTATGTTCTGTTTGGGCCAAAGGCCAAACCATTGTCTGTGTATTATGTTGTTTTGCCTGTCAGGAGAATGCATGTTAACCTAACCTAGATTTAGGGGTTGTACTCACTGAGATTCGTCTCACGGTTGTAATAACCCACATTTTCAGTCCCCCAGCCCTGAGAATGCCGAAGCTGCCCTGTTGCGACCTAAAAAAAATCGGGTTTCGATCTTAGGCTAATGGATTACTAGATCAATTAAATTAACTAACCTAACTCGAGTTCTCCCAAACTCTACCAAATCGCAACTTAGGTCCAATTGTGAGCATGCAAATATTTTCAACGGGAGTCGCCACTAATCATTTAGGATAGGTTGATTAGAAACCTAAATAAAATAGCGGGAGTACTATTTTATTTCTACGAATCAGAAATCATAAATTCGGGGACTTGATTACGCTAGATTCCCTAACGCCCTTTCGGTACCAATTTCGAGAAAAATATTCAATTTGACAATTTTGATAAATCCTGACTTAGAGTTCAAAGGTGCAAAAATTTCTTTTTGATTTTTACTTATTTAAATGAAAGCTAACCTATATGTAATGACGTGCAAAAATTGACATGCGATTAATGCAACCTAACATGCAAACTATATGTTATGCGACGACGTGACCTATTTCTAATGACGGGCATATTATATTTTTGTATATTTTTTTTAATGAAATTCGGAATTAAAAATGCCAATTATCTAAGCATGCAATTTTAAACTAAAGAAATTAACCTATTCTATAAAAAAATCGTCTAGATATATTCTAAACATGCAACAATTCAAATTGCATCTAATCTTTTTGGCTTTTCTTTTATGAAATTCGAAATTAAAATCAAGTGAAAAAATATAACCGCTAAATCTTTCGAATTAAGTTTCGATCTGAAGCCTGACAGATCGACCCTAAAATTCGAAATTCCCGCTATGGAAATAACTCTATCTAAAGCCTCATAGATAGATTTATTTCCATGTGTACGGTTGCGGATTACGAAATTTTCCTAATCGATCACATCTTGAAAAATTCGATATCTCAAATATATTGGATATGTTCAAAAGATTTTGAAGATTCTAAATTCTATCCAAATTTGACAAGTAATAGATATTTAAGATTTCAAAAAAAAGAAATAAACCCTAATTGAAATATTGCCTATTATCTAAATATGCAGAATTAGATATCAATAAGCACAAATTAGGCAACAAAATATTCAAATTAAATCGGGATAAGATAATTACCTGATTTGCAGATTTCTTTCCTAATTTGAACTTGCAGCGGATCGGGATTGCGGATCAGCGATGCGTCGGGAGCGGCGGCGCGGCGTCGGGACGGTGGCGTCGGGACAGCGGCGATGCAGCGACGTGGGCGGTACAGCGGCGGTGCAGCGGCGGTGTCACGGCAGTGGGCGTGCAGCGGCTTGCGATGGTGCTCGTGGTGGTTCGCGACGGTGGTGGCAATCCACAAGCAAAGGTCGTCAGAGGAGCTTGCGAGATACCTCTGTGATGGCACGGTGTGATGCTCGACAATCTCGTTGGAGGGCTATTTGCTCAGAATGGTGCAACAAGACAGCAGGACGTCAAAGATTGGATTGAAGCGCTACTGAAGAGTTGTGGGGCTCGTCGGAACGACAACAGCTTGATGATTAATCGCAACAGCTCGGCAAGTCACGACAGGGTTTAATTGTAACGAAGACTCGCCGGAAAACCTGCAAAGAGAATCAAGATTTGTGCTGGTTTTGATTGGAGCTTGCAGGACCACCACTATTGCGTCGCCCGTGCGTTTATCAGGAACTGGGAACTCGCCAAAAAGAGCTGAACGTTGGTCAAGGAGTGGTCTTGTGCAGCAACAGGGACCCACGAAGATGTTGACTTCGCCGATCTAGGCGTGTTTAACGCCCCCAAGAAAAAAAGAAATTTCTTGAGCTCTTCTCGCCTTCTTTTCTCATGCTTTTTTTCTCTCTCTCTCCCTTTCTCTCTCTCTCTATGCCCGTGTGTTTCAATTGTCTGGCCTCAAAAATCGTGTTTTGAAAATTGTGAGTCCCCCTCTGATTATGACACATAACAATGTATTTATAATGTAAACCTAGGTCAATTAGCCGGGCTTTCTAGTCCTAATAGGCTTAGGCTTGGGCTTAGGCTTTAATCATCATTTAATTTCAAGTGGGCTGAATTAATGTGAGCTTTTATTTAATTAAGCTTGATGGGCTAATCTAAACTCAAATTAAGACAACCAAGCTCTTTTACGTGTGATTTTCGGCCCTTGCCTTCCGAGTGAGCCGAGTCTCATTCGATACCCGAACTCGATTTACGTGATGAATTTTAAGCTCGCTTGCCACCGCCGATCCGATGCGGAATGCAATTAATCTATATGAACCTAAACTATATGCTATGCAATTTAATATTTTTGTTCAGAGGTTAAAAATTTAATCTCTAATTTTCTATGCAATTACAACTAAATGATGCGCCAAAATTTAGGTGTCAACAGCTGCCCCTCTTTGAGTGGAGGCTCGCAGAGGTTTCGCTCAAAGACTGAGACCTAAATTTAAACTATGAAAAATGATGAATGATGATTTTTTTTAATGATGCATGATATGCAATCAATAAGGAACGTATGCTAAGGCTTCTCACTTCACGCGGAGTGGTGAAAGAGTCTTACATACGGATCGCACAAAAAACGTCCAAGTGGGGGAAATCTTTATAATGCTTTGAATTCCCTTGATCTCCAAACTTTTAGTCTATTGGGAGTAGGGTTTTCAAGGTACTGGATTGCCTACCTGTTACCTGTAGTTTCCTACATATGCGAAATAACGCATGATATGAAGAAAGAATGGGATGTGTTGCCTATACCACTGGGCAATCACGAAAAGGATCATGTCACCTCTTCCATTGGGTGAGCATGAAATGAGGTGTGCTTCGTACTCCACTTAGCAACACCGAGAGAGAAATTATGTCGCCTGTCCTACTGAGCAAACATGAAATAAGGTGTGCTTCGTACTCCACTTAGCAACACCAAGAGAGGAATTATGTCGCCTGTCCTACTGGGCGAACATGAAATGGGGTGTGCTTCGTACTCCACTTAGCAACACCAAGAGAGAAATTATATCGTCTGTCCTACTGGGCGAACATGAGAATACGGTGTGCTGCGTTCTCCACTTAGCAACACTAAATGTGAAATTATGTCGCCTGTCCTACTGGGCGAACATGAGAATACGGTGTGCCGCGTACTCCACTTAGCAACACCAAATGTGAAATTATGTCGCCTATCCTACTGGGCGAACATAAGAATACGGTGTGCCGCGTACTCCACTTAGCAACACCAAATGTCACCTGTTCCACTTGGTGAACATATGAGAGAGATAATTTCTCCTATTCCGGAGAGAGAAACAATGAAGAATAATTAGCAAACGTACCTGAATTCTTCTTATGACGCAGTCAATGGCATCGCTCCTGTTTTTACCTGAGAAAAGGTTAAAATAACACATGCGCAGAGGCAGAGAAAACATAATTCATGAATCTGCTTGCATTACCAAGCTTTACTAGGGAATTTATTAATAAGAACAACCATTTCGTCCTTTTGACATTTTGATCATATTAAATGAGATACCTTTAATCAGAAAGGACTTTCCACTCACTCTCAATGAAAGGCTTTTGACCCGACCTTTGATGCGGGTATAAGAACCACTCGAACTCTCTTCATCGTGCTTGACAAGGGTTAAGATATTCTCAAAATCAGTATGACTTGAGCTTGGTCAATGGCTTAGCAAAAGGGACTCTTCGAGTCGAGGCTATTGAAAGAATTGATATCACCAGCTGTTCTGGATTTACAAGTCAGGAATGCTACAAAAATGAGATAGAAAAATCTTGCTCGCACTTCTTCGAGCAATATTTATAAGCATTTGAAACTCTACGTTAACTCAAGTGCCCTATTCTGAAGAGACTTCAGTAATAGTTGTAACGTAGGTTCGGGTAGGCTTGAAATGAATGGCCTATTTTCATCAAAAGGGGTATTATGAACATGGAGATTGGTGATCATCCCATCTAGCAATTGCTCCACAAATGAACCTTCAAATGATCTTTTCTTTGAAGAATGATCTTGCATATCGACTCAGTTCTTGTTGAAGCTTTTCTCTCTCTCTTTTTCTCTCTTTTTTTTTAGAGAGAGATTTTCTTTTCTTCGAGAGATTTTTCCGAGAGAGAGAACTTCGATTTGATGGAGTCCTTTTGCATCCTTTCTGATGAATTTTCTTTCGAGCTCCCATTTTCCCTAAGTCACCTTGAACTTGTCTTGAGATGATTTCATTTGTCTATCACAAGAATGATCACCAATTGGGTTAAAATGAATTCACCGCTCAAATTGGGTATGCAAAGGGTATAATGTATAAGGATATAGAAAGAAATACTCTTCGTCATATCTAAGGCACTCGAGCTAACACAGAACTTGCATGCAATAAATATACTTGAAGATTGATGCAAGTGAAAGTAAGAAAATTCTAACCATTTTGAACTTTCTAAGAAATTGCCCCGGTATGGGATTGTTCCTGACAGGGGTAAGAAATGAAACTCCGTTCAAAGGGGTTAAGCAAATGATAACCTGTAGTGTTTAAATAGAAGAAATGAATGCCTCTCATTATTTTGGTCGTCATACTTTTCGTGAGATAATCCTTTACCTTATCAACACGGAATTTTCACTCAACTCGCACTAGGGATTATTATTCAGGACGTATATGGAAATATCTTGCCTTTCGTCATCTTGAAGTCTCTCATGTAATATGATCGCTTCATTAGGACAGAAACAGATTGCCAAATCAAAAGCTTTCCTCAAATAAAGCTTAGTAACATCAATTGATTCATAAAATTCAACTTGATACTTGATAGAAACAAAGTCAGAATGAGTACAAATCAAGTGTAATATTTCTTCACAGAATCAGAATTAACTGGACTGGGAAAAACACGACCATCCATCTCGGCCAAAATCAAAGCACTTCCTGAAAGGACTTTCTTCACAATGTACGGGCCGCCGTAATTTGGAGCGAATTTTCCTTCTACAAGAGGAACTATCGGCAATAATTTTCGCAGGACAAGGTCGCCTACTGTCGCGACCTTAAAAAAAATCGTCGTTTCGATCTTAGGCTAATGGATTACTAGATTAATTAAATTAGCTAACCTAGCTCGAGTTCTCCCAAACTCTACCAAATCGCAACTTAGGTCTAATTGTGAGCATGCAAATATTTTCAACGGGAGTCGCCACTAATCATTTAGGGTAGGTTGATTAGAAACCTAAATAAAATAGCGGGAGTACTATTTTATTTCTACGAACCAGAAATCATAAATTCGGGGACTTGATTACGCTAGATTCCCTAACGCCCTTTCGGTACCAATTTCGAGAAAAATACTCAATTTGACAATTTTGATAAGTCATGACTTAGAGTTCAAAGGTGCAGAAATTTCTTTTTAATTTTTTTTGATTTTTACTTATTTAAATGAAAGCTAACCTATATGTAATGACGTGCAAAAATTGACATGCGATTAATGCAACCTAACATGCAAACTATATGTCATGCGACGACATGACCTATTTCTAATGACGGGAAAATTATTTTTTTGTGTTTTTTTAAATGAAATTCGAAATTAAAAAAAAGCAATTATCTAAACATGCAATTTTAAATTAAAGAAATTGACCCAATCTAAAGCAATCTTTTTTTTGTATTTTTTTTTGTGAAATTCGAAATTAAAATCAAATGGAAAAAAAATATAACCGCGAAATTTTTCGAATTAAGTTTCGATCTGAAGCCTGACAGATCAACCCTAAAATTTGAAATACCCGCTATGGAAATAATTCTATCTAAAGCCTGATAGATAGATTTATTTCCACGTGTGCGGTTGCGGATTAGGAAATTTTCCTTATCGATCACATCTTGAAAAATTCTGATATCTTAAATATTTTGGATATATTCAAAGGATTTTGAAAATTCTAAATTCTATCCAAATTTGGTAAGTAACAGATATCCAAGATTTTAAAAAAGGAAACAAATCCTAATTGAGATAATGCTTATTATTCAAATATACAAAATTAGATATCAATAAGTATAAATCAGGCAACAAAATATTCAAATTAATTCGGATGAGATATTTACCTAAATGGGCAAAATAACTTTCCAAATTCGAATCGCCGGTGGATCGGGAGTGTGGATCGCGGGACAACCGACGGTGTGCGGTGCTCGGCTCGATTCGATGGCCTGGCTCGTAGAGACTCGCAAACGACAGTGATTGTGAGACTTGCGGCTACTAGCGGTAGAACGGAGGGGATCCACGGCAAGATTTCACGGTGGCCGGTGGTGAGGAATTCCGGCACGACTAAATTTTGTTGAGAACAGCCGAGGATTGAATTAATGGGACGTTCACCGTGGCTGCTAGAAAACCGCTGGTAGTTCTAGTGTAGTTTGCTGGACACTGCTGAACCTGCAAAGTAAAGATTAAGTGCGGCAAGCTCTGTGAACCAGTTAGTCACAGCGGTGAAGGCTTGCTGGATGGACACCGAGGAACGCCCGCGGTTGGAAGCTGGACGGCAAAGAAAACTCTCGGCCACAGCAACGCGTTCTCCGGAGATGAACTAGCAGCGTCCAGAGTTTATGATGATGTGTGAGTACTGAACGAGAAGTCGTCCCAGTCGAAGGACACCGACGTTGGTGGCTGTAAAGAGCTGCTGCCTTCGATGGACCGCCTGGGCATCACCGGGACTGTTGACTATATCTAGAAGACCTCCAGGATGTTTAGTTGGTGCGGGTCGGGCGTCCGTTTGAGCAACACTGCAGAAACTTACTCAAAAGAGCCGCTGGGATATCATAGATGTAGCTGTAGGGGCGGCGGTCGTAGAACACGGGGAGACGCGAGTAGTGACTACCAGGGAAAGAGAACACTTTGCTTTTTCCCTCCCCCTCTCAATTGTGTATTGTCCAGCCCCTCTCCCTCTCTTCTCGTACGTGTGTATCGTGAACTATGAAGCCCCTTTATGCATGTTCTCCAGACCAAGAAAAAGAGAGCCCCCCCTCCTTTGACTTTTCTTCTCTCGATGGTGGACGCCGAGGAGAGCTGCAGCTCTCAATGTTTTTTCCTGAATTCGGTGCCCCCCCCAAAAGAAAACAGCCCCTTCCCCTTCTTCCTGTACGTGTCTCTTTCACTCTCTCCGTGTATCTCTCTTTTTGTTCCCTCAATTGTGTACTGTGAAGCCCCCCTTTGTTGACCGAGACCTCCCCTTTTATATGCAAGACAACATAGATTTCTTCTTTTTTTTTCGGGAAAGGACGTGGTCAACTTTCAGAACATATATTTTATTTCTTTCCTCCCTTAGAATTATGTCTTCCTTCTGATTATGGGCGTGGGGAGGTCTTCTTGGCAGCACTCTTTCTTGTTTTGAGAAAGATATATTACTCAAATAATATACGTCCTCACATGAATATTCCTTTCCTAGTTGCTCTTGCTATTTTCCATTGACCGACAAAATCTTGCATATTTCCACAAATAACAAAGTCTATGAAATCGTGGACATCTTCAGGAAATCATGAAAGATATTTCTGCACAAGTGCCCAACCAAAAATATATTGACCGAGAATCATGTATATATTCCGAAAATTCTTCATATCCCACGTGCGAAAATTCCACCCATGATAATGAACGAGTTTGGCGAAAATTTTTATTCGTGGGCTTTTAACTAAGTCCATTCGCCATTGATTTAATGCAAATGCAACTATATGAGCCTATTACTATAAATGCTCCTAAAATCTATATGCAGTTTAACTAATTAATTAATTTTTTTAATTTTTAATTAAATTTTTTTTTTAGGGGCCATGATCGATTCCTAATTTTCTATGCAATTAACACTAAATGATGCGCCAAAATTTAGGTGTCAACAGCTACCTGTAAATGTCGAAGCTTGACTTTCTTGTTGAAAGATTTAGCAACTCGTTGTTGGTAGCATTGGCCATGACATAGAGCTCTAAGCCTTCTCCCATCAATCATGTTCAACTGGTCCAATCTCTATTGGATCCTATCTGCTTCTGACAATTGTACCTGTGAAAGAATACGTAACGAAGGAATTTCAACCTCAACAGGTAGCACTGTTTTCATACCGTACACAAGAGAATATGGAGTTGTCCCTGAAACATAAAGTAGAGAGTTCATAAGGACAAACAGGGCTAAACAGTGTATTTTTATTTCTTTTGATTTTTTTTTGACTTTTTTTTTTGAAATTCTTTTCAAAGAAGTTTTAACACGAGGAAGCATGAAGAAGCCCAGGCCTCAGAATTCTCCTTGGACTATATTTTTCTTTTATCGGTTAGATATCATCACCGGGCTGATTTGATGTACCTCAACATGCCCTCAAAAAATGAAAATAAATTATAATTTCATTGATTATCACCGAATAAATTACATTTATTGGAATGGAAACTGGGACAATAAAGTCATATGAATGAAAAATCCTAAAAAGCAGCTCCCAAGACGGGGCAAGTCCTAGAAAGCAATAGAAATTCCTACGCAAGGGGAGTGTGCGAAAAAAATAAAGGTGTTACTCTCGCGGGCCAGTGCCCATTTCAGCCAATGGTCCTTTCTCGATAGCTCCAATGAGCATGTTATTGAACAGAGCAGTGATTCCCTCCATCGCATCATCAGGATCTTCTGTTAGTAGAGGTATTAGATCATCCATACCTCCCCATCCATCGGGGACGATATTACGCGAGTCAATATAGAAGCTCGAGGGAGCCGAATATTTCATGTAGTAGTCGAACTTGCCGCTCGATTGCCCCAGGGTGTCGATTACCTCCTTCTCTTCATGTATCATTCTTGCAGGACTCAGGGATGTGGTTTGGATGTTTGGAACTATGAGAAGATCATCTCGGCCTTGGCAGAGATACGAAGCACGAAATGTTAATGCCCTAGTATCTAAGAGGTCCTGAACCTTGTGCTTTGGATCAACGTCGTACGACCATGGAACCATCTTGTTACTTTCATAAGCGTAGGGCTGAGGTGATGCCAGGACCAATACTTCCGAAGTATCGGGTATAATGATCCTGAGGTCATCGTAAGAAGCGTCCTCGAAAGGGGGCATGTCAGGATCCAACTTAACTTGTTCATCGATCATCCTTGCGAGTTCTTCATTCCAGTCAATGATGACTTGAGATATAGTGGCCACTACCCCGAATTCATCTGATGTCCCAATCATTCCCTCTCTTACCAACTCATCCACTTTCTTTTTTATTTCACCGAATGACACCACTTCGACAGTCGAAACATAACCAGCTCGGACTAAAGCATCGAGCATATCCTCGAAAGGGACCCTGAAGCCTTGAACCTGCTTGACTCCCGGACCAATGACAACATTTGCACTGCTCGAATGATCAGGGAGTGGATTGTTCTGCATATTGGGTTCTACAGTCTCGAGTAGATCCTGCACTCGATGTTTGAGTACTTGGCAATCATCTGTCAAATGCCCAACTTCACCTTTATGGTAATCGCATTTCTTCGACGGATCATACCTTGCATAGCCAGCAGCATTAGATCTTTGTGGCTCTGAATTCAGCAAGTTCTTTTTCCTTAACACCGCCAGTACCTGAGATAATATCCCAGGAAGTGGAGTAAACTGGCTAGTTTTGCGCTGCTGGCGTGATTCCTGCTGGCCTTACCGTCCATAAGAGGTTATCTGCTGAGTGCTAAATTGTAGTTTCGGGGCCTAAGCTGGCGTCTTCTATACATAGGTTATGTTGACTTCGGGGACATGTTCTTTGTCGTTCTTACTAGTAAATCTCTTGCTCGATGAACCTGACTCACTGTACCATCTCTTCTTGAGCCCGGTCTCAATCTCCTTACCCATGGCTATCAGTTGGCCAAAAGATTGGGCGGCTGTCACTAACATTCGTGAACAAACCGGCTGCGATAGGGTGGACACGAATAACTTCATTAAGTCACGTTCTGAGGGTTCAGGCATGATCTGTCCCGCCATGTTCCTCCGGCGAGTGGCATACTCCTTTAGAGTCTCGCCCTTTTTCTGCTCAGCTCTTTCCAGATCCTCCATTGTAATGGTAACGTTCAGATTGAACTTGAAGTGTTTGACGAAAATGTTTGCCACCTCTTCCCACGAGTCCTTCCGGTTGATCTGGTGATTGGTATACCACCTCATTGCAGCATCCTTCAAGCTTCCTTAGAAGGTTTGGGTTGTTATAGGCCCGTTAGAAACATATCTATTCATGAGCCCCTGGTACATATCGATGTGCTGAATTGGGTTTGAGGTGCCGTCATACTTCTCGAAGGCTGGCATCTTGAATTTATCGGGCACTTGGACCCGGGTAAAAATAGACAAATCAACAGGTGAAACACTTTGAGTTCCCTCCGCTTCACGTAATCTCTGGTCGAGCTTAGTCAATAACTTGGCATTCTCATTATTGGGGGGTGACTGAAGAACAGGGACCACCGGAGACGCACTAGTGTCAGTCAGAATGACATCATCCAGTTGAAGGGTTGGATTAGTATTCACTGCAGGAGATTTGTCGAGGCGGAGGCCTTGACGGGTTGGAGGTGGAATCTCCGATTGAGAGGCGACATTGATCTGCTGCTGCTTGGCCATGAGATCACCCATCATTTTGGACATGGCGGCTGTGATCTGCTCATTGATTGTATTCATGTGTTCCTTCAGCTTTTCATCGATCATGGCCGCAACCTCGGCTTGATTGGCCATCCTTCTTTTGGTCACCGATCAAGTATTATGAGGATGAGGGGGATCCGTGGCCAATTACCTACAAAAAGTAACGATCGAATGAATACAACAAGTAATAATAACGAGTCGATCCATGACATCCCCTAGACCTTCAAGATGAAATTTCTTGCGAAAGACCGATTCGTCCAGTAAATTCCAAAATTCCAAATTGCTTTATTCAATAAAAACCTGGACTAATTCCAAAATTTACAAATCATAGCTTAATGCTTTTCATTGAATTGCTCAAGATGGAAGGTGTCTGAAAAGAATTCTTATAAAAATCGTTCAGAAACGACATTTATTACAGAAAACATTCATAGTAAGCTAACATTTCCTCCTAAAAAGAAAGAAAAACTCCCTAAACTAAACAAGAAATCAGACGATCTTCCTCTTTTTAGAGGCCATGTGATCTATAGACAAATGAGCCTTCAAGGCACGCCGCAGTCGTGCATTCTCTTCAGCCAGAGCATCTGCCTTGTCCTGAGCCTTCATCGCATTTTCTTCACTGATTTTGATTTGAGTATGAAGAGTGTACCGTATTGTCACGACCGAGATCTTCGGGAGTATCTCAGCCGGGATGGTATGATGCTGAATATACCGGGCCGTGGCAAAGTGACTCTTCATCCTTCTGATGGGCTCATCCGCGGGCCAAATCAGCTTTTGAGTGGAACAATTCTGCCAAACGTCGGAATGACGCCTAAGCTCAACTCTGTAGGACTCGCCCTTCTTAAACTGGACTTGAAATTCATTGGCCTAAGTGGAGGTGGGATATCCTGCAGAACTCGGAACTGACGTGTAACTCGAAGGGGCTGATAGCAGGTTGCCCCATAAATGCCCATCAAAGGTACAGGCTTCTGATCGCCATGGTATAGTTGAGCCTCAACCTCCCGAAACCATACAGCTTGCCAAAGGAAAATCTTAGAGTTTGGATCCATAAACAGATGGACCCATTGTGTATAGTGCAAACTCTTAGTTTGATCTTGTATTTGTTTGAACCTTAAAATAGGGTTATCAATCATGTTCATTTCAAATACAGTCATATTTTCCCCGAATTGAGAAAGGTGTGAGAAAAACCAGATTTGTAAAAGCTCAATCGGGGCTCGAAAAATTTTATCTTTTTCTTTCTTAAATCGTGTCAGAGATACGAAGGTCTCTGCCAGAATTGCATTTATAAAACTAACTCCACCACATATTAATTTTACCGTCCAAGCTATGACGGGATCAATAGCATTTTGACGGAATGGAAAAACAATGAGTCCGAAAAAAGCTAAGATGAAAATCTTAGACCTCATGAGTACGGAGTTATTTTCAAAACATTCAATAAGAAAAGATAGCGGGCATGCTTGACAATTACCCTTTAACACTTTTTCAATTTCCTTTTTGATCAAATTCAAAAATTCAGCGAGCACTACTACAGGATCTACCTTAATGGGTGGTTCGACTATATCTAACTCAATTGATTTCCCGATGGCAAAACTGTATTCTTCCAGAGTCGGTGTGAGCTCAAACTTACCTCCCAACACAAATGTGGTCGTCTCGGGGCACCAAAAATGAGCGAGTACCTGCATGATTCCGCTCTGAACATCTATGTCTAGGATGGGCAGCATGAATCCAATGCGTTTGAGAACGTACTGCTGACCATCTGGCTTCAACTGGCTCCATAACTTCTTGAGCTCTAGCTTCGGAGTAGGCACGAAACGGATATCGAGGCGACCCATTCTTATAGAGACCACGTGCCAAATGACTCAACCTAAATCATGGACCGACCCAAAATAAGACGAAGAAAACTAAAGAAAAAGCTCGAGAAATTACCATCATTGGGGAGAGAATGTCAATTACAGAGACATGCACATGAATCATGAGTTTAAACCTTAATCTATCTACCCTAAAGGCTTTTGTAAAATGAAGTGATGAATGGAACGACATGTCGCAGCCTCGCGCACACTCATCATGACTAGCCGCAGCCTCGCATACAATAGTCATGACTAGTCGGGTTCAATCACTTCGGCTTGATTCGGTCGACAAGGGGAACCTCCATGCGTAGTAGCCTCACGTGCATGAGGACGACCCTTGAGCCATTTTTTGAAAAATTTTCGGGATCCAAATGGGATAACCTTTAGCGAGGTCTTACCGCCAAGGTTAAAGAACCATCTAAATACCATCTTAGAACTATGGGTGTGACCCAGGTCCGGTCACAGGTTATGTGTGGTGTAGTGTAAATACTGTAAATCATGCACAACAATTATATGCAAACACCGCTTCAATAGTGCAAAAATTAAATCACAATTCCATTTCATCAAGCCTGCAAAATAAAGGGTTAGCCAATCACTACTCCCCTTATAACTCCCATCATGCAAAACCATTTAACACCTAAGAATGAGAATTCAATCAAATTTTGTCAAATCGAGTGGTTTTTTCCGTGAAATTTTTTTTTAACTTAAGTCCCCCTTAAATTTTCAAAAAATTCAAGTTAATCCCCAGCGGAGTCGCCAAGCTGTCGCGACCTAAAAAAAATCGGGTTTCGATCTTAGGCTAATGGATTACTAGATCAATTAAATTAACTAACCTAGCTCGAGTTCTCCCAAACTCTACCAAATCGCAACTTAGGTCCAATTGTGAGCATGCAAATATTTTCAACGGGAGTCGCCACTAATCATTTAGGGTAGGTTGATTAGAAACCTAAATAAAATAGCGGGAGTACTATTTTATTTCTACGAACCAGAAATCATAAATTCGGGGACTTGGTTACGCTAGATTCCCTAACGCCCTTTCGGTACCAATTTCGAGAAAAATATTCAATTTGACAATTTTGATAAATCCTGACTTAGAGTTCAAAGGTGCAAAAATTTCTTTTTGATTTTTACTTATTTAAATGAAAGCTAACCTATATGTAATGACGTGCAAAAATTGACATGCGATTAATGCAACCTAACATGCAAACTATATGTCATGCGATGACGTGACCTAACATGCAAAAATTTCTCCGATGCTTTTTGGTTTATATATATTTGTGTTGTGTATTTTGTAAATGTTGTAAAATGATCTTCCTATAGTAATACAAGTGTATATTCTCGTGTGATGGTTGATCTGCCTTGGTCTCACGTGTTTATTTTGTACGGGTGTATATATAGTTATATACGTTGTTTCCGCATGTGCCTTATCTCTGATTTGGGCATTGGGTCGGCGACATTTCCTGGGAGCGTTGCACTATAATCGATCGAGAGGGATGTTAGCGCTTCGTAGGGTACGGGGCGTGACAGGGTGTGACACACATAACGCCTCGTGACAAGGCGATCAAGATTCCTCCTTGACTAGGTCTTCACTTATGTTGCCGGTGGCTCCACTCACAAAGATATCCCAACACTCGTATTCACATACCTATGAACCCTCAATTGGGTTCACACGATATTAAGCACTAAACTCACAACCTACAATACTAGAAGAATCAAATCCATAATTAATATCACCAATTGATTTCGCAAAATAAATTGTATGATCTTTCTCAACTCCGTTTATCAATCATACTATATTTCACAAAACATTTCTCAAACCGTTTCAGAATTTTTCATAAACGAAATTCACAAATCGAGTTATATAATATATATAACCTTTTGTGTAACGTTTTCATGAAACGTTCCTCAAATCGTTTTTGAATTGATTTCATAAATCAGTTTGCAATATAATACATATATATATATATATATATATATATATATATATATATATAAACTGTCACAACCTTTTATAATATTTGGATTTTTCACCAAAAAACAGGAAAAAGAAGTTGAAAAGTCAAAGAGAGAACGGTGTACGTTCAGCTCAAATAGAAGGAAAAGAAGAGGCTGAGTGCTCACGCAGAACAAGGGAGGAAAGGGGAAAAGAAAAGAAAGAAAAGAGAAAAAAAAAAAAGAGAGAGAGAGTTTTTGTATACACGTTACGGATGCCTTGCCACGTCGGATCAACTAAGTATCTGTTAATACCTGATTTTGCTAATCCGATAAATCGGTGCTTAAAATGTAAATAGGCCAAATTAGTGCAAAAGAGAGAACTATTAGAAAATGTGTATAATAAAAAATGAAAATGAAAAGAAAAAGAAGAAGAAAGATCGGGCCGGTTTGACCCGGCCCGATATTCCGACAGCCCGGTCCTCTCTGTTTCCTACCTATTATGTGCGATTGGGCCCCAAGTCCTCTTTTCTTATAATTTCCCCTCCAGCCCACTCACTCCCCTCTCTCCCTCTCGCCACCCGGCCCGGCCACTCAGGCCTCCTCCTTTCCTCTTCTCGCGCGCCCAGCTAGACGGAGACAGAGCAGAGCGGACAACACGGAAGCGACAAGAAACGAGCAAGACAAAAGGGGAGAAGAGACAAGAAATTGGATAACGAATGGCAAGGACAGAGCTGGCGACAGAAGGGAGAGAGAAAGCTGGCGACAGAAGGACAATCGTCCTTGAGCCGAGGACGAGGGGAGGTGGTGGTTTAGAGGAAAAAGAGGGAGAGTTGGCCTTGGCCGAGGGGGAGCAAAAAAAGGAGAGCTCCTGACGGAGAGAGAAAGACCTCGCGACTGAGCGAGCTCGCGGCGGAGAAGAGAGAGCTCGCGAAGACAAAAACAGAGAGGCGGGGAAAGAACAAAGAGAGAGAACCGACCCGAGAAAAGAAGAAATTTTTATTCGGTCGTCGGAGGTTCATCTGAGTCGTCGTTGTTCTTGTGGAAAGCCCTTACCTGCCAGCCATTGTTCATTGTTCCCGCAAGCTTCGAAACCGGGTAAACCGCTCGGAAGTCCCCTGTTTTTACCCTGTTTTGGCCGAGTTTAGGGTGCCGAGCTCCACCGACGAATTTGTTCGAAACCAACGCTATTTTGTGACTAACGAGGTTTCTTTAGAGCATAATGTACCACGTCTAAGTCGAAAATTTGATAAAACTAGAATCCGAAGCCCCCGCTCTAATGGCACAGCACCTGCTCGATAAAATGTCTCAATGAAACGACATAGGCTTAGAACGTCGAATCTAGTTGTGATGATTTTTAGTGTTTCATTGTAAAATGAGACATATTTTTGGTGAAATATGGCCGTTTATATCTTTACATATCACGTTTGAGCCAAAAATCGCACTGAATCTCAACCTTAAGCCCTTGTTTGAACTCGCCTGCCATCTGTTGGACAAAATGCCTGATTGAAGGCCGAAGCGAATTTCATCAAAATCAGTCCATAGAATCTTCGATTTAAGCTTTATTCGTTTTGAGATTGATGTTTGGTCACTAACTCTGTGATTTCTTTCAGTTTCGTGGCATGAGAATCGTTTTCCCAAGCCATCCATGGGTGAGCGCCCTTTTATCGGAGATCCATTCCCCACGCCCGAGTTGCCTGCAGTTAGAGGCCGCTCCGGTCAGCCTGCTTATCACTCACTTGATGTGCAAGTGTGTGTTTCATATGCTAGAATTGATAGAGTTTTGGTATACATCGTTGTGGAGTTATGACGATCCCTTGCTGGATAGAAACCATCAGCCAACTAGCGACCGGCGGTGATTCGGAGCGGCCGACTGACGGGGAGTGTTTCGGCGGTGACCTGAGCTCCGGTGCCTGAGAAAATGTCAAAGTCTTGCGGAAGGAGTGAGGACGGAGGCTCTCGGGAGAGGAGGACGTACGTGAAGAAGACGCGGGGGCGAAGAAGACACAAAAAGAAAAGAAATAAAGAGAAAGAAATAGCAAAAAAGAGGGATAAAAGAAAAGGAAAAGGAAATTGCAAGGATATAAAATTCGGATATAATCCGGAGTAGGGTCGGATTGCTGAATCGGACCGGGTCCCCTGACCCGGTCCGAAGTCCTTTTTTCTCCTGAATAAAAAAATATATATTCATTTTTTTAAAAGATTAAAAATAATAATAATGATTCAGAAATATTCCGAAATATTCAGAAAAATTAGCAAAGGTTTAGAAATTAGTTTTTGGGTTAATTTCATTAGATCTTAGTGTTAATTTTATTCTAGACTTAGTATAAAATAGAAAAAATGTGAAAACCTTCGAAAATTGCACCCCAAAAAAATTTGAACAAGCCATTAGGGCTTTATCATAAGCTTTTGATTTCCTTCTTTTTTTTTAAAAAAAACGATACTAGGTCGCTGGTTGTTTATTTCTATTATGATTATTTGGTTGCGCATTTTTAATATATGGTTATTATTTTCCATTTTAGCATGGATAGGATGAATATTAGGACCTTTGATAGATTGCGCTGACTTGTTAGGTTGCAAATGGTCAAGTTTAGGTATCGAAAGGGCACTAGTTAGATGACTAATGTAATCAAGTTCCCGATCCTTAGAATCTCTGGTTATACACCTATCGAGATAATACTCTCGCGTCTCGATTATGATTTCTAACCAACTCTTGATTATAACTAGTGGCAACTCCAATTGAATGTGTAGATTAGAAACTAACGTCGTGCGAGGTATGAGGCTTAGGAGCGCCTCCATCCCTGGATAGATGAGTCTTTTGGTTTGTCCTTCGAATGAACCAATCAATGGTCACATCCATTGACAAAATACCTCTAGACCTATACCTATACTATTCTTCCCCCGATCAAAACGGGTAGGTCGCGACAGTATCGTAATGTTTGATAAGCACTCGCGCCAGTCACACACCTAATCAGAGCAGTTTTTGGAATTATGGCACAATTTCAAAGTTTTATGAAATTCAAGCTGAGAAGTCTTATTTTTGAGTTGTTGAGCTTTAGGATTTCATGGAAATGATGGATTATGGCATTGTGGAGCCATGGGTTTGTCACGAGTCATTTTAGAGTGACGGTTTGGTCGGAGTGAGAATTTTAGGGTTTCGCATGTGAGTTCCTCGTTATGTTTAGGTTTGAATAATCGCTTTGAGTGAGAGATTTTTTTGGCGCATAGGAATTGTTTTGTTAGCGTTTAAGTGTAGTTTAGCGCATAGGAATTGTTTTGTTAGCGTTTAAGTGTAGTTTAGCCGATTTGTAGTTGTTATAGCATTTTATTTGGTTTTGACGTCGATTCTCGTTTAATTATTAGGATTACGAGATCATTGGCTCGTTTAGCTACGCGTTGATTGGTTTGGGCATTTTCAAGTGAATGATGCTATCTCTTCTATGAATTTGTAAAATCATGACTTGAAAGCGATAGAAATTCAATATATTAGGGGTTATGAAAAAGCATGTTTGTTACAGAAAAATCTGGATTAGGTATTTATTACGTCTTAGTAATTGTGAATGATTTGAGAATCCTTTTAAGAAATGTGCTGTGACAGGTTACATACTTATTATTGAATATGATTTATGAAATGGTTTTTGGATTTGCAATTGCGGATTGTTGGAGGTTAATTGTTTGATGGTCAATATCACTGTAAACTGGGTATAGGTTTCCCAATATGCATATTGGTATTAGGATATCATTTAGGGCTGAGTCATCGGCTGATAGTAGATAGAGACCTTGTCAAGGGGAATCTTGATCGCTTTGTCACAAGGCGTTGTGTTGTGACCATAATTTGATATTGAGTAAGAGATTAGTCAATGAAATGGATCATTGACGTGTGAATTGATGAGATTGATCAATGGATTAGATCATTAATGTTTGTTATGATATTATTAATTTAAGAAATGTTTTCTAATATGTTTACGGTTATGTTATAATGATATAACTCATTCTTATATTATATGTGTATTATATACTGGAATTGAGATAATTGAGTTTTGATATTGTTTTGTAAAGTGCATGATGGATGCTTGATTTGCTTAGAAGAGATATACAATACTTACGGGATAATGGTTGTTAATCCCCCTCTTTCTCAATCTTTTCAGGTTCCTCGATTAATGGCCAATAGAGTGAGAGCGATATCAACGGGGACTTTCGGGAGTTGGATTTTTGGGTATGGTTTGAGATTACATCATTCGGGTGGAAGGATGGCTATGCCGTACCCTTATTCTGTGGGTTTCGGGGTGTGACGCACTCCATAAAACGTTTCTCAAGCCATTCTCAAATAATCGAAGAGTAGTAAATTTTTATGTAATAAAAAAGCTATTTCGTAACTTATAATATATCACTTTTGAAACATGAGATCACAAACTCTAAGAAAATATATCACTACTCACTTGGGTTAGCCGAAAACCAGCCTAAGGTAATTACTTAAGTTAACGCATTCGAATTCTTATCAATTAATCGAAAAACTATATCAAATGCAGAGTAAAATGCTACCTCCATTACGAATTGGCTAAATCAAACTTACTTCCTTACATAACGATTGCTATGCGCTAACAAAACTCTTGTCCAAAGCGGATATTCAAATCTATTCGTGACGTCGAGTTTGAGTGCAAAACTTTAGAATTTCGCTTCGACCAATCCATTAATTCAAATCAACTCTCAACAAACCCCACGGTTCCACGATGCCCTTATCTACCATTTTCATAGAATTCCTTAGCTTAACAATTCAAAAATCAGGCATTGCAATTCAAATTTTACATAATTTTAAAATTGTGCTCTAGTCTGAATATTATTCGGATTAGAAGAATAATAGGGTTCAGTCACCTTCCTCTTGCCTTTCCTTTCTTCGCCGTTGCTCCGTACCTTTCTTTTCTTCTTCTTTCTTTTTTTTTGTTAAAATTTCATGCGGTGGAGCTTTTTATGGCCAGAATTTAAGGGGTATCTGGGCTGGGCTTGGGCTCATTGTTACATACAGGCATTTTGATTTGAGATGCCCCACCTCGCAAGAACCTCAATAAATTGGCCTTGATAGACAGAACTCACTTATAGCAGGAATACTATTTCCGATACCAAAGGAACATGACGGGAACACAAGTACTACATCTGTTTAAGGGGCCTGTTATGTGCTCCTTCTCTCTAATGAAATGTTATTTACATTGAAACTGCGAATAAATCTCTTCCAATCTGTAGATCTAAACTGTTTAAGTGCAGGATCATTGTAATTAAAGCTGTGATAGAAAAAAACTAAGAATTTTGATGAATGGAGCCTTTGAATTTTATCAACACTCTAGTAAAGCAACTGTCATTGCATTGTTTGAAGAAATGACTGCTTGTTTGATGAGTATTCAATGCCAGACAGATCTCTTTAATTGAAGAAGCCAGGCTCTTTAGGGCAGAGGCAATGCTATGTCGCTACTCAACAGCAGAACGACTGTTGGCATATTAGGCCTGTCGTCGGGACTTTGTTGCACACATAATAGAGTGACATGGATTGATCGTAGCACTTCTGATTTGTTGCACGAGTCTGCAATTAATCAATCAATCAGTTCACAAAATATCATCTCCTAGGACAGTCTCCATGTCTCAAGGGGGAAAAAACCAAAACAATATAAATGTATCCTGCGAAAGTGACAGGAATTTGTATAACTGAGTGTTAGTTGGGTTACAAATATGTACATGGCCAAGTAGGTTATGCTTGTGGTCAGGAAGGTCGAATTTTAAGGAGCCTACCTAATATGAAGGAATCCAAGCTTTTGTTTGGCATGTACTCATAAATCAGCATCCTTTCTTCTTCTTGAATGCAGCACCCTAAAAGCATTACCAGATTCCTCTGCTGAAGTTTGGATATACATAGTACATCATCCCTGAAATTATCTGAGTCCCTGTCGAGAACTTTTTAAAAGCCTCTTCACTGCTATTTCTTTTCCATATTCCAATAAACCCTGCAACATTTTGGCAAAATTTTGCAGTTTGATCTACCTTAGTAATCTTCTTAAGCGATAAAAAGCATCCATACATGCTAGGTAGTCTTTTGGTATAAATCATGTTAATACCTTTTAGACTGGTCCAAAGCCTCACTGTCCCAGCTTATTGGGACATGAGAATAAGAATGCAGAATGGTTTCCTTAAATAACAAGAATTCAGTTGATACTATGGAAAGATACTTCCGGTTCAAGTCTTTCTTGAGCCAAAAAAGTCTAGGTTGAAAGTTTTCTTTTTCTTTCCAAAATCCGTGAACGAAAAATGTATAAGTAGTCTGTTATTCATGAAGATAGCGCAGAGATACTCTCAAACTACTGCAGAAGAAAACTAATTCCCTCTATTTGGATCCAAGCGACGCTCATGTGTCGACAGTTTAAGTGAAAAATCATTAAAACGCATTCACAGAGGCCAAAACTGTAAAAAAATGGATTTGAAAAGTCAAAAAGGAAGAAAAGCTAAAAGAAAAAAAAAAGGGTTGAAAAGTCAATAAGCGAGAAAATAAGGCACGCTCAGCTAAAAGGGGACCGAGAGCTCGCGCGATGAAAGGGGAAGGAAAGCAAAGGGGAAAAAGTAAGAAGAAGAAGAAGAGAGAGGAAAAAGAGAGGTTCCGTACACGCTACGAAAGTTTTGTCAAGCTGGATTAATTATGTAATGCAAAGTCCGGTAATTGGTCGTACTACTCATTTGTCAATCTAGTTTTTGGAGGTAGGTTGTATATTCGAAGTTTTGTGAAAATCGAACCGTGAGCTTTGAGATTTCATAGAAATGGTGAATTATAGCTTTGTGGGGCCGTGGGTTTGACGAGAGTTGATTTATAGCAGAGGTTTGCCTAGAGTGAGAATTTTAGGTTTTTGCATGTTAATTTTGCGTTATGTTTAAGTTTGAATAATCACTTTGGGTGTTGTCGCGACCAAAAATTTTCCTCTCTCAGGCTAATGGATTATTAGGACTAAACCTAACTCGAGCCCTCCCAAGCCCTACCAATTCGCAACTTAGGGTTTAAGTTTTTTAACATGCAAGTGTTTTCATGCTTGGAGTCGCCACTAATCTATTTGTGGTAGGTCGATTAGAAACCTAAATAAAACACAGGGAGGTATGTTTTATTCCTACGAACCAGAGATTCTAAGCTCGGGGACTTGATTACGCTAGATCTAGTCTAACGCCCTTTCGGTACCTTTTCTTTTCAAAAAAAAATATTTTGGCAGGCAAACTGGATCCATTTCAACTTAATCACTAACATGTGAGGTGTTCATGCGGGTGCGCAAACCACCAATTTAACACCCAAGAAAGCCTTGAATAAATTGCAAGTTTGGAAGAATTACTTACCTCGAAGCAACGTAAGCATCTGCATTGTTAGCTAGAAAATCACATCAACACCCTAATATGATTTCTAATTAACAAGCAGTTCACTCAATTTTTGGGTTTTCGCTTATTTAAATGAAAACTAACCTGTATGTAATGACGTGCAAAAATGACATGCAAGTAATGCAACCTAGCATGCAAACTATATGTCATGCGACGACGTGACCTAATTCTAATGACAGACAAATGATTTATTTTTAGTATTTTCTGATGAAATTCGGAATAAAAACATGCCTAAATTAACATGCAACCTATGATGACTTAACATATCTTAACATGACTTATCTTTGGGGTTTTTGTTAAAATTCGAAATAATAAATTACTTAAATTAAGAATGCAATCTATCCTAATCTACCATAAAACAATTTATTCTTTTTTAGGGATTTTCGTGAAAATTCGGAATAAAAAAATAACCTAAATAATCTATTAAGATTAGAAAATTACTTAATTTAAACTAGGAAATAGATTATCTCAAGTCCTAATTTAAATTAAATAATTACTCTATCGTCTAGATATATTTAGGATTCCTAAACATGCAAAACTCAAATTCAAATCCTAACTGATTTTTTTGAATTTTCTTTTTATTTGAAAAGGAAAAAAAATAATTTAAATAGAGATAACATCCACATTTAACACAACCACGCGATCTGCAAAATTCGTTTCGAACTCGGATTAGGCACAAAAATCGAACTATCGGTCATATCTATAGGGTTATAGATATTAATGGAAAGTCGATCATTCAAATTCGGAAAGCAGATAAAAATCATTATCGTACCCAAGTGATTATGGATAGGATAATGATTTTCCGTATCGCCACGTATCATACCTTAGGGATAAGGTCGGATAGTTGTCCAGATACGTTGCTGAATTAGGAAAGATTCCTAATTTTGAATATTTTCAAATATTGCGAACAAGGCAAACATTATCCTAAGATATCTAGCAATCCACGCAATATTCACAGAATATTCAAACATCCAAAAATTGAGAAACGAAATATTCTAAAAAATATTGGATAATGTTCAATTACCTAATTTGCGGATAATTTCCAAATTCGAACTTGCGGATCGGGATGAGCGACGAACGGTGGATTCGGCGGCGTGGTGTCGGGATGACGGCGGGGCAACGGCGTGATCGTCCGGACTGCGGCGGTGGCGCACGGCGGGAGGAGCGGCAGCAGCGTCGGCGGCGTGCGTCAGCTCCGGCGGCGGCAGGGACGGCGGCAGGGAACGGCGACGGAACAGCAAGGCAGCGCCGGCGTGCGACGGCTCCGGCGAGGACGGCAGCAGCAGCGTCGGGCTCGGCGGGGACAGCGGCGGGGATGTCGGCAGGGCGCGGCGACGGGCAGCAGGCGCGGCGGGGCGCGGCGACGGGCGGCAGGCGCGGCTGTGTCGCGCGGCAGGGACGGCGGCAGGCGCGGCAGGCGCGGCTGTGTCGCGCGGCAGGGACGGCGGCAGGGACGTCGGCAGGGCGCGGCGACGGGCAGCAGGCGCGGCGGGGCGCGGCGACGGGCGGCAGGCGCGGCAGGCGCGGCTGTGTCGCGCGGCAGGGACGGCGGCAGGGCGCGGCGACGGGCGGCAGGCACGGCGGGGCGCGGCGACGGGCAGCAGGCGCGGCGGGGCGCGGCGACGGGCGGCAGGCGGGGCGTGCAGCAGGCACGGCAGGGCGGCGGCGGCGGCGGGCGTGGCGCGCGGCAGGCGGGGCGCGCGGCGGGCGTGGCGCGCGACTTCTTTCTCTCTCTCTCTTTCTCACTCTCACACTCTCAAAATTCTGATCTGAAAATTATTAGCCCCCCTCATAAAATTCTGACCTAATAATGTATATATAGTATTAATCTAGGTCAATTAGATGGGCTTTCCAGTCCTAATGGGCTTAGGATTGGGCTTTAATTTAAATGGGCTGAATTAATTAAGGATGAATGGGCTGAATTAATTAAGGATGAATGGACTGAATTAAGCTCTAATTAAAACAACCAAGCCCGTTTGACTTGTAATTCCCGGTCCTTGCATTCCAAACGAGCCGAGTCCCATTCGATGAAATTTAAGCTCGTTCGTCACCGCCAGTTCAATGCAAAAAAAATACAAATGAATTTAAACTATATGTTATGCAATTTAAATATTTTTTGTTTAGGGGTTAAAAATTTAATCCCTAATTTTCTATGCAAATTACACTAAATGATGCGTCAAAATTTAGGTGTCAACAGGTGTGGGATTTTTTAGTGTGTAGGAGTCGTTTTGTTAGCGATTAAGTTTAGTTTAACCCGAGTCGTAGTTGATGTAGCGTTTTATTCGATTTTAACATTGTTTCTCGCTTATTTGATAGGGCAACGAGTTCGACAAGTCGAGTGATCCTTGTTGTTTAGTCGCAGGCGATCCCTGATGAGTGGTTCTATCTTTTCTATGGATTTGTAAATTCATGTCTTGAAAATGATAAGGACTTGAGTATCGTATGAGTTATTAAAACATGTTTGTTGCATAAATATTTGAATCGAGCAATTACTACATTTTAATATTTGAGAATGATTTGAGAATGTTTTAAGAAAGATATTGCGAAGGCATATATATGTATTACGTTACGAACTGGTTTATGGAATGAATTCTAAGATGGTTTGAGAAACATTTTATGAAAGACGTTACCAAATGTTATACATATTGATTTGTGAATTTGATTCGTGAAATGAGTTCTGAAACATTATGAGAAATGCTTTACGAAAAATATTTTCAGAGGATATGATATATTGCAAAAAGATTATATGTTTTGATTTATAAAACCATTTTTTAATATAGATTCTAGATTTTATTTCTAGTATTGGTGGACCATTGTTTGATACTCAATATGACTATGAACCCGGTTAAGGGTTTGCGGGGTATGCATATTTGTTTTAGGATATTATTCTGGGTCGTTCCACTAGCTTTATAGGTGGAGACCTTGAGAAGGGGAAATCTTGATTGCCTTGTCACCGGTTGTTGTGTCTTGATCATAGTTTGATATTGAGTAATAGATTGGTCAATGGAATGGATTATTGACGCTGTTATGAATGAGATTAGTCAATGAAATATACCATTGACGTTGTTATGAATGAGATTGATTAATGGATTTGATCATTGATATTTGATTGAGATTATGGATTAAATGAGTATTTCTGAGTTGTATAAAAATTTGTTGAAATAAAACAACTCATGGATTATGAGTTTTTGGTATTGTTTTGTATATAAATGCATAGTGATTGCTCGATCTACTTAAAATATATGTATTACTCACTGAACTGTGGTTGCTCACCCTCTTTTTCTCAATCTTTTTAAGTTTCCTGGTTAGTGATCATTAGAGCGAGAGCACTATCGTGGGGATTTTTTGGAGTTGGTTCTTTGGTTGTGTTTGAGGTTGCGTCTTTCAATTGGAAAGACGGTCGTGTCATCCCCATTTTTGATGATTTTGGGGTGTGGCAAAACCTTATTGGAATCTTAAAATTTTTTAACCTTCTCTGCTTTTCCTCTTCTTCCTCTTTTTCTTTAAGATATTCAAGATCGGGCATAGGCCAATGAGGAGTAATCCTGAACATAATACCGGCAAAACTGTCATCTAAACTCGTCTTCTCCCATTTGTGCTTCTATATGCCGCTGCATAGTGAACATAAGTCCAGGTCAATCAGCATCAGACATCATACTTGGAAATGGATTAGCAACTAAATGATTTACAATGTTAACACATGCATTTACAAAGGATGATTATCATAAGCACTAGAGGCTCGAGTCTTCTAGTATGGTTATCAAATCCTTACCCAATATAGAGGCAGCCAGCCTTATGCAAATATCTTGCCCATTTTCAGCAAAATCTCTTATATCTATCAGGTCACCAGACCAAAGTATGCATCCAGTGCTGATGTCCATGTTCGAATACGCAGTGCAAGAGCAGTTTCTCAAGCAGACCTTCTCGCACTCTTCAAGATTCATCATCTTTGTTATACCATGAATGCTGTGTGTCTGGCGGCTTCGCGCCCAAGTATTTCAAAAACCCTTCTCCTTGCCGGCAATCCAGCGGCGTCTTCCTCACGCACCCACCCGACCAGTCCGACATTGCCTAATACTGAGGATATTTCGGCACAAATCCTTTCAAGCATCCACAGGCAGGGGGAATTATTAATGTCCCAACTTCGATGAGCACCACACAGCGAATACCCATCACAATTATTCATCTGCGCTGTCATATTCAGGTTCCGCCCTCGAGTGCGGTCGGTCCACGTGAAACGTTGGAGGACACCATTCGAGTTCAAATTAAAACCATCATTGTGCAATAGACCTCCTCCTCAGTAAATACGAACTGGAAGGTATCATCTGGGTTCGGTTTGAGATTCGGCATCCAAATAAGAATATTGACGAAGGCAAAAAAATGTGTGTTTGTTTCGCAGAGAATGAATAATTTGTAAAATATTTTTTTAGAGATAGATCATTTGTATTACTTATAAAAATTAATGAGCAATTTTTTTTCATTATTCATCAATTTTTTTAGACATAAGTTATTGTTCATTCTGACATGGGCCTCTACGGCTTGTCCGTTTGCATTGCAGGGACAGCGCGCTTCATGGATGCGTTTCTGATTTTAACGTGCCGATATCTACACGCCCTCTCCCAAATTGAAAGATAGTTTTTCTTCTCTCACCTTAGGTAAAACCCAGTGTTTTACGTCAAGACGAAGTAGTTTAAGGTCTTACTTAGGACCAAAGTGTAGTGCTGATTTGTCATGAGAAGAAAAGTCATCGGGTGCCAAGACTTGGGACATGTAAGTCTTTGGAAGTCTCACTCACTCGAAGGCTGACTAATTTTCGCCGGACATCGGGTACCAAGTTTTGGGACTTGCAAGTCTTTGCACGTCCCCTCCCATCAGTCATCACTTTCCATGGAATTGTCGGTAGAAGAGAAGCGCTCTTAGTTTCTTTGGCAATACCCGAAAGATTCACCATGTAACATGAATAATGTCGACTACGTCCGATGAAACTGACCTTCCTGTCCTTGTGGATGTTGTTGTGCCATTGCATTCGATTTTCTGTCGTTCTTGCTGCTGCAACGAGCACAATTTCAACGGGACAGCGTCTCACCAGTTCAGACACTTTAGTATCTTCTGGTGGAATATTTGAGTTGGGTTTCTTCTCCCGAAGGAATTCTCCTTACACGTACCTCGGAATATGGTACAGGAAGACCGAGGAAAGAACCACCATTGTCTGGGTGGGTAACAGAGATCAACCTCTCACCACCTCCTCTCCTTCTCTTGCCATAGACGGAGCCAATCTTGTGATCCAGGGTGGCAGAGCAACCTACGACGTGAGCAATAATTCTGTCAGTGGAAGCGTCAGCGCGACGCTGTTAGATTCGGGAAATTTTGTATTGAGGGAGGAGAGCTCGGAAGCAATCCTGTGGCAGAGTTTTGATTATCCTTCGGATACTTTTCTGCCTGGAATGAAGCTTGGATACAGCAGAAAGACTGGAAAGGTATGGGAGCTGACGTCGTGGAAGAACGCTGTGGACCCTAGCCCGGGAGATTTCTCCCTGAGAATAGATTCCGAAAGCCCAGATGAGTTTGTTATTCTGAAAGGTAGCGAGAAATATTGGACTAGTGGGCCTTGGGATGGAGATTCACAAACGTTTTCTCTTGTTCATGAGATGAGATTAAACTACATTTTCAATTACAGCTTCATTAGCAATCCCAATGAGGTCTATTTCACATATTCGCTTCATAGTTCGGTTGCTAATGCAAGCCTAAGATTAGTTATGGACCTGTCAGGACAGATTAAACAACTCAGCTTGCTAGAGAGTTTGAAGCAATGGACTTTGTTTTGGAGTCAACCACGGGATGCATGTGATGTCTACAAGTTCTGTGGTTCATTCAGCGAAAGCCACGGCATTACTTTTCCTTTTTGTGACTGCTTGGATGGATATAGGCCCTCGGATCCGGAGAAGTGGCAACAGAACGATACATCTGCAGGGTGTGTGAGGAGAATACTGTTACGGTGTGAGCAAATGGGATATGGAAATGGTGATAAGGACGGATTCCTCAAGATGGACCATGTGACATTTCCACTGTATTACAGTACGTCTGAAAGAATTTCCACTAAAGCATGTAAATCAGCCTGCTCAGGTGATTGTTCTTGCACTGCATATGCTTATAGTGGCAGTGGCAGTGGCAGTGGCAGGTGTTTGCTATGGCGCGAAGACCTCTTAAATCTAAGGCAGCTTTCTGAAGATGATCCTAACAGTAATACAATATACATCAAACTTGCCGCATATGAGCTTCAAAACTCCCGAGGTAGAGGCATTACTCTAATCCTGTTGATATGTTATGTTACTTTTCTGCAGAAGATTTAATACTTTCTTAAAGTGCATCTCTTCAGGATTAACAAAACACTAAAGATAGCCCTAGCTTCTGCTGTTCCTCTTGTTGCTCTCTTCCTAACCGCCTACATGGGTTGCCAATGGAAAAAGAAACGGAAGGGCGAGGCTTCTGATACTTTTTTCTTCTTTTTATTGTTTTGAGGTCTCTTAAGGTATAAAAAGCATAATGTGGCTTTGATGAACAGGTAAAATGGGACCGACTCAGGACATTTTACTGTTTGATGTGGACATGAGCATTGCTGCAAGGACAAATGAAACTTTTGAAAAAGGAATTGGAAATAAAAAGAATACGAAGGATCCTCGGTTGCCCTTGTTTAGCTTTTCAAGTGTAACTGCTGCGACACAAAGCTTCTTGAATTCGAACAAGCTAGGAGGAGGTTTTGGACCAGTTTACAAGGTAGCAACTGTTATTGTCTTGCAAATTCCATTTCGAAATGGCAAGTTCGCATTACTAAAGGCCATGCAAGTGAATTCTCTCCAGGGTAAATTACTGAATGGAAAACACGTAGCGGTGAAGAGGCTCTCCAAGAAGTCTGCTCAAGGGATGTTAGAGTTGAGAAATGAAACAATGCTTATAGCCAAGCTACAACACAAGAACCCTGTTAGACTCCTGGGCTGCTGCTTAGAGCGAGAAGAAAAGATTCTAATCTACGAATACATGCCCAACAAAAGCTTAGATTCCTTCCTCTTTGGTGGGCTGTTTTGCTTCCCTCAGGAATATGCGTTTATGACTCAATTTAACTTTCTATGTTAATTCATTCAGAATAATGTCTTTGTAATATACAATTGGAACAGATCAAGCAAAACGACTTCTCCTAAATTGGGAAAAGCATGCACACATTATTGAAGGAATCGCTCAGGGGCTTATTTATCTTCATCAACACTCCAGATTGCGCATTGTCCACAGAGACCTCAAGGCTAGCAACATTCTGTTGGATAGCGATATGAACCCCAAGATATCTGATTTCGGCCTAGCAAAGATGTTTGGAGAAAATGAGTCCGAGGCAAACACAAATCGAATTGTGGGAACATAGTAAGTGCAATATTTACCTAACTAAGCATTTATAAGACCTTCCATCAACTATACATTTTCTGCAAAGAAAGATGCCTTTGGGCTGCTCTATGGAGTCTCTTGCGGTAATTAAAGACCCTGACCCCATTGATTGATATCTAGTGGCTATATGTCTCCGGAGTATGCCTTGGAGGCAGTCATCTCCATAAAGTCGGATGTGTTCAGCTTCAGAGTGCTGCTTCTGGAGATAATAAGCGGCAAAAAGAATACTGGCTTTTATCAGACCGATTCAATGAATCTTCTTGGATATGTAAGATGGTTTGCACTTGTACAAAAAGAAAGAAGCATCTTTGTACTTTAATTTTTATCCGTTTTTGCTCCTCTAGTTTGGCTATTCAATGAGGATCAGGTGGCTTTTTTGTTTCATCACAAGGTAGCTCTTAGCATTGTCTTGACAACATCAACACATCCCCATCTCTTGCTTTTCAGGCTTGGCAACTGTGGCAAGAAGACAGAGCTCTCTGCTTGGTGGATTCGGTGTTAGAACATCGCGAATCGGATGGCACGCTGATGAGACACATTAATGTGGCTCTTCTCTGTGTTCAAGAGATTGCAGCTGATAGGCCAACCATGTCAGAAGTATTGATGATGCTCAAGAATGAGCTTTTAATTCTACCTTCTCCAAAGCAGCCAGCTTTCTCATATATAAGGACTAAGAAAATCCTGGAACCACCTCTTTAGAGACCTGATCTCGATTCGCTAAATGATGTCACGGTCTCTGTAATGGAAGCTCGATAGCTTTCAGACACAAGGTTTATCTTGTTTCATGAAATTCTTCGCTGAAAAGCTGCACTAGTGATTTGTAAGTGCAAAAGAAACAATGTTTGAGCTTTATTGCGTAATTGAGTAATGATGGAATTTGTCTTCATCAAGAAATAGGAAGCTCGATATGAGCTCAGTTGAGTTATGGTTGATTCTGATCGTTATAAAACAATAGAGCTGGAGCTTTCTATTGTCATGTGGCTCTTTCAAGCTTCTTTGCATCCTGAAATCTCAATTTTGGCCATTTAAGCCTCACATGTCCTCGTAATGTTGCAATGGAGAGCTTATGGTATTGTGAGAAATGTTCTAACGCGACATATACAGGCATTTTGACTTGAGATGCCCCAACTTGCAAGAACCTCAATAAATCAGCCTCGATAGACGGTACTCGCTTATAGCAGGAACATTATTTCGGTGCCAAAGGAACAGGAGGGGAACAAAAGTATTACAACTGTTTAAGGGGTTTGTTATGTGCTCCTTCTCTCTAATGAAATGTTACATTGAAACTGCGAATAAATCTCTTCCAATCCGTGAATCTCAAATGTTTAAGTGCAGGATCGTTGTAATTATAGCTGTGATCGAAGCAACTAAGAATTTTGATGAATGGAGCTGTTGAACAAGTCAAATATACGATCTTTCCCTAACGAGATTTGATCTTGATCTTTTCCTTGTCTTCAGCACAAGATGAATATTTCTTGAAGTGTATATATAAAGAGACTCACTTTTTAAAATAGTGTAAGGTGAGAAATGACCAATACTAAAAAGTACTCTTTCATTTTTCTCATCTCTGCATCCATTTCTCTTCCTGTTATCTTTTTGATCTGATCCACTATCTAACTTGGTATCAGAGCTCCTTTGGCTAAAGCCCTTTTCATAAAGAAAATTAATGTCTTTTGTATCAGCCCCTCCTACCTCCTCTATTCCCCCAGTTTTTGCTCAAGCTGCCTGTGTTTCCTTCGTTCTCCCAGCTCCAATTACTCCAAATGTAATCTCCACTCCCTCAATCGGTGAGAGATTCGACGGAATGAATTTTGTGAGTTGGAAAACATGTCTAACTCCCTTCTTCTTGGCTTCCCAACTTCTTTCCATTGTAGGAGGCATCAAACAGGCTCCACCACAGCACATCTAGCAGCAGGAGAGCAACCCCAACACAACTCCAACTCAAATCAAACATACACGACCTGGTTAATAAAAGACCATATAGTCATTGCGTAATTGAATTAATGCGGAATTTGTCTTTATCAAGAAACAGGAAGTCTGATATGAGCTCAATTGAGTTACGGTTGATTTGATCATTATAAAAATAATGAACCTGGAGCTTTCTATTGTCATGTGGCACTTTCAAGCTTTTTTGAGCTCTGAAATCTCAATTTTGGCCATTTAGCCCCTATGTGTCTTCGTAATGTTGCAATGGAGAGCTCAGTAGTATTGCAAGCAATGATCTAACCTCACATATATAGGCATTTTGACTTGAGATGCCAGAACTTGCAAGAACCTCAATTAGTCAGCCTTGATAGAGAGTACCAACTTATAGCAGGAGCACTATTTCCTGTTCCAAAGGAACGGGGGAAACACAAGGATTACAACTGTTCAAAGGGGCTAGTTATGTGCTTGTTCTCTCTCTAATGAAATGCTTATTTACATTGAAACTACGAATAAATCTCTTCAAATCTGTGAATGTCAACTATTTAATCACTGGAAGTATACCTGTGGTCAAAACAACTAAGCATTTTGATGAATGGAGCCTTTGAATTTTATCGTCCCTCTATTAAAGTAACTGTAATTGCATTGTTTGAAGAAAGGTCCTTCTTGTTTGATGAATATTCCATGTCAGACAGATCTCTTTCATTGAAGAAGCCAGGCTCTTTAGGTGGAGGCAATGCTATGTTGCTGCTCAACAGCAGAAGTACTGTTGACATATTAGGCCTGTCGTCGGGACTTTGCTGCACACATAATAGAGCCACATGGATTGATCTTAGCACTTCAGATTCGTTGCACGAGTCTGCAATTGATGGATCAATCAGTTCACAAGATTTCATCTCCTTGGACAGTCTCCATGCCTGGTGGGGGATGAAAATAAAACAATATAATTGAACGCCGCAAAAGTTACAGAATTTGTATAACAGAGCGTTGTTCGGATAATGAATGCGTACATGACCAAGTAGGTTAAGCTTGTGATCAGGATGGCTAAATTTCCTGTTTCTCCTCCCACTTACAATCTCTAGCACCAACACACCAAAGCTGAATACATCGGATTTTACTGAGAATAGGCCATCAATTGCATACTCTGGAGACATGTAACCACTGCACCATGCATTTCGAGTTACTTCACAATTTTTTGTAAGTTCCAAGTCAAAAGAAAAGAAATTTACGGGCACAAGTTCTTACTATGTCCCGACAACTCGGTTAGTATTTCCTCCACTTTCATCTCCTCCAAAACTTCTAGCCATGCCAAAATCTGAGATCTTTGGGTTCATCTCGTGATCTAGTAGGATGTTGCTGGCTTTCAAATCTCTATGGATGATCCTCAATCTGGAATCTTGGTGAAGATATAATAACCCCCGGGCAATGCCATTTATAATCTGAAAGCGCTTCTGCCAATCCAGTAATGCTCTTCGGTTTTGATCTGCACATGTTTTCTCATGCAAGTCAGTCAGTTGTGCTGGCACTGGAAATTGTGCACATCAAGTATGACGCCACCTTCTAGACTGAAATCTAGAAACTAAACTTAGTGACAGACATGTCAGAGGTTTATTACTAACTAGGCTGTCTGAGCTTACATAGGCCTCATTTAGTTTGACTTTCTAAGGGTTTTAAGGAGCCTACCAAATATGAAGGAGTCCAAGCTTTTGTTTGACATGTACTCATAAATGAGCATCCTTTCTTCTTCTTGAATGCAACACCCTAAAAGCTTTACCAGATTCCGGTGCTGAAGTTTGGATATACATAGTACTTCATTCTTGAACTCATTGAGTCCTTGTCGAGAACTTTTTGAAAGCCTCTTCACTGCTATTTCTTTTCCATCTTCCAATAGACCCTGCAATATTTTGGCAAAAGTTTGCCGGTTGATCTAACTTAGTAATTCACTTTTCTTAACCAGATAAAAAGCATCAACATATGCTAGGTAGTCTTTTGGTATTAAACATTTTAATACCTTGTAGACTGGTCCAAAGCCTCCCTGTCCCAGCTTATTCTCCATTGCAAAATGGCTTGTGGCAGTAATTATTGTATCAAAATCATACAACGGTAGTTCCAAATCTGTGTTCTCATTTTCATTAGTTCCGTCTTGCTCTGGCTTCTGCATGCGAATTCCTGCGGAGGAGAAACATCAATAACTATAGCAATCTCCCACTTCCTAATAACAGGTATTGGGACATGAGAATAAGAATGCAGAATAGTTGTTATTCTTGCATTCCTTAAATAGCAAGAACTCAGTTGATACGATGGAAAGATACTTCCGCCTCAAGTCTTTCTTCAGCCAAATGAATATCGGTTGAACTATTTCTTTTTTTTCTTTTTTCCAAAATCCAAGAATAAAAAATGTATAAAATGTATAAATAGCTTGTTATTCACGCAGATAGTGCAGAGAAACTCTCATACTACTGCTGAAGAACTAATTCCGTCTATTTGGGTCCAAGTGGCGTTCGTATGGCGAAAGTTTAAGTGAAAAATCATTCAAAACACATTCACAGGAGCCAAAATTTACAGGAATCTTAAAAAATTCTTACCTTCTCTGCTTTTTCTCTTCTTCCTCCTCTTCTTTAAGATATTCAAGATCAGGCATAGGCCAATGAGAAGTAATCCTGAACATAATACCGGGATAACTATGACCTTGACTCGTCTTCTCCCTTCTGAGCTACTATATGCCGCTGCATAGTAACCATAAGTCCAGATCAATCAGCATCAGACATCATATCGGAAATGGACAAGCAGCTAGATGATTTACAATGTTAATACATGCATTCACAAAGGATAAGTATCATAAGCACTAGAGGCTCGAGTCTTCTAGTATGGTAATCGAATTCTCACCTAATTCAGAGGCAGCCAGCCTTATGTAAATATCTTGCCCATTGTCAGCATAATCTCTGATATCAATCAGGTCATCGAACCAAAGTATGCAACCAGTACCACCACCACTAATGTCCATATTCGAATATGCAGTGCAAGAGCAGTTATCCAAGCAAACCTTCTTGCACTCTTGAAGATTCATACTCTTGTTATACCATGAATGCTGTGTGTCTGGCAATTTCACACTGGAGTATTTCAAAAACCCTTCTCCTTGCCGGCAATCCAGCTGTGTCTTCCTCACGCACCCACCCGACCAGTCCGAGATTGCCCAATACTGAGGATATTTTGGCACAAACCCTTTCAAGCATCCACAGGCAGGGGAATTATTTATGTCGCAACTTCCATAAGCACCACACAATGCATACCTATCACAATTATCCATCTGAGCTGTCAAATACAGGTTCCACCCTTGAGTGTGATCGATCCATGTGAAACGTTGTAGGACACCATAAATGTTTAAAACCATCATTGAGACAACCGAGCTATCCGTGAGATTATAGGTGTAATAGACCTCCTTGTTGGTGAATACAAACTCGAAGGTGTAAATTGGGTTCGGTTTAAGATTTGGCATTCCGCTGAAGCGGAGGCCGTTCCACGGTCCAGAACGGAAATTAATGACAGAATCCTTCCTCAGGTAGAACTCGGGCACTCCACTAGGGTCGAGCCCATTTGTGTAATCACCCGTAGAGGGATCATTCGGACTCTTCCAGGATGTCAAGATGCGGTTAAGGCCTGTCCCTAAGTCTATTCCGTACTTCATACCTGGAAGAAAAGTATTACCTGGGTAATCAAAACTCTGCCACAGGTACGTACTTGGATCGGTGTCATTTTCAGGTCTCAGGACAAAGTTCCCTGAATCTAGTAGCTGAGCCACAACTGCACCTGTCGCAGCTAAAGATGGGTTTGAAGACCAAACAGTGCGGTTATCTCCGCTGAAAATGGCAAGAACCGCTGGATCAACAATCTTAAGGACTCCAGAAGAATCATTCAGGGGCAAGTCTCTATTGGCAACCCATACTACCGTGCCATCAGATATTTTCTTGTACCATATTCCAATATAGCGTAGTTTGGAATTCCCAGGGCTGAAGAATCCTAGCTCAAACTTCCCGCCGCTTGAGACTATTGTATTGCCATCTCGGATTGATTGGTTTTCTGCAATAGTGTCGAGAGCAGCAGATACAAAAAAAACGCAGCACAAAGTGGACAAAAGTATGAATTTGGTAGAGCCTACCATGAACGTCCTCAATCTTCTCATCAATCTCTTCGATGACATTGGAAGTTCATATCATGACTAGAAGAATCCGAAAGAAAGAACTCTAACAAAAGCCATGATCTTCCATCTGAACTCTGAATGCCAAAAGGTGGTTCATTTTTCCATACTTCTTCAACATTTTCCTCCTTCTAGAAGTGGTGGGCACGTTTGGACTCCTAAAAATTCTATTGGTCGGAGCACTCAGCCATTTTGTTTGAATAAATCTGGCCAACTCGGCGAGTGTTCATTCTTCCAACAATTATGAGTTTGGTATTGATGCAGTTCTCATTTTCCATTGGCTTTTGTTCCTTCTCATGAGTTGACCCTGATGAAGGAACATCAGCAGAAAATGACGAAACTGTCCCTACTCGCTTTATATGGCCTTGCCATCCACTTCCCAAACGGAAGTATATATCTGATCTTTTTATTTTTGGTCGGATGTATATCTGATCTTACAAGGTATCTTATTAATGTGAAAGATCTTGAAAATTCTACCAGAAATTGTTCTTTTTTTAAATGCCAATTCCTCATTCATTTTGAATATTATTGCTCTTGACCATGTCCGATTTCCACCAACCCGATGACAACTCCCCCTATATTCATAAATAATTAGTGGACAGTCAATTCTGGGTGTTCGCTCATATAAGAAAACTGACTGTTTAAATCAAAGATAGACAGCTGATAGAGCATCAATAATTTATGAATTGAGTCATTGATAGTTGGTACGTTTGAATGCGAGTTCTCATACATCCACTCGCACATCTTTAGGAAGAAATCTCTACTGTTCCATTGCTTATAGTTTCGATCATGGGTGGGTACAAGTCTAGAAGGATTGCTTTTCCGGGACAGCAACGGGGAAATTTACTCCGCAACATTTTATGAAGAAAAATGAAAGTACAAAACCCATGTCACATCTACCAATCAATCTGAATTGTCCAGTAACAAGATGTATATAGACTGAGGAGAAGAATAATGAAGGACTGGAATGAGATCTAGTTGTGTCCTAACTTATGCAACTAACTATTCCAACCAAGACTCAAGTTCCGTGATATCTTTGGTGGGTCCAAACATACTTTAGATTAATACGTTTGCCTACTTCTGTTTTCTTTTTCTTTTTTTCTTTTTTTCTTTTTTTTATGTTGGTGACCGTTCTTGGGTAGCTTTCAGAAGTTTTGGTGGAAGTACGTCGTCGTCGTCCAACCTGGAGATTATAGCCAATGGTTTTGTGGGCAAAAAAGCAAGCAGAAAAGGTTCCAACTATCAAGCAAGAGGAGTGATTCTTGATTAAAACATCCAGTATGAGTTTTTGATCGCTGAGCATTCTGCTACAGATTAATCTTGGTGCGTCAGTAAAAATGAGAAAGTATTATGAGTAACAAATTCTGATCTTATATTAGTGTGGTTTGCACATTAATAGGGACCATGCTGTCCAAAGTGGTACATTTTTTTTCTCAATCCCAACACTTACTTTGTCCTGTTACTTTTGTATGTTAGATTGCTACCAAGCACATTTCACCGAAAAGACAACAATGTCATGGTGACTTCATTTGGAGAATGTAATAGATGGCCAAAAGAATTGTGTTCTTGAAACGGGTGCCTTCCATTGAAGAAACCTGGCTCTTTTGGAAGAGGCAGTTCAATGTCGCTTCCCAGCATCAGAACCACCGCAGACTTGCTCGGCCTATCATCGGGGCATTTTTTGCACACACAATAGGGGCACATGTATAGACGTTAGTCTTCAGAAATATTGTATGAGTTCTCGACCAACTCATCGAACAGTTCCATGGACCTACCTCCTGGAAAGAGTCCCTGAGCCTGACCACATTGACTCCAAACCACTGGAGGAAATTCTTGATTTTGGAAGGTAAAAATTTTTTGAACTTACGTTTCCTAGAATATTATGACGTTGGTCCGGATGATGAAACCCTCTGTTCTCTTACTGCTGACTGTCTCGAGCACCAAAATGCCTTAGCTAAAGACATAGGATATTGCTAAGAAAACTCCTTTGCCGGCAGACTCCGGAGACATGTAGCCACTGAAGAAAGCGATGGATGTAGAAACATCAACTTAAAAGAAACTTGAGCATGGGTCATAGTTTCCTTAGTTAAAAGTCTTTACTAAGTTCTAACCACTCTGATAGTGTTAGCCTCTGTCTCACCCCTGCGAAGCACTTAGCAGTGCCAAATTAGAGATCTTAGGGTTCTTTATCTTGATGAAGGTACAGAAGATCCGCGCAATTTCATTCTTCACTGCAATTTCTTTGCCATTCCTTAAAACACCCTGCCAACGGTCACGTTGTAGGTTCACTAAAAAATATCTTGCTTCCTACAGTATTTTATTGCTAGAATTTTGCTTACCGTAATCAAGTTATCAGCCTCCCATTTACATCTTCCCATCACATGTTTTGAGTTTTAATGAATAGCCGAAAATATAAACTTACGGTAACCTCAATCTGTATAAGATAAAAAGCAAAAGGTTCATGAAAAATAACAAACCGGCTGGTTACGTTGCTGATGAACATATAGAATTTATAATTAAAATGGCCACCATATCGTCTCCTTCCAAGAACTGAGATAAGGTTTGTCGGACAAGTGTCTTGAGGATAGAATAGCATAATGCATTTCACCGAAGAAAAGTACAATCTGTTTCTTGAGGATAGCATACGCTATTTATTGCCTGGTGGACAGGTGCAACACCACCTTCTCCAAGTTTATCTGTTGAGAAGTTATTGGTAGCGATAGCTACTGTAGTCAAGTCAAGTGAAGGTAACGCAAGATCTTCATTTTGGCACTCAGAGATGTCTCCTGATTCAAAACTGTCCCTTAGACCTGCGTCTAAGAACCGGAGAAACTTCTCTATAAAATTCGATCAGTAAATCCCTGATATTGCCAGAGCATGCGAATAATGAAAAGCATCGGGGGAAGTATGATGAGATGTTGAACAAAAGTGACATCCAGAGTACCTAAACGTCAGCTTCATTTATGTAACGGACAAATGCATTCAATGGATTCGATTGAGACCAACCAACTTCTTCTCTTCATGATAAAACTTTCGATGGAGCGCCATTGTTTATATGGAACAGTAATTAAAATCAACCGAAAACCCGATAATGGCTGACTGAAAATGTTAAAAAAGTACACAGGGGTGTACATCGATTCTATTAGAAAAAGGCTTTGGTGAGAGACAAAATGAGGGCAACAACAGAATCAGTTATTTGGAGATCTCCCAAGATTTCCATTTGTAAGTAACAGAAAAGTTAAGCAACTGTAGCTGATTCTCCTGATTTAGTTAGCATAATGAGGAGAAAAATAAGTGAGAAAGTGGAGTCAATACGCGCACAAGGTGAAAAGACGCACATTATATTCCGAGTTCTGCAATGTCATGCTATCCAATGATATATAGTCAGAAGATGAAGAAGCCCGATCTAAGTACCAGTCCAATGTCAATAGCAGTGCATTGAAACAAATTATAGGTGAGAACACATTGGCCATTCACAATATCTGCGGCAGCAGAACATAATAACAGTGTAGTAACAGATCAAAATGAAAGACATACCTTCAAGATGGTTAGTTTTCTTCTTCTTGTTCTGTATTATACAGATAGCTAGAACCAGACATATGAAAACAGCCCCGAAACGAACTGCCAAGCGCATGAACAGCTTATAATTCTTCGGGTTTGAGTGTAGTAGGGTTTAAGAGAAGCAGCAAGAACATACAGATCAAGAATTAGAACTTGGTATCACCGGTATCACACTTCTTTTAATTGATTCTATAATGATACGAGGCCTTTCTTAATGATTTAGCAAATTCTTGTTTGTAATGTACCTATCTGATTCTGAGGCTGCCATCCTGATGTAGAGGTCTTACTCGTCATTGCTCGATCATAAATTGCGATGACTTTTAAAACATGCCGAATTGAGTGACATGGGCGATTTCCTTTACCGGGAAATCCAGCATGGCGTTAATTTAATACAATATTGTCCGACGTGGCTCACCAGGACGTGATGTCATCAAATGCATGTCGACCATGTTGAGCTCTTTTCTTGTTCCAAATTGACGTATTGGGGCTAATTTAGGTCCAATCGTAAACCCTAACTAAACGTGTCGTCACATCCCGTACCCTAACGAAGCACGACATCTCACCTCCGGTCGATAATGGTGTGCGACGTCCCAGGAAGCGTCGCCGACCCAACGCTCAATCAGAGATCAAGCACACACGGAAGCAATATATATAAACAAACCCTGACAATTAATAAAGGAGACCAGGATAACCAAACAGCAATCAAACACTTCAGAAAATGTGCACTCTGATATTACTATAGAAAACTTTTTACAATACTCATTTACACCGTACTAGCAAAGAAAATACACAGTCAGAAGCCACTCGGTCAAAAGGGGGCAGTGGCTAGGGTTACTGGGTAGGGCTAAGACAGGTTTCAGTCAAAAAGGTGTATCCTGTTCTACCTAAGACCAATGCCAACCTAGGGAGCCCAGTCCGGGTCAGACTCTGATGATTCTTCTGACGAGCTCTCCTGAGACTCGGACTCCTCAGCTCCTATTTCTTGATCGAATCCCAGCTCCGCAACCTCTCCATCCCGCTCTGGATCTACCTCCATGGTTACTGGCTCTTCCTCGTCCTGATGGTCCAAGGGTTCCGGGTCAGCGTACAACACTTCAGGCTCCTCAACCTCCTCGACCATGGCAGCAGGTCCATCCACGGTCTCGCCCTGGCTACTCCAATCAGGCGGAGTTGGAGGATCTGAGATCTCGCCACTTGCCATCTGCGGGATCATGACATCGTTCACGTCCACAGGGACATCAAAGGTTCTAAGCGAGGGTCCAGTTACTCCGTCGGTTCCTTTGTAACACCAAGCCACATACTCCTGGGTATGGTAGTATGACTCTCCCACATTTACAAACAACACCGAGTAATATCTTATATAAGCTGTTCCGTTTCCACAGGGGTGCAGGCTCGACGACCGCTGGATAAAATGCGGTATTCTAAAAAGAGGTGGTGACCTCGGCATCCTACTGCTGAGGGTCTGAAAAGTTGGGTTATTACAACCGTGAGACGAATCTCAGTGATTATAACCCCCTAAACCTAGGCTAGGCTAACATGCAATCTCCTGACCGACAACGTACAACAAATACTGCAATCTCAACTCATAAACAACTTATGACCTAGGCTCTCGGGCCCAGATCACTTACCTGACGGACCCTGCAGGTTATTCTCAATAATAATAAAATCAAACCACATGCGAGAGCACTCGGTTCACACGTACGTCAAACGCATGTTCATACTCAATAGTGATAATATCACGTGCCATTCACCGAGTCCTGCACACTCGCACACCGGCCCATGCATTCTTATGCATGCAAATGTCCATATTCTGTCTCGTACCACGCACTGGCCCAATTATGTTATCTCGTTTACCATGACCTGCTACAAAGTGTATGAGGTCTTTTTACTTTAAAATTACAACACTCCGTGGCCAGCGTAAAACGCCCCCGGCCCAGTGTCTTCTAGCCCACGTCAAAACGCATCAGGCGCAACACTGCTCTCCTCACGAACAAGAGCCCGCGTAAAACGCATCAGGTTGGTCGTCTTCCGGACATATTGGGCATCGTCCCGCGTAAAACGCATCAGGACGGCACACCTCGCGTAACACGCATCAGGGCGAAATTGTGATCACACATACACACGGTCAGTTATTATCTGAACCCCGCGTAACACGCATCAAGGTATTTTATGTCACGCCCCGTACCCTACGAAGCTTGAACATCCGCTACTAGGTCGAAATGTGGTGCGACGCTCCCAGGTTACGTCACCGACCCGAAAACCCTTTGTTAGAGAAAATACGCCACATGCGAAAACAACGTATATATAATAGATATATATACACCCAGACAATTTAAAAGTAACCATGAATAGCAAGAGATAACAAAATACAAGCTATTAAAACAATATATACATTCATTACGATACTTATATACAATATCCATTTATAAACGGGAGATACAACAAAAAGGGCCATGAGTACAAAAAGGGATCGATGACCTATGGGTATCAAACTAACTATCGGAGGGCTACAGTCAAAAAGTGTCGGCCCTCACTCCTATACTGATATCTAACCTACGGTACCCAGTCGGGATCAGAACCCGACGACTCCAAAGAACTCTCGGATTGCTCTAGGCCCTCCTCAGAACTCATGGCCTCCGACTCTGTCTCTGGCTCAGGGTCCTGCTCCTCGTACTCGTCTATGTCCATAGGCTCAGGGGCTTCAGCATCTGCCTGCTCTGGAGCTGGATCGACTACCTCTGGCTCAAAGGCTAATCCACCAATCTCCTCGTGCTCTTCCTCCTCTTCCACAATCTCGTACTCAACCTCAAAGTCAGGATTGCCATCCATATCAACATCTACTACATCACCCTTTGGACACTGAATATCTAGCTGACCCTCTCCCACAAACGGGACATCGGCGGACCTGATGGGACCGAACTCGTTTCCAAAACGATCCCGGAAACACCAGGCTAGGTACTCGTGAGTCTCAAAGTGAGGTAAGCCTACGTCTACCCATACTAAAGTATAGTGTCTATAGTATTCTTCCCCGTTCCCCACGGGGTGCATGGTCAGCGTACGCTCTATATGGTGGGGAATCCCAAAGCGTAACGGTGCATCGTCGAAATTAATGGCCGGGGATCTGAAAAGTCGATTTTACTACAACCGTGAGAAAAACTCAGCAAGTATAAACCACTAATCCTAAACTAGGCTAATGTGCACCTCCAGAAGGGTAAATAAAACACATCAAATAATGAACCAGTAAAACCACATTAATTTTTCTCTTCGAGCTCATAGCCCAAAATATTATTTCAGCCCTGCAGGTTAGGCATTTGATATCAATATCAGTCAAGTGCAATTATAACGACCCGAAGGCCCACAGTTGAATATAACGACCCGTAGGCCCGACCCGAAGGCCACAGTTGATAAAACGACCCATAGGCCCGACTCGAAGGCCAACAGTTTGATAAATCGACCCGTAGGCCCGACCCGAAGGCCAACATTAATAAATCGACCCGTAGGCCCGACCCGAAGGCGAACATTAATAAATCGACCCGTAGGCCCGACCCGAAGGCCAGCAGTTTGAACAAAGCTCGGGCATGTACATCATTACACTTAATTTCAATTAAACCACAACCTGGCATACAAGTGATACACTCGGGAATTCATGCCAACACTCAAACCAACATGCCGAATTCTATTATTTACCAAGCCCATGAATCTAACGCACCCTCGGCATCATCAAGTCAACGAACTCAATGCATCCTTGGCACATTCAATATAATTCCACTTTGGTTCAACAAATCCCACATTCATTCGCGCATTCATTCCAAGGTAATTCAATGCGCTAAAGGCCCGCCTTGGGCAAATCCATCTCAATAGTTGTTTTTATCAACACGGGCCACTTAATAGGCTTTAGACAAGTCCCAATCAATCCATAACATGACTAAATTTCCAGCCCTCAATCAATAAACCATTCAATGTTCAACTTGGATACATTTCACAAATTCGGTACTGAATGAACAGTACCAGGGGAGGACACATTTTGTCCACTAAACCATAATTAAACACCCTCATTAAGCTCTAATCTCAAACCCCAATCACCCAACAACCAAATACACTTACTTAAGCTTCAAATAAGCCTAAATAATCCCCAAAATGTCCACTTCCAAGTCATTAGTACTTGAACTTAATTAGTGCCACACTTAGACAATTTTACACAATTTCGGAGTCCCATGAACAATACCAGGAAAAATTCACATTTAGGTACTAAACTACCTTTAAACCATCTCATTAGGGTCTAATCACTTACCCTAAACATCCAACCACCAAATACACCTAATTAAGCCTCAAATGAGCCTAATTAACACCTTAATTATTTAATTCCAAGTCTTGAATCATTGACTTCAATTTGTGCAAAACTTAGACAAATATGCACATTTTCGGTACTTTATGAACAGTACCAAAACAAGGGCTGTTTTGGGCCTTAATCCACTATTAAATCATCTCATTAGGTCCTAATGACCCATACAAAACATCCCACACACCATTAAGCCTAATTAACCCTCAATTAGGCCTAATTAACCCCTAAAAATGCACCATTAAACTAATTAGGGGTTTAGGGGTTTATACTCGCCTATTAACGACTCGAGACGATGGAAACAGGCGGTTGATCACCGACGCGCGGTAAGGATCGATGGCGGCGTTCAGGGTGCAAGCCGGCGGTCCGCGGCGACACCGGCGGAGGCGATTTGCTGCTGGTTTTGTTCTGTTTAGGCTGGAACCGGGGCTGATGTTGGTTGAACAGGTGAGAGGAAGGTCCGAGGGTGGTGTGGCGACGGCTAGTGGACGGCCAGCAGCTCCGGCTGGTACTGTTCCGGCATGAACAGTACCAGAATTTGAAGAAACACCCACGGCAGAACAGAAACGGAAGAAGAAGGAGAAACTTACGGGGAAATGGCTGAATGGTCTTCACGAGAGAGAGAATAGTCTGGTCAAATGAGTCAAAGATGGATTAGTGAAAGACATGTGTCACAATCTTGGCCATTTGGACAATTTTGCCCTTGATCCAAGGGCCCACATTTGATCCAATCCAATTATTTAGGGGTAAAATGCTCAAATGTCCTTAACCCAAGCTGACCAGAACTGGTTTAGCCTTAACTCACCTTGGTTAATCCCAAAATTAAATTCAATTTTCGGAATTAATTAAAATTGGCCTAGGGGCATTTTCGTAATTTTTCGATCCCGAACCGAAATTCCAATTTCTGTCCCTACCGGTCCTATATATTCATGGTAGACATAATCCGGTGTCGGATCCTTAAAATTCATCCTTTAAACCCTCAAAAACCGGTCTAAAAGTCTCGAGGGGTAAAACCGTAATTTTTCGTTCCGGGGTCGAAATTCCAATTTTTAACCGTATGCACTCCAGACATGCATGGTTGCCCCAAAATGGCATCGATTCCGAAAAATAATTTCGTTTGGCCTCGGAAACGAGCATCGAGGTCCCCAGGGGCAAAATCGTAATTTTCCCCAATTTCTGTCGAAATTTCTATTTTCAGCCGTTCTTGTCCCAACTTAATTGGACACGATAAAATGACGTCCGTCTTGTAAAATAGTCGTAATTACCCTTGAAATTTTGATATCGAAGTTCGAGTCCAATATCGCGATCAAAATAACTCGTTTTGAAGTCTTAGGATCTCTCACTAACGGGTGGCTGTTTAGGTGTTACGCGTATCGACCTAGGATTGTCTGAGTCATGATGGCCTCGAATTTCGAGAGAACGAGAGGAATTATCACTAGCACCGGGGGTCGCAATCATTTGGATTAAAATCGGGATTCACTGGTCAGACGTACTTTCGGTCGTGCGGAATCACCCGCGATCCGATCGTACTTTACTGACTATATAAATCCGTCATTCTCCTAAGATTGGCCCATATTGGTTCAAAATATTCCCTTGACGTTTGTCGAAATCGGTGCTCAATCGCGATCGGGTCATCAGTCCACGTACCTGTTCCTATTTATCCTTTCCCATTTGGTTAGTATCCCGTGATTGATCAAGTCCGGGCGAGACTTACTAAAATCAAACGAGAATTAATGTACACTTTATTGATCCCGATAACATGTCAAAATTCAGGATGTTACATTTTAGGTGATCACATGCTTATGACAGGCACGCAGTCTCGCACAATTTCATCACAAGCCTCATTCTCGGCATTCATAATGCGTGCCATGAAATGCAACATGAGCATCCACATAGCATAAGCACAGGCACACAATTCAATCAAAGTCATTCCACAGTGCCTAATTCACAAGCCATGTGCTTACTTGGCCTATTAATACTGTGCGGCCCAAATTCACAATGTGTAATTCAATAACCGACTCAAGCCATCAAATGACCGATCACACTCCGCACGAGTCGGCCACATGAGCACATGACATGGCACTATTCAATTTCCCTAAAATTGGGCACACAATCAACAATTCAATCAGTCCGGACATTCCCGGCAGTCCAATCACCTAATCCTCAACTAGTCCATACTAGCCCAATAAATTACCAATATTACTGCAGTCACAATTACTATTATTTGACTTACTAATTTCTCCCAATGTACACCAATCATACTCAACCCAGTCCAGGAAATGCACTATCAGTCCTAATCCGGGTTTAGAAAATACACTCACCTAATTTCTAGTCCACGAAGACGAGAAATGAGCGGCCGATTGTCGGTGAACGGCGAAATCAGCGGCGGCGTTTTGGAGGCAGCGACAGCGACGGCGGTACGGACGGGCGGCCGGCGGCGTACGGATGTGGGCGTACGGACGGCAACCATACGGACTGCGGGGGACGGTGGCCGGCGAGGCGGCGGTGGCTGGCGTGGCGACCGTACGGACGGCGTACGGACGGCCAGAGAGAGAGAGAGAGAGAGAGAGAGAGAGAGAGAGAGAGGTAGAGGTCAGGATGAGGGTGGTGAGGCGAGGTCAGGCAGAGCAGCGGCACCAGCGGACGGCGGCGGTCCGGCAAGCTCCGGCGTGAACGGGCAAGGGAGAGGGAATACGGAGGAGGAGGGATTCGGGAGAGAGGGATAGAGTTCTAGCTGAATGGGAGCTAGAAGGAGAGAGAAATGGGTCTAAGCTAGTCAAATATCACAACCCACTTGCGCCACGTGTCGCCGATCCGGCCCATTTGACCAAAATACCCCTAATTCGACAGCCCTCGTTCGTTCCGGTCCAATAATTGATGAGCAAAACGGTCTTTAGGTTCAATAATGCAGCTAAAAACCCTTAATAATTATCCCAAATAATTTCCCAAAAATTCAGACAAAAAATAGCTTAGGGGCAAAATGGTCATTTTTCCAGTCCCGGGGCGAAATTTCAATTTTTGTCCAAATCAACTCTAAATATGTATGGCCAACATAATATGGCATCGGATTCGTGAAAATAGCCTCTTAAGCCCTCGAAAATCGACTGCAAAGTCCTGAGGATTAAAATAATATTATTTTTCACTTCCGAGCCAAAATTCTAATTTTTGACCGTAACAACTCTAAATGTGTGTGGCCACCCCAAATGTCATCAGCCTCGAAAAATAACCTCAAACGACCCCAAAAACCAACGTTGGCGCCTACAGGGGCAAAATCGTAATTTTTGACTTCCGGGTCGAAATTCCCTTTTCTCGACCGTACTCACCCCAAACGTGTGTGGCTAGTCAGAATCGCGAAAATAATCTCTTAAGCCCTCGAAAGTCGACATCGAAGTCCGAGTTCAATTTCGTTATCAAAACTCGCTAGATTTCAAATTTTAAGGTCTCTTACTAACGGGCGGCTGTTTAGGGTTTACGCGTATTGACCTAGGATTATCCGAGTCATGATGGTCCCGATCACTTAGAGAATGAGAGGAATTATTGCTAGTTCCAGAGGTCGTGATCGTTCGGTTCAAGTTCGGGACTGGTTGACCAAACCACGTCCGTCACTTTTTCCTAAGATCGGCCCACATTGGCCCAAAACATTCTCTCATCATTTCTCGTGATCGGTGTCCAATTCACGATCGGGTCCCTGGTCCACGTACCATTTTCTAGTTAGCCATATCCTATTAGTTAGTATCCCGAGAGTGATCAGCTCTGGGCGAGATTTGTTAAAATAAAATGCGAAATAATATCAATTTTATTGATCCCGGAATTATATCGAAATTCAGGCTGTTACATGTTGGGGCTAAATTGACCTATTGGAGCTCTTTACTTTTGAAATTACTAGTAGATTTGCAGGTGATTTACCTGTGCTCACTCTTCTGTCGCGCTCCAATTTGTTTCGTCCGTGAGTTTTCTAGTCCTCCCCATTCATGAGGAGGAATTTTGCTTTCAATTCTCGAGAAAGCCGGGTCTCCGAAGTATCAAATCCTCCAAGTCTTTCTACTATCAAGCAGAATGGAGTCACCAGCATAATCATGAGTCAGACAGTTTTTTTAGGTTTTCGAGATGATTCAGTAATCACAGCTAAGGTTTCAAAAGATAGCAGGAGGCCAATGGATGCACAATGAGAAAGTGATTCCTCTTTATCCATTTTTCTTCTATGCCTCGTTCTTAAAAGTACAGGGTACTTGCGTGTGGTGTGAACAATAGCGTAAAAGAGACGAGGGAAGAGTAAAAGATTCATTTCTTCTAAATGAAAAAAGCTCAACAACTGCATCTTCAATGTCAACTCTCGTGCCAGACCAAAAAAAAAAAAAATGTCAACTCTCCTGAGACAGGGATATCTACCAAATTTGTTGCCGTAAGACTTTTGACAAGAGAATCCTGGGATTGTGCAGGAAACTTCGTACCCTTGGGAACTTCAGAGTTGGCGGCGTTTGACTCAGACTCGATTACGGTCATCTGCAGACCTGCACTTGACAGAGAGCTTCGCGTGGATGGAATACTAAGGTCGGCAGCAAAAGAACCACCCGACCAACCTCCCATGGCAAGTGACCAAAGAAGAGTAAAACGCCGGAATAACTATGAACTGGTCGGACAACCTTCTCGAGTCGTTAATGGACAGCCCCATTAGGCTATTACCTGTGATGCACGTACTCGGGTGAAGTCTCACCTTCATTGGTGACGGAGGTTTGAACTGTGAAATGCTCAGTTCACCATGCGAGTCGTAGGAGTGACTGACGGTACATTTTATATTTTCATGAGTTACACTGTCCAAAGCTTTTTCTTTTCCAAAGAGATCCTTTGATGCCGGACAAGTGTGGAAACATGATTACCATAAGTCACTTACTACACAAATGTTATGCATTCAGAGTCTTTTGAGGAATATCTTTTCAACCTTGCGGTAGCTAGACCTGTTATTAAAGTTGATGACCTCTCATTTGAAGACTCAGAAGTGACCTGTTGTAATGCTTTGCCACAAAAACATCATTTGCCATCTTGGAGAATAGTATGAAGCCAGTAGGATACTTCACCCCTGATTAGAAACACCCATTCAGAGTTTCTGGTATACTGCTATCCTTGAAGCAAGAATAAAAATGGGTGGTACCATGAACTACAAATTCAGATCTTAATATCTTCTCCACCTTAAAAAAGGAGTATGTGGACGAAAAGGATGCATATCTTTCACAGTCCCAACACTTTGCTCAACTAGTTGTAAGTTACGTGACAACCGAAGCTGTCTTTTATCGAGGAGACAACAATGTCGTGGGGATTTCATTTGGAGAATTTAATAGATGGCTACAAGTGTGTTCTTGAACCAGCTTCCTTTCATTGAAAAAACCTGGCTCCTTTGGAAGAGGCAATTCATTGTCACTTCCCAACATCAGAATCACCGCAGACATGCTTGGCCTATCCTTAGGAAATTGTTGCACGCACAATAGAGCAACATGTATAGACCTTAAAACTGCAGCAGTATTATACGGCTCAACCAACTCATCAAGCAGTTCCATGGACCTGTCTTCCGTAAAGAGTCTCCAAGCCTAAACCAAAGACTCCAAACCATTAGGGGCAGTTCTTGATTTTTTTTTTGGTCGAAGGGCAGTTCTTGATGTTAAAAGGTGAAAAATATCAGAACTTACATGTCCCACAAGATTATGACAGTGGTCCAGATGATGAAACCCTCTGTTTCTCTTCCTGCTAATAGTCTCAAGAACCAAAACACCATAGCTAAAGACATCCGATTTCATTGAGAAAACTCCATCAATGGCATACTCTAGAGATATGTAGCCGCTGAAGAAATTGATGGGTTAAGAAATATCAGTTCAAAAGAAAATTTAGCACAGAGGTCATAACTTTAGATAAAAGTCCTTACTAGGTTCCAACCACTCTGATGGTGTTTGCCTCTGTCTCATCCCCTACGAAGCATTTAGCTGTGCCAAAATCAAAGATCTTAGGATTCATCTCATTATCTAACAATATATTGCCAGCTTTTAAATCTCTGTGGATGATCTTGAGTCTGGAATCTTGATGAAGGTAAAGAAGCCCCCTAGCAATTCCATTAATGATGCCAAAGCAAATTGACTAGTCAAGCAGCTTTCTCTGGCTTTGATCTGCCAAATTTTTGTTCACGTTAGTAAAGCATGTTCCTGTTCAAATGGAGAGCTAAGGCATTAAGTCTGTGTTTAATTAAACTAATGGTACTATTACTGTTCTGTTTCCTCTCCATTTCCCAAGTAAAGAGCATACAGGTGCTAGATCCAATCGTTAGACCTCTTGACAAATGACTCAGAAGCCAGTGCTACATCAATAGTATTATAAAGCTTACAAGCTCTAGTATGCTTTATGGAACTGTGGAAGTAAGACAAACCAAAGAGACGGGAATCTAAGCTGTTGTTGGGCATGAACTCGTAAATCAACAAAACTTCTTCCTGAATGCAGCATCCCAGAAGCTTTACAAGGTTTCGGTGCTGAAGCTTTGCAATATATAGGACTTCATTTTTGAACTCGTGTAGCCCTTGCCTTGAGTCCCTTGAAAGTTTCTTCACGGCAATTTCTTGGCCATCCTCCAACACCCCCTACAAATAGTTGTCATACATCAACTTTCTAGTTATTTTGCTTGCTATTTTTTTGGTGGCTTGAATGCTCACAGTAATTTTAGCCTTTTCGAAATTGAGTTAATCAGCCTCCCATCTTCATCTTCAAATCATGTGTATGAATTTTTAAGAAGAGCTGGTTATTTAAAAGCCTTTGAATAATATCAATCAACATTTGAGTAAAATCAAGAAAAGATTCATGAAATTATGAACAAGCTGCTTTAAATTGCCAATACACATTGCGAAAATAATAACTAAAATGGCCATCACCGTCTTATCCTTTCAAGCTTTCAAGAACTAAAATAAGGTCTACAGGACAGTAGCTTCTAATGCAAGTATTTTACCATGCTAAAGAAAAACAGGGGCATTTCATTAAATAGAATAGTGCACTTCTTGAGGATAGCATGCATTGTTTTATCACCTTGTAGATAGGTCCAAAACCGCCCTCTCCCAACTTATTTTCTTCTGAGAAGTTATTGGTAGCAATAGCTACTGTACCCAAGTCAAACACTGGTAACTCAAGATCTTCCTTTTGGCATTCAGAGTTGTCTCCTGATTCAAAACTGTCATCTTTACCTGCAGCAAGAACAAAGATGTGGTCAAAGAACATGCAGGGATATAAAACGGTGCTATGACAGAAATAAGACTTATTGTGAAAACAAAAAGAGTGCAGTAATAGAAAAGATACTTGGATATCTTGTAAAATCCGTATTTGCATGTAAGAAAAAGGCTAGTTCAATATCATCGTATCGAAGAGCCAGCAGATTAGGAAGTCCTATGCATCAACTAGTCTAGCATACACTAGGAGTGCATGGAACAAACTGCCAGTGAGATCGGTGGCAGCACACAGTATAATATGGTTTACCTTTACGATGCTTCATTTTCTTCCTCTTGTTCTTTAGAATACAGAAAGTTAGAACCAGACATAGGGAAAAAACCCCGAAAGAAACTGCCAAGCCCATGAACAGCTTTTGCTTCTTTTGCTTTGACTGTAGTAGATCTAAGACAAGCAGCACAGCATATAGATCAAGAGTTAGAACCAGGTATTACGGGTAAAACACTTCTTTAAGTGGTTCGTCACATTTGTGGGACCATTTTTCTCTTCGGGTGTTAGCAAATTCTTGTCTATACTCTATGAATACCTGATTCTGAGGCTGCCATCCTAATGTAGAGGTCTTGCCCGTTTTGGTTTAGCTCTCTAATGTCAATTAACTCTCCAAACCACAACAAGCAACCGCTCCCTCGTCCTCTGATGTCCAAGTTCGAATAAGCCATGCGGGAACAACTTTTCTTGCAAACTTCTTTGCATTTTTGAAGATTCATACTCTTATTAAACCAAGAATTACTTGTATCTGGCAATTTCACCCCAGAATACTTCACAAATTTGTCCTTTCCACAATCCAGAGGAGTTGTCCGGACACACCCATTTGACCAATCCAAGATAACCCATTCTTGAGAGTACTTGGGTGTGAATCCTGTCAAGCACCTGCATACTGGGGACTCATCAATCTTACAGCTACCATAGGCACCACATAATGCGTGGGTGTCAGTTGTCTCTCGGTATGGTAAGGTAAGGCGTCCAACCCTGCGTTCGATCAATCCAAGTGACACGTTGTACGATGCCACTTGAACTTAATACCAGCCTGGAAATGAACGAACTGTCAAAGACCTCGAAGTGGTAGTAAATCTCATCGTCATCCAACACAAATTCGTAATTGTAATATGGATTAGGATCTTGATTAGGCATTCCACTATATCGAACACCATTCCATGGTCCCAACCGGAACTTGACAACAGAACCTTGCTTCACTAGGCTTTGTGGGAAGCCATTTGGGTCAATTTTATGTGTAAAGTTACCTGGAGAAGGATCATCAATGCTCTTCCATGATGTTAAATAGCGTTCGAAGCCTGTTGTTCGATTCATTCCCATCTTCATGCCCGCTAGAAGCGTGTCTGTTGGATAATCGAAACTCTGCCACAATAAAATACTAGAACCAGTTCCACCTACATCTTTCACAATAAGATTCCCTGAATCCAAGAGCTGGGCGACTGGATTTCGCGCATTTGTGGACGAGTTGGATGACCAAATTTCACTTCCATTTGCGTTCAGAAGGACAAGACTTCCCAAGCCAGTAACCTTCAAAGTGCCCGATGAATCCACAAGCGGTGTGTCTCTATTTGCAACCCATACTACTGTCACTGTGGTTACCTTTTTGTACCATATCCCAAGATATCGCCTTGACAGGACGCCGGTGCTGAAGAATCCTAGTTCAAATGTCCCACCAGCCGAAACTAGGCTCTCACCATCTTGGATGGACTGATTCACAGTGATGGTATCTAGTGCCTCGGAAACTTGAGCAACGTAAGGTGAAGATGCATAAAAAAGAAAAATCATGGAAAAAGACACTATGGTTCTCATTGTGTTTGAAGCTGGCCAAGATGATCACAATGGTTGATTGAACTACCACTTAGGCAAGTCACAACTAGTATTGTGACTAAAAGGGTTGTATCCATTGAATTTCAAGGTCAACGCTTGCAAGTCATTCGGAAATATCTACCAAATTTCCTGCGGCAAGTCTTTCTTTAATAGGAGCAAAATTATGCAAAAATTGAAAACGTAAGGGGTTAGCTTATTGTTCTTTAAACAACTTGGATTAGTTACGAGTCTTTTGTATCAAGAAAGATTCCAAGCTCTAAGCCGCTTGACCAAAGAAGAATGGCTCATTTGGTTCATAGAATTGGGACGACCGTTTCGTAGTCGACCCACTTGACAGTATTATTGCCATTTTTTTATTTGGTGATAAGATGACCAAGTATATATAAATCAGTAATATGGTAATTCTGTGCTGCCGTATGATTAGAAATGGATGAATCTATGGTTCGTATTGCTAGCTATAGCTGGCATCACTTGTTAGATCACCGAAAAACTTGCTACACCTGTGTAAAGATTGCTATTGACTGATATACTCGAAATTGCTTCAGATTATATAAAAGTTACTAATAATGCATGAATTTTACTAACTATAGATAGCATGAATATCTTAAAAACCCTCAAAATTCGTGATTTTTTGAACTTCAAAACTATAGAAACACTAGAATTTGCTCTCTTCTTTTTGTTTTTTTCAAATGTAGCATCCCTTAGTTAACGACCGACGTTAATGACATGCTAAAATGACGGTTGTTGGGGGAAACATTTAATATTGGTAATTAAAAATAGCAATCGATATGTTAAGCTAAGAGAAGACAATTTCTAATTTATTAGAGGAAAAAAGAGAGAATGGGTGGAGGAAGAGAGAACTAACCGGTAACCACTTTCTTGTACCATCGTTCATCTTCATCACCGTTGACCCCCATCAACAAACTACAACAGCCAATCACCACCACAGCACAACCATCGAGTTGAGATCAATGAGAGAGAGAGAGAGAGAGAGAGAGAGAGAGAGAGAGAGTGAGTGAAGATATTAAGCATCCTTCCCTTCATTCCCGGCTTTACATGCACTGGTACAATTTGCAAGCTCTATTCCTCTCATGGGTGAAGGGATATCCCTCGGCGGCCATTGTCTATCATATGGTTATCCCTGAAAGATAGGCAACTTTTTCAGTGGTCGATTAAATACTCTCTCTTTGGACCAAAACCAAAAAGTCAAATACTTTCTCTAAGCTCATTGGCGTTTCTCCATGAAAAAAAGTCAAAACACCCATCTTGAGGAGTGTCTAATCTCTGAAACACCATGTTGAAGCACACGGTTCTATGTTAAGTCGGTATTTTTGAGTATTAGAAGGAAAACGCGTGGTCGAAAGGTAATGCAATTCTTTCACTGTCTCAACATATTTTGCTGACCGTCGTAAGCGGTACCCTAAGATCACCATAGCTAGTATCTAGAAATAGACTAATGGATTAAAGAGATTTGTACACTTGATTTGAAATCCATCGTTATTAATGCAGAATAGCAACTATCTAAAGTTCAAGTGCTCTCTCCATTGCCCTCTCCTTGAGAGGCAATTTTATAATTGCTCTGTATGTGAGGTTGTTTTGTGCATTAGAGTTAAATGAGAGATTTCAGCTCTATTTATAGAGTTTTCAACTAGGTTCTCTCATCACGGGCCGTGCTTAACTCGGCCCACACAAGCTAGACCCATATTAGACTAATTAAGATTATTTATATCTTACCTTATTATACCAAACCCGTAAAATGATAGATTACAATCTAAATTAATGTAGCCCACATTATAAAAACTCTTACATTTTTTCTCAATTAACTTCGGAGCTAGATCACGCAAGCTATCATCCATCGAGCAGACAACAGTTGTCATGGTGATTTTGTCTAGAGAAGGTGATAACTGGCTAGAAGAAGGGTGTTCTTGAAGCATCTCTCTCATTGAAAAACTTGGCTCTATTGGAAAAAGCTATTAGATGAAAGTTTGTTTTAATATTTAAATATTCTAAAATTGAATTCTTGTCCAAATTATCAAGCAATTTCATGAACCTGCCCTCTCTAAATAGTCTCCAAGCCTGAACAAATTGACGCCAAACGATAAAAGGCGATTCTTGATGTTGGAAGGCGAAAAGTCTTAGAACTTAGGCTGACAGTTCAACCTCTCCACCTGATATCAATGCCATTCGGAACTCTCTCCAACATAGGTTGGATGATGATCAGATCCTTCTGCTCTCTCGAGAGGTGACGGTTAGTGAAATTTGTAATGCCATGTTTTCCTTGGCCAAAGGCAAGGCTCCTGGCCCTTATGGGTATAATGTTGATTTCTTTAAATCTAACTGGGATATTGTTGGCTCATCTGTCACCTCGGCAATCACTGATTTTTTTCAGTCTGGATCCTTGTTAAAAGAACTCAACACTACTATTCTTGCACTTGTGCCGAAGGTACCAAATGCCCAGTCGATGAATGACTTCAGGCCTATAGCATGTTGCAACACCATTTACAAATGTATAACCAGAATTTTGGCTGACCGCATCTCCAATGTTCTGCCAACTCTTATCAGTCCATCCCAAAATGCTTTTGTCAAGAATAGGAGGATTACTGACAATATCCTCCTGGCTCAGGAATTATTTGCAGGCTTCCAACATGAACCCTACCTTCCAAAATGTGCCATCAAGGTTGATTTTCAAAAAGCTTATGACACTCTTGACTGGAATTTTCTAGAAGTAGTCCTGCAAGCTTTCTGTTTTTCACCTATTATGATCAAGCTTATAATGGAATGTGTCACCTCTCCGAAATTTTCAGTGGCTATTAATGGTGAACTACATGGTTTCTTCTCTAGTGGCCGCGGTATTCGACAAGGAGATCCTCTTTCTCCTTATCTTTTTACACTGGCTATGGAAGTATTCTCAGGCATCCTTAACCATCAAACTAGTCTGACTGGTTTCAAATTTTTTTGGTGCTGCAAGGCCACCAGACTTAGCCATCTTTTTTTTGCCGATGATGTTCTCCTCTTTTCGGAAGCAAGCTTGGAATCCATTAATCTTCTACAGGAAGGAATTCGGTTATTTTCTTGCTGGTCTGGCCTCTCACCAAATGCAAATAAGAGTGAGATTTTCATATCGAGTGGTTCTACGGAACTGCGAACCCAGATTTTACAACTCCTTGGCTTCATTGAAGGTACGCTTCCTTTCAAATATCTTGGAGTTCCAGTCATAGCCTCAAGACTGTCCAAAGCGGATTGTTGCCACTTGGTCAACATAATCACGGCCAAAGTTAGATCATGGTTCCAACGATTTCTCTTGTTTGCAGGAAGACTATAGCTCATAACTTCAGTGCTTCATGCAACTCAGGTATACTGGGCAAGTGTCTTTATTCTCCCCAAATCAATCCTCTCGAGTATTGAAAAAATACTCAAACAATTTCTGTGGAAAGGTCCCGACTTGGGAGCGGGCGGTGCGAAAGTCCCATGGAATAAAGTTTGCCTACCGAAAGAGGAGGGAGGCCTCGGCATTCGGAAGCTTGAGGACTACAATAGAGCTGCAATGCTCAAGCACATATGGCTCCTATTCATCGATAAGGAGTCCTTATGGTGCCAATGGATTCACTCTAACTTTCTCAAGAAGAAAAATTTCTGGGTAGCAACCAAACCAACATTCTGTTCTTGGAGCTGGAAAAAAATCCTTGAACTTCGTTCGGACTTCTAGTTAAACTTCCTGTGGAAGATAGGCAACAGGGCCTCTTTATCATTCTAGTTTAATAATTGGCATCCCAGGGATCCTCTCTATAAATTTTTTTCCGATAGAGATATATACTATTCAGGCATCCCGAGAAATGCATCGGTTCGGGATTTTTCCTCTTCAGTCTGGCAACACTCTAACTTTCTGGTCAGTTTCAACTCTTGGTCAGATAGAATACCAGCTCTTGATGCCGAAAGACCTGACCGCATATCCTGGAAAGGCCACTCTTTTGGTCAGTTTTCCACTTCTTCGGCATGGGAATTCATAAGAAACAAAGGCACGAATGTTCCATGGAGTTTCTTCCTATGGGATCGAGCCATTGCGCCAAGGTATAGCTTCTTGTTATGGCTCATATTTCTGAATAGACTACCTACGCAAGTCATTTTGCTAAGCTATCACAGAATTCCCAAAAGTGTATGTGCCTTCTGTAGAAGCAGACCCGATTCTATTGACCATCTCTTTTTTGGATGTGCCGTTACCGGGTCCCTTGCTGCTTTCTAGGCAAATAACTGCAACCTTATATGGCGTAATAGATCTTGGCAAGAAAACCTCCATTGGACTATCCGTATCATTAGGGGGCAGAACTTCCATAAAAAAATTGCTCGTTTTGCACTTGGCGCAATGTGCCATATAATTTGGTCGGTGAGAAACAACATCCTATTCAGGGACCATTCCCTCTTAATGCCAGCTCTTCGTAATCACCTCACCAAATTGGTAAGGGACAAAGGCTTTTTCATGAAGCCTGTTATAGATAATGACCACAACAGAAGAATTCAGCAAAAATGGGGCATCTCCTCTTCCATTTTTTATTAATCCTCTGATTATTGTATCTGTAGTCTGTTGGTCCATGTTTCGGTTGGCCTTTTCTATGGGATTACTTTGTATGTAGTCAGTTGGTCCCCGCTTCAGTTGGCCTTTTCTGTGGTTTTTCTGTTGCTTATAGCCCTTGTTTGAGTCGTTACACCTTTGCATCTATTGGGACACTTGTTGTGTCGCCTCAAGTGCGAGGTTTTTTTGTATACGACTAGTTCCTTTGTATGTTTCGCTGTGAAAAGTATATATAATATTTTACTTTACCAAAAAAAAAAAGTCTTAGAACTTACATGTCCAAGAAGATTATGAGGGTGGTCGGGATGCTCAAACCTCTGTTTCTTTCCCCACTAACGATATTGAGCACCAAAACACCGGAGTTGAAGACATCGAAGAAAATTCCGTTGATGGCATACTCCAGAACATGTAACCACTACAGAAACCAAAGCATAGAGAAATCATCGCCAATCAAGTGATTGGAGCACAAAGGTCATAACTTTCTGCATATTTCTTGCTATGCTCCAATTACTCTATTAGTGCTTGCCTCTGTCTCATTCCCTGGGAAGCTCTTAGCCAAGCCAAAATCAGATATCTAGAGGTTCATCTCATTATCTAGCAATATATCACTAGCTTTACATATCTATGAATAATGTCGAGTCTAGAATCTTGATGAAGGTAAAGAAGTCCCCTAGCAATTCCATTGATGATGTGAAAGCGGCTTCACTACTCTAGCAGCTTCCTCTGCGCTTCATCTGTCAAAAAGTCATTTGCATTAGTAAAGTATGCATATCTAGCAATGTACGGGGAGAAGTAAATAAGGTATCGAGCTTGTCATTTTGCTAACTGATGCTGCTCTACTAAGGTTCCTTTTACACTGATATACACGAGGTTGACATGCTAGGTCTAATCATCAAACCTCTCGTCAAAAGCCTCTAGTAATTGGTAAAATCATCAAGAAAGAGTATCTTTAAGCTTATACAAAACCTCCGGCATGCTTCCGATGAACCGAGGAAGAAAGCAACCCAAAGAGAAATGAGGCCAAGCTTTTGTTGGGCAGGAATTCATAGATTAATTGAGTTTCTTCCTGAATGCTGCATCTTAGAACCTTCACAAGGTTCCAATGCTGAAGTATGGAAATAGAAAGAAATTCATTCTTGAATTCGTGCAGGCCCTGCCTCGAGTTCCTTGAAAGCTTCTTCACTGCAATTTCTTAACCATCCTCCAACACACCCGGCAGAAGTTCAACTTTGCGCTCTAATGGAAGATATAAATTTTCACCCTAATTTTGCTCGCAGTAGCTTTGGCATTTTGGAATCAAGCTTTCAGCCTCTTACCTACATCTTGAGATCACCTGTTGGAATTTTCATCCTAACCTACCATGCCATAGATAATGAGACACAATGGTGTAAACTAAAGACTTATCTTTATTAATAGTCTTTGGGTACAAGAATTTTGAGTTAGCATCAATTATAGCCACATTGGCTTTGAACAAGTCATTATAGAAGTATCATTTCCCCACATACATCCCCTTTGGAAAATACAAACTTGTTATATTCAAATACAATTTTGAAACCCTTCTTGACAAGTATGGGGCCAAAAATGAGATTCTTTCGGATTTCCGGTACATATGCACATTTTGCAAGATGAGCTCTTTGTCGGAGGTAAACTTCAAGATCACATTTCCTCTCTCGGCAATTTTTATTGATGTAGAATTAGCCATATAAATCATCTCTTCTTCCTTAGCCTTCTCGAAAGATGAGAACATGTGTTTATTCACACAAATGTGATTTGTGGCATCTGTGTCCAACTATCAATCGGTATTTTTTTATTCCAATGATATCTTAGATACCACCACAGTAGTTAGTCTCTTATCATCATCATGCTCTATCAGATTAAGCTGCTTGGCTACATCACTGCGTTTCCCTTTGTTTAGGTGCTTCTTGCAATCCTTAGCCCAATGGCCAAGCTTATTACAAACAAAACATGTCCCTTGGAATTTCTAGGACTATTTGTTGCGCCTGCCTTTTCCTTGAAAGGACTTCTTCCTCTTCCTATCTTAATTGGAATTGGAAAGCCCAACAATGTTGATCTTTGCTTCCATAGGTGGGTTTGCATTACACACGTTGTCCTCCTCAATTCTAAGGCGCAAAATGAGATTTTCAAGGTTCATCTCTTTCCGTTTGTGCTTCAAATAATTTTTGAAATCTGACTAGCTCGGATACAGCTTCTCAATAATAATTGCCATTTTGAATGATTCACTAAGTAATATTCCCTCAACAAAGATGTCATTCAGAATTATTTGCAATTCCTAGACATGATTCATGATAGATTTAGAATCCACCATCTTGAAATCCAGGAATTTGGCAATCACGAATTTCTTGGTGCCCGCGTCCTCAGTTTTGTATTTCTTTTCTAAGGACTCTTATAACTGTTTAGCAGTTTCAATGTTACAATAAATATTAATAGAGAATTTACCAAACAGTTAAGGATATAGTTTTAGCATAGGAAGTTCCCGTGCTTCCAAGTCTCCAACGCCCCTAGCATTGTGACATCTTACTCATCTGGACTAATTATCAGGCACAACTCCGATAAGTACTTGACTAGATTCAGTGTGGTCAGATAGAAGAACATCTTCTACTACCACTACTTAAAGCCCACACTGGTAAATTTCTTTGGTTTCTCATTCGATGTTGCTAGATGTGGTACCATTAAATTAGGCAAAGCCTATTGAACCATCCCTCAAGAAATTGAACCATATGCTATTTAGCCTGTATTGTTTTGAAAAATAGTCTCGGGTATACTAGTCATACCATAGATGGTTTCGGCACGAAGGCTTTTTGATGAGTTGTTTGATGGAACGGAGAGGAGAAAAAGAAGGTGATTTGGCGAAAGCAGAGTAGGGATTAATAAGCGGGAGATGAGTTTCCGAAATTTTACTATTTTCATTAAGGTATGAAACCTCATAAAGATAGTCAATTTTAGAAACATTTGAAGTGCGAAGATCTAAAGAGGCATTCACAGTGACTAGTGGAGTAGTATAAATAGAATCACTCATGATGAAATAAATCTACCTATTCCACCTGGTATTTCATCCAAAAACAAACAAATATGCTAAATAGAGTGCTGGCTCTAATACCATAAAGAGGTTCTAAGATGCAAACTAGGGAAAATGAAGACAAGGCTTGTGGCAAGTATGATATCCCACACACAAACGGCTCTCCAGGCTTTTATAAAAGGGACTGCCTTTTAGCCACCAAACCTCTCTTCGAATTTTGATTCACACTTTAGAACTGCTTTATAGTAGCAAGATTCTGATGCATAGGTTCCATATCACGGTAAGTGCAGAGCATACTATCAGGACTAATCAACGCACATACGTTTGTTTAGAGAATCATACCGGGCAGGAGTGAAGATTTAGAGATTCATAATACATAAGTTTTATTTCTTGAGGAGCAGATTCTGTCTGCCAATATTACAAGCGTGACCTTTTATAGACACGAATATAGATACGATTATACAAACAAACAATTATTGATGAGGTTTTGGAGGTCACTAATAATTTAACACTCTACGACTGACTCTAAGACTTTTACATCGACATATGACTTGTTCAACCTATAGATGACTGACAAACACATAAAAAGTTTTCGGATGACATTTTTCTTTATTGATATAGTGCCGCTACAGTACTGCTGCAGTGTTGAATAGTGCTTGAATAGTCAGTGCTTGAATAGTGCGCTACAGTGATGAACAGTGCGTGAACGGTGCATGTGAATAGTGCATGAACAGTAATTTTTCGGCAACAAACTGATTTTTCAAACACGCTTGTCATGCTTTAGAAGTCATATTTATGGATAGTTTCTTCGGTATTGTCATCATCAGAGCTGTTTGAACTACCTTCGTCCTTTTGTCTCCTGTAATTTCTAAGGATTCATTCAATTTTTGCAGTTTTGATGTCCATTTTTTCATGAAGTTCTGAAGACTTTTGCTTTTTTCGTGAAGACTCTAGAACATCTATAGAACTTGAGACGATATCGAAGGAACTTGATGGCATACATGGCTGAGGAAAATTCTGTAATTATAGTGACAGATTATCTTTGTCATCGCCTAGACTGAGTGCTAGTTGTAGCTCACTATAATCATATGGGTTTTGTGATAACGGTCCTCCCCATGGATCCTGTGACTGAGAGGCTTGAGATGAGGACAAGGCTTCTTGAGATGAGGATGAGGCAGCTTTATCTGAAGCAGCAGTAGCATTCATATCTGCCTGCATATCTATGCCATAATATTGTCTCAATGCTATATCAATTATCGCCTGATAGCTATGATCCGTCGGATGATCTCAAGACACATTGCTAGAACTGGCTGGCCATATTTCTGGTGGTATCACGTGGTTGTATTGACATAGAAATATCTAAAGTTCTCTATATTCTTGGGAAAGTGCCAAGATTTTGCATGGAAGGATTTTGTAGAACTTTTCTGGAACTGGCTGAGGTTTGTAGGTAGATTCTCCTACATCAGATGGAGTTTTGCTTATGTCTCCATTTGGATGAATAAAAACCCATGGCCTGCTAAACAAAATTTGTATGTAACTCTAGGTTGGGTTTACAGGCTTTAAGCTGCTCCTGAAACATGCATTTCCAAGCTCCCAATATTTTGAACCAATTAAGTATGTCACCCAAATAGTTAAACTTCTTTTCTCCCAAGAGAATTCTACTAATAATGAAAATAATTTTGTTTGTTGGAAATTCAATGGCTATGGTATAAAGATTGAACAAATACCAATAAAACCACTTGAATTCCTCTGGGAATTCGTCTTCAAGATTGAGGGAGATAGGATGAATGAAAGGATATTCTGGATACAGCCCGCTGGGTCTGAGACTTCATCCTCTAAACCTGCTGAAAATTAGCAGTTGATATTTCCACATTAATGCTGGTAGATTTTCATAAAGGGTGTTGTTCTGGATGTATTCAGGAATTTCTGGCGGGAACTGCCTGCTTGGCCAAGAAGGTTTCATCTTGGTGGGTTTGAATCCACTAAATGGATTTCGCGATACATATATGCTTTATGGATGAAACTGGTGCAATAAATTCTTTTGGCCTGGATAAGAAATCAGCAAGCACATTCTTCTTTTCTGCCATATGCTTGATTTTAAATGAATACTTTGAAAATCATTCCGCCCATTTGAGGTGTTGAGGATGAGGAATTTGCTTTTGTTTGAACTTCAGCATATGGAGAATGAAGACATATCTAGTTCCACTAGAAAATGATGTCTGATAAGGTGAAATTCAAACTTCTTGATGCCATATTTTACCGCTAAGATATTCTTGAAGGTTAAGTGATAATGCATTTCACTTGGCGTAAATCTTCCACTTTTGTGTCCACAGATCTTACGCTTGCCATCAATTTCTTCGAATAGGATAGCAGCCCAATATTCATCGCTGGCATCTGTTTGCAGAACTCTCTTTCTAGTAGAAGGGATTTGTAAGGGAGGAAGATGCTGCAATGACTTCCCTAAGCCGCTTACTGATTTAGTTTGTTAAGGTCCCCATGAAGGGGTATCCTTTTTTAGCATCTGATGTACTAGACTCACCAAGCTGGTGATTTTTTGAACAAAGTCTCTGAGATAATTGACTATCCCAAGAAACTGTTGGATCTGTTTGAGAGAAAGATTTTCATCAGGAAATTTCTATAAGTCTTCAGCAATATGGAGATCAGGATAATATGTCTCGTCCTTAAGATGCATTCTAAAGAATTCGATTTCGCATTGGGCAATAATCATCTTCTTTTGGGATAGCATGATGCCATATTTCTGGACTAATTCAGCAAATTGGCTTAGCAATTTACAATGAGAATCCTCATCAAAGCTGTAGAGGAGGATGTCATCAATGTAAATTGAGCATTGGTCAGAATAGCTTGAAAGATTCTGCACATAGCTTTCTGGAATAATAAATGAGCTATCTTAAGACCAAAAGGAAGCACCGTCCACTGGAAGTGCTAATTGGGGATGCAAAATTCATCTTTGTGCCTGTCATTTGGATGAATTCCCAATTGGCAGAATCCAGCTTTGAGGTCAAATTTGGAATAGACCCTAACTTGAGTGAGGTTGGAGAATAATGAATTCTGGTGGGGTAATAGGAACTTGTCATCTTGGAGGGATTGCTTGAGTGGTTGGTGTTGATACCTAATTTTTAGCCGATGCGTTATTAAAAGTAGAAAATTCGAAATTATGGTTTCCGATCGCGACGGAACCCGTTTCTTGAACAAAAAGTGTCATTTTTTAATTCTGTTTGTTAGCTTAGCTTTTGTAGAGGATTTATCATTCATTTCATGCAAAAACCCGAAAGTCAAATGGTTGACTTTTAGGTTGAATTTTTGGTCAACCCTTTGATCAAAAGTCAACACCGGGTCAAATTGGGACTTTTCGCATAAAAAGATTATTTTCAAGTTTAATTTCACTTTAGAAGTGGAAATTCCAGAAAAATTCAAAGATTTGATCATAAAATCAAACTCCTAGTGAAAAGTCAACTAGAGTTTGACTTTTGGTCAAACCTTTGACCAAAAAATCAGAAAATACTAAAATCCAAAAATCATCTTATTTTACATTCAATTTGATTTTGTCATTTGAAATTTTACAAAAATCGGTTAGAATCAACTTTTTCCCAATTTGCAGAATTTGGTTCAAATTGATCAAAAATGAAATTACTTCATTTCTAGTCATTTTTTAGGTTAGTTTCCTTCATGAAATTTGATCTAGAGATTGTATTACTTTCAATTTTGGAACCAATTTTGTGATTCCAAGCCAAACACAAAAACCCCCCAATTTAGGCCTTGATCAGTGATTTTGATCAATTCTTCATGCTTTGCGCAATTGACACGAATGATCCTAATTTCTTATATGAAATCCAAATACGAAATCAAATTTAGAAGATTCACATGAATTTGAGCCAATTTGATCAATTTAGTGATCCAACAATTGAGAAGTCTAGGAGTAATTGATCTAATTAGTGCAATTCAACTTAACCCACTCTAGACTAATATTCAATTTGATGAATTGAGACTTAATTTGGCTAATTGGACTTCAATTAAATTTGTTAGTCTAGCTTGGCCATGCAATTAACTCAAATTCAAGAACAATTAAGCTAAACAAGTTAAATTGGATCAATTTGTGCATGAATTTCAAATCGGTTCAATTCAATTTAATCGAATTCAATATTAATGGGGCCAATTAATCATGATAGAGATCAAATTGTATAAAATTGGAACAAATGGAACCAAGGATTGAATCGGTTCAACCAGGCCAAACTCAGGACAAACTGACTCAATCTGAAATGATTCGAATTGAACCTGTCTGATCGGATTGGCTATTTTCCGATCAAAAATCCGGCGATCGGCGGTCTATTTCGACCAGCCAAGGCTGGCCACATCCCTTTGAGCCCAAAAATGACAAAAATGCCCTTAACTAAAAATTACGAAAATGCCCCTAAGTGAAATTACCAAAACACCCTTCATTAAGGATTAGGCAAATTAATTAGATGGTAAGAAAATCAATCATGGCCATTCATTTAAAATTGATCATGACCATCCATAATGTCATGTCACCTATCCTTAGCCCTTAAGGAGTGTTCTTGATCATTAGGGATGCATTCTAGGCCATTGGATCAATCTAAGGCTATGATTCAAGGTTAAGGGGAGTATATAGGCTTTTTTCCCTCCAAAATTTTGTAAGCTCTAACATTTTTTTCAAATCTGAATTCTATCTCCTCTCTTCCCTCTCTCTCTCTCTCTCTCTAGCTCACGCTTCTCTCTCCCTCTTGATCTCTCTCTCGGCCATTGGCCCTTCCACCTCCCACCGGCCATTTTTTGGCGAGTCGCCGCCTCATCGCCATCCCCCACAGCCGCACAAGGCTGGTCGCAAGACCAGTTGTCCTTGCTGGTGGCTGGAACTACTCTGTCCGGCGTGATCTCCTCCACGGCAACATCACCGGCATTGTCGCTGGTGATTGAATCAGCCAGTTCAAGCGGCTGAATCAGCTGGTTCAAGCGGCTAAATCAGCTAGCCAGCGGTTCCTCCGGCGATCTCGAACCTCCAGCAGCCTTCCTTGGTGTCTTCTCGTGGCTGTGGTGGCCAGCTTCCCACTGAACAGCCACCGGATTGCTTCTTTCTACTTGATTTTTCATTATTAGTTCATTAGCGCGAAATCGAGTCGGTTCTCACTATAGCTTGTGCACTCTATTCTCATAGGTTTGTCGAGCTTTCCAAGACTTCTCCGTGCTGCTCTTGATCTGAATAAGGAGACCGGATCGCTCGATTGCGCGTCAAAGCATCATTATACAAGGTGAGTTCAAATTTGTCATTCTCGGATCCTGATGATCAATCTGCTCGTGATGATGATTTCAGCTTGTAAATGTTGAAATCTTGCAAAGTGATGAACTAGAGAATCGTAAAAATCATCTCAAGCTTCGATTTGATATGTCACATGCCTTAATCGGACTTCATTTGCTAGGTGAAAATCACTTCGTAAGCTAGGAACAGAATCTGGAATGTGATGTTCTATTCCGTTTTGATGATTTCCTGATTGATATCATGCTGTTTTACGATTTTTCTAATTTTCTACGATCATTGTTTGAAGAAAATTTCTTCATGAAAGTCGTAGAACACATCCTAATCTGTTTATCATAAAATTTTCATAAAATTCCAAGCATATTAGGATAGGACGATTTACAACGCCATTTAGGTATAGATCTAATGATGGATGAGTTTCTGACTGACCTTCGTGTATTCTCTGATTTTTATAAATTCGTCTTTGATTTTTATAAATTCGTGTGTTTAAAATACGAAAAAATTTTCTTCATGAAAGTTCACATTGATATCAAGAGATTTCCAGTGATACTAACTTTATCAAGATCGGAGTTCATTTGGATCTTCAAAAGGAATTTTCACGATTCAATCAGTATTTGTGCTCAGATCTGATTTTCATTCCTTCGAAATCTAAAGTATGTTTCTCCGAATTTGATAAAGTTAGAGTTCTCCTTTGCAAAAACTCAAAACTAAAAAGTTGTTCCTTGGGGTCTCATTATGTTGACTGGAAATTTTGAGGGCCTAATAGCAATTTTTAGAGGGTCAATTTGCTAAAAATTTCATATAAGGTCTTCTCAGGTTAAAATTTGATTTGCAAATGAGTCCTTGGTGAAAAATGAATTTTATAAAAATTTGGAGGACTTTTTAGCAAAAACTCAAAATGAAAGTTGTTACACACGGAGAATCCTGACTGCATAAAAATTTTCATGCAGTTTTGATAAGTTTTGTTATTTTTCCCGCCATTATTTTGAAATCCCTAACAGAACCAAGTCCAGACTGTCACCGAATGTAAATTTGTCATTTTCGTGAAAATCGGCGGGGAATCAGAAAAAATGGTCTTCTTGACTTTTGATCCTCATGACATAAGCTTTCTAATGACACTTAAATCACTTCATTTGTATGTCATTAGATGGATTAATGACATCTGAACAAAAGTAATCCGAATTAGAAAATAATTGAATAAGTGGTCTCCTTATGAAGCCCACTTCCCATTGCTTGATTGGTTGATAAATAAGGCCCACGGGCCTAAATGCATGCTTATTTCATTGCTATGCATGTGCTTGCTAGATGTATATTAGGGCTAATGTATGTTCGGTGGGTAGCCCATTATGGTCACTTAGAACTCGACTTTAGGGGTTAATCGATATGAGTTGCAGTTTTGTGAATGCAAATGGTAGCCTGTTATCGTTAACCATTAATCAAATAATGTTAAATGATTAGGAGGGTGGCTGAATCAAAATGCATGTAAAGCAAATGCCGACCCTGAAGCCAGTGTTTGATTAGTGAATTGTTTGTGCCATTGCTTTTCTTTGGTTATTCCTTTGTGCATTGTTTGTCGTGAATGTATGTTGTGAATCTAAATGCCGACACTCGAGAGGCGGTCCATGGAGGGAATAATCCAAAATTGTAAAAGACCAAGACGATAGACCGATGTCCAATCCGGTCTCAATTTGTATTCACTTGACGATGGCAATAGACCGATATTCGATCCGGTTTCAATTTGTATTCAATTCATTCGTCCCTGATCGTGTCTCGGGTTTTCAATTTGTGTTGTAATAAACACCCGACGAGTTGTAGGTTTTACTTTCTTGCACTTAGAATTAGCTCGTCTTTTCAATACTTTAAGTGTTTACTTTACGAAATGTCTTTCAATACAATTGATTGTTTCTTTCTTTTCTAGACTAAGATAGGATTAGTTTAGAATCTTAAATGAAAACACAAAAACAAAATGCATGATCACCTAATGGACTAAGACTTTAACATGAAAATGGTAAAAAATAAATGCATGACAACTTAGATAACAACCGTGATAAGTTCATCGGTACCGAAAAAGCGTTAATAGAAATATTAACGTAAGCTAGTCCCCAAACTCATGATCTCTGATTTTCGTAGAAACCGAAACGAAACTCCTGCGTTTCGATTGGGTATTCTAGCCAACCCCCGACCTAGGCTAATGGCGACTCCTAAAAAAGATAAAATCGATCTGCTGTCACGCGAGATATGGATTTAGGAAAAATCCACGTTCATGATCAATGGATTATATGGATGACCAAAAGATCAATACTTCGGTAAGCCGTCTTTTATGATGTGCCAAACGAACCGTATGGATGACTAAAAAATTAACGCTTTGGTAAGCCGTCTTTTATAATGTGCCATGCGGACCATATGGATGACTAAAAGGTCAATGCTTTGGTAAAGCTATCTTTTATGATGTGTCATATGGTTTTCATGAACACTTACCTCTAAACCTGCCTTATCGAGTTCGGCCCTGGAGAGGTAAGTCGCGACAGCTGGTAATTGATAACCAACCTCATTTTTTGCTTTGTTGTACTCAAAACGCTTGTTCACATAAAATGCTTCACAAGACCACTAAGAATCGGATGGCTCAATTAATCTTTAGTGAAATAAGTCTAAGCATTCCCTTTGGGCTAAGATCAAATGATCTGGATTCATTCCTGAATGAGTTGCTTTGGTGGGATTGATATCTTCATTTTTCTTGAAAGGTAAATGAATGAAAAAGTCTGGATTTTTCCACAAAGGATTTGGACATTTTAGGACAAAGTCTGAATGAGATTATGCACATGCTCCAAGAAGGGTTTGGATGATAGGATCTAGTATATGCATCTGGATGGTAAAAAATCGTTGGATATCCACAAACTCTTTGAATTATCCTTTGAGCTGAAGTCCATTAGACAAAATTTTAAGTTTGGGAATCTGGGTCAGAATATCCCATCCAACGATGATATTTTTGTCCAGTGAACTAGAACCAAGGATTTTAGTGGTGAAGGAACATTGTGGGAAGAACAGAAGGGTAATGAATTTGCTTCAAACTCTTGTAGCAAAAGTGTTTCTAGAAGCAGAATTAAAATACTGGGTATATGGAGTCCAGTATTCTTCTGGAAGAATTTTTTTGTCAAGAATCGAAGCACTGGCTCCAATATCTACAAGGGCTCTAAGAGAAATGGGTTTAATATATTTTGAAAGATAGGTTTTGATGGAAAAATAGGGAAAGGTGAAAGGTGTGTATGCACAAAGGTCTTGGATTGTGGGGGGTTTTGGATATTCGAAAGAAAAGGAGTAAACTCCTTTTTTCTATTTTATCAAATGAGTCTGACTGAGAACATGTCTGGATGGCGCATAAGGTACGCATTGTTGGTTCATCTTCTAAAGAGAAGACAAATTCGATATCATCATCTTGAAGAGAAATTCCAGCTTCTTTTTCAAGTTCCTGAATCAAATGAGAATTTCTTTTTCGGGCCTTCGAACAATTCTTTGTAAAGTGACCTTTTTTGTTGTAGATATAACACCTGTCAGATTTCTTGCGTCTTCTGGACTGGTCTCGTTTGGATCGTCTTCTTCTTAAGAAACACCATTTGCCTTTTCTTCTTAAACCGAGGGAGAAACATCCGAAGTGCTTTTTCTTTTTGCACCTATCTCCGCAAGAGGGGTCATCACATGACTCTTTATTTGCACACTTGATTCTTAACTCTGGCCTTTGGCAAGCTCGGTCGAGTTCTCTGTTGCTTTTAAGATAACTTCTGAATGCCTTTCGGCGCATACAGAGGTCATCAAGAGCTAAATGTATCTCCTGCAGCAATTCTCTTATCGGAACATCAGCAATTCTTCGCTACTTATTCCAAAGGGATCTTTCAACAACTTGGCCGATATCCTTCAGGACAGTAGAGAACAATACTTGCTTTAGATTTGGATCAGCTCTAAGGTCGTAGAATAATTTAAGCATTTAATGAAAAAGCTTATTCAAATGTTTTTGGTGCAAAGAGCATCATTTTCTGTCAAAGAACTCTCTTCTTTTTAGCTCAAGAAGGTCTTTTGGCTTACTAATAAAGAACCGGTGAATGACTCAAATTATGTAATGAAAATCTGTTTGACGTAAGAACGTCATCTGATATTGATCAGAAACAGTTTTCCACCAATCCTTAAGGCTACCAGTAAATCTGCTAACGAACTCAACCAGTATATCATACCGACTTTCAACAGTGAGGGCTCTAGTGCTGAGTCAAGCATGAAACTCCTATAATCTTTATGGCCATTTTGTAAATGGAATATGATCAAGAGTGAAATAGTATTTGGAGGTCGAAGACTCAGAACGAGAGTTCTTATTATGGATGTTTACTACTTTTGGCTCAGATGGTTGTGATTCCATATCTGCCTCGGGGGGATCGGCCATAAGCATAACAGGTTTGGGGAAATTTGATATCTCAGGGTCAAAAGGTAAGGTTGCTTATGAAGAAAAGAAGGTTGTTTCAAAGCTAGAAGGGGTATTTTGCTGGGATGATCAATTGTAGCAATAACTAGCAGTTTTTGTTGGAATTGATCTCACAAAAAGGCCTCTAATGGATTTGAAATCATGTGGGAAGAAGGAGGTTTCTAAGAAGGCCCGGGAACATCTGATTTCTTCTCCTGCTGCATGTTCTTTTGTTTTTCCATTTCACAGATACTATTTCGAAGTGTCACAATATCACTTCGACCTTCTTTTGGGGCTTCCGCAATAATTGAGGCAACTGAAGTGACTTTTGGAGGACAGATTTCCATCTAGATTGGACACAAAGGTCGAAAAAATGGATCTATTGTAGAAACAAATTTTCCTTCTTGAAGGAATTTAATTTGCCTACGTAGCTTTTTCATTTCAACAATTTGATCTTCCAAATAATGATGAGAAATATATTTACCCAATTCCATCTGTTGCAATTTTTTTCTAAATTGTCTCAAGCAATTTGTTTGTGACCAAAGCCGTTTGATCAACTTTCTGGTCAACATGATCAAGGCGGGCTTGGATAGTTGAAAGTTTTGTATCAATTATCTTAAGAACATTATTTTGCGCTAGGGCATTTTCTGACTGCCAATTCAGAATAGCTTCGACAGCAGTAACTTTCTTTTGTCTCCCATGATCATTGACATCCATAAGGTTTGGAATTTTTGGCATATGTCGGAATTGATAATGTGCGTATGTAAATTCTTCTAATACCGGGAAAGGGGCACTAGAATTGGTCTTTTCCAAAGGCGAAAAGTCCGAGGGTTGGAACATGCAGACAGCTGGGAGTGTTGGCGGTGGTTTAGGCTTTGAAACACATGAAAGCTGGGGTGCTTTGGGTAATGGCAAGGGATAGGAATCTTTCCTAATCCATTTTTGGATGGGTTTATAGAAGGGCGAAACAACCGGCTTTTGTGGTAGAGTTTTTCTGGGTGGTGATTGTGATGGTGAAGGAGGTTTACAAGATTCAGGAATTGAGGGAGGAATTTATGACCAAGGTAGTCTATATGAAACCATAAATTGATATCTTCCTCCATCCTCACCAAGGGTCCCATGGTAGGATCCCCATTAAGATATCTCTGGTAGAGACTATCTTTGGATCATTTCTTTTTCTTTTTGGATGGTCCGTCATCTTCATCATAAGGAGGGCTTGTACAAAGGGAACATTGACAATCAAGATCTCAGAAATAATGGCCTATTCACGGATCCTTATAATAATAAATGGGTCGTCCCTCTTGATAAAAAAACTCGATCATAGTCTTCGGTTCTAAGTCGTCTTCCTCAATTGGAACGTCGGCATGATAGGGTTGCATCATAAAAATAGTATTAAAAATAGAAGAAGAAGTTTCCTCCTTTTCCTTACTAAATTTAATGACAATCGTACCATCTTTCTTTTTTGTGAACTGGGATTCTATGGACTGAATAGACCTAGAATTCTGGTAGAGCTTTTCATAGTTAGTTACCTAAGTGTCGAGGAGTAACTTAACTAGTTGATTTCGAGGAATCTGTCTAGGTACATGGACGCAAGAAGTCTGGTCATTGTCTATTGAGATAAAGAGAGCATCTTCTGTGCCTAAGAAGGTGAGATTAATAGCATGGTTCTAGACTTGGTATATCATTTGATAATGTAAAGTTGTAGCTATAGAATCAAGAGTCTGAGGAGCTCCGATGAGTGGTAGCTGAACTTTAAGAGCATAAAGGAGTCTTGGGTCCATAAGGGCCATGTTGAAATTTGGAAACAGTGTAACAAATACTATTCCGGCATTTAGGATGGTTTGGATTGTGCCAATGCAGGCATGTTGGTAATCCAAGAAACCAATGTCTAAAAGGGCCATGCGAGCAACGAGTAATCCTTTTCAGATCATGAAAAGAGAGAGCAAGGCGGATAGCACCAAAGTGGAGATGCACGTATCCTTGTTATACCCACTGACATGGAAAATCAGAAGGTATATGGATAGTAACGAAATGTTCTTGCTGAGTAGCAGGAATAGGATGCTAGTTGAATTAGGATGACTAAACACATTCTTTAACTTCCCGGGCACAACACTAGGCCACGAGGTTTGAATCTCACTTGTTAAAATGACCATGGGAATGTCTCGAGAAACATTCTAGATATCATTGGGTACTTGATTGTTATCAGCCATCTCGATTTTCTAATAAACCCAACAAATAGTAAGAACAACTTAATCGCCTTAAGATTATTGGAAATAATTGTAAACATACATATTAGAGGAAGTTATGTAACAGTGCTTGTTGTGACTAGAAATATAATATGAGAAAGCGACGACAAAAATAAACTGGAGGTTGGTTGGATTTACTGAAGGAAGAAGGGAAGAAAAAAAGAAATAAATAATAAATAAATTCAAAAAATATTTATTAAAAATGGTCCACGTGAACGCCGGGTGTGCAACGTAGGATTGCTATCATCCACATTGGCAATTTCCAGCTAAAATTGGCCGAATGGACTCAATTGGCAAAATTGAAAGGTTTATGATTGAATTGACAAAAGTGCAATAGGTTTAGCACTTTTTGGACAATTTTCCTATGAAGCGGACAAAAGCTCGAATATTTTTTTTAATTTGTTTTCCTTACAATGCCAATAACCGAGGTTGATCACAAAATAGCAAAAACATGCTTAAAGCTCATCAACGCGGATGCATTGGATGGAGGATTGAATGTATGAGAGAAGTTTTCATATATTCCCGGGCATGGCCTTGATGGACTCGGGCACCAACTTCCAGGCCTCGATGGACTCAAGTTCAAGCATGAGCGATTTGAGCACAGGCACCAAGTTCTCGAGTCAAAGCGTTAGGAACTCGGGCATAGCCTTTGTGGACCAGGGCCTAGGTGCCAAGGACTCGAGCCTGAGCGTTGGGGACCAAAGCATGACCTCTGTGGATTTGGACCTGAGTGCGGCAAATTTGCGCACGAGTAACTGGGTTCCGAGCTATTGGAGAACGAAGCTTACATGTGCACGGAACATGCATGACACGTGCACAGCCCACGCACATGCACGACACACCTGTGGCACATCCATCGAATCGATAACTTTTCCGCTTAATAGACATCTTCAACTTAATCAATTGACAAAGCTCGATGCTCCTGCATCAAGACCTATGTACCAAAGTTCTGGGTGGTGCCAACTGGGAAGAACAATATGGGTGTGATAACAAAGGTTGATGGCTTAGAGAGCTTTGGCGGAAAGGTGATACACTCGAGCAATACCAAAATGTGAGGGAATTGATAGAGAAAAATGGGTTGGTGGTGAGTTGTGGGAACTCATGAATGGAGATCGCATATGGGATCATCGTGCCTATCCTTCCATTGTTGCTCATAGTCACGTATGAAAACTCTTTTTTAATATTATATACTTTTCCTTCTTACTTGGGGATGGAAATTAGAGGCGTAATATTTTGATTTTTAAAAAAGAAAAAGAAAAAAAGAAATGTTGAAAAGTCAACAAAACAACGGAAAAGTGGACTTCAGTTATAACAAGGGCACGCTCAGCTTATTTGAGGCCGATAGGTCGTGACCAAAAGAAGAGAAGGAAAGAGAAAGGGAAAGAAAGACGAAAAAAAAAGGAAGAAAGGGAAAGAGAAAGATATGAGTTCTCGCCACGGGACCTCGCCAAGCTAATTCAACTTCATATTGCAACGCTCGGTAAGTATTCGCACCCGTCGTTCATCCAATAGAAGTATTTTTTTGGAATTAGGGCATAATTTTGGAGTTTGGTGAAATTCAAACCACGTAGTCCGATTTTTGAGTTGTCGAGTGGCGTATATATATATAGAAATTGTAGTTTATGGTGTTGTGGGGATGTGAGATTTTACGAATCTCGATTTTGGACTTACAGTTTGCCCAAAATAAATTTTGAAGTTGGTCGCGAGTGATGAACAGTGCGCAACAGCAGCTTTCCATGCCGATTTTCGTCACTTTTTGGCCTGATTTTGGGTTAGCCAAGCCAGGGATTTCGTAGTTCTTTGAATGGGCTTTCTTTTGACTATATGCTCGCTTGAAATGAGGTCCTGTGGATAGAGTTATGACTTAACCAAGTTTCGCCCTCAAGGTCCGCATTGCTAACGGTTTTGGATAATCGCTTTGGACGAACGATTTGTGGGCGCCTTTGAGTCGTTTTGTTAGTGTTTAAGCATCTTTCAACCATTTCGTAGTTATCGTAGGGTTTTACTTAGTTTTGACGTCAATTCTCGCTTATTTGATAGAATTGCGAGTTCGATGGTCCAAGTAATCTTTATCGATTGGTCGTGACCATTCCCAAGTAAGTGGTATTATCTCTTCTATGAATTTCTAAACTCATGTCTTGAAAGCGAAAGAAATTTGATATATTATGGGTTGTGGAAAAGCTTGTTTGTTGCATAAAAGTATGGATCGGACATTTACTACATCTTGGTATTTGTAAATGGTTTAAGATATGTTTTAGGAATGGTGTTGCGAAATGAGATATATATACTGATTTGTGAACTTGGTTTATGAAATGGGTATGTGAAATATATTATGGTTTAAGAAACGAGTTCTTGAATAATTTGAGAAATACTTTACGAAAAGGATTTTTTTGCAGTTGAATTGAGTTGTGAAGTGTCATATGATTGGTTAGTGAAATATATTATAGATTATGAGATTAATTATGGATTGAGTTTATGGATATTAGAGGATGTGGGTTTGGTGTTTAGCATCGCTGTGAACCCATTGAGATTTTGGGGTATGCATACCGAGTTAGAATATCCTTCTGGACCGAGCCACCGGTTTTGTAGGTGGAGACATTGCCAATGAGGGAATCTTGGTAGCCTTGTCACGAGAATTTGTGTCGTGATCATGATTTGATATTGAGCAATATAATGATCGATGAAATTGACCATCGACGTGTGTTGTGATTTGAGATTTATTGATGCAATAGACCATTGATATGTGATTTGAGATTGGTCATTGGAATGGACCATTGACATGATTTTCAATATAGATTGATCAATGGATTTGACCATTAATGTTTGATTTGAGATGGTAGTTTAAACGAGCATTTCTTATTAGTATAAAGCCTTTTTTGAAATGAAACAACTCGTATTTGATTTGATGTGTATGTTAAAGAGTTGGATTATGAGTTTCTGGTATTGCTCTAATACTTATATATATGCATAGTGGCTACTCGATATACTTAGAAGAGATACGCACTACTTATTGAGCTGTGATTGCTCACCCCTTTCTTTCTCTAATCTTTTCAGGTTCCTTGGTTAGTAACCTATAAAGCAAGAGCGATGTCGTGGGGATTTTTGGGAGTTGGATTTCTTATTGTGGTTTAAGGTTGTGCCCTTCGGGTGGAAGAACAGCAGTGTCATCCCCTATCCTGATAGGTTTCGAGGTGTGACGAGTATTCTAATCTTTTTAAGCAAATTTGATTGTGAGTTGATCGGAAGAAGAAAATAATTTTCTTTGGTGGACTAGGCCATTCATCTTGAAATTGCCTAGTTAGATTAACTATGCTCCCCAGCTTTACTCAACCATGCACACTTTTTGTATATGTATATTTTTTTGATAATCATTTGGATATGGACGTGTATATTGAGGCATGCACGGAAGGAGAAGTGAGCAAATATATATAATTGTGAGCGACATGATATATAATTGCAGGTACATGTTTTTACAAAAGAAAAGGTGTTTCTTGGCATGGTTTTATTAAAATCTCTTCCATATGGAATCGTTGACATCTTAACGATCTTGCTTAGCAAGCTAAAATACGGCGACTTCTACAAGTACTGGCTTTGGAGGCCGGAAAAAGGTCCGCTATATCTGAAAGCAATGACCAGACGATCCCTCACCATTGACGTCGGGGGCAATGAAGAGGATCAAGACAGAAGAAATCAAGGTAAATTAGATAATTATGGGTGTTTTTTTTAAATTAAATTTAAACCCATATTAAAAGTATTTCAAACCAAGTTCTAATAAAATAAATGATTTTCCCACCCATCAAAAGCATTAATGGTAAGCTGTTCCCATTTTTAAATGGTATAACAAGTCGATTTGATGCCATTATATTTGTCACTTGCTACAATGGCTACAGGTACATTTTCTTTACATTACATTTTGTATCTTCTCTCTCTAATGTGATGGTGGCTAACAACATAACCTATAAGGGGCGAATAGTTAAAGTGATATCAAAATCCGAGTAACACACTATTCTAACAAAAGAATAGACTAATTATGCTTAATCGTCGATAAAAAGGCTCCGATGCACTAACGAAAAACTCATCTAAAGCGAACATTCATCTTTTTTCATTACGCGTATTACCTGTTACGTGTAACTGGAACACAGAACTTCATAAATTCATTCCAATTGAACTATATTTCAGAATCGATTTTCTTCAAAGCTAATGGCTCCACAACAACCTAAACTTTCATTTTCATATATATCCACAGCATGACAATTCATCAATCGAATCTCACAATTCAAAATTGACAAAACTTCAAGTTTACAACCTAACTTCAAAAATTAATCCAATTAAATGAATAATAAGCTTGAATATTTACTTGGCATTGTAATTCAGAGTTGATTCGGCTTGTCAGGGTGTCCGAATCATTAACACGCGAAAATTCTTTCTTTTCCTCTTTTCTTTTCCTTCTCCACGAACGCGCCTCTTCTTCTTGTTGTCTCCGCCGAATTTCCTCTTCAAGAAGATGAAATGAAACGTTGGGCTTGGGCTTTTAGAGAAATGGGCTGGGCTGGGCCCATTATTACAGCAAATAGGGGGAGAGATAAATTAGAGGATAGAAGCAATGTGGCCTAATGTGGTTTACTTCAATTTTTCTTTTTTCCGTGCTTTTTCCTTGCTAAGTAAGTTTTTTTTTGGTCGAAATGCTAAGTAAGTTTAAATGACTGTTAACGAGGGCATAGTGATCGTCAGGGTGAGTCTCGGATGCAACACCCTGCACAAAGGAAAAAGGGCGACACGGCCGTCCATCAAGAGGAGGACGAAGCCTCAAACTCCAGTTTCAAGGTCTTAGAACATGTAATCTACACAAAAAGTATGTCTCCGAACAGCTATTTCCAAACAACCAACTATACCAAAAACAGGTACATCTTGGCCAATGACTAGTACCGAAAGAATACGGCCTAAAATCCCATGTTGAAGCTCTCCTAACTGTCACAGGGGTAAGGAACCACCCTACGAGCTAGATTTATTTCCTTATAAGACCTTGACTCCTCAGTGATCTTTCATCCTGAGGAAATGACATCTCTCTGGTTATTCAAACTTCCCTTTCGGAGTTTCTTTTCCATTAAAATAAGACGAAGTATTAATGCAGAATGCTAAGACAATTAAGACATTTCAACGTTTGTAGCTGGAAGTGTCCTACAATGTGCAACAATTTGAGGGGACGAATCGTTTTGGGTTGCTGTGTAAACTAGTGTGGATGCCACTCTCTCACATTCCAGCACTTGGCTCTGCCATCTTCACAAGGTGTACTTGTTGCCATCGGACATAAACTTCTTCAGATCAGAGAGGTCAGGAGGTCATGGCGAAAGCATCTTCTACCGAGCAGATAATGCTGTCAAGGTAACTTCATTAGGAGAGCATGGTTCGGGCTGGCTTACACAAGCATCGGCATGAGGCCATTTTGTTTCGCTGAAAAAACAGGGCTCTTTTGGGGCCGACAGTGCCATCTCGCTTCCCAGCATCAGAATTACCGTGTACATGGTTGGCCTGTCCTCAGGGCATTTCTGGACACATAAAAGGCCAATGTGCATGGTCCTTATGATTTCTGATACGTTATATGAGTTACTGACCACCGGATCAACATATTCGATTGATCTGCCTTCTTGAAATAGTTTTCCACGCTTGACCACATCAAAACCAATCTATTAAAGAGTAGTTCTTGATATTCGGAGAACCAAAAAAACAGAACTTCAAACTTACATGTCCAAGAAGTTTCTGGTGGTGATCTGGGTGAGAGAACCCTCTGTTTCTTGTCCCACTAACTATCTCCAGCATCAAAACACCGTAGCTGAACACATCCGACTTTGCTGAGGAAACTCCGTCAATTGCATACTCGGGGGACATGTAACCACTGCATGAATAAATCCTCCGAGTACAAAGAGCTTGATAGCAATTTGATCACAGAAGTCGCTGTGATTTAAGTGCTTAACATGAGGAGGGATTTTCCTATCAATCCCCAAGAAAGTCGGAACTCCGAAACATCCAATTCCTCCACGTCTTCCTGCAATCAAGTAGATCGGAGTCACTTAACACAATCACAAGTCAGACAGTTTTGAAAGGTCTTCTAGATGATTCACTTAACACAATCATGCGTAATTTCTACGTTTCCTTTTTTTTTTTTAACTTAGTCTGTTCCTTCATTGATGATGCTATTTTGGTGAAGTTAGATGCTCCAGATGACGATCCGTTTGATTTTGTTCCAGACGAGATCGCCGTTCTTCTTCTTCTTCATTAGGTTATCCGTCACTAGGTAATCACAGCTAAGGTTTCAAAAAATAGCAGGCCAATGGATGCATAATGAGGAAGTGAGCGAGAGCCTGTTGATCAATTTTCTTCTGTGCCTCATTGTTTTGGGGTCCGGAAGCCACGTCATTTGGCTGATTTTCTACTTTGGACTAAACAGTCGAAAAAAAAATCATGTTATATATATTTTTATTAAAATAATTCCATTTTTTATTAAAGAAAATAAGGATCGTGAACTGTAGCTGATTCTCCTGATTTAGCATAATGAGGAGAAAAATAAGCGAGAAAGTGGAGTCAATACGCGCACAAGGTGAAAAGATGCACATTATATTCCGAGTACTGCAATATCATGCTATCCAATGATATATAGTCAGAAGATGAAGAAGGCCGATCTAATTACCAGTCCAATGTCAATAGCAGTGCATTGAAACAAATTATAGGTGCGAACACATTGGCCATTCACAATATCTGTGGCAGCAGAACATAATAACAGTGCAGTAACAGATCAAAATGAAAGATATACCTTCAAGATGGTTCGTTTTCTTCTTCTTGTTCTGTATTATACAGATAGCTAGAACCAGACATCTGAAAACAGCCCCGAAACAAACTGCCAAGCCCATGAACAGTTTATAATTCTTCGGGTTTGAGTGTAGTAGGGTTTAAGAGAAGCAGCAAGAACATACAGATCAAGAATTAGAACTTGGTATTACCGGTATCACGCTTCTTTTAATTGATTCTATAATGATACGAGGCCTTTCTTAATGATTTAGCAAATTCTTGTTTGTAATGTACCTATCTGATTCTGAGGCAGCCATCCTGATGTAGAGGTCTTACTCGTCATTGCTCGATCATAAATTGCTGCGACTTTTAAAACATGCCGAATTGAGTGACGTGGGCGATTTCCTTTACTGGGAAATCCAGCATGGCGTTAATTTAATACAATATTGTCCGACGTGGCTCACCGGGATGTGATGTCATCAAACGTATGTCGACCATGTTGAGCTCTTTTCTTGTTCCAAATTGACATATTGGGGCTAATTTAGGTCCAATCGTAAACCCTAACTCAACGTGTTGGGGCTAAATTGACTCATTGGAGCTCTTTACTTTTCAAATTACTAGTAGATTTGCAGGTGATTTACCTGTGCTCACTCTTCTGTCGCGCTCCAATTTGTTTCATCCGTGAGTTTTCCAGTCCTTTCACGAGGAGGAATTTTGCTTTCAATTCCCGAGAAAGCCGGGTCTCCGAAACATCAAAATCCTCCAAGTCTTTCTACAATCAAGCAGATTGGAGTCACCAGCATAATCATGAGTCAGACAGTATTTTTAGGTTTTCGAGATGATTCAGTAAACACAGCTAAGGTTTCAAAAGATAGCAGGAGGCCAATGGATGCACAATGAGAAAGTGATTCCTCTTTATCCATTTTTCTTCTATGCCTCGTTCTTAAAAGTACAGGGTACTTGCGTGTGGTGTGAACAATAGCATAAAAGAGACGAGGGAAGAGTAAAAAGATTCATTTCTTCTAAATGAAAAAAGCTTAACAACTGCATCTTCAATGTCAACTCTCGTGCCAGACCAAAAAAAAATGTCAACTCTCCTGAGACAGGGATATCTGCCAAATTTCTTGGAGTAAGACTTTCGACAAGAGACAATTTTGGGATCGTGCAGGAAACTTCGTACCCTTGGAAACTTCAGTGTTGGCGGCTTTTATCTCGGACTCGATTACGGTCATCTGCAGAGCTGCACTTGATAGAGAGCTGCGTGTGTATGGAATACTAAGGTCGACAGCAAAAGAACCACCCGACCAACTTCCCATGGCAAGTGACCAAAGAAGAGTAAAACGCTGGAATGACTATGAACTGGTCGGACAATCCTCTCGAGTCGTTAATGGACAGCCCCATTAGGCTATTACCTGTGATGCACGTACTCGGGTGAAGTCTCACCTTCATTAGTGACGGAGACCTGAAATGTGAAATGCTCAGTTCACCGGGCTAGTAGTAGGAGTGATTGACGGTGCATTTTATATTTTCATGAGTTACACTGTCCAATGCTTTTTCTTTTCCCGATAGATCCTTCGACGCCAGACAAGTGTGGAAACATGATTGCCTTAAGTCATTTACTATACACATGTTATGCATTCAGAGTATTTTGAGGAATATCTTTTCAACCGTGCGGTAGCTGAACCTGTTATCGAAGGTAATGACCTCTCATTTGAAGACTCAGAAGTGACCTGCAGTAATGTTTTGCCACAAAAACATCATTTGCCATCTTGGAGAATAGTATGAAGCAAGTAGGATGCTTCATCCCTGATTAGAAACACCCATTCAGAGTTTCTGGTATAGCGCTATCCTTGAAGCAAGAATAAAAATGGGAAGTACCATGAAGTACAATTTCTGATCTTAATATCTTCCGCACCTTAAAAAAGGAGCATGTGGAGAAACAGGATGCATGTCTTTCACGGTCCCAACACTTTGCCCAACTATTTTTGTAAGTTACATGACAATCGAAGCTGTCTTTTATCGAGGAGACAACAATGTCATGGTGATTTCATTTGGAGAATGTAACAAATGGCTAGAAGCATGTTCTTGAACCAGCTTCCTTTCATTGAAAAAACCTGGCTCCTTTGGAAGAGGCAATTCATTGTCACTTCCCAGCATCAGAATCACCAGAGACATGCTTGGCCTCTCCTCAGGACATTGCTGCACGCACAATAGAGCAACATGTATAGACCTTAATACTTCAGCTGTATTATACGACTCAACCAACTCATCGAGCAGTTCAAGGGACCTGTCTTCTGTGAAGAGTCTCCAAGCCTGAACCAAAGACTCCAAACGATTAGGGGCAATTCTTGATGTTAAAAGGTGATTAATATCAGAACTTACATGTCCCACAAGATTATGACGGTGGTCCGGATGACAAAACCCTCTGTTTCTCTTCCCGCTAACAGTCTCAAGCACTAAAACACCATAGCTAAAGACATCCGATTTCATTGAGAAAACTCCATCAATGGCGTACTCTAGAGACATGTAGCCACTGAAGAAATTGATGGGTTAAGAAAAATCAGTTGAAAAGCAACTTCAGCACAGAGGTCATAACTTTAGATAGAAGTCCTTACTAAGTTCCAACCACTCTGATAGTGTTTGCCTCTGTCTCATTCCCTACGAAGCATTTAGCCGTGCCAAAATCAGAGATCTTAGGGTTCATCTCATTATCTAGCAATATATTGCCAGCTTTTAAATCTCTGTGAATGATCCTGAGTCTGGAATCTTGATGAAGGTAAAGAAGCCCCCTAGTAATTCCATTAATGATGCCAAAGCGAGTTGACCAGTCAAGTTGCTTTCTCTGGTTTTGATCTGCCAAATTTTCATTCACGTTAGTAAAGTATGTTCCTATTCAAAAAGAGAAGGCATTAAGTCGGTATTTCATCAAACTATTGGCACTACTCTTGTTCTGTTTCCTCTCTATTTCACAAATGAACAGCATACAAGTGCTAGATCCGATCATTAGATAGCTCGACAAATGACTCAGAAGCCAGTGCTATCATCAATAGTGTTATAAAGCTTACAAGCTCCAGCATGCTTATGGAATTGTGGAAGTAAGACGAACCAAAGAGACGGGAATCCAAGCTGTTGTTGGGCATGAACTCATAGATCAACAAAACTTCTTCCTGAATGCAGTATCCTAGAAGCTTCACAAGGTTTCGGTGCTGAAGCTTCGAAATATACAGGATTTCATTCTTGAATTCAAGTAGCCCTTGCCGTGAGTCCCTCGAAAGTTTCTTCACTGCGATTTCTTGGCCATCCTCCAACACCCCCTGCAAATAGTTGTCATTCATCAACTTAATAATTATTTTGCTCGCTATCTTTTTGGTGGCTTGAATGCTCACAGTAATTTTAGCCTTTTCGAAACTGGGTTATTCAGCCTCCCATTTTCATCTTGAAATCATGTGTATGAATTTTCAAGAAGAGATGATAGTTTAAAAGCCTGTGATAATATCAACCAATATATGAGTAAAATAAAGAAAAGATTCTTGAGATTACGAACAAGCTGATTTAAATTGCTGATGAACGTTCTGAAAATAAAAACTAAAATGCCATCACAGTCTATCCTTTCAAGAACAAAAATAAGGTCTACAGAACAAGTATCTTCTAACGCAAGTATTTTACCATGCTGAAGAAAAACAAGGTAATTTCATCAAATAGAATAGTGAACTTCTCGAGAATAGTATGCATTATTTTACCACCTTGTAGACAGGTCCAAAACCACCCTCCCCCAACTTCTTTTCTTCTGAGAAGTTATTGGTAGCAATAGCTACTGTACCCAAGTCAAACACTGGTAACTCAAGATCTTCCTTTTGGCATTTAGAGTTGTCTCCTGATTCAAAACTGTCATCTTTACCTGCAGCAAAATCAAAGATGTGGTCAAAGAACATGCAGAGATATAAAACGGTGCTATGACAGAAATAAGACTTACTGTTGAAACAAAATGAGTGCAGTAATAGAAAAGATACTTGGATTTCTTGCAAAATCCATACTTGCATGTAACAGAAAGGCTAGTTCAAAAGCTAAATGGAGTGCACAGAACTCATGATGCGGGGGTCCGCTTTAAATTTCCCTATTGTTCTGAAGATTTTTATCCTTGAGAATCATGGAATCATTTTCTTCCTACATAAGCTACGCTTGGCCAATGCTATTGCTTAATCTGATATGTCTAGTTACCAATTGCCAATTCGAAACCAAATTTTAAGTTTTTAATCAATTGTTGGTGATTTACCTAGTAAGCATAATGAGTAAGATCAGTGAGAAATTGAGTTCACAAAATGGGAAAAAAAACCATATATAGAAAGTTTTCACTCCAATATCATCGTATCAAAGAGCCAGCAGATTAGGAAGTCCTATTCATCAACTAGTCTAGCATACACTAGGAGTGAATCGAACAAACTGCAAGTGAGATCGGTGGCAACACACAGTATAATATGGTTTACCTTTATGATGCTTCATTTTCTTCCTCTTTTTCTGTAGAATACAGAAAGTTAGAACCAGACATAGTATAACAACCCCAAACGAAATTGCCAAGCCAATGAACAGCGTTTGCTTCTTTCGCTTTGACTGTAGTAGATCTAAGACAAGCAGCAGGGCATACAGATCAAGAGTTAGAACCAGGAATTACCGGTACAACACTTCTTTAAGTGATTCGTCAAAGTCGTGGGACCATTTTTTTCTTCAGGTTTTAGCAAATTCTTGTTTATACTCTATGAATACCTGATTCTGAGGCTGCCATCCTGATGTAGAGGTCTTTCCCGTTTTGGTTTAGCTCTCTAATGTCAATCAACTCTCCAAACCACAGCAAGCAACCGCTCCCTCCTCCTCTGATGTCCAAGCTCGAATACGCCATACAGGAACAATTTTGCTCGCAAACTTCTTTGCAATCTTGAAGATTCATACTCTTATTAAACCAAGAATTACTTGTATCTGGCAATTTCACCCGAGTACTTCACAAATATGTCCTTTCCACAATCCAGACGAGTTGTCCGGATGCACCCATTTGACCAATCCAAGATACCCCATTCTTGAGAGTACTTGGGTGTGAATCCTTTCAAGCACCTGCATACTGGGGACTCATCAATCTTACAGCTACCATAGGCACCACATAATGCATAGGTGTCACAGTTGTCTATTGGTACAGTAAGGTAAAGCGTCCAACCCTGTTTTCGATCAATCCAAGCGAAGCGCTGTACAATGCCATTTGAACTCAATACCAGCGTGGAAATGAACGAACTGTCAAGGAGCTCGAAGTGGTAGTAAATCTCATCATCATCCAACACAAATTCGTAACTGTAATATGGGTTAGGATCTAGATTAGGCATTCCGCTGTATCGAACACCATTCCATGGTCCCGACCGGAACTTGACAACAGAACCTTGCCTCAGGAGGCTTTGTGGGAAGCCACTTGGGTCGATTTTATATGTAAAGTTACCTGGAGAAGGATCATCAATGCTCTTCCATGACGTTAAATAGCGTTCAAAGCCTGTTGTTCGATTCCTTCCCATCTTCATGCCCGCTAGAAGCGTGTCTGTTGGGTAATTGAAACTCTGCCACAATAAAATACTTGAACCAGTTCCATCTACATCTTTCACGACAAGATTTCCTGTATCCAAGAGCTGTGCAACTGGATTTCGTGCATTTGTGGACGAGTTGGATGACCAAATTTCACTTCCATTGGCGTTCAGAAGGACAAGACATCCCAAGCCAGTAACCTTCAAAGTACCTGATGAATCCACGAGCGGTGTGACTCTATTTGCAACCCATACTACTGTCATAGCGGTTACCTTTTTGTACCATATCCCCAGATATCGCCTTGACGGGACACCAGTGCTGAAGAATCCTAGTTCAAACGTCCCACCTGCCGAAACTAGGCTCTCACCATCTTGGATGGACTGATTCACAGTGATGGTATCTAGTGCCTCGGAAACTTGAGCAACGTAAAGTGAAGAGGCATAAATAAGAAAAATCATGGAAAAAGACAGTATGGTTCTCATTGTGTTTGAAGCTCGCCAAGATTATCACAATGGCTGATTGAACAACCACTCAGGCAAGTCACAATTAGTATTGTCACTAAAAGGGTTGTATCCATTGAATTTCAAGGTCAACGCTTGCAAATCATTCAGAGATATCTACCAAATTTCTTGCCGCAAGTCCATCTTTAATTAGAGCAAAATTATGCAAAAATGGAAAACACTTGGAATCTTCCACGTAAGAGGCTAGCTTATCGTATTTTCATCAACTTGGACTAGTTATATGTCTTTTGTATCAAAAAAGATTCCAAGCTTCAAGCCGTGCGACCAAAGATGAATAGCTCTTTGGTTCATAGAATGGCATAACCGGACTTTTCCGTAGTCGACCCACTTAGCAATATCACTGCCATTTTACCCTGGTGATAAGATAAATAAGGATAAATCAGTAACATGGTAATTATGTGCTTCTGTTTAATTAGAAATGGATGAATCTATGGCTCGTAAGGATTGCTATTGACTGTGTAAGGATAAATCACTTGTCAGATCACCAAAAAACTTACTAAACCTGTGTAAGGATTGCTATTGACTGATATCCTTGAAATTGCTTCAGATTATAGAAAAGTTACTAATCATGCATGAATTTTACTAACTATAGATAGGATGAATATCTTAAAAGCCCTCAAACTTCGTAGTTTTTTTAACTCCCAAACTATATAAACACTAGCATTTACTCTCTTCTTTTTCTTGTTTTTAAGAGTAGCATCCCTTAGTTGACCGCTGACCTTAAAATGAAGGTTGTTGGGGCAACATTTAATATTGGTAATTAAAAATAGCCATCAATATTTTCCATTAAGTGTAATATTTGGACTTTTTTATCCAAAAAAAAAAGAGAAAAAGGGATTGAAAAGTCAACAAAGAAAGGTAAAAGTGAACTTAGTTTTTAAAGAGGAAAAAGAATGAGACAGAGAGACCGAAAGCTCGGGAAAAATATAAAAGGAAAGAGAGAGAAAGAGAAAGGAAAGAAGAAATAAGAGGAAAGAGAAAAGATGAGGGTTTTGCGCTGCGGGACCTCACCAAGCTGATTTGACTTTATATTGTAACGTTCAGATACCGAGTTCGACTATTCGAGTAATCTTTATTGTATGATCGTAAGCGTTCTCAAGTGAATAGTGCTATCTTTTCTATGGATTTATAAACTCATGTCTTAAAAGTGATAAATATTTGAGTATCGTATATGTCATTAAAGCATACTTGTTGCATAAAAGTTTGGATCGAGTAATTACTACCTTTTTAATATTTTTTTTTGGTAACCGAGGTGTCCGGGCTAGCTTGCGTGCACCTCAACTATTCCTTGGGAAAGACTAGCACGGCAACCCACCGCCATGGCCCCTCACTAAAATCACAAGTGCTCAGCTGAGGAATCGAACCTGGGATCAGTAAGCCTAACTACACAATCCCAAGTACACCTTAACCAACTGAGTTACCCATGGGTGGGTTACTATCTTTTTAATATTTGAGAATGGTTTAATGAAAAGTATTGTGAAATGATACATATGTATTGTTTTGCGAACTGGTTTATAGAATGAGTTATGAGATGATATGAGAAAAATTACAAAAGGTTATACTTATCGATTTACGAATTTGGTTACGAAATGATATGATAAATGCCTTACAAAAAGGTATTTTTATTGAATGAACTAAGTTGCGAAAATTTATATGATTGATTTGTAAAATGTATTGTGGATTATTAGAGAACGATTGTTTCATGCTCAATATCGCTACGAGCTCATTGAGGGGCAGGATATCCTTCTGAGCCGAGCCACCGACTTTATAGGTGGAGACCTTGTCAAAGCGGGAATTTTGATCACCTTATCATGAGGCGTTGTGTCGTGATCATAGTTTGATATTGAGTAATAGATTGATTGATAGAATGAACCATCGACGTGTGATGTGATATAAGATTCATCAATAGAATAGACCATTGATGTGTGATTTGAGATTGGTCAATGAAATTGACCATTAATGTTTGTCTTGTGATGGTGATTAAATGAGTATTTCTAACTTGTACAAAATTTTGTGGAAATGAAACAACTCATATTTAGTTTTATTTAGATTGAAGTATGAGTTTCTGGTATTGTTATATATATCATAGTGGATGCTCGATATATTTGAAGGGATACGCATTACTTACTAAACTGTGGTTACACACGCTTCTCTTTTCCAAATCTTTTCAGGTTCCTTGATTAGTAGCTGATAGAGCAAATAATATCAATGGGGATCTTTGGAAGTTTATTCTTTGATTGTGGTTTGAGGCTGCGTCCTTCGGTGGAAGGACAGCCGTGTCATTTCTCGTTCCGATAGGTTTCGGGGTGTGACATTAAGAGAGACAATTTGTAATTTTATTAGAGTAAAAAAGAGAGGATGGGGGGCGGAAGAGAGAGAACTAACCACCTTCTGTACCATCGTTCAATCTCGCATTCTTCGACCAACGGCCATCTTCATCACCGTTGACCATTATCAACGAACTACGGAAGCCAATCACCACCACAGCAAAACCATCGAGTTGAGATCAATGAATAAGAGAGAGATAGAGAGAGTGTGTAAATATTAGGCATCCTTCCCTTCATCCAGAGATAAAGAGAGTGTGTAAATATTAAGCATCCTTCATTTTATCCCCGGCTTTACGTGCACCGGTACAATTTGCAGGCTCTACTCTATTCTCTCATGGGTCAACAGGGAGAAAAGTGTCAAAAAAGTCCAAAATCTTTTACACTGATGTCAATTGAGTCCGAAATCTTTTTTTGGCATCAATTCAGTCCTAAACTTTTTGTATTTGTATCAATTCAATCCTAAACCTTTTGCATTCATACTAATTTAGTCCTAAACCTTTTTATAGTACCAATTCAGTCATAAACCTTTTGCATTGGTGTCAATTCAGTCCTTCTGGCTAATAGCTATTCACGTGTCAAAGGATTGACTTGGCACTAGTGCAAAAGGTTTAAAACTGAATTGACGCCAAAAAAAGGTTTAGGACTCAATTGGCACTAATGCAAAAGATTTAGGACTAAATTGGCACCAAAAAAAGATTTAGGATTGAATTGACACAAATATAAAAGATTTATGACTTAATTAATATAAAAAAATGATTTATGACTAAATTGGCACAAATACAAAAAATTTAAGATTTTTTTAATACTTTTCCCGTCAATGGGTGTCCCTCGGTGGCTATTGTCAATCATATGGTTATCCCTGAAAGCTAGGCAACTTTTTCAAGTGGTCAGTTTAATACTCTCTCTTTCGACCAAAACCAAAAAGTCAAATACTTTCTCTAAGCTCATGGGCGCTTCTCCATGAAAAAAAGTCAAAAACACCCATCTTGAGGAGTGTCTGATCTCTGAAACACCATTTTGAAGTACAGAATTCTACATAAAGTTGGTGTTTTCGAGGATTAGAAGGAGAACGTGTGGTCAAAAAGTAATGCAATTCTTTCGCTGTCCCAACATTTTTTTCCGAGTTATATCAGGAGCTAGATCCCGCAAACTGTTGTCCATCGAGCAGACAACAGTGGCCATTGTGATTTTGTCTGGAGAAGGTGATAACGTGTGAGAAGAAGTGTGTTCTTGAAGCAGCTCCCTCTCACTGAAAAGACCTACTCGTCTGGAAAAGTTTATACGATGATGGAAGAGGACCCTATTTAGTGTAAAAATCATCGTCGCGCAAATTTTGATATGAAATTGACATAGACCAGGTTCATGTGCCAAGTCCATGCCATCCTTCTTGAAGGAAAGTCATTTCGATGGTGAAAGGGAACTCAATCAGATGGAAGTTTGTGCTCTAACGTGGAGATTAAGTACTGAGCTTATTATAATACCACGAAAAATCTCAAACTGATATCCGTATGATAATTTTATCTCAAACTAATTTTTTTATCATGAAAAATCTCAAACTGGTACACCTGTAATAAATTTATCAAAAACTAATTTTTGACCAAAAAATCCCGAACTGGTACATTTATGACAAATTTACCCTCCATTAGTTTCCATTAAATTGAATTAATACCACAAAAAATCATAAACTTAAAACATAAAATTGATACATCCATCAATTGCCGCGTGTCATTTAATAAAGTAATTTGACAATAAAATTTAATAGAAATAAATCGAGGGTAAATTTATCATAGATGTACCAGTTTAGAGTTTTTGGTAATCAAAAAATTAATTTGGCGTAAAATTATTACAGACGTACCAGTTTGAGATTTTTCGCGGTATTAACCCTTATATAAAAATATAGAGTTGTCGAGATTTTTCTTTTTGGGCCAACGATGCAGAGTTTTTGGGGGAAGATGCCCTTGAACGGGAACTCTTGGCCTTTCGATGATGATCTGCCTTAGGCTTTCCGTTTCCCCTTAATCTTGTTAGCAGATTTTTTGGTGTATTGCCTCATGGTTCTTGATACAGCTTGCAAATTTGTAAAAGAGGATTTCGGAATCTGCGGACTCAAGACATTGCATTTACATTCAACCTGCAGCCAAATGGGACATACGGTATTTTCGGAAGTATAGCTAGTGGAGGACATTAAAGAACTTTTACTTTGATTTTCCACATGGAGTGTAAGGTTCACAGAAAGAGAAAAAAATACAAGTCATGGCCATGACTCTCTTATCGAGCAGATAACATTGTCATGGTGATTTCGTTTGGCTGACTATGCGACATGTTTTCTTGGAGTAGATTCCTTTCATTGAAAAACCCTGGCTCTTTTGGAAGAGGCAATTCAATGTCGCTTCCCAGCATCATAACCACCGCGGACATACTCGGCCTATCATCCGGGCATCGCTGCACGCACAATAGGCCAATATGAATAGACCGTAATGCTTCAAAAGTACTGCACGAGTTCTCAACCAACTTATCAAGCAACTGTATGGACCTGCCTTCTGTGAATAGTATCCAAGCCTGACCACATTGAGACCAACCATTAGGTGCAATTCTTGCGTTTAGAAGGTGAACAGTATTGTGAACTCACATGTCCAAGAAGATTATGATAATGGTCTGGATGTTGAAACCCTCTATTTCTCAACCCGCTTACGATCTCAAGCACCAATACACCATAGCTAAAGACATCAGATTTTGTTGAGAAAACTCCATCAAGAGCGTATTCTGGAGACATGTAACCACTACAAAAATTGATGTATTGAAGCCATCAGTTTAAAAGCAAATTGAGCACAGAGGTCATCACTTTCTGCATTAAAAGTTCTTACTATGTTCCAACCACTCTGTTAGTATTTGCCTGTGTCTCATTCCCTGCGAAGCTTTTAGCCAAGCCAAAATCAGAGATCTTAGGGTTCATCTCATAATCTAACAATACATTGCTAGCTTTTACATCTCTGTGAATAATTCTGAGTCTGGAATCTTGATGAAGGTAAAGAAGCCCCCTAGCAATTCCAATGATGATGTTGAAACGAGCTGACCAGTCCAGTTGCTCCCTCTGCGTTGGATCTGTCAAAAATTCATTTCACATTAGTAAACTCTGCACGGTTTGTAACTTACAAGGATTAAGGCATCAATTTAGTCATTTGCTAATTTGCTCCTCTAGTGACAGTATTTTGGAGCTTTCACAAAATTCTAGCATGCTTCTAAGGAATTGAGAAAGTAAGCAAACCAAAGAGAAATGAGTCCAAGCTTCTGTTGGGCATGAGTTCATAGATTAAAATATTTTCTTCCTGAATGCAACATCCTAGAAGCTTCACTAGGTTCCGGTGCTGCAGCTTGGAAACATATATAACTTCATTTTTAAACTCATGCAGCCCTTGTCTTGAGTTCCTTGACAGCTTCTTCACCGCAATTTCTTGACCACCCTCCAACACACCCTGCATATGGTCAACTTGTTTAGTGAAAAATAATTGCTTGCCTACTCTTTTTCTCACTAGAATTCCAGTCACAGTAACTCAACATTTTGGGATCACACTATTCAGCCTCCCATCAACATATTCAGGTTTACTTTTATTAAAAAAATTATGCCAATGCAACAGAGATAGTACTTTACAATCCTCTAACAGCAACAATGTCCTTCACGAGAATAGCATGCGCGATTTTAGTACCTTGTAGACAGGTCCAAAACCACCTTCTCCAAGCTTGTTGTCGGTTGAAAAGTTATTCGTAGCAATAGCTACTGTAGACAAGTCAAATAGTGGCAACTCAAGATCTTCCTTCTGGCTTTCATAGTTATCTCCTGATTCCAAACTCCCCTTTTTACCTGTAGCACAAATTATATGGAAGTTGATTTGCTAGGACAGCAAATATCTGTGTGGCTTCTGCATTACTTCAGATTTCCTTCAATCATGATGCTACAAAAGCATGCTAATTTGCCAATAATGAAAGCATCGAATTGCGATCATATTAGGAAAACATGATTGCGATTGATATCTAGTAGTTTGACATTGTTTCGTACATCTGATACTGACACACAAGTGCCCTGAACGATTGGTTGAGACTAACTGATTTTGTCAGTTCATCATGGAATCTTTTATGTGACCTCTCATTGGTGATGTGGAATAGTTAGATAAAATTAATAGAAAGCCTTATAACTGTTGGGCTGGGTGAGGATGAATGCTGAATGTGCCGTGAATGCAGAATCCCCTCTAATAATAGTCTTACTGAAAAAAACTTCGCTTCTACCAAAGGGTGATTAATGTAATGAACACGAGACAAGAAATTCTTGTGCTCAATTATAGAATAGGTATTGGGAGGTCTGGTAAAATACCCACTTGTAAGTGACGAAATGGCTAATGTAAAAACTGGGTATGATGAGCACCAGAATACAAAATCTGACAGTACCGTATCATATAGTATGGTTTACCTTCGGCAAGCTCCATTTTCTTCTTGTATTGTAGAATGCAGATGGTAAGAACCAGGCAGAGGAAAACAGACCCGAAAGAAATTGCCAAGCCGATGACCAGCTTATGCTTCTTTTGGTGTGACGGTAGTAAACCTAAGAGAAGAAGCATACAGGATCAGGAGTAAGAACTAGGTATCACTGATATTTAACTTCTCTAAGCTCTCCTTCAAAGATGTACGTCCATTTTCCTCTTCAGTATCTAGCTAATTCCAGTCTGTAATGAATTAATACCTGATTCTGATGCAGCCATCCGGATGTAGAGGTCCTGCCCGTAGTTGTTGTACTCTCTAATGTCAATCAGCTCGACGAACCACAGCAAGCAACCACTTCCTCCATCTCTGATGTCTAAGTTTGAATAAGCTGTACAGGAACAATTTTTCTTGCAAACGACTTCACATTCTTGAAGATTCATGCTCGTGTTAAACCAGGAAGACTGAGTATCCGGCAATTTTAACCAAGAATACTTCACAAATATGTCCTTGTCACAATCCAAAGGATTTCTCCTCACGCACCCATTTGACCAATCCAAAATATCCCATTCTTGAGATAATTGGGGCACAAAGCCTTTCAAGCACCTACACACCGGGGAAGTATCAACCCTACAGCTACCATAGGCACCACATGATGCATAGTTGTCACATTGGTCAATTGGTGCGGTGAGGTAAAGCGTCCAACCCTGCGTTCGGTCAATCCAAGTGAATCGTTGTACGATGCCATTGGGCATCAATATCTTCCTGGAAATGACCGAACTGTTGAGGAGCTCGTAGCGGTAGTACATCTCTTCCTCATTTAACACAAATTCATACCTGTAATATGGGTTTGGATTTAAATTAGGCGTGCCACTCCATCGAAGACCATTCCATGGTCCTGACCTGAACTTGATGTCAGAACCCTGCTTCAATAGGAGTTGTGGGTAGCCATTCGGATCAACTTGATACGTGAAGTTGCCTGGAGAAGGATCATCAATGCTCTTCCATGACGTTAAATAACGATTGAAGCCTGATGTTCTATTCCATCCTATCTTCATACCAGCTAGAAATGTATCTGTAGGATAGTCAAAACTCTGCCACAGGAAATTATTGGAATCACTGCCATCTGCATCTCTCACAACAAGATTTCCTGTATCCAAGAGCTGCGCAACTGGATTACGTGCTGGTATCGGCAAGTTGGACGACCAGATTTCACTTCCCATCCCGTCCAGAAGGACGAGACTTCCGCGGCTGGTAACCCTCAAAATACTTGATGCATCTGCAAGGGGTGCGACTCTATTTGCAACCCACACTATTGTCATTGTGGTTATTTTCTTGTACCATATTCCCAGATATCGCTTTTGGGGATCGCCCGCACTGAAGAACCCCAGCTCAAATGTCCCACCAGCAGAAAGTAGGCTCTCGCCATCTCGAACTGACTGATTTGTTGTTATGGTATCTAGTGCAGTGGCAACAAGAGCATTACAAGAGAAGAGAACAAGACACATGGAAGGTGCCACAAAGGCTTTCATAATGCTCGAAGCAGTCGAGATTCTCCAAAGCAGCCAATCTGCTGAGTGAGCTTAAGAAAACAACAAAGGAGAAGAGAGATCGCTGAAGAGTGAAGACCCCTGCGATCTCAAGGCTGATCTTAAGCCAAAGGCTTTTTCGGTGAACTGTTAAAAAGCCGTCAGAAAAGGCCACTAGTTCCAAGTCAGCGCACCAATAAGACTGCCAACTATGACATCCATTTGTATTCTTGTGAGTCTCCAAAATTGAACACGCTATTGACTTAGACTAATTCCTACTTCCCATTGATTGCCAATCCAAACTAGTTGAAAATCTCATCATCTCTTTATATAACATAGATCTTTAAACATGACAAGAGAGATGAATGAATTCACGACGAAATCCATTTAAATTATGAAGAGAAGAACAAAGATAAAAATGACATGTCCGGCTACAACATGATCCGTTAATGAAAATTTACGAAAAGCGGGGAAAGAAAAGGCTAAAGTTTAACGCTTGGGGTTTTTTTTTTCCACTTTTGCTACATATGTCAGAACGTGCTTGAGTCCATGTCATTAGGCAGTTGCCTGAACTTTTGTTTACTAGTCGGAGGACTATTTTTACCCCCTTATGAAGTTAAGCTGCATTATTTAAATTGTAATATTGCGGTGTTGACTAGTCAAAAGTCCAAAAAAAGAGAGATGAAAACGTAGAGAGGAGAGAGGAAAAGATAGAGAATAATTTGATTCCGACACTCAACAAGTTGGATTAACTACGTTTTGCAACATCCGGTAAGGATTCGAGCCCTTAGTTCATATAATCGGAGTAATTTTCGAAGTTAAGCCATATATTCGAAGTTATGTGAAATTTGAATTGCGAGGTCCGACTTTGGAGTTAATAATCTATGGAATTATATGGAAATGGTAGATTAGGGCATTGAAGAGCCATTGGTTTGACGAAAATCGATTTGGAATAACAGTTTAGTCGAGGCGAAATCTAAAGTTTTGTGCTCAAGCTTTGCATTACGGATAGCTTTGAATATATGCTTAAATTGAGAGTTTTGTTAGCGAGCTTTGTTTAGCCAATTTGTAGTTGAGATAGCGTTTTACTCGATTTTGACGTTGTTTTTCGCTCATTTAATAGGATTACGAGTTCGTCGATTCAAGTAATCATTATTGTTTGGTCTTAGGAGCTCGTAAGTAAGTGGTGTTATCTCTTTTTCGAATTTGTAAACTCATATTACAAAAGTGGTATGAAGTAATTATAGTATGAGTTACGAAATGGCTTTTTTGTTGTATAAAAGTCTAGATCAAGCATTTACTATCTAGGAAATATATGTGGCAACCCTCCCTCGAGGTGCACCACCTAAGGTTTGCTAATGGATTATAAAACTTACACCTTGGTCAGGCTCTCCTAAGCTCATACTAATTTACAACTTAAGGTTCAAGTTGATTTTCATTTCGGAGTTGCCACTAATTAATTTTTGGTGAATCAACTCAATTAAAATATTGGGAGTTACTTTACTCCTACAAATCAAAGATTATGAATTCGAGATTTAATTATGCTAGATTACTCTAACACCATTTCGATACATTTTTTTATAATAAAAAAAAGAGAAATGTTTTGCAAGCAAATTGAATCGATTTTAACCTAGCCATTAACATGTGAGGTGTTCATGCACATGCACAACCACTACTGTAACACTCAAGAAAAACAAAGCAAAAAATTACAAGAAAGCAATGGAAATAAACACACCAGAACAATCAATTATTATTTTGTTGGGGTTTTCTTTTATCTCAAAATGAAAAATAATCTATATGACATTCAATTTTAATTAGATAAAACCTAGTATGCAAACTACGTGACATACATATGATATTTTTGGTATTTTTATTAAAATTCGAAATAAAGAAATGTCATTATTTAGGGAAAATTACCAAAATAGTCATAAACCTATTGCAATTGTGCCAATTCAGTTCTATTTTTTGTGTCAATTCAATCATAAATCTTTTTGCATTTGTGTCAATTCAGTACATCCGGCCAATTTTGGCCAGATATTACTGACATGACATAGACCAGCCTACATGGCATTGCCGGTGATGACATGAACAATTTTTAATAATATTTTAATACATTTTCAAATTTTTTACTATTTTATTCTTTTCTTTTCTATCTTTTCCCTTTCTGCTTCCTCTAGCTAATCGCCTGTCCAACGATCGACTGAAGGCTAGGGCCGGCTCGCCCCGCTAGCCACTATCGAGGCTCAAGCCCTCGCCGGATGGCTGTAAGGACGACCTCGCGCTGGGCTGGGCAAAGCACGACCTCGCTAGATCTTGCGAGGTTGGGCCTTACCCATGGCTGGCAAGGCTTAAGCCCACATTGGATGGCTGTGAGGGTGGCCTCAAGCTGGGTTGGGTGAGGCACGACCTCGCCAAATCTGGCGAGGTTGGGCCTCACCCATGGCCAGCGAGGCTCGATGATTAGGCTCACCTTAGCCAATAGGCTCAACAGCTATGAAGGCCGCTGGCGATGAAGGGACTTGTCGGGGCTATATAGAACTAGGGGTGAGCGGTTCCCAGTCCAACCCAAGAACCGAAAACCGGACCGAGAGGACTGGTTCCCAGTTTCTAGGACCGGAGACCGGACTAGCTAGTCTTGAAACCGTAGATCGGACCGGACCATCGGTCTCGTCTGGTTCCAATAGGACCAATCACTTATTGGTAAAGGTAAGAGAGAATTGGGAAAATTAGATTAGGCTTTCTATTTTTTTCAAAAATTTTAAAAAGTAAATAAATATATATGAAAAAATTATAAATATATATTAATCGGTCCGGTTCTCACCCTAAAATCGGGAACCGAACCGCCCAAAAACTGATTCCACTTTTAGAAACCGGGAACCGGATCGATATTCCTAAAAACCAAACCAAATCAGTCGGTCCGGTCCTAGTCCCGGTCCCGATTTGGGCAATCCATCTTGCTCACCTCTATATAGAATAAGAGGTAGCTTGAGCCGTTATGGATTAGGTGCAACAGCAATGGCGAGGAACGACGAGCATTGGTAGGGGTTAACAAGTTGCCACTAAACGTCATCGGAGCAGCAAGCGGCAGGGGCAACAGAAGCTTCAATCAGCAGGAGCAACATTTGTCATAGGGTGGCTGGCACGACAAAGCAGCATCGGTGCCGAAGGAGGCTCGGTCGGATGAGACTCGGCCCAAACCCTCTCTCTCTCTCTCTCTCTCTCTCTCTCTCTCTCTCTCTCTCTCTCTCTCTCTCTCTCTCTCTCTCTCTCTCTCTCTCTCAATTCTAATGTGTTTTTCTCTCTATGCCCTCTGAATAATGAATTGCCGACCTGAAATTCTGAGACATAACACTATATTTATACCATTAACCTAGGTCTATGGTTGATTAGCCGGCTTGAGCTTCGGCCTTTCTTATGTAACTGGCGTCAAAGCTCCAGGACCATTCTCTAATCAAACCTTAATGGGTAAATTGCAATTAATTGAGCCAATCAAGGCCTATTCATCTCTAGGAATTTCGGCTAGCCCCTGTCTTACAAGCATAGCCGAATTTAGCCCCCTCGTGGGCTTAATTTAGGCCTTATCAGGATAATAGACTCTAATAACTTAAGGCCCTTTCTTAATTGGACTTTCAGTGGGCTAAATTAAGATCAAATTAGGCCAATTAGGCCCTTTTTCCCCTATGAATTTCGGCCATCATATCCCCCCACAGGCTAGCCGAATTTCTCTATTCTGCGGGCTTAGGTAGTGAGAGGCTTTACCCTTTCGAGGGCCTATTCTAATTAAATTCAATGCCTTTAATTTTAAAGGGCTAAACCCGATTAATTAAAGCTTAGAACTGTATACCCTTTTATTGCAAATTTCGGCCACGGCCTTCCCATGTGTTAAAATGTTAGCTCAATCCACGCAACTGATTTAGGTCTATTCATCGCCACAGTCCAATTAAAATGCAATGAATTTATCTATATGCAAAATATTCCTAAAATTTATATACAAATTAATATTTTTGTTTAGGGACCGGAGTCAGTCCCAAATTTTCTATGCAATAAATTTGTAAATGATTTAGCCAAAATTTAAGTATCAATAAGGTATCATGAAAGGATATATATGTCTTGCTTTGCAAATTGGTTGCTCATCTATTTGGTTTATGAAATGTATTCCGGTCTATGAGATTGGGTCAGGATTTAATTTTTGATATTGGAGAATGATGGTACGATACTCATTTTGATAGAGTAATTTTTGGGTATGAACTTAGTTCTATATTTATGAGCTATATATAATTTAGATGAGTTTGTTAGATTTAGTTGATAATTATGTATATATTCTTTTTTATAGATTATGGAAACTTTAATATTGATTATGTTTGAAACTACGTCCTTCGGGTTGAAGGAGGTTATGTCATCCCCCATTCTTATTGGATTCGGGTGTGACATAAAGAGTTCCACAAAATTCTTTAATTTTGACATATACAAATGGATGTTCCGAAAAATATGACCGCATTATTTACAATTTATTATATGGGAATGGCTCGGGTGGAGCAGTTACAAGCACAATGGTCAACTGATGTGAGGTCCATCGCATTAATGGCGGAGATCCATGCAGCTTCCAGGGGATCGGATTCGGATGAGATTGTGCCTCAGGAAAGGGTTTACAGTACAAATGGAGAAAGCACGCAGCTCCACCTGCTATGAGAAGAGATGTTTGTCACTGCACTTGGGAAGTTGACTAAACCCGACGTTTACTCTGGTAATTAACTTCTGCTAAACCCCCATCTCACTCTCTCACTCCTATATAAAGATGGCAATCGAACATCGTTGCTAGTCAATTTCAACCAGATGCTAATCAATTTCAACCAGAGCTTGTTATCATAAAGACATCAGTCGGTTTTGATTCGGGAAGTAGAACCAAAATGGAGAGAAGATGCATGGGGTTGTTCCTGCTGCTGTTGCTCCTCGTCCTTGTTCCTCGAAAGACCCCGCTCACCATAATCACTCTCCTGATTTTCATCTTGTGTGTTTCTTGCTTTTCCTAAGTAATCCCTAGTAAAAGCAAAATGCCCACGTCCCTATTCAATCCCATCAACGTGTGAATTTACTAGGGACATGTTGTGCGATCGAGGTTACCTTTGTTTATGAAAATTCTTTTGTCAAACTATACACAGAGTCAATCATCATGGATGAAGAAGCGACATTATTCGCGAGTGTAACGTCTTTGACACCTACTCAAAAATGGCGCTTGTGTCATATGTTTTCCTATAGACAAATTACCTAACAAAATCTTATCAAAATTTGCGCTTGTGTCACCTGTTTTCTCATAGACAGGTTATCTAACAAATGTCTTCATGAGTACTTTTATGTTTTTTTTTCTTTTTATGAAATTGGAATATACATACAAATTTAATAATAGACCGAGAGAAAGAAGTATTAAACAGGTCACTAAAAGTGACAATAATAACACAAGACTACTTTTTGTGTATTTATTATACTAAAATATATATATATGGTAATCTTCTAGCGAATCTCCTAATACTAGCACGATTGGTCTTCCTTCAATTGGACTGAAGATGCAAACCTAATCCAGTGTGTAAAAGTTGATTCAAGACACCAAATGACAATTGAAAAGAAAAAGAGAGTAAATCAATCCACCCATGCCATGTCGGTTCTACAAAAGAAATTTCAATAAAAAAAATTTAATTTAAAAGCGGGCATGAGTGAGGGTTTTCTTTTAGCCCGAGACATCAAGATTGAGCTGTCAAACCTTCTCTTATGAGCTCAATCCAAATCCATTCAAGCCTGGCCGTTGACGGTGTTGGACCTAGGGAGCTAGTACTCTCCCCGTCCCGCTCTGTAACCGGTCTAACTTGATTACTCTTGCCGGTATATGTGCTAGTGGTATGCCCTAGGAATCAATCAAGGTTGATACTCTAATATTAGTTGTGAATTAGGTTGTGTCGGAAAATCGACCTTCACTATACTTAGGTAGTCATAATGTCTTGCTAGAGACCGCTTATGACTTGTAGGCCAAAAAGGGTTTTGAGCACACTACTAATGTTTAGTGAATTTACAGGGTCGCACATAATAGCGAACTAAGTTAATATTTTCTGTGCGTCGGGTTTCACTTAAAATAAGAAGTAGATTTTAATTTATTCTCCTATTCAACTTATCTATGCGGTCGTGCACGTTATGAGATAACGATTAAACGTATGATTGAAGGTGGATATTTTGGCGGGCCCAAATCGGCCGGCCCCACTTCTTTTGACTCGCGTAGATAATAAGGATATATATATATATATATAAATATATAAATATATATATATTTATAACGTGTGGGTGACGAAAAACCCTAAGAGAGAAAAAAAAACGCCTCTAGGAGAATACGAAGAGAATCGTTCTCTGTTCAGAAATCTTTGAGAGAGTTTCGAAAATCAAAGGCGATCAGGAAAAAGAAGTCCAATATCTTTAGCTAGCACTTAGATCGTTGGAGACTTCCGTTTGTGTGTATGGATATCGGTAGAGGTACAACACTTGGAGCGTTAATCCAGACACAATCGATTTTCAATTTACCTTCAATCTGCAAAATGCACGTGTCGAACTTCTGTTTAGATTTCAATATACGCATGGATCCTGTTTAGGGTTTCGATTTATAGATTTCGCTGCGTTTTTAACAATTGAGGAACCCAACAGTGGTATCAGAGCTACTTGCGATATATTGAAATTGAATAGGAAACCTTAATTGTTGATACATATGATGTATACCTGAATTGATTCTAAATTAGAGTTAGATTAATTGGGAATATGAATTGATATGATCAATTCGAGTAATTTCACATTGAAATGAATTTGAATTCTCGCAATAATGTGGATTAATGTGATTGATCCAAAGGCATTACAGAATTACAAATTTCGTTTAGGGTATTGCAATGGAACAAAACAGGACAGCCTTAGAGGCAGTTTAGTTTAAACTACCCGCTCTAGCAGGGACTGTTCAAGGAGACGAATAGAATCCTGAGAAAACATAATTGAGAATTTTGTCTAGATTTCGGGGGCACTGCCCCTGAGCCCTTGCAAGAGGACGCAGCCCCCTTGACCCTTACATGGAATTATTCATTCCTATATGATTGATGTACCTTTGTTATGATAAGTGATGCTTCGTTTTTGTTCATAACATGCATACATTTATCACTAAAAAAACATTAATAGTCCCTAATCAAATTAAGTAATAATATGATGTCTTTCCAATCATACACCTATTAAGACTTGAATCATCAAAAGATAGATCTGCCAAAGCAGGGTGTCTTTAACTATTTGAGTAAAATAGGATAAATAATGATTATCCATAGGTCAAGATTGGTTTACTTAACGAGGCTATCAAAATAATTTTGGGCCTTAAGGCATAGTGTTTGGGGATAAGATATGAGATATCAACCCTAACAACCAAGAGTTATATTCGATACAGTTGACAAAGAGTTGTCTAACTAAATAACTTAGTATTGAGCAGTAAGCCAAAGTTTACTCGAGTCTTGATAAAATATGGATCTTGGTGCACTATACTTATTAGGACACATGTTATAAAAGTATAGTGGGAGTTTATTATAAATGATATTAATGAACAATTCACTTTGCATATTTGTTGTAGATAATGGCAAATAGCTCTGCATCAAACTTTTCACTGCAATCTATCCTTGAGAAGGACAAATTGAATGGTTCAAACTTTTTGGACTGGTATAGAAGCTTGAGAATTGTTCTTAAGCAGAGGAAAAAGGATTATGTCTTGGAGAAACCACTTTCCCAGAAGGCACCTCCTTCCAACGCTCCCCATGCTAAAAGGAATGCTTATCAGAAGCATAAAGATGATGTATTGGATGCATCATGTCTAATGTTAGCTACCATGAACTCAGACCTTCAGAAGCAGTTTGAGAACGTGGATGCCTATGATATAATCATGAACTTGAAAATTTTGTTTCAGGAGCAGGCACGCACTAAAAGGCACCAGACGGTAAAGACTTTAATTGAGTGTAAGCTAGCAAGTGAGAGCTTAGTTAGCCCACATGTCATAAAGATGATAGGTTATATTGAAAACCTGGAGTGACTAGGCTCTCCCATTAGCCAAGAGTTGGCTACTGACATTATTCTTCAGTCATTATCTCAAGTTTATGACACGTTTGTTATGAACTGTAACATGCATAATCTAAATAAGTCTTTGACTGAACTTCATGTGATTCTCAAAACTGCTGAGCAGAATATCAAGAAGGATCCTACCTCTAATATTCTCATGGTTCAAAAGGGGAAAGGCTTTAAGAAGCCAGGTAAGGTCAAGGGTAAGGGCAAGGGTACTAAGGCCAAACCCAAATCCAAGATCAAACTGGGTCCGACTGCTGATGCTATATGCTTCCATTGTAGCGAGAATGGACATTGGAAGAGGAATTGCAAGAAATATTTGGAGGATCTGAAGAAAAAAGGAAGTGAGACTTCCGATTCAGGTATTTATGCTATAGAAGTAAATGTTTCTACTAGTTCTACTTCATGGGTATTGGATACCGGTTGTGGTACTCACATTTGTATGAATGTGCAGGGACTAAAACAAAGTAGAATACTTATAAAAGATGAAGTGGAACTACGTGTTGGAAATGGAGTAAGAGTTGCTGCATTAGCCGTATATGATGTAGCTTTACCTTCTTGCATGATTTTAGAACTGAATAATTACTACTATGTACCTGCTATACGCAAGAATATTATTTCTGTTTCTTGTTTGGATAAGGAAGGTTTCTGTTTTGATATAAAGAACAATAGTTGTTCATTTTATATTAAATGGATTGTTTTATGGTAGTGCTCATATTGTGGATGGGATATATGTTCTAAATCTTGATGTGCCAATCTATAATATAAAAACAAAAAGGTTTAAATCTAATGATTTGAATCCAACTTACCTATGACATTGTCGATTAGGCCACATAAACGAAAAACGAATGCACAAGCTTCACAGCGATGGACTATTAAATTCATTTGATTTTGAATCATTTGATACGTGTGAATCTTGTTTAGTTGGAAAATTGACAAAAGCTCTTTTTACTAATCAAAGTGAGAGGACAAAAGAATTATTGGCCCTTATACATACTGATGTGTGTGGACCACTAAGTTCTACAGCCAGAAGAGATTATCAGTACTTCATTACATTTACTGATGATTTCAGTAAATATGGATATGTTTACTTGATCAAACATAAATCCGACATTTCAGAATAAAGTACAGAATCAACTTGGCAAGAGTATCAAGGCTCTTCGATCTGATCGAGAAGGAGAATATTTAAGCCAAGAGTTCAATGACCATCTCAAAGAGTGTAGAATTGTTTCATGGTTCTCTCCCCCCCGGAACACCACAATGGAATGGTGTCTCTGAGGGGAGAAATCGAACTTTGTTAGACATGGTTCGATCAATGATGAGTCATTCAGATCTTCCATTATCTTTTTGGGGATATACACTCGAGACAGCTGCATTTACACTAAATAGAAGTCCATCAAAAGCTGTAGAGAAGACACCATATAAGATGTGGACAGGAAAAATTCCTAGTATGTCTTTTCTAAAGATTTGGGGTTGCGAAGCTTATGTAAAACGTTTACTTTCTGATAAGCTTGGACCCAAATCTGATAAATGTTTCTTTGTGTGATATCCTAAAGAAACGAAAGGATATTACTTTTAAAATCCATCAGAGAACAAAGTGTTTGTTGCTCGAAATTGTGTCTTTTTAGAGAAAGGGTTTCTTATTAAAGGAACCAGTGGGGGTAAGGTAAACCTCGAAAAAGTTATTGTGCCATAAGAGGGTGTTCCAGTTCACGAGGAACCTCAATTAGATCTACAAAGAGTTATAGAGTCTACTTCAGTGGCACCTATAGTTCGTAGGTCTGAAAGAACACATCGTGAGCTCATGAGATATGGTTTTCACGTGACAGAACATCGTCATCTATTGTTAATAGAAAATGACGAACCTACGACCTATACAGAAGCTATGATGGGCCCAAACTCCGATAACTGGCTTCAGGCCATGAAATTTGAAATAGACTCAATGTATCAAAAAAAAGTTTGGACTTTGATTGATCTACCCAAAAGTGCCAAACCTATAGGGTGCAAGTGGGTTTTCAAGAAGAAAACTGACATGGATGAAAAGGTTCACATCTATAAAGCACGGCCAGTAGCTAAAGGTTTCAAACAAACTCGTGGAATTGACTATGACGAGACCTTTTCACCAGTGGCCATGCTTAAGTCCATTCGGATTATCCTAGCGTTTGCTGCATATTATGACTATGAGATATGGCAAATGATGTAAAGATAGCTTTCCTTAACGGAAATCTAGAGGAGGATGTGTATATGACACAACATGAAGGCTTTACATCACTGGATAACACTAGGAAGATACGCAAGCTTAAACGTTCTATTTATGAATTGAAGCAGGCATCACGGAGCTGGAATATTCGTTTCGATGAAACTGTCAAAGAGTTTGGCTTCATCAGAAACAAAGAAGAAGCTTGTATATACAAGAAGTCTAGTGGGAGTGTAATAGTGTTTCTAGTGTTGTATGAAGATGACATACTACTCATTGGAAACAATATTCCTATGCTTCAGTCAGTTAAGATATCGCTAGGAAAATTTTCCTCCCTGAAGGACATGGGAGAGGCAAACTATATCTTAGGGATCAAGATCTATAGAGATAGATCTAAGAGACTTATTGGACTTACTTAAAGTACATATGTTGACAAAGTCATCAATAGGTTCAATATGCAAGACTCCAAGAAAGGTTTTTCTCTCGATGACACATGACATAAGTCTTAGCAAGACTCAGTGTCCTTCAACACAAAATGAACGAGACTGCATGAGTAGGATTCCTTATGCATCAGCTGTGGGATCCATCATGTATGCTATGTTATGCACTCATCCTGATGTTGCTTATGCATTGAGCATGACAAGTAGATACCAGTCAGATCTAGGGGAACCTCACTGGATTGCTGTAAAAAATATCCTTAAGTACTTGAGAAGAACTAAGGATTTATTCTTAGTCTATGGAGGGGAGGAACATATCACTGTAAGTGGTTACACTAATGCTAGTTTCCAAATCGACAAAGACGACCTTCGATCGCAGTCAGGTTTTGTCTTTTGCGTGAATGGTGGAACAGTGTGCTGGAAGAGTTCCAAGTAGGACACTCTTGCAGATTCTACGACAGAAGTTGAGTATATTGCTGCTTCAGAAGCATCAAAGGAAGCTATTTGGATTTGAAAGTTCATAGAAGAACTGAAATCAGTCCCACTAGTTCGAATCCAGCGGACCTCTATTATGACAGCAATGGGCCCATAGCTTTGGCTAAAGAGTATAGGTCTCACCAGAAGACCAAACACATACTCAGGAAGTATCATCTTATTCGAGAATTCATTGAAAGAGGTGCTGTCAAGATGTGCAAAGTTGCAACGGAGTTGAATATAGTTGATCCGTTGACGAAGGCTCTTCCACAACCTAAGCATGAGCGTCATTGTAACGCTTTAGGCCTTAGACACATTAGTGATTGGTCTTGATGTGAGTGGGAGTATATGTGATATACATTTTCATTGTTCTTTAATAAAATATATATTATATTTGATTTCAATTTAATTTAAGTATATAATTGAATGCGAAATCTTTATCCCCTGAATATTGAATATCCTTAATAGATAATCAAATACGTGATTTGATCGTGAAACTCTACTAATATAGTGGATATTAATATTCTAAATATCTAGTCAATTGCTATTGTGCATTGAGACGCCAATGGTGTTTGAGACTAGCATGTGAGTCAACTGATGATCAAGTTTCACAGGTCATGAATATAGAGATATAAAGTTGATCACATGAAATACATATTGGAGAACATTGTACTGGACAGACCCGCCATAAGAATACTGTAGGATTGTTATATAATGTTATCAGTATTTCTCATCATAGCTACAGAGTATAGTCCTTTGACCTGAGTCTGCCATGGTTTCCTAGACGTGGATTGGCATGCTTTAACATTACCAAACGTCAGCCGTAACACGTGATTTTAAAGGTAATGGCTAGGCATGTCATGGATCGTGCTAAGTGATGTGAGTAGACAAGATGGTATTTGTCCCTCTCATATAACGAAGGTATGATATCCTAGCCTCCCGTAGAGTTGAGAATGTGAAATGCATAGCCATGCTCAAGTGAGTTGAAGAGTCAACTACTTGCTTTGACAGTCTAGCTGCGGTATCAGGAAAATGAGTTTGAGCTATATAAGGATGACACTTGTCCTGTCTTATGCTTAACTCGAAAATCAAGTGATAAAGGGACTTAATTTATATGATTGGTTCTAGTGTAAGTAGGAGATTATTAGTGGTCTGCCCTATAAATCAATCAAGGTTGATACTCTAATATTAGTTGTGGATTAGGTTGTGTCGGAAAACCAACCTTCACTATACTTGGGTAGTCATAATATCTTGCTAGAGACCGCTTATGACTTGTGGGCCAAAAAGGATTTTGAGCACACTGCTAATGTTTAGTGAACCTATAGGGTCGCACACAATAGCAAACTGAGTTAATATTTTCTGTGCGCCGGGATCTACTTAAAATAAGAAGTAGATTTTAATTTATTCTCCTATTCAACTTATCTACGCGGTCATGCATGTTATGCGGTAACGATTAAACATATGATTGAAGGTGGACAATTTGGCTAGCCCAAATCGCTCGGCCCTACTTTTTTTTTATTTGCGTAGATAATGAGGCTATATATATAGCTTGTGGGTGATGAAAAACCCTAAGAGAGAGAAAAAAATGCCTCTAGAAGAATACAAAGAGAATCGTTCTCTGTTTAGAGATCTTTGAGAGAGTCTCGAAGATCAAAGGCGATCAGGAAAAAGAAGTCCAAGATCTTTAGCTAGCACTTAGATCGTTAGAGACTTCCGTTCGTGTGTGTGGATACCGATAGAGGTGCAACACTTGGGGCATTAATCCAGACACAATCGATTGTCAATTTACCTTCGTTCTGCAAAAGGTATATGTCGAACTTCTATTTAGATTTCAATATACGCATGGATCCTGTCTAGGGTTTCGATTTATAGATTCCGCCATGTTTTTAGCAATTGAGGAACCCAACAATAAGTTGGGTCCAACAAAAAAATTTGTACAAAGGAGGTTATGGAAGGACAAATATGCGAGTCAAAGAGCCACAGACTCATAGGAAAGTGCGCGAGCAACCGCAACTGTGAACTGGTCTGCAAGCACGAGTGCTTAGAAGGCGGCAGGTGCAGAGGATCCTGGCAGCACCGCTGCTAACGCAGCATTCAGCAAATAATTCAAGCAAAACGTTACTTAGAGAAAGAAATATCGAAATTTAGTATTGATGATAATGTTCTATCCTTAAAAAAGAACCCTAAAATAAGTTTATATATCCCTAAACCAAACCCTATTAGGATTATAAAACATAAAATATCAAAATTACAAAACTGCCCTTAAAATTAAAACCCATAAAAAATATTAAAATAATAGAAAAACCCACGTAAACGATCCTGAATCGCTAAAATCCATCGTTAGTCACGGCAAAAGGCGGTGAGTTTTGTTCAGAACGCCATTTCGTTTCAAACGACCGAATTTGAGCCCGATCCGATGTCATTCTAGTCGCATCACTGTTTTGCCTTCCGTTTGGACTTCTGCCTGCCCAACCAGTCCAGAAACGCATCACTAATAGATTCCGCATCATTCTCCTCCACTTGAAAAGAACTCGTCCTCGAGTTAAAATCAGGATCTTGATATAATGGTTCTACGGACTCATGAAACGGTGATAAATCAGCAACATTGAAAGTGTTAGATATGACCATACTATGTGGAAGGTCTACAGCATAAGCATTATCATTGATCTTCCTGCTGACAGTGTAATGCCCATACTTCTTTTGCTGCAATTTGCTATAAGATCCAACTGGGAATCGCTCTTTACAAAGAAAAATCATGACCTAATCACCTACCGCAAACACCTACTTCCGCCTGTGCTTATCTGCTGCAACTTTATACTTCTGATTAGCTTCCTCTAACTTATGTTGGACTTCATGATGCACTTCCACAATCTGTTTAGCCATATGATCCGCTGCTACACTCTTATCCACTTGCTTAGGCAACCGTACTAAATCCAGAGTATGATGAGGCGTCTTTATGTAAACAATAGAAAAAGGCAGTCTGCCGATAGAACTATGAACTACATTATTATAAGCAAACTCTGCCTATGATAAAACAACATCACACTGCTTTGGCTTATCTCCACAAATGCTTCGAATCAAGTTTCCCAGAGTTCTATTAACCACCTATGTTTGCCCATCAATCTGCGGATGAGCTGTGCTATTGAAATTCAAAGACGAATCAAACAGTTTCCACAAAGTCCGCCAAAAATGCCCTAGAAATTTGTTGTCCCTATCAGAGGTAATAGACTTATGAACACCATGCAAACGAACCACCTCCTTAAAGAATAACCTGGCCACACTTACTGCATCAGAAGTCTTTCTACAAGGAATGAAGTGTGACATCTTGGAAAATCTGTCATCTACAACAAAAACAGAATCCACACCTCTTTATATTTGTGGCAAACCAAGCATAAAATCCATGAACAGATCTTCCTATATATTGTCAGGAACAGATAATGACATATATAGACCTGTATTCTTAGATTTTCCCTTAGCAATCTGACAAACATAACACTTTTGTACGTACCTGCTGACATCTCTACGCAACTGGGCCAGTAAAATCGCTCTCGGACTACAGCAATAGTTTTATCACGACCCAGGTGTGTAGCTAATCCACCATCATGTAAATTACAAATTACCTTCTCTCATAATGATGTTCGAGGAAGGCAAAACTGGTTGCTACGCATCAAATAGCCATCCTGCACATAAAATTCTTGCAGAGATTGACCAGCAGTACATGACTTCCAAATTTGCTCAAAGTCATCATCATTTGCATAAATAGTCTTTCAACTGCTCAAACCCTAAAATGTCTTAGCTTAATGTAATCAACAAGTCAGTTCTCCTACTCAATGCATCTACTACGACATTATGCACACTTGACTTATATTGTAATATGAAAGGAAATTTTTGCAAAAATTGACACGATCGCGCATGCATATCCTTACTAATCCTCTTCTGACTATTTAGATACTTCAAAGCTTCATGATCAGAATAAAAGACAAATTCTTTCCCAATCAGATAATGTTCCCAGATCTTCAAAGCCCTTACGACAGAATAGAATTCTTTGTCATAAGTGCTTCACTTCTGCCTCGCCTCACTAAGCTTCTCACTGAAATAGCAAATTGGTCTGCACTCTTAAGACAAAATAGCTCTTATACCAACTCCACTAGCATCACAGTCCACTTCAAACAATTTATCAAAATCAGGTAAGGTAAGAATAGGTACAGTACATAACTTTTCTTTCAGAATAACAAAACTATTCTCTACTTCCTCTCCCCATAAAAATTTTCCTTTCTTTATACATTCAGTAATCAAGGCTGCGATAGTACTGAAATTCTTAATAAATCGCCGATAGAAAGTAGCCAACCCATGAAAACTCCATACGTCAAAAACTGTTTTAGGAGTCGATCACTCTCTTATTGCTCTTACCTTCGCCTCATCTACCTCTATTCCTTCAGCAGTAATAATAAACCCCAAGAATAACAGCTTATTAGTTTAAAAAATGCACTTCTGAAGATTAACATATAGTTTATTAATTTGCAAAACTGTCAACACCTCCCTTAAATGCATCAGATGATCCTCCTCAATCTTACTATAAATCAGGATATTATCAAAATAAATTACAACGAATTTGCCAATAAAAGATCTCAAAACCTGATTCATAAGTCTCATGAAAGTACTTGGAGCATTGGAAAGTCCGAAAGGCATTACTAACCATTCACATAACCCCTTCTTTGTCTTGAAAGCTGTCTTCTACTCATCTTCAAGTCGAATCCGAATTTGATGGTACCCATTCTTCAAATCCAGCTTCTAAAACCACTTAGCACCGTGCAACCTATCCAGCATGTCATCCAGTCTCGGAATTAGAAACTTGTAACCCACTGTTATTTTATTAATGGGTCTGCTATCTACACACATCTGCCAACTCCTATCTTTCTTAGGAGTCAACAAGGTCGGAATAGCACATGAGCTTATGCTATTCTAAATGTGCCTCTTTCGCAACAACTCATCCACCTTCTCTTTTAAAATCTCGCTCTCTTTAGGACTCATCCTGTAGTGCGGTAAATTAGGCAAACTAGCACCAGGAATTAAGTCTATATAGTGCTGAATATCGCGTATAGGCGACAACCCATTTGGGATCTCCACAAGCATCAGCTCACTAAACTCCTTCAATAAAGGCTTAACTGATTCGGGCTGCTCCTCCACTTGTAATTTAGCCTCTGGCTCGAATGCTTGTTTCACTATTAACGCGTGAATCTATCGGGTCTCCTTAATTTCAGCTTCAAATTTCCTTGTAAGGATAAGGAAATTATTTTTAGCAGCTTGTTTTCCTTTATTCTTCAGTGGCAGTAATGTGTACTTAACTCCATCCTTTACGAGGTTATACTGATTACTCCTTCCAGAATGCTGCACATCTACATCAAATTACCACGGCCTCCTAAACAATACGTGACATACATCCATGTCTACCACATCACAATACAGTTCATCATGATATTTTCCAATGGAGAATGGAATTTTACATCGCTTAGTCACCTGAATACTTTTCGCTCCAGATTTAATCCACCGTAACGTATAGGGATTATGATGCTTCTCCACGGGTATTCCTAACTTCTTCACTACCTCTTTCCCAATGATATTTTTCATGCTTCCACTATCAATAACCACAGTAAATATTTTGCCCAGAATAATGCACCTAGTTCAAAATAACTGATGGCGTTGCGAATCATCTTCCTGTTTTGGGGCCAACATCATCCTAGGCACCACACAATTTACTTCCCCTTTTCCATCTTCAAAATCATCTTCTTCACCAACTAGCTCACAGCAATACTCATCTTCTTCATCATCTCTCGATGCTATGTTTACGGTTTTTCTCTAAGGGCATTCATTAGATTGGTGTCTAGGTTGATTACACTCGTAACACTTTATCGCGGCTGATTTAGCATAAGGGTTAGGGTTCACAGTTTTCTATGCTTGCGTTCCCTTATCCCTCGGCTCATTCATAGGACATCTTTCTAATGCCTTATCTTCTTGATTTCGCCTTAGGTTGTTGCGGTTGTTGAAGCCTCTCTTCTCTATCGAACTGCTCAAACTGCTACCTCGATAATTTTTGTATGTTCTTCTTTCCTTGTCTTGCTGCATCAATTCTGCCTTCATCGCCATATTCTTCGCTTCAGTTAAATTTCGCAGAAACTGTACCTCAATTTTATCTCAAATAAAGGGTTTCAAACCATCGAGATATCTGACCATCTGCTGTCCCTCCGTCTCCGCTAGATTATTCTGCTTCGCCAATCTCATAAATTCGGCCGTATACTCATGTATAATCCGATTGCCCTGCTGGCAATGTTAGTACTACTAGAAGATAATCTGTTCATAGTCGGGTGGAAGGAACTCTTATTTCAGCAGCCTCTTCATCCTAGTCCAAGTTCGAACTCTCTCTTTCCCTTTTCGCTCTCTCTTATTTTGCAATCTCTCCCACTATGTAGATGCACCCTCCTTTAATCTACATGCTACTAATCGCACCCTTTTCTCACCAGGGGTCTCCATATAATCGAAAAACCTATCTATATCAGCAATCCAATCAAGAAATTCTTCTATGCCCAGACTTCCATTAAAATAAGGAATATCGACTTTCAATTTAGAGTCGTTACCTTCACAATCGTCGTAACGTCGTCTTCCATCTCTCCTATCATATCATCTTTGAAATCCTCCATGACGATGCCTGCCACCATAATTAGCACGTTTCTCATTAAAATAATCGTTTTCTTCTTCTTCCGAACTCTCTGAAAATAGAGGATTATTCAGCCTGCGGACAGAAATAGGCCTATCGACAGGATCACCGCGAGCAAGATCTGCACCCGGTCTTCTGCCGTTTCGCCGATTCCAGTTCACATCAGTGCCGAGACCTTCGAATCGATCTGTTAACTTGTCAAATCATTCTTTGAAACGACGAAAATTTTGATCGATTCGTTGATCCAAGCATTCCATTAAACGCTACTCCAAACGTTGCAAACTCTGCTTAGAGAAAAATCTCGAAATTCAATATTGATGATAATGTTCTGTCCTTAAAAAAGAACCCTAAAACAAGTTTATATCCCTAAACTAAACCCTACTAGGATTATAAAACATAAAATATCAAAATTACAAAACTGCCCTTAAAATTAAAACCCATAAAAAAATATTAAAATAATAGAAAAACTCATGTAAATAATCCCGAATCGCTAAAATCCATCGTTAGTCATGGCCAAAGGCCGTGAGTTTTGTTCAGAACGCCGTTTCACTTCAAACAACCGAATTTGAGCCCTATCCGATGTCGTCAACCGGGTCCGTCAGTTCTAGTCGCATCATCATTTTACCTTCTGTTTGGACTTCTGCTTGTCCAACCGATCCAGAAACGCACTACTAATAGATCCTGCATCAGCTGCTTTTGCATGAAGCCTTGTGGAGTGGAACCACCACCACCTGGAGAGGAACCACCACCTAGGGGCTAATTAGGAATTGATAACTATAGTAGCTAATTAACATGTAATAAGTCTATGTAAAATCATATGTCGAACCTATTCGGAGAGGAAATGTGCTATCACTAACGAAATCTTCCTATATTGTAATGTTAGACGATGGTATCGATAGCATTCATGACTTGTTAGAGTTTTTGTTTGGATCCCTTTCAAAGATTGAAGATAATGCCAATGCAATTTAAGACATTAATTTCCAGATTTAGTTTTTGGATAACAAGCAGCCGAATTAATATATGGTGAGACGAATAGCTATAGGAAATAAAAGGTCGATTACTAGTAAGATCCTTAAGTACTTAAAGGCCGGGATGATTTCGTTGTTTATAGTTTTACTTAAGAACACAACTTTTATCGTTCCATAATTCAAGAGTGGAGATATATCTACAATACTTTGAAAGCACCTAAGACCCCTTGACACTCAAAAGGGCAAGAGCCCCTTCATACTTTCTAATATTGTAGGACGATGCTTGTGACTATTTTTCTTGTCTGTCTCCTCTTGAACTGCCTCCTAGGACATAGTAGTAATATTTCATGCAACATAAATCTTTAAATCCAGCAAGAAAGATGACAACGTGTTTACGACGAATTGCATTCAAATTATTAAGAGAAGAACAAAGACAAAGATGACACGTCCGACGAGAACATTATCAGTCAAGGAAAATTTACTCCGAAGATACTCCAATGTTTACGCTTGATTTTTATTTTTTTTAGGCATATTGTTGGAGCAGCAAGAACCAGATTGAGCTCATGAGCAGTGTTCTTAAAGTCCAAAACTTTTGTTTACTAGATGAAGTTGAGAAAATGGAATTGACTGCATTATGTAAAGAGTTCGTAAAGTGTCCATTTTTAAACGGATAAGAATGGTTGTTCCAAGAAATATAACGATACTGTTTGCTAGCTATTACATGGGAAATGCTCGCAATTGCTCGCTTGAACCCCCGCTGACGGAGCATATGCCAATCACAATCGTCAAACAATGTGGAGTCCATAAATGGACTTAATTACATAATTAGTTTAAAAGTGGGCTTACCCCGAGATATTTTTTAAATTGGTCGAGTTCAAATACATTCAGATGAGCAATCTCTTCATGAATGAGATTAGAGCGTGCAGCAAAAGTAGGAGTGCATATATTCTATTGGGAAGTTTTGATTCCGTATAATAAAAAAATTGTGTATATCATTTGGGGCGAGCTTCGCCGGAGGTCAGCGAGGCCCTCGCCAACCGGCCAAAGGGAAGATGGGTAGAAACAAAAAAGAAAAAGAAAGAAAAAAATAAAATTTAATAAAAATTCGAAAAAAAATATTTTAAAATATTTAAAATAATTGTCACGTCAATGTTGGCCAGAGGGCCGAACGGCTAGCGTCCACGTCAGCATTGGCCAGCCAAAATTGGCCAAATGGACTGAATTAGTACAAATGCAAAAAATTTTTGACTAAATTAGCAAAATTAAAAGATTTAAGACTAAATTGGCAAAATTGCAATAGGTTTATCACTACAAAAAAACATGTTTTTTCCGACGAAATTTCCAAAGAACAATTCTAAAAATTCGTTGGAAAACAAATTTCCAACGAATTTTCCAACGAAAAAAAATTCGTGGGTAATTCGTCGTTGGAAAATTTTCCAACAAAAAATATTAATTTTCGTTGGAAATTTGGGACGAAAATTTTTTCGTTGGAAATTTCGTTGGAAACTTCATGGGTAAATCAGTGGCTAAATTCCTTGGAAAGTTCGTTGGAAAATTGGTCTGAAAATTCGTCGCTAATTATTCGTTGGAAAACTCGTGGCAAAATTCATCGGTAATTATTCGTGGGTAAATTCGTGGATAAATTCCTTGGAAATTTTGTTGCAAATTTCGTCGCGAATTTTCCAACGAAAAATTTGGCAAAATTCATTGGAAAAAGGATTTCCAATGAAATTAGCGACGAATAAAAATTCATTGGTAATTCATTGTCGCAAATTTTTGCGACAAAAAATTTAAATTTTCATTGGTAATTTGCGACGAAATTTTTTCGTCACAAAATTCGTTGGAAAATTAGTTGCAAAGTTCGTTGAAAAATTCGTCGCTAATTATTCGTTGTAAAAATCGTGGCAAAATTCGTCGGTAATTTTCTCTAATAAATTTCGTGGCAAAACGAATTTCCGACGAATTAGCGACGAAAAAAATTTCGTCGCTAATTCGGCTTTCGTTGGTAATTTGCAACGAAAACAGAGTCGTGGCAAAATTCGTGGGAAATTTCCCACGAATTTTACCACGAAATTCAAATTTTCGGCATAGGCGGATTGAATTTGAATTTTTTTCGCAAATTTTGGCGATGAAAATTTGAATTTTCGTTGATAAATTTGAATTTTCATTGATAAATTTGAATTTTCGCCGGAATCGCGGCCACGACGCCCCCCCGCCGGAATCACGGCTGCAACCCCCCGCCAGCCAGAAACACTGTCACGCCCCGAACTCTACGGACGCGCAACACCCCACTTCGGTCGTTGAGATGCGACGTCCCAGAACTTGTCGTCGACCCTTCATTTTATCTTTTAATTACGCATGCGAAAATGATCATAATAATCCCCGGACAACAATAAACAGGGATAATTAGGAAAACAACTCACAACAGTCAAACCACACTATTTTGATTTTCACTTAATTAACCCCTAGGAATATTCTTACAAGCCCACCTCGGGCACTATCACAAAAAGCCAGCAAAAAAAGCTCAGGCTGGGGTCAATCTACTCCACCGACAGGTCAAACTCCAAAAACCAGCTTCCAAACACCCTGAACTAATTGGATGCGTCAACGTGCTAAGGGCCTGAAAAAGAGGTTAACAACAACAAATGAGACGAAAGTCTCAATAAGTTAACGGCCTAAGTCCCGCTTAGGAAGCCAACTCGCACGGGGGTCCCTAACCAGGCAATACAGCATCAACAGCACATCATTAAACAACCACAGGCATCTTTACCTCGCCTTGGGACACTCATTGATGAAATGCACATGTCACAAACTCGAAGCATTTAAAAAGATTTCCCATGCATTAATGCATCATAGTCGCGCGTGTCTCGATTATAAGGTAAAACCCACTTGGGCACGTCGCATACCATGCCTAGCAGTTTCTACCCCATAATCAAGCACTCTGCATCACACGTATCCAGTTATTACGCCCCCTCGACACATCAAGCGATCTATAGCAAGATGGCAGTCTTCCGGCATAATCGGGCTCCGTCCCGCCCCGTTGGGCACGACTACGTCAAATAATCTACAGTAAGACGGCATTCCAATACGGCAACATCAAACGATCTACAATAAGATGGTATTCCGTAAGGAGCATCGAGTCCGGCCTCGGGCCGCGACAAGGCATCCAGAGTATCGGCAATCCAAATAATCTCCAGGCATCCGATAAATCGAGTGTTGTCGAGCGATCTACAGCAAGACCCCGATAAATCAGGCATCGTCAAGCGATCTACAGCAAGACGGCTCCGACGTGTGACCACACGAGCACACAAGCATTCCAGTCAATTATTATCTTTTCAATTAGCCCATGTGTACATGAATCATGCTCTCATCAATGTCAAACAATAATACCAAGTGATCACATTTGCAAACAGTCAATCAATTCTCACAAGCTTCGATATCAAACACGAATATCAACCACCAAGCATCACTAACATTACTTGGCATAACAGAATAAAATAATTTAATCCCAAACGTCTCATAAATTTTCCACAGAAACTTTCGATCAAACAATTTGCCATAAAATCAATTTAATACGACAATTCGTGGTAAAATCGCCAACATTCAAGCTAGAAATCATAATTTGAAATTATAAATTTTCCGAAATAACAATAAATTAAATTCGGAATTAATTAATTAATAATATCCGAAAATAATTTAATTTTCCAAAATGTCAAAATAGTTCCTCGAATCAAAATCATTCAACTCATTTTATAAACACGCCAACTTATACGGCGAAACCAACATTGGCATCACAATTTGACGCTAGCAATTTTCTGAAAATAATAACATTTAATTTTCGGGAATTAATTATTTAATAATAAAATATTAATATTTAATCCGAAATTAATTTATTAACTAATAAAATAATATTTAAATTTCCGAAAATAATTGATTTAATATAATAATCAATAACAATAAAATAACTGATAACTTATCACCACATTCGCGATAACCTATCGCACAACCACCGATAACCTATCACCTAAACCCAATTAAACAAACAAAATACTAATCTAAACATAAATTAAACTACCCTAAGCAAGTTTAACATCCTGAACACGGGATTAGGGGTTAACTTACTCGGCTAACGACGCCGTTACCGCGAGGACGAGGGCGGCGACGGGAGCGGTCCGCGGTGCTTCCGGTTCGGGCTCGGCGGCCGGCGGACGGACGACGAACGGCAGCAAACGAGCACGGCAAAGGAGGCGGCTGCTGTGGGTGGCTGTCGGGTGCGACTTGGAGGCTGAGTTAGGCAGAAATGGAGGTTGGCAGTGGTGGTTTCAGCAGCCGGGACAGCGGTAGCGAGTGGCGAGGCGGACGTGGGTGGATCGGCGGGAGGCAGAGCTCGCGGCTGGCTGGAACAAACCAGCGACGGGTGGCCGAGGGGTGGCTGGGACGGTGCTGCACGGCCGGGGGGAAGCCGGGATGGCGGTGGCTCGCGGCAAGAAGGCGGCGCGTGGCTGGTCCCAGCGACGATGGCCGACGGTGCAGCGAGAAGAAGCAAGGAGCAGCAGCAGCAAACGCACGCGGGGGAAGCAGAAGAGAAGAAGAAGAAGAAAGAAGAAGCAGAAGAAAAAGAAAAAGAAAAGAAGAAGAATTGATGAGGTTGGGGGGAGTAGGCGGGGTGTCAGGCGCATGGGAGGGGTGACCGGCGTGGAAAAAGGGAAGGAGAGAGAGAGAGAGAGAGAGAGAGAGAGGAGGGAGAGGGGAAAAGCCGAATCGCAATAATCGCGATCCAACGGTCACGATTCGAATCCATAAAAAAACGATCTAACGATCCCCGAAAAATTCTAATTAATAATTTAAGATTTAGCCAAAGGATATTAATAAAAACGCACCGCAAGAGAGGTCTACTAGTCTAAATCCGCACTCGGTCAAAAAAAATCACTTTCTACATATCTCATGCAATATCGAGGTGGGCCACAATAATATCGACACCGTCCAATTAAATTCGTCCCGGAACTTCGACAAATTCGACACCAAAGTTTGGACTCTAAATAACGGTCAAATTCGATCGAGTGCGATTCTAGCGAAATCTCAATTTTAAAAACAATAACCGGGAGTGATCAGTTCCCGGGCGAGATTTTACTATAAGCACACTGACGAATTACACGTTTTATAAATCCCAAAAATAGGCCGAAATTCGGAATGTCACAAACACGGCCGCGACCCCCCTACCGGAATTGCGGCCGCGACCCCCCCGGGCGAAATCGCACCATGGGTGGTCTGGATACGGGCCAACGAGGACAGCATGAGGGGGACAATGAGGGCCTTGATTTGCTCCTTCTCGGCACCGGGATCGGGGCCGAGGAGGCGGCCGGGGCGGCCTCGGCGTCGGCGGCGGCGGCATCGTGGGGGGTAGGCGAGGAGGCCCAGCGGGCGCGGAGGTGGTTCTTGAAGTTGACAGCGGCGGCCTGGCGGATCTGCTCATCGACGGAGGGCTCGGCGACGAGGCGGAGGACGGCGAGGGCGTAACTGGGGCGGTTGATAGCGTCGGCGAGGGCGGACTCGGCCTGGCTGCGAGAAGCGGGGGAGGGGGAGAGGGTGTGGAGGAAGCACTGGGAGAGGAACTGGAGCGTCTCCTGATTCCAATCCATGGGGAAGCTACAGCTCGGGCGAGGAGGAGCTCCGATGGCCGTTCGGGAGTCCGGTCATCGCCTAGGGTTTTAGGTGAGATTTTTTCGAATGAGGAAGAAGCCATGGAGGAGGGTGCGCGATTGCAGAACTGTTCCAGTAGCAGCTGCGCTAGGGGGGGGGAGCAGAAGGAGGAAGAGGGGAAAAAGTTGGGGCTCTTGTTTTTTTTTTCTTTTGCCTTTATTTATGTTGTGGCATTTTAAAATTTTGTGGCAAAATTCGTTGGAAATTTCCAACGAATTTTGCAACGAATTAAACAAACACATTGTTATTTGGCCTAATAGAAATTCGTTGCAAAATTCGTTGGAAATTTCCAACAAATATTGCAACGAATTTCAATTTTTGGTATATTAATATACTTATGTACTAATTTCGTTGCAAAATTCGTTGGAAAATTTGCAACGAATTTTGCAACGAACTTCAAACATGCAGAACAATAATGTGTTTTTTGAATTCGTTGAAAATTTCCAACGAATTTTGCAACGAATTGAACAAACACCTTGTAATTTGCCCTATTAGAAATTCGTTGCAAAATTCGTTGGAAATTTCCAACGAATTTTGCAACGAATTCAACAAACACCTTGTAATTTGCCCTATTAGAATATTGTTGCAAAATTCGTTGGAAATTTCCAACGAATTTTACAACGAATTTCTATTTTCAGTACATTAATATACTTATGCACTAATTTCGTTGCAAAATTCATTGGAAATTTCCAACGAATTTTGCAACAAATTTCTATTTTCAGTACATTAATATACTTATGTACTAATTTCGTTGCAAAATTCATTGAAAATTTCCAACGAATTTTGCAACGAATTCAACAAACACATTGTCATTAAGCCTAATAGAAATTCGTTGCAAAATTCGTTGGAAATTTCCAACGAATTTTGCAACGAATTGAACAAACACCTTGTTATTCGGCCTAATAGAAATTCGTTGCAAAATTCGTTGGAAATTTCCAACGAATTTTGCAACGAATTCAACAAACACCTTGTTAATCGGCCTAATAGAAATTCGTTGCAAAATTCGTTGAAAATTTCCAACGAATTTTGCAACGAATTCAACAAACACCTTGTTAATCGGCCTAATAGAAATTCGTTGCAAAATTCGTTGGAAATTTTCAGCGAATTTCAATTTTAGATACTTTAATATATTTATGTACTAATTTCGTTGCAAAATTTCCAACGAATTTTTCAATGAATTGAACAAACACATTGTTATTCGGCCTAATAGAAATTTGTTGCAAAATTCGTTGGAAATTTCCAATGAATTTTCCCACGAATTTAAAAAATGCCGAACAATACCGGGTTTTTTTTAATTCGTCGCAAAATTCGTTGGAAATTAGCGACGAAAAATTTTTCGTCGCAAAATTCGTTGGAAATTTCCAACGAAAAAATTTTCGTCGCTAATTTCCAACGAATTTTGCGACGAAAAATTTTTCGTCACTAATTTCAAACTAATTTTGCGACGAAAAATTTTTCGTTGAAAATTTCCAACGAATTTTGCGACGAAAAATTTTTCGTTGGAAATTTCCAACAAATTTTGCAACGAAAAAGTTTTTGTCGCTAATTTCCAACGAACTTTACTTTTCGTTGGAAAATTTATCGCAAATTTGAGACGAAAATTTTTTCGTCGCAAATTTTCGTGGCAAAATCCAATTTTTTTGTAGTGTATGACTTTTTGGACAATTTTTCCCTATGCAAATAGAACTCAATCGAACTTTTTCTCAAACTGGAACACTTAGAGATTAACCAATGAGAAAATTAAAGAGAAGAGATTCTTTGCCTAATGCTTCTCTCTATAACAGAGAATAGATGATTTCAAATTATAGAGATTGAAAGGAGATGATCTGAAAACACATGTTCTTTCATACATGTCTATTAAAGACAAAGAAAATTCCTACAAAAATTGATATGCAGAGACATGTTGAGCTATTAACTCATAATTACAATAATTCATGTAAATTAAAGAAAAAGAAAACTGCTACAGAAAATGATCTGAAAAGACATGTTGAGCCATTAATTCATAATTATAATAGTAAGAACGAGATTGAGCTCGTCTCAATATGCAGTTGCCTCAACTTTTATTTACCAGTCGGTGGACTTTTTTTACCCCGCTCGTGAAGTTAAGCGGCATTATTAAAAAACTTCGACGAAATTCTTTAATTTCGACATATACCAAACCACACCATTTGCAATTTATTACACGGGAATGGATCGGATTGAGCAGTTACAATCACAATGGTCAACTGATGCAAGGCCCATCCATTGCATTAATGGCGGAGATCCACGCAGCCTACAGAGGATGGGATTCGGATGAGATTACGCCTTGAGAAAGGGTTTACAGCACAAGTGGAGAAGCACGCAGCTCCACCTGGCATTTGGGAAGTTGACTAAACCGGAAGTTTACTCTGGTAATTAACTTTCTACTAAACCCCCCATCGCCTCACTCTCACTCCTTTATAAAGATGGCAACCAAACCTCATTGTCATTGCTAATCAATTCCAACCAGAGTTTGTTATCATCAATTCCAACCAGAGTTTGTTATCATAATTAAGACATCGATCGGTGTTGATTCAGGAAGGAGAAGCAAAAATGGAGAGGAGAGCATGGGGCTGTTCCTGGTGTTGTTCCTCGTCCTTCCTCCTCGTAAGAACCCACTCACAATCATCACTCTCCTAATTTTCATCTTGTGTGTTTCTTGCTTTTCCTTGAGTAATCTTTCCTCAACAAGAAATACCCACATCCCTATTCAATCCCATCAACGTAAGAATTTGTTTGCGACAAGTTGTGCGATGGAGGGTACCTTTTGTTTCTGAAAATTCTTTTGCCAAACTATACACAAAGTCAATTATCGTGGATGAAGAAGTGACATTATTCGTTAGTGTTACATCTTTGACACCTATTCAAAAATGGTGCTTGTGTCGTATACTTTCCTACAGACAAATTACCTAATAAAAGTCTTATCAAAATTGGCGTTTGTGTCACGTGTTTTCCTACGGACAGATTATCTAATAAAAATCTTCATAAGTACTTTTATATATTTTCTTTATGTGAAATTGGAATATACGTACACGTTCAATAATAGACCGAGAGAAACAAGTATTAAATAGGTAGCTAAAAGTTACAATCACAACGTGAGACTACTTTTTTGGATATTTATTATTCTAAAATGTATATGATAATCTTCTTGCGAATCTCCTAACACTAGCACGATCGGTCTTCCTCCAATTGGACTGAAGATGCGAACTTAACCTTGTGTGCGAAAGCTGAATTGGGACACCAAATGACAATTGAAATAAAAAAGAGATGAGAGTAAATCAGTTCACCAATGCCATGTCAGTTTTACAAAAGAAAGTTAAATAAAATAATTTTAATTTAAAAGCGGGCATGAGTGAGGGTTTTCTTTTAGCCCGAGACAGTAAGATTGATCCGTCAAAACTTCTCTTATGAGCTCAATCCAAGTCCATTCAAGCCTGGCCGTTGACGGCGTTGGACCTAGGAAGCCCAGTGGTGGTCCCGTCCCGCTTTACATCGGGTCTAACTTGAATACTCTTGCATGTATGTGTGGGGTCTCATAAGGATATTTGTGCAGAGGAGGTTGTAGGGGAAGGTGAAGGACGGATGTGCGAGTCACAGAGCCAAAAATTCAAAGGAATATGCATGAGCAGCCACAACTGTGGCCTGGCCTGCCACGACAAGGGCTTCGAAGGCAGCAAGTGCAAAGGCTTCCGGCGCCGCTGATTTTGCACCAAGCCTTGTGGAGAGGAACCACCGCCACCCGGAGATGAGCCACCATATGGAGCGCAACCACCACTTGTTAGAAAGCGACCACTACCTGGTGGGGCAGCCCTGGTTAATTAGGAATCGATAACTGCAGTACGTAGCTAATTATCATGTAATAAGTCTATGTAAAATCATATGTCGAACCTATCCTGAGAGAAAATGTGCTATCACAAACGATATCTCCATATATTGAAATGTTAGACGATGGTGTCGGCAGCATCGATGACTTGTTGGAGTTTTTGTTTGAATCACTTTCAAAGAACGGAGATGATGCCAATGCAATTTAGGACCTTAATTTCCAGATTTAGTTTTTAGATAACAAGCAGCCGCATTAATATATGGTGAGACGAGTAGCTATAGGAAATATAAGGTAGATTACTAGTAAGATCCTTAAGTACTTAAAGGCTGGGATGATTTCGTTGTTTTTAGTTTTACTTAGGAGCGCAACTACAATTCAAGAGTAGAGATGTGTCCGCAATACTTCCGAACCACTTAAAACCCTCTTGAGACTCAAAAGGGCAAGAACACCTCCGTACTTTTTGAGAATGTACGACAATGCTTGTGATCATTGTTACTGGTCCTCGAAATTTCAAGGAATCGTTCACGTGTGTCTGTCTCCTCTTAAAATGACTCCTAAGATAGAGGAGCAGTAATATTTTATGGGGATGATTACCAAAAAAAAGTCATAAATCATTATATGAACACCAGTTCAATTCTAAATCTTTTTAATTTGATAAATGTAAGTTTAAAATCTTTTGATAATTTGTCAATGCGATTCTTCCGATCAATTTTAGCCAGAAATTACTGACATGGGCGTCGGCCATCTTAAGTGGCATGACTGATGCTGACATTGATAATTTTTATAATTTATAAATATATTTTTTTGAAGCATTCTCTTTCATTTCTTTTTTTCCTTTTTTTTTCTTTCTTTCTTATTTTTTAACTGTTGTTGCCGGCCACATCGAGGGCATCACGACCCTCGCTGTGGCTAACAACGTACGCTGACTACCATCAAGTCATGGACCAACAGAAGGAAATAAGAAAAATGGAAAAAGAAAAAAAAAGAAAAGAGAAAAAAGTAAATAAAAATTATTTAAAAGTCAGAAAAATTATTTTAAATGATAAAAAAAATTTTACGTCAGCGCCGGCCGTGCCACGTAAAACAACCAACTTCTACATCAGTTATTTCAAGTGAAAATTGATCGAAATGACTATATTAGTACATTGTCAAAAGATTTTAAGACTAAATTGGCCAAATTGATAGGTTTAGGCCTGTACTAGTATCTGTAAAATAAATTTGGGACTTTTGTGGTAAATTTTCCATATTCTATATAACAAAAAATATTAAAACACGGCAAAGAAAGGTGGTAAACGTGTAGTATAAATGCATTCGAATTACAAAGAGAAGAACAAAGTAGTAAATATGACCCGTCCGACCAAAATGTAATCAGTTAAGGAAATTTTACCTGCTCCAAATTTTACTCTCGATTTTCTTTACTTTTTTGTTGAGGCATAGCACTAGAGATGCAAGAACCACCAGATTGAGCTCATGTCATTGCACAGTGATTAAGGAGCAGTGTTCTTGAAGGCCAAAACTTCTGTTTAACAGTTCGGTTTGCTGCATTATCTGAAGGAGTTCGGCAAAAATTCTCTATTTTCGACGGAAACCGCAAGCATAGCGACATTACTCACCGAGTTATTATCATACGGGAATTGCACTGAAGGAGCAGATCAGATACGATCGCCATGGTCAAACGATGCAAGGCCCGCCGTCGCATCAATGGCAGAAATCCACCTAGTCCATGGCAGATCGGATCCGCCCGAAAATACGCCTCGAGAAAGGGTTTTTCATATAGTAATTAATGTCCGAACGTCTTGGTAAACGATGAAAATATTTTTCGTTCATTTATTTTTACAAGCAATACAAATTATCATTTTTAAGAGAATATTTATCTAATGAAGAATTTTTGTTTCACAAATTATACGCTCATGGATGATAAAGTGAGATTAATCACGAGTGTGACGTTTTGGCACCGAAAATGGCGCTTGTGTCATGGGTTTTCTTGTAGGCGGATTATCTAACTGAAGTCCTAAGTACTTTCGTGCTTCCAGAAAAATTTCAAAGGTTCATGCTAATTTTGTAATAAACCGAGAGAAAGAAGTATCACAAACGTCAGTAAGTCACAATCACGCCAGGAGACTACCTAGTGTGTTGTGTGTACTAAAATGTATTTATATGAAATCCATCAAATTTGACGGTCCATAAGCATTTTACTACATAAAACACATTTTTCGAACTGAATATTTCCTACGGTAACAACACCCAAAGAAAAAAACTACTATGGGACGGGATGTTACACACAACTTGCAACTTTCCATTGTTCGATTTGTACGTCTGTCATACAAATAAGTAAGCCCGTGGTTTTCAATCATAATGACTTTAGATCTATCAAGTTAACTTGAATCCTTCTTTTCATTTGCCTTCTTTTTGTCCTTGGATAGAAGGGTTTTGGTAAACGGCTTCTTTCTTTAAATCGATCCATCCGGGAAAAAAAAAACTAATGGGTTGGCGAGTGGCAAAAACGACTGAATCCCTTCACGATGCATAAAACCTCAAAATCAATATCTAAGTCACAAGGAAGTAATTTCTTGCGAATCCCCTCATCCTGGCGTGATTGGTCTTCCTTCCATTGGACTGAAGATGTGAACCTAATTTAATGTGCGAAAGGCTGAAAGCTGATTCGGGACACCACGCGACAATTGAAAAGGAAAAGAGATAGAGAAAATCAGTCCATCAATGCCAAGTCAATTCTACGAGAGAAATTTTAATAATCTTATTACTCTATATGCGGGCATGAGCAAAACATTTTTTTTTCCTTTAAGCACAACAAAAATTATATCTACAAACGTTATTTTTACCAAGAAAATTTCGACTCGCGCACCAGCCTTGAATTCTTGGGCTGCTGTTGCCAGTTGGCCGGGTTTAACTTGAAGAATCTTTCTTGCATATATATGCTGGACTTAACAAGGACGTACGTGCAGAGGAGGTTGTGTGGCAAGTTGAAGGAAGGATGTCCGAGTCACACAGCCACAAATTCCATGGATCGAGCACGAGCGACCGCATGTGTGAGTTGGTCTGCAAGGGCGAGGGCTTCGAAGACGGCACGTGCAGAGGCTTCCGGCACCGCTGCTTCTGCCGGAAGCCTTGCTGATGCTGTCCGCCAGAAGGCTGCCCGGACTGATTATGAGCCAGTGATGGGATTAGCTCATCGTCGTGTAATAAGTCTACAGAAAATCATATGCCGAGAACATCCGGAGAGAATATGTGTCGGTCGCGAACAATACCTCAACGTATGGAAATATCAGCAACGGTACTGGCAGTATCCATTCATGGCTTGAGGGACTCTCGTTTTGACCATCGCACAGGTTCGAGTTTTGGTTCGATCCCCTCCACTAAATGAAGATGTTGCCGACGCATCAAAAACATTTACGTGCACATTTAGTACATAGAGAACAAGCATCTGTGGAAACATGGTAAGTTTAATAGCTATAGACGATGAAACGTAGTTACTAGTAAGACCTTATGGTTACGCTAAGATGATTAAGTGCGTATATAACATAACATTTAAGTCATCATCATAGCCTACATTGTCAAATGTAAATAAAAATTTAGGTTAATACCACAAAAAACTTCAAACTAGTATACCTGTGATAAATTTACCCTAAATAAATTTTTTAACAATCAAAAACTCTAAATTGATATGCCTGTGACAAATTTATCTAAAATTAATTTTTTGACCATCAAAAATCTCAAACTGGTACATTTATGATAAATTTACTCTCCGTTAAATTATATTAATATTACGAAAAATCACAAACTTATATATCTGTCAAGCTGATATACCCATCAATTATCATGTGTCATCCAATTTAGAAATTTGACAATAAAATTTAACGGAAACTAACGGAGGATAAAATTATCACAGATATACCAATTTGAAATTTTTAATAATCAAAAAATTAATTTTTAATAAATTTATAATAAATATATCAATTTGAAATTTTTCATTATATTAACCATAAAAATTCCTCGTAATGGTCGATCGCTCCCCCAAGTCAAGTCCACATCCATCCAAAACTGGCCCACCGCATTGACCGGTGCAATTTTATCCAACCCACGAGTGTACCGAAACCAGGACAAACGAATGCCACCAAAATAGGACAAATTCCCAATCAGGTCGCCCAACGTATCGGAAAAATTACAATTTCTTCGCCGCGATCCACGCACGAATACTAATCTTCATCCCCCCGATTAACTTTTATTATCTGCAAATACTGTATTAATCTCTATTGGTTTTTGCCGCGACGCACGCATGAACATACTTCCTGATAAGCAATATTTGGAGCGATAAATTTCCCTGACAATTTGCAACTCTCTATCGTTGTGGGCCCGATCGCCCCCTTCTTAGATAAGGGCGATCAAGCGACCAATATTTATCGATCAAACAATCAAAATTAATTCCTATTCAATGTTGAAAGGAAGGTTTAGCACGGAAAAAAAAACGTGTGTTGAAAAATTAGGAAAGGAAAACGACTCATTGTACAATTCAAGAGTTGAGATACCATCAACAATGCTTCAGAAGCACCTTCCGATGCTGACTATACAATACAATTATACCCTTCAATCATCATCATGGGTTTGTCTTCCCCTTCCCGGAAACCTCTTCCAAGTTGCTTTGCTTACAGACAGTCTCGCCACGATTGACTTGGATTTGATGTCAGCTTCTTCCTTTCTGCCTGGACCTTCCTCGCCCTCCATCACTTTTGTCTTCCCATGGCCTCTCTTTCTTCGAAATCCCCCACTCCCACAACCCAGTTCATATATCCCTCGCTCCCACCCTCTGGCGTACCCAACTCACCTCTCCTCCCCTACCGCCTACTACGATCTCTCAGGCCCTCCCCGCTTCCTTCGCGGTTCTTGGATCTTCGCCGATGGGGTCGCGTGGCCCAGCCTCGGCCCCGAGCTTCCACGACTTCTTGCCGGCCATGGCCGAGAAGCTCGGCGGGGACGGCCTGATCGGCGAGCTGTGCAAAGGGTTCCGCCTCTTGATGGACGGGGACAAGGGGGTCATCACGTTCGACTCTCTCAAGAGGAACTCTGCTCTCCTGGGGCTGCACGGCCTGGGGGACGACGACCTGCGGTCCATGATGAGGGAGGGCGACTTCGACGGGGACGGGGCGCTGAACCAGATGGAGTTTTGCGTTCTGATGTTCAGGCTGAGCCCTGAGCTCATGGAGGACGCGGAGTCGTTCTTGGAAGATGCTCTTGAACAAAGAACTCAAGGCCTTTAGATGATGATGAGGATGATCTCTATCTCTCTTCTTCTTCTTCTTGTTTTCTTTTTTTCCTGTTTTGAGGATAAGACCCAAAGGGCTGAACATGGCTGCCCGGGGTGGGCTTTTACAATTAAACCTACAGAGCTTGCACCCTTGCTTCAATGGTGGATTCTCACTCTCTCTCCCCCTCTCTCAAATAATTTTTATAGCTTTGATCTTTGTCGGAGGGCGCCACAAAATATTTTTGGGCAAATTAAAACGTGAAACGTGTACTCCGATATTCATGTTACTAATTTAATAGTCCATGTTAGGAAAATCAACCAGCAAAAGAGCAGGTAACCGGATGAGTAACGCGGGACAATTTAAAAAATACAGGTACCGTTTTGAAAATTAAAATTGTGAAGACGAGGATTCAAGTCCTATTCAAAGAGCACTTAGGATCGGTTTATTTTGCGAAAATTATTTTTCTTATTTTTTCGGCATTTGGATCCATTAGAAAAATGAGTCATTCCTAATCAACGGAAAAGTTTTCCTACAAAATAATTTCCTCTTTAAAAATCGAAAATCATTTTTCAAATATAGCTAGATATCTACACTTGAACTGGAAACTCTACACTTTGGCATGAGAACACAAAATGCTCATTGCCGGGCCCTTGGCAATAGGGTCGAGACTAGAGGCAAGGCCAGGTCCCTAGCACCCTAGACTTGGTCCAGCGAGGACGAGCTCGGGACCATGGTACCTTGGCCCAAGTCCATATAAGTCGTGCCCATGACCCCGGCCGCCCTGCCCAAGACCATTGAGGCTGGGTCCGGGACACCAGTACCCGTGCCTAGGACACCGGGCCCAATAACATCGAGGCCGACCCTCGAACACCAGTATCGGAGTCTCAAACCCAGCCTCGATTAACGCAAGCCCGAGCGCTAAGGTCTGAGGCCCAGCCTCAATGTTACTAGGCCTCGCATCTCAACCACGAGCATTAATGTCCCGGACCGGGCCTTGATGGACCAAAAACTCTGCACATAGGCACGAGAATCCCAACGCTTATTCCCAGGCCCACCCAATCCCAGGTCCATTAAGGTAGGGCTCGAGACCCCGATGCCTTAACCCGAGTCCATCCAGGTAATGCCCGAGACCTTGGCCATCACACCCAAGACCTTCAAGGTCAAGCTTGGGACACCGATGCTTGTGGCAGGAATGTTGGCCTAGTAACATCGAGGCCGGGCCTCAAAGTCCCGACCTTGCCTTGATTGACCCAAGCCCCAACACCAGGTTTCAAGGCTCAGCCTCGATGGACCCAGACTGGGGGGGTGCTAGAGAGCCGGGCACAGGCACCAAGTTCACAGGCTCAATTTCATTGGACCCAAGACTAGTGCCCATGCTTGTGCCCAAGAGTTGGGAATCTAGGCTCGAGACCCTAGTGCCTGTGCCGGGTTCTTTACCAAATGACGAAAGAATATTTTCCAGTCCATTAAATATTGTCATTTTCTTGGAAAATGACTTTCCGAAAAACATGTTACATTTTCCATGAAACAAACGAAGCCTTAGTATGTTCTTTTAAAAGCTACTAATTACATGGATTTGAAAAAATAAAATGAGAAACATGAAATTGATAATTCAATTCATTAGCAAAGCAAATATCGAACGTAGTAATTCAATGGTAGATGGGTTACATTATTTGCAGAGAAATTTAAAAAAAAATCCATAACCTATTGCACTTGCGTCAATTCAGTCATAAATATTTTAATTTGTTCAATTTAGTCATTTCAGCCAATTTGGTCAATTTGTTACGTGGCACGATCAATACTAATATAGACAATATTTTTCAATTTTTAATAATTTTTCTGAATTTTCCTTTTTTCTCATTTTCTTTTTTTTCCTTTTTTTATTTTTTTTATTTTCTCTTAATTCCCTTTGCTAGTCCATAGCCTCGGCGGTGGCCAACAAGGGCCGCAACAATGTCAATGAAGGTCCGCTAGGAACCATCGTAGTCCTAAGTTAAAAATAAAAAGAAAAGCAAAAAAGCATAAAAAAAAGGAAAGGAAAAGAAAAGGAAAAAAATCAAAAAAATAATTCGAAAATTATAAAAACTATCAATGTCAGCGCCGACCGTGCCATGTAAAACGGCAGGATTATACGTCAATGATTTCCAGCCAAAATTTGCCAGATAGACTATATTGGCAAATTATCAAAAGATTTATGATTAAATTTATCAAATTAAAAGGTTTAAAACTGAATTAATATAAGTGCAGTCATTATCTCCTCTAACATCACAACTCATATGTTCGAGTCATGCTGTGAAGGAACCTCTGAGCAGCTTGTGACCTAGGTTTGCCGCCTCATGTTGAGAGAGTTCCCAACTTCTGGCACACTTATAGAGCTGCAGTAACAGGCTCATACACCTACGAATGGATGAGTACTAATGGCTCATAAACTAAAACTTGCACAAAAGATGTGCGAACTTATGATAACGCTTATGATAAAGCCCAGAGGAATAGCTATGTTGGACGTCTCTCCTCGCCCTTTTTCACCAATAAAAAAAGATAACTCGTTTGCTTGACCAAAATAAAAATAAAAAAACCAACTATTTTAAAAGCATTGGATTCTGAAAATCCTTTTGCTTTGAGATTTGGAATTTGACAATTATTCCGAAACATTTTGATCCAAAGTCTACTCCAAAGTCAAAAGCAATCACTCGCCTATTCTCTTCCAAGGGGTTTCAAGAGTCCGTGATTGCATTCCTAGACTTTATCGGGCTCATCATGAGGATCCAAAGATTCCAGGTCCTCCGCAAAACATACTCGGTTGCGGCCGAAAGAGGTAATTACTAGGGAGTTGGAGCAGAAGAAACCAAACGGAAATGGAGGACGACCCAAGTCCTTCCGCGAAATTACACTCGGTTTTGGTCTTCTAAAGGTGACGTTATTGCTCTGGCAAAACGAGAAGGAAGCCACCAATAATGAAGCCAAAAGGGAAGAGAGAGGGAGGAAGAGTCTTCGTTGTCGTCAAAAAGAACGAGGAGAAGCTTCTGACATCTATCGTTCTCTTTGTAAGGAACCAAGCGCCATCATGTTAAAAAACTATAAAGTAGTTCTCCGACAACCAGCCACTCGAAACACGTATCCTGAGAAATTATTGCCTGGCTGCTCAATTTTTAATGAACTTCATCTACCATCTTGGTGTTGGTACTATGCCCATAAACAGGAGTTTGGACCTAAGCAAATTCTTAAATTATTTCGTCCAAACTTTCAGATGTTAAATACAGAAAGTTCCTTGAAGAGATGGAAGAAAAAAATTTCTTCAATTAAGAATTTAAGCGTGTAAATATCAACACGTTAAAATAAAAATAAATAAAAGCTTCTAAGGTCTATCATCGTCTTTGTAAGGAAACAGGCGCAAACGTATTAAAAGACTAAAAGAGTAATTTTCCCACAACCACCCGTTCGAAACACACGTATCCTAAGTAATTATTGCCTGGATATTCAATTTTTAATGAACTTTCCATCTGCCATCTGGGTGTGGATACTCTCTGCCCATAAACGTGGGTTCCTCATTGAACCAGGGTCCCACGGGTTCCTGTCCTGGGATCTGGTGTTCAGACCCCTCTGGTCCACACGGACACATACAGAATGCAACTTTGGCCTCGTGGTGTGTACTCGGCTTTGATCTTGACCGCTTCCACGAAATTGGGTATCAATTCATTGCAATAGGATGATACGGAAAGCGTCAACCATTATAATTGCCTTTTGACAGCTGACACCGTCTCGCATGCAATCGCCCTGTTGATGTTCACACCTTATCGTCAAAGACTTCTGGATTGATCCCGGAGGCCCGAATAGGTAACTAAAGGGAGTTGCATGCAAAAAGGGTAGGAAATTCTTGTCAAATGAAAACTTACCGGCAGTTTCTTGCTCATTGCGCACGAACAAGACGGCGAGTATATATGGCACGAGTTTCGCCGTAATTTCAAACTCGTGCAGCGAAAATATGTGCGCTGTGCATGCATGTCCTGTATATTTGCTAAGCAACACAGTCACTTATTGATCTCTTCGATCACAATCTTCTTGATTCATTTCTCGTTTGGACACAAAGGCATCAAGGGTTGACACCGAGTCAACTTTGGGAACAAAGGACCAGACAGTTGATTTCTTGGCTGAATAGTTGGTCTTGTGGACTCTGCTGGTACAAAATTCAAGGTGCTCGTGTTGTGGGCAAAAAGATGCAAACCGAGGAAGGCCCATAAAGAATTTGAAGATGCACTTTCTTTTTCGTCGCATTACGTGATGCCAGCAATACCCAAATCTGATGCAACTTCTGATGTGGTGCCACTTGCAGTCCCACTTTCGATTTGAACTTTCCCTCCCCAGCAGGCACCAGGATCAATCATACGGTTGCAATAAAGAGGTGGTTGGGATTAGTTAATACACACCGCAAAAGTTTTCCAGGTCTCAATGTGAAATGCTTTTATGCCAATCCTTATCAATGGATCGACTTTCGATGTTTTTTTAACATGAATGGGTTTTCATTCCCACAGATCCAGACATCCAGTTAGTGTCAATCCAAGTTCCCATTGTCATCCACGTTCTACTACAAGTCAATTTTGGTTCTATTCTCTCTGAAAAAAGTTTGCTTTGGCTTATTATTATATGGCTCGTGGCAAGACCTTTCTCTTGGATTAGGTATTGGATCATTTTCGTGTGCAATTAGCTGGTCTTATTAGGTCTTCAGCTTGGGTGCATAATCTCATAAATAAATACCTCAATCCAGACGAGAATTGATCAATGGATGCTCTTTATCTCTTCTTATTTTTCAGCATCATTACCCTTCGCCACCTCCCAGGTTTCTGCACTGCAGCGGACACAATCGCTCCATCTGAGTCGCTCAGTGATGTTAATGGAAGCACCTTATCTTCCCAAGATGGGACCTTTGAACTGGGCTTCTTCAGCCCAGGAAATTCCCAGAAACGTTTCTTGGGAATCTGGTACAAGAACATCCCAGCAAGAACTGTTGTCTGGGTTGCCAATAGGCTCAATCCGATCAATGACTCGTCCGGGGTTCTGATGATTGATGACTTAGGAAAGCTTGTCATCCTCAGCAGCAACAGCACCGTGGTTTGGTCTGCAAACTCAACTGGGACTGCACAAGATCCAGTGGTGCAGCTTCTTGATAGTGGAAACCTTGTCCTGAGAGATGGGAATGATCGGGGTTCAGGCACAACTTACTTGTGGCAGAGCTTTGACTATCCCACAGACACGGTCATAGCCGAAATGAAGATCGGATGGGACTTAAGAAGGGGTCTCGATCGCCGGTTAACAGCATGGAAGAGTGCGGATGACCCTTCTCCAGGCGATTTCTCGTGGGGATTGGAGCTCCACAATTACCCTGAAGCAGTTGCCTGGAAGGGAAATCAGGAATATTTCCGGAGTGGCCCGTGGAATGGCCTGAGGTACAGCGGCGCGCCGGAGCAGAGGGCCAATCCCCTTTTCTCATTCAACTTTGTTAACAATGAGGATGAAGTTTACTTCATTTTTCACCTTAAGAACAAATCTGTCCTCTCCAGGACTATTCTTAACCAATCAAATTATGCGTGGGAGCGGTATACTTGGAGCGAAGCCACTCAGGCGTGGAAGCTCTACACGACGGTTCCGAAAGACTACTGCGACAATTATGGACTTTGCGGTGCATACAGCAACTGCGACGTGACTAATATGCCCGTTTGTCAGTGTTTACCAGGGTTCAGCCCCAAGTCACCTGAGAAATGGAAGTCAATGGACTGGTCTGGGGGATGTACGAGGAATCAGCCCCTTGAGTGTGGAGACAGAGATGCGTTTGTCAAATTTGGTCGATTGAAATTGCCGGACACCACATTCTCTTGGGTGAACAGGACTTTGGATCTGAAAGAATGCAGGGCTAAGTGCTTGCGCAACTGTTCTTGTATGGCCTACACGAATTCAGATATCACCGGGGCTGGCAGCGGCTGCGTCATGTGGTTTGGTGATCTTGTGGATATTAGGAACTTTGTGGACGGCGGGCAGGATCTCTACATCCGAATGCCCCGATCAGCACTAGGTAATTTGCTTACTTTCCGGGTTTTTGCTATTTTCTGTGAACATGTTGACGTAGAACAATACTTCTGAAATCTAACTTGTTGATTTCATTTTATTGACAATTTGCAGACTTGAAAAGCAGACAATGGTTGAAAATCGTGGTCATAGTCATAGCTGTGATAGTTCCAGCTTCAGTGTTGCTCTTAACCTGCTATATTAACCGCAGATGGAGGAAGAAACCCAAAGGTAAATTTGATGCCCCTGCACTTTTTAATGGCTCTTTCTAGTTTATCCTAAATAAAAGAGATTTGGTTGATTGCATAATTGGCTTAGACCAGACATCCTTGCAAATTTGGCACTCCACCAAACTCTATAAGTAAATTAACTCTTATCCAACTATGATATGTGCAGTAGTTACAGCAACGAATCTCATCTTTCCACGAATAATTTATTTGGTGGGATTTCAGCTCTTTTCGAATTGCCTCAGCTATTATGTTGCTGTTATGCTAGGTGATGCTAGGTAGTAGAAAGCTTATGAATTTAGATGGACATCTCAAATTCTAACCTATATCTTAATCTCCAGCATGATATTGAATTAGAAAGCTAATGGATTTAGAAATGCTGCGAAATAAAATTCACACTAGACGTGGCATTCCAGATAGATAAATATGCATGCTGTTGAATCCACCTACTATTTTTGTCCTGCAAAATATAATTTAAGGTCTTGCTCAGAGTATATTTCAATATTGTGATTACCCGCCAACCCTCACTTTCAATCACCGCAGAGGCAAAAATAGACGAAGGAGAAAAGGAACCCAAAGATGAAAGCTCCGAGGACTTAGAGTTATCATCATTTGACCTGGCCACAATTTCGGATGCAACTGACAATTTTTCATTAAACAATAAGCTCGGAGAAGGAGGGTTTGGACCCGTATATAAGGTACATTATTTAATGTACTAATTCCAGGACTGTAGAAGGAGAGTAGAGATTTCCCTAGAGTTCAGATTGCCATAAAAAGATGTCACTCAATATTCAGGGTACGCTATCAGATGGACAGCAAATCGCAGTAAAGAGGCTTTCGACCTTCTCTCGACAAGGAACAAAGGAATTCAAGAACGAAGTGATACTGATCGCAAAACTTCAGCACCGCAATCTTGTAAAACTTCTGGGTTGTTGCATTGAAGGAGAGGAGAAATTGCTGATCTACGAATACATGCCTAATGGAAGCTTGGACGCCTTCATTTTTGGTCTGACCATTTCTTTTTTTGTTTTTTTTGAACCATTCTATAGCTTTCAAGTTTAGTCGAAATGAATTATGATCTATGTATTCAATTGACCTGTAAGCAAACTTGCAGATGGCACAAGAGGTAAACTACTAGACTGGCAAAATAGATTCAACATTATTTGCGGTATCGCTCGGGGCCTTCTCTATCTTCATCAAGATTCAAGATTAAGGATAATACACAGAGATCTAAAAGCAAGCAATGTCCTGCTTGATAACGAAATGAACCCGAAAATCTCTGACTTTGGCTTGGCCAGGACTTTCGGAGGAGATCAGAGTGAAGGGAATACAAACAGAGTGGTTGGAACTTAGTAAGCATCCGCCCCAATTACTTTTGACCAGTTTGAATTGAGGCATAAGTGCCTGATTGAAATGATGCTTTGCAGTGGCTACATGGCACCAGAATATGCCATTGATGGGCTATTTTCGGTGAAGTCCGACGTCTTTAGTTTCGGAATACTAATCTTGGAAATCATCAGTGGAAAGAGAAACCGGGGTCTATTTCATTCAAACCAGAATCTCATTGGACACGTAAGTTTCAATTCAAGCACGAATTTCACATGGTGTTTGATCCGTACTTCTGTGTGTGCATTCCACGGTGGTCTCATCCATTTCAAATTGTGATCGACGGAGTTTTGCTAGGATCAGCAATAAGCGTGACAATAATCTCTTGAATTTGATGATGTAATTGCAATGGTTCAGGCCTGGACATTATATTCAGAAGGGAGGCCTCTAGATCTCATTGATCCGTGCTTAGACGGATCGTGCATCCTATCAGAAGTGCTGCGATGCATCCACCTGAGTTTCCTTTGCTTACAACATCATCCTGAGGACAGACCGAGCATGGCATCAGCGGTCGTGATGCTGGGAAGCGAAAGCGCTCTGCCTCCACCCAAACAGCCGGGCTTCCTGATAGAGAAAAACCCTTTCCAAGGAGACTCTTCGTCAAGCAAGCACGAGATAAACTCGGTCAATGAAATCACCATCACACTGGTGGAAGCAAGATAGATGAATACTAACCAGTGAATTCTGTAATTGTTCATTGTTAGGACGGCAACGAAATTAACCTTTTTGAGCAACTAAGGTAATGCATGATAACCATTCTGGTTCTGTCCAGAACTGGTTTTTTGTTCCCGAAATCAGTTTTGGACCAGAAACCCGTTTGGTAACGTAATTTCATTTTTCTATTTCCGGGACAAGTTTGCTTCCAAAACTGATTCTGAAACCAGAAATGAGAACCAAAAAAAGTTGGTTTTTCATTTCTGGAACAAAAGTGAGAACCATTTTTGAGGAATTCATTTTCTTCAACACACATATTCTTATGGAAGTCACGATCTTTGAGGTGAGAAAAAAAGCAAAAAATCAAAAATTTCAAAACTTAACAGAATGGTTTAGAATCTGTGGCTACCCACTTTCAGTGAAATTTAAATTTTTTTAGATACCGAAAAAAATAAAAAAATAAAAATAAAAATAAAAAATTTCAAAATTTCATAAAATGGCTTAGAAAACCTATGGCCACCCATTTTGAGCAAAATTTAATTTTTTTAGTTGCCAAAAAAATAAAAAATAATAAAAATTTCTAAAATTTAAAAACTTCACAGAATATCTTAGAATACCTGTGGCCACCCAATTTGAGCGAAATTTTATTTTTTAGGTGCTGAAAAAAATAAAAAAAAGCAAAAAATTAAAAATTTCAAAACTTTACAGAATGGCTTAGAATACTTGTGGCCATCCACTTTGAGTGAAATTTAAATTTTTTTAGGTGCCGAAAAAAATAAAAAAATAAAAAATTTCAAAACTTCACAGAATAGCTTAAAATACCTGTGGCCACCCACTTTGAGTGAAATTTAAATTTTTTTAGGTGCCGAAAAAAATAAAAATAATAAAAAATTTCAAAACTTCACAGAATAGCTTAAAATACCTGTGGCCACTCACTTTGAGTGAAATTTTAATTTTTTTATATGCCAAAAAAATAAAAATAAGCAAAAAAGTAAAAATTTCAAAACTTTACAGAATGGCTTAAAATACATGTGGCTACCCACTTTGAGCGAAATTTTATTTTTTTAGGTGCCGAAAAAAATAAAAAAATAAAAAAAATTTCAAAACTTTACAAAATGGCTTAGAATACCTGTGGCCATCCACTTTAAGCGAAATTTAAATTTTTTTAGGTGCCGAAAAAAATAATAAAAAATAAAAAATAAAAAACTTCACATAATTGCTTAGAATACCTGTAGCCACTCACTTTGAGTGAAATTTAATTTTTTTTGGGTGTCGAAAAAAAAATAAAAATAAGTAAAAAAGAAAAATTTTCAAAACTTCACAGAGTGGCTTAGAATACATGTGGCCATCCACTTTTAGTGAAATTTAATTTTCTTTAGGAACCAAAAAAAAAATACCATTTGGGCATCTAAAAAAAATTAAATTTTACTCAAAGTGGGTGGCTAGAGGTATTGTAAGTCATTTTGTGAAGTTTTGAATTTTTTGATTTTTTATGTTTTTTTTCACCTAAAAAAATTTAAATTTCACTCAAAGTGGATGGCCACATGTATTCTAAGTCATTCTGTGAAGTTTTGAAATTTTTGATTTTTTGCTTTTTTTTACCTCCAAAAATTAAAATTTCACTCAAAGTGGGTGGCCACAGGTATTCTAAGCCATTCTGTAAAGTTTTGAATTTTTTTAGTTTTTGAATTTTTTTGGGCACCTTAAAAAATTTAAATTTCACTCAAAGTGGGGGCCACATGTATTCTAAACTATTCTGTGAAGTTTTGAAATTTTTTATTTTTTGATTTTTTTGGGCACCTAAAAAAATTTAAATTTCACTAAAAGTGGGTGGCCACAAGTATTCTAAGCAATTCTGTGAAGTTTTGAAATTTTTGATTTCTTGATTTTTTTTGAAAATATTCAACAAATTTCCTATTTTCCCGAAATCTAAATTTTTTTATTTTCTCGACATTTTGATGATTTTTTCTGGAATTTTTCAATTTTTTGGGATTTTCTGAATTTTTTTAAAGATTTTTATGAATTTTTCGGATTTTTTATTATTTTTATTCCATTTCTAAAAAAATGGATTTTTGTTCCTGGAAATAGAATTTTCTGTTGTTTATCAAACGGGTTTTTATTTCAGGAAATAGAAATTTTGTGCTGTTATCAAACGGGTTTCTGTTCTAGAAATAGAAATTTTTTGTCATTATCAAACGGGTTTTTTTTCTCAGAAACTCATCCAGGAACCAGAAATAGAAAAATCTATTTCTGGTTCAGGAACTCATTCCGGAACAGAATGATTATCATGCGGTACCTAAGTTGCTGAGATATCATTTAGCATTTGAACTTAATTAGAAACCATACAATCTGTAACAGTTTGTCCTAGAGAATTTGCATTGATCAATGGTGATGAATGACTTTTAAATTTTTTGCGGGCCACAATGATCAAATGTCCTCTTCCTAAAATCAATAAGATTTGATTATGTCGCCAAGGAGGATGACAAGAAGGTACTGTGGAGCTATGATTGTGAGTTCTCTCCAAGAAGATTTGGCTACGCTACAAAAACTTATGCCTCTTCCTGTTTTTTCATGATACTTGTGGAATCAATTAGAAGTGAAGTTGGGGCGAGCGAAGATCTGGTCAGGAAAATACTAATCTTTTCAAGCAAGCAAAACAAAAGCGATTGGAAATGATGAATTGGAATGATAGGATGCTGGACTCAGTGAACCAAAAGCTTCTTTCAACTTCTCATGCATTTGTTTGGGGTCTTGTTCAAGAAAATCTTGATGTGGGATGATGATGATTCTCTCTCCTGATTACGAATGATTTGATGAGAAAAAGAAAAGCAAACCTCTTAAGTTTGCTTTTCATCCCCTCTAAGTAAGTGATTATGGACATAGGAAAAGGCATGATCTTCCAAGAATCAAGGTTAATGGGATTATTGAGGACTTTGAGAAGACGTCAGATCTGAGATCCATCTCTAGATCTTGAATGGGCTTTATTATTGATGGCTTGGTGTTAAGTGGAGAGGGAAAATTGGGAATAATTGCAAGAGTTGTGTCAAATCATGATTGAGGAAAGCTTAAAATATGGGACCTTCCTTGTCCTAATGCACCAATTTTCTAGTTTGTACCATCAGAAGGAGACGTGGATTGTTGGATCTATTGGACCCAGAAGAAAGTTATTTTATTGTGGAGAATGGTACATTGATTTAGCCAAATACTTTAGAAGTTTAGGTCAAATTTAAGACACTTTCTTTTTTCAACTCTTCGTAGGATCGGTTTGAATTTGGACAGAAACTGGAACACGGGATTGACAATACCAGCATTACAAGCGAACAAGAAAACATAGTCCATACAGAGTATAATTTGATAAACTTCAAATGCCATCTCAGCATTGCATGGTCAAAGGTGCTCGATTCCAGAGTGGGCAAGTTTTGAACTTGAAAGTTTTTGGAAGGGAAAAAATCACCAAAAATCTCAAATTTTGTCATTTGTGATACATTTACCCCGAACTTTTTTTTGTGACACCAAAACCTCAAACTTTACTATTTGTGACACATTTACCCCAACGTACATTGTCCATGGGCAAGGAGGGCCCTCGCCGGCGTCGGGCGAGGGCCGCCCTCACCTAGGCAAGCGAGGGCCAGCCTCGCCCGACGCCGGCAAGGGCGAGCCTCTCCTGACGCTGACGAGGCTCGCCCTCGCCGGATTTGGCGAGGGTGAGGCTCGCCCAACGCCGGATTTGGCAAGGGCGAGGCTCGCCCGACTCCGGCGAGGGCGGCCCTCGCCCGACGCCGGCGAGGGCGGCCCTCGCCCGACGCCGGCGAGGGCGGCCCTCCCCCGACGCCGGCGAGGGCCCCCCTCGCCGGAAAGGAAAAAAAAGTAAAAAAAAAAAAGAAAAAGCAAAAAAGACGAAAATGCCCATGGACAATGTACATTGGGGTAAATGTGTCACAAATAGTAAAGTTTGGGGTTTTTGGTGTCACAAAAAAAGTTCGGGATAAATGTGTCACAAGTGGCAAAGTTTGGGGTTTTTGGTGATTTTTTCCCTTTTTGGAATTGAAAACTAGTCAAGCTTTTTTTTTTTCGTTTCGTTTCATTTTATATGTAATGTGCATATGTCAAACATGAATACAACTCTTTTTACTTGAGGATATTCTCTGTTTTTTAAAGAAAAAGTAAAATAACTTATTCGGGTTTGGGATAAACCAATTGGTTCCAGATTCTATCTTGAAACTGACCTTGCAGGTTTTAGGTTTTTGAATAGAACCCTCCAATTTAGAATATAGTTTTTCCAAAACTAAACTGGTCAAGGCCAGTTCCTAGTTTTTAGAACCGGAAACTAGTTCAATCCCCTAAAGAACTGGCCAATAAGGTCGATTCCTAAATTAAACCAGCCCAGTTGCTCACCTCTATGCATGCCCTTCTCACAAATTGTCAAAGTTTTAAGCTAAGCAAAAGGTATAGCGCATGGGAACTGCGGATAATATGTCACTCATATTCAATACCTAAGGCAATGAAATACGCTAGTTGGCAACGGACAAAATCATTGATTGATCTTGCGTGACAAGGTGACAACTGACAAAAAAAGTAGTGCCGACGGATAATCCACGAGCAGCCATTGTGGAATTTCATGTACAGTAATGTTAGTGGTTCTAAGAAATTTAGTTAAATCATACTTTACCATTATGATAACCATTTAAGTTTTAAATCGGTTAGCCGCAAAATGCCAAGCAGTAATTATGACTGATGATATTAAAAAAAAAAAGCGTCATACATTCGTGAAGACAATACTTGAAAAAAAATTGCCCGTATGGTCTTTAGACCATATAGACTAAATGTGAGAAATTACCAAAAAAAAGGCATTAATCTATTACACTTATATCAATTTAGTCTTAAACATTTTAATTTCATCAATTTAGTCTTAAATCTTTTAGCAATTTGCCAATTGAGTCCTTCAAGCTAATTTTGATCAAAGCGAGGGTCACCGGTAACCCTCACCAGCTGAGAAGGCCTCGCCCAAGGCCTTCGCAACCCTTGTTGGTCATAGGCGAGGGCCACCTTGCCGGCCACAGAGAAGAAAAGGCAAAGGAAAAAAAATAAAAAAAATTAATAAAAATTGTCCACGTCAGCGTTAGTTGTGCCACGCAAGATGATTAGCGTCCACGTCAGCAGTTTTCGATCAAAATTGGCCCGAAAGGATCTATTGATAAATTGCCAAAATGTTTAATCCTAAATTGACCAAATTGAAAGCTACATAACTAAATTGATACGAGTGCAATAGGTTCGGGACATTTATGGTGATTTCCCGATTAAATCCATATGGACCATCGATCATTCTGAGCACACAATAAGACCATCATAATTAGTGACTATCTAGATGATATTCGATTCGCACGACTCGTACGTCATGCAACAACTTCTCGCCGTACCCTACAACGACGAATCGGGGTTAGCCGTTCGACATCCTTTCGTCTTCAAATTTGTTGTCCTACTTTAGGTCCCGAAACGAGGCCGTCATAATCTGTAGAAAGCACCATTTACACGACTAAACTTTCTCAATGAATCGAAAACCGATCCAAAATTGCTGACCGCGTTTGTTGACCCTCGGGACACCAAATCCTAAAAGACTTCGACCTCCAAAAAAAAACACGCCAAAAAAAACAACAAATTCGCAAACAATTTCAAGAAATTCGGGCCGTTCGATCAGCATGCCGTCTGCAACGCGTCACCGAAAATCGGTAAGGGCTCCCTGATTTGGGCGCTTTGATGATTGACGACGCCCCCCCATTTTTTTTTGGCGTAACTCGCTCGAAAGAATCGGACGGTGGCGATGAGAGCATGAGGATTCCACGTGGATCCACGGCCCTCGCACGCCGTTGATTCGCCCTCTACCTACCCAAAGAAACGCCAGCGCCCTGTCCACGTGTTCATACCATCGTTATCGATATTGGACGTATGATTAGTATTGACTAACCTTTGATTTGGAGTAAAAGCGGGCTCCAACTGGATATGTTAGTCGGCGGAAGGTATCGGACTACGAAAGGTAAACTTTATTTAGTCAAGACGTTGAACACTCGGCTCTGTGCATGATCCTTATTGGCTCGAAGCGCTCGGCTGTGCAATAGATTGTAAATTTAGGGTAAAGAGCCCGTCGCGAGTTGGTTTTTTCGTTTAACTTTCACGTGTTCGGTTTACTGAAATTAGTAAGCTGACGGAAACACGTTTACGATGGAAGAAAACATCCACACCCAAAATTAGGAAAGCGAATTCCCACTTCTTAACAGATGAAATCATTTCCCAAGCACGCCAAGTCTCATATGACAAACGCTCACTTCTTACATGCTTCAATGCCTATTATTTCAAATGAAATTCAACTACCCAAAAACGTTCTCGGACACACTTCTTTCACAATACAGTCAAAACATATGAGAATTGACCATTTTTCTTGAAAATGATTTTGTACGAAATACATTTTCCCTTATCATAAAATTCGACGCGAAACAAGCGCATCCCTAAATTTATCCTTTTTTTTGTACATCAATAGGCTTCTCTTCGAATTCAAAATATACCGTAGAACCAACGGGACTTCCGGTCGTGTTCTAACTTGCTTGTCGCGATTTTTCTCCTCGGTCCATCTAATGCCACTTACGAAAGCATAAGGGGATAAAGGTACAAATGATCTCCGGTGTTTAGGATTGTAATTAAATGGGCAAAACCGTTTAGGAACGAGCTATGAGACATCAAAACAACGTCATGCCCGGTTCGTCATATTAGTACAACTTTGAAAAATTCTTTTCCGGCGGCCTCTTTGTACTCCTTTGAACTTGGAATTCAATTTCGACCCGCAAAAAAAGGAAGAGAAGAAGAACTTGCAATTCAATCTCTAGTTGCAAGAAAATACGAAATAAAGTAAAAAAAAAAAAGGAAAAGGAAAGAAAAGGTGGATATCTAAGTTCCAGAGAAATTAAGGAGCTTGCAACGACCCCCATGATGGTGATGGTGATGATGATGACGAGCGTGACAACAACACACCATCATTAAGCACCCAGCGCCCGAGCCCGCCCCCGAAACGACGCCGCTGCGACCTCGTCGCGATTAGCTTACCAAATTCATCCATTCTCCCCGCCCGCCCCCCACCACCTTGGCTATATATAAATGGAGAGGCTCGTCCTCGCTTTTCCCACCTCCCCGTTTGTCAACGTTTTCCCCCATCAACCCCCACGCGAGCAAGCGCGCGCGCACAGCGTCGCGGAAGGCCGCGGCAACAGAGAGGAGAAGCGAGACGAGGCGAAGCGAAGGGTGGGGGGAGCGACTTCTCCGAGGGCTCATTTCCATGGCCACCAAAGTCTACATCGTGTACGTTCCCACCCATCTCCCTTCCCCGCCCCCCGCCCCCCTCCCCCTATCGATTCCGATCGATTCCTCGCCGCCTCCTTCGCTCGCTCGTTCTCCGGTTTCGATCGCCCTTCCGTGTCGCCGGCTTCGATCGCCTCCGGATCGCATTCGCTCGTGTCCGTCATTGGATTCGCTCGGGCGGATTCGGTTCGGCGACGGCTTCGCTTGCGTGCGCGCGCGCTACTTCTTTTTTTTTTTTTCGGTTTCTGCGCCATCGCTTCGCCGTTCGGTTGCTCCTTCCGACCGGTGCCGTCCCGGCTCGATTCGGCCGCGCGGGCCGTTTCTCGGTTTGGCGGGGTCCTGGTTCGGACCAAGTTCTGTTCCGGCGGGCGGTCCCGCGCGCGCGCGCGAGATTAGCTTTTGTCTGTCCCGCGCGGAATTGGATGCCGGTCGATGGGAGTGTTTGGCCGTTGGATTGCTCGAGCGATGAGGCGGCGCTTGGTTCGGTTGGGGGGCGCGATTGCGCGGAGATCTGTTTGGTTGGACTGCTGATTTGCTGCTGGATATCGTCTGTTTTGATGTGATACGCGGCGGTTGCGTTTCCGTTCGTGATGATCTTGCTCTGTTCGTCGCGTGATGAACGTAGACCGTGTTTCGTTGCTCTTTGGTTTGATTTGCTGTGAATTTCGCGATATTTGACCGGTTAATGCAGATGGAAGTGATGAGTTCGCCGATTTATGAACTGCATTCGACGTTAGGGTTGTGATGTCGCTCGACTTTAGGTGCTATGATGCGCTTCTACTAGATAGATGATCTTTGCTGAAAATAACCGGGTCAGATTATTCCGGTTTTGGATCGCGTAATCGCATTCCTAGCTCGTGTTTTGTTAGCGCGCGTCTTCCATTTTTAGTTAATACAGATCTTCTGTCTAATTCTGACATGCGAATTTAGGTGGAAGTTGGGGGGGTATATGTTGTTGTCAGTTTTACTGAAATTAGAGGCTTGATCTACAGGAAAGCTCGGTAATGATGTAAATAGGCATACGGTCGAGTTGTTCATACTCCCACATTTAGAAATGACTTTTGATTGATCAAAATAAGAAATTTGAAATTAAAGCCCCGTTTGCCTTGTGTTTCTTATAAACCTACAGTGAGTCAACAATTAACTACCTTTTGCTTAACAGTATAGGGGTAAATTATCTTTTTCAGATCTGAGGCTAAGCCACATTGGTGATCATTGATCATTTTGGCATTCACTGGGATGCGCATTTAATTGGTAGAGATACTTTCTAAATCTCATCGGTCAAATTGTTCAGATTGGTCTACTGAAAACACATATGGTGAATGTATATTAATGTTTTCTTGCTGCTGACTGCATCCTTCGTTTATCTTTGATGGAAGAAGTGATTTTGTTTTGGTTGCAAATGCAACCAATTGTGATGCCCATGAACTGGCAGAGTGCATGGAGTTCAGGGGCACTCAATCATGAGTTGAACTGTCTTTTGTATAGAGGCTATGGTACTTGTATAAGTGGCTGATATATCAGGATAGTTTCGGGCGTAAGATGTTAGTCTTTCTATGAGCCACGTTTACGTTGTTTAACATTTATTGGATCCATAACTTCTGTATGAGTTGGAACCTGCATTGCCTAACTTGGGGAGGGCTATCTGAGTAAACACCATCCCATTCCATATGATTGAAGGGCCTAGGTGTCTGTAGTGGTGCTTTTCAGCCAGTTCTGTGTATGTGTTATAATTTTCTCTGGGTAAATTCTGTCTTAAATCTAGTTTGTATATTTTTACTTTACCCCCTATTTCTGAGATGAATTTTCATATCCAAGTTCAATGCAGTCAAAGTCCCATTGACTGAACTTTGTATTTGTTGGTCTCATTCCATTGATTCGGGGTGAAACATTCACATGTTGAGCATTTAGCCAGAAGCCAACAGACAAACTAAGTACACCGAGTATTTCTGCTACTCTCCCTCTTGTGTAAGCTCTTGTCACTTTAAAATGCTAACTTGGCGATCACACAGTGAACTCTGGCCATATTGAAACAGAGAGAAGAGAGAGCATGATTCTCATGTGTTACTAAGCTGATGTCTTTCTGGAGCCGTCACAAGGTGTCATGTACCGGAATTTTATGGCCAGAAAATGGGGAGACAGGACATTTGGATCTTTTTCTTTGGCTTTTAAATTGATTTGTACCAGGTGGTATGTGGTTCTCGTGTGTGAAATGGTCTGATGATTTTATAGGTACTATTCCATGTATGGACATGTGGAGAGGCTGGCTGAAGAGATAAAAAAGGGAGCTGCCTCTGTTGAAGGAGTTGATGCAAAATTATGGCAGGTATTTTTGTTTTACTTTCTATTTCTTCATGTCTCTTATTTTATACCGCTTGATTCTTAACTTTTTTGTGAATTTACCACAAAAAATTTATATCCTTAGGTAGGCTCCTGCCTGAAAATTTATATTTATTACAAAAACTTGTATCATCGCCTGAATCATGGCTTATTCTAGGTTTCACATTCTAGAGCTTTTCATTGACGGTTTTGTATGCACGTGCTTCAACCATGTTACCGTGCTTTGTCATGATGAGTTTAGAGAATGGATGAAGTGCCATTGTTTTTTCCATTCCGCATATGCATCGATATGGTGTTTGACAGAATAAGTAAGTTTTGGAGTTGCAAAACACGATATAAATTTCGCTGAAGTGCTATGATACATCAAGAATTAACAATGTGCTTAAACTTCTGGTATCATTAACTGTTGTCATTGGTTGGAAAGATTCTTGTTGTGAATTTGCTCACTTATTGATAGACCACTTACATTTCTGTGTGAAATGAGGCAATTTGCTGATATATTGCATTGGGGGTGGGGAATAGGTGGATGAGACGCTGCCAGAGGAGGTGCTTTCGAAGATGAGTGCACCTCCCAAGAGTGATGTACCAGTCATTGCACCGAACGATCTTGCTGAGGCCGATGGATTCGTTTTTGGTTTCCCAACAAGATTTGGCATGATGGCTGCTCAATTCAAAGCCTTCCTCGATGCAACTGGAGGTTTGTGGAGGACACAAAAGCTTGCAGGCAAGCCTGCTGGAATATTCTATAGCACTGGATCTCAAGGCGGCGGGCAGGAGACTACAGCGTAAGCAGCCAGCATCTTTTCTAGTGAAAGAAATGACTTTGAGGTGGGAGAACGATGTGTTCTGAAAACTTGAAATCGTGTTGCAGGTTGACCGCTATCACGCAGTTGGTCCACCATGGGATGATTTTTGTCCCCATAGGATATACCTTTGGGGCTGGCATGTTTGAGATGGAGAAAGTAAAAGGTGGTAGCCCATATGGCGCGGGGACTTATGCCGGTGATGGGTCGAGACAACCCTCTGAGCTCGAGCTGGAGCAAGCTTTTCATCAAGGGAAGTACATCGCTGCCATCACAAAGAAGCTCAAGGGAGCTGCCTGAAGTGACCCGTACGATTTGCCGATATTATTGTGCCTGTCCTATTTCTCGATTCTTTTTACAAACAATTTCAGATCCTACCTTAAAACTCTTTCCAGTCAATAATCCTGTTTTGTGAAGTATATTCTTCGTACTTATATCACGAAGTACAGTGTTTGTCTTTTCTTGATATTAAAGTTTTTAGTCGCTTGATCTGTCAAATTGCAGTCTTCAAAGTTAAAGTACACCGGGGAGTCACGGTGTTGTTCGTTCAAGTTGTTGGGCATCTGTTTCTACTTGAGGAATCAAATATTGAACTTTGATAACAATTGTGCCAGTCAAATGTTATACTTATTACACTTACCGAGATGAATTGCTCAGAAAACATCACTGTAAATGAACAGCCCATGTATATATAATTCAGTACGGCACGGGCCCTTGATCTTTTTTTCCTTCTTTCCTAACTGTCGAGGAAAGTCTCTCTCATGTGGATTGGTACTAAGCGCACCAAATATCTCACCTCGCTGACTTAGGGAACCACATGAGATGCGAGCCCGAGCCCGAGCCCGAGCCCATGCTGAGCGCTTCAAAATAGCTTCTTGATCTCCAATCAGCTCACTAGACAGAAGTCGCAAGGCGGCGGGGGTGGCGGCCCGCCTATCAGAGAACGATGTTAGGTAGAACGTACCTGTGTGGAAGAAGGAATCCCAATACTCCTCAATTCTCGCCGAGAAAGCAGATGCCGTTACTTTCAGTTAATATTCTTCGATGGACCGAGCTCCGGTCAAAAGGTCCCCTGTTGCTTCGATAACGCAGGGAAATTCCACAGGGGTGAGGTCACCGAGAAGACGATGAGCGAGAGGGTTCTGATTCTCTTCAATCTTTGATTTTCTTCAGGGGGCCGTCTGGGGTTGCACCATTTACGCAGCATGTACCGCTTTTCCCACGGATTGGAGCCGTACAGAAGGGACGAGAACAAGTGCTCGATCAATCCCCCCCTCCTCCCCCCACCCATAAATATACAAATCGACTAGGATTTCTCCCTAAAAGAAAGAAAAGAAAGACCTTCACCAGCTTTTAGGGTTCTTCCTTTTCTTGTTTCTTTCATAGCTTTTGGGTTTCATATTCGTCGCCCTCTCTTTATCTTGGTGTACAATATATTCAGAGGTGTAGAATCCGCATAAAGTCGATTATGTTCAGTCAGTCCTCTCGGTTATTTTACAGGACTTAAAATATTGCTTTATACTTACATGGCGTGCAAATTTAGCTACAATGCATCCCAAGAGGAATCAAACCAGATCCACTCCTTGATATACATCTCTCTCGTTCGTTTTCATGATTGGTTAAAAAATTAGTGGGGAGGGGCAACAAGCGTAGTTAGATCCTCCTCTGGGCTTTTACTTGTTTACTTAGAGATCTTATACCCGCTACGGAATGTTCGATTTGAGCCGTAAGCCGGTAATCGCAGCCTTACCGATGTGTGGAGGTATATCCACGCAAGGTAGTAAATGCCAATGATACATGCTGGTCAGAGCTTTACTTACGACATGGCTTGAATTTGTAATCTCATGGAAAACAGCACGAGGTAGTGAGTCGATATGCTTCTAATTGTTGCTTTCTGACTCACCACAAAAACAACAATCAAGAGGTGAGGAATTGTTCTAAGTCTATTAAGACACGAGTCCATAGTAGTGAATGTGGACTAACTTTGTGAAAGTCGTGTTCAATTATTAAAAAAGAAGAAGAAGAATTCAAGGCAAGGAATTCCGAGTTCTGAGTTTGCGAAAAGGGCAATCGTCCATGGCACGGTTGCCGTCGCTGCCGCCTGCCTCCATTGCCACCGCCATCACCTCCACGCCACCATTCTTTCCTGTAAAGTTTATATTCCCCTCCTCTTTCATTAATGTTAAGGTTGCAATGATGATGGTGATGATGATGATGATGATGATGATGAAGATGACTATGGTATGATAGGTTGCATTCTTGTCAGGTAATGGTTCCTGATGATTGTGAAAATAATGATGACCGAAGTGGGCAGAAAAAAGAAAAGGAGAATCGACAGCCAACCTACGGCGGCAGCGAAATCAATAGCTGGTGTAATGATATTTTAGAGAAATGAAGAGTGGATTAATTTGGGTATCTACTCGCAGTTTATGCCTTCTGGTCGATTTTCAAATACAAGTGGGATTTTAGTTCGCGTGGATATCGTGGACTGCATGTTGCAGTACAAAGCAAAATTTATCTTCGGTATGCCAAGGCTAGCTACTTTACATAGGTGCGATTTTCGGGATTCTTATGTCCGACACGATGATTACTCGATTTTACTAGGACGAGCAGACTATCGTGACCTAATGAGAGTATTAGATGGGAGCTCTTAGAAGCCCGTATATCAACGTCTTCGACTCCAAAAAAAAAAAAACAAATACACTTAACTCTTCTTAGACTACTTTGTATCTTTAAACTTGATATCGGTCGTTGGATTTACGCCGTAATCTTAACCGCAAAGCGAACAGAAAATTTTCTTGAGAACCAAGCGCATCATTTTTCTTCCGCTTTTACGGAGGAAAACCCATTTTACATGAGTAAAAATCCGATCACATCAGTTATCACACCAATCTCACAACCCGGATAAGAAGCGAGCAGTCACGTTAAAAGAGCGGCAATACAGAACCAAAGAAAACAACCTAAAACGCATGTTATACGCGACGGAACGAGAATACGTCTGAAACCTGCGTATCCTCTCGATCTTCAATCACTAAACCAACTCGAGAAGATTTATTGTATTCCTAGAGTCGTTCTATCTATCATACTTCTCTTGGAATTGGTATTGTATTTTGATTTCTCTTTACCCATCAATGTGACCATTGGATCAAAGGCATAAAGAGGGGAGGCAGGGGGGCTCTCCCTCGTTTAAAAAAGAGAGTTGAGGAAGGATAATCGAGTGCTAAAATCCGAAAGGAAGAGGGTGTGGGGTAGGTCTGACCTCCACTATCATATTCCAAAGACGTAAACAAATGAAAAGTGAGGTTTTTCCCGATCAAACGACATCTCCACCACGATCACTCGTCTTCTTTTGTATTCCGAGACTTCAATTATTCCTTCCATGTCTTTTCTCCTCCCTCTTCTCTCTCTGTGATAAAATAAAGGTAATGCCAGCTCTATTCACAATGCAGGGAAACAACAGGAATAATTAAAAGAAGCTCCTTTCCTGGCTCTCTCTCCCTTTTTCTTGTACTAAACTTGGCTAATGACAACAAAATGTTCCTATAAAGGTAACCCCTCCCTGCCCTACAAATTAGCACCTGTTCTCATCCCCCTACTAAACCAACCCCAAAATCACAATAATTCCTCAATTATTAGTACAAATGTTGCTTTTCTTCTTTTGTTTCTTATGCCCATGGCTGGCCCAACAATGGCCTCTCCTTTGGATTGCCATTCCTTTTCATCCCTTCCTCTCCTCCATTTATGTTCTGGGTTATTTCTTTACATTTCAAACTATATAAAATTGCACAATCAGGGGCCACATCCGGGGTCTTCTGATTCTCCTCTTTTGCATCACCATCATCATCGACATCCATCCTCAGCTGAGGTGTGGAAACCGATTAGCCCCTCTCGTCGAGTGAGTGTCAAGACGTTGTTTTTCTTTCGGGGGAGGATCTGTCGATTTGAATTATCTGAATGTTCCCCCAAATGTAGGAGTCCAGAAATCGACGGTTGTGTCGTGTGTGACTGGGTAGGTGCTTGAGACCGGCACGAGACAAAGACCTCGGCTTCTAAGATCTGGTCTAGGCCCCTCTGGGTCTTCAGATTTATCAGGAGTCTGCATCGATCCAGTTTTAAGACATTCTCAAATCGGATTATTAAACAATGTAATTATCAGACGTAGTCAAATATGGTGAAAATTCACTCAATGTCTATATAAGCAACCCCCTTTTCGTGGCAACTATATGAGTTTCAATATCTATAACTATATATATGAGTAGAGTCGACCGTGTGAACCGTGCCCTTTCATTTTCATTTCCTTTTTAGGTTGCATGCCATGTATCATCCGGAGTGTACTTTGGCATACCAAAGCATGGTTACGACTAAGCCCATGTGGTTTGTAAATAATGTTATTTCTAGCAGAGAAATTCCACATAGATTAAGACTTAGGCATTCGTATTCCAAGAAAAATCATAGACCCTAAACTCTCTAATCATAGACCATAGAGACTGTCTAATTAATAACATCTAAGATATATAGTTGCAACAATAAATAGATCTTAAGAGAAGGGTTAAAAAGGAACATACCTGCTGATGTGGCATGGCACCTCCATTTTTCATGTATGGGGTAGTTAGAACCTGAGATTTATAACAAGAAGGCAAAACATGTTTTCCTCAGAAGAGGCATCAATGGAATTCCCCATAAGTACAGTCTCAGATGGTAATAAAAGCTTAGATAAGTTACATCAATCTGAAATAGCCTCGACTTCTAAATAATGTATGTTGGGACTTACACTGATCTGGTCGTGGAGGAACTTGATGTACTCAATGGCTTCAGTGAGCACTGAGGCCGTATCAGTCTGATGACAAAAGAAAAGAAAAACTTGACAACAAGATCTCCATTGTAATCTTCAATGGTCTCTTCCATAATGTTTCAAAATAGAGGATGATATCATATCTTTGGGTACTCATATGTGAAGGCAAAAGAGAGATCTCATGGAAATGAACTCATTTACCTTTCCGAAAGGCGAAACCAATTGTTGGAGCGCAGTGATTCTGTCCCCCATCTTCTCTTTCCTCACCTATATTTAGTTCACAACCCTCTCTTTTTCATTGTCTATGCAAGCTATAAAGCTTAGAGGCAAAGAGAAAAGAATAAAGAAAAAGCTAAAGATGTCTCTTTCTTATCTTCCATAAGATTTGTCAAATCTACTTGTTCGAAATTTTGTACCTTAAAAGCTGGCAATGGCGAGGGGGTCTCGTTTCGCGGCCTTTTCCCCGCAGGCTCACCGCCGCTTTTCTTCATCACGGCGCCCGGATTGGCAGCATCCGTTAAATTCTACGCCACACAATCAATGATACAAAAATCAGATAATCCCGCAACAGATACTCGAAACCCTAATCATGACCGTGCATAGCAATTTGACACGCCTAAGCAATGATGTCTCTCTCTTTCTTTTTTTATTTTTGTATGCTCTCGATTGAAGATGTCTTGATTACCTTTGGTTTCTCATCGAAGCCCGGTGGGGCGAATGGGGCTTGGGATGGGGGGAAGTAGGTGGTGGTTGTCGTGGATCGGACATCATTCATCGCTGTGGCAGACGCAGTCCAGAACGGCGCGTTGTTGGAGAAGTGCAACTGACTCTGGTGGTGAGGCAGCGGTGGGGGGTGGTGCTTAGGCGGTGAGATTCTCAAGAACTGAGGCATTTTGTTGGACCAATTAGAAGGCAAGAGCTCACTAGAGCTCTGAGCATTGTAGCCTGATGGGTTATAACCAGGATAATTCACATTTTGCTGTTGCTGTTGACTGTTTTCTGATGATCCAGTCAATATTCCTTGCAAGAAAGTCGAAGGACTACCGTACAAGGAGGAGGGTGATGAATCAGCAATCTGGTGATGAAAACCTTGGCATGTCACTGTACTACTGTGATCACCAGTGTTTGTGCTCTGGAAGCTTGCGTTCATGTTCAAGTTCTCCTGAAGCATCGACCGAAAGCTGCTCTCAGTCCCCTTATGATCTCCTCTTCTAGATAAATTCCAAAAAGGAGCACACTTGTAAGTGAGAGAAACTTTTATCTTAAGACAAAACCATGTGCTAAAAGTTGCTGAAATTCATGTTAATTCACAGGCTTGAGCTATGATAAAATTTGACTGCTAATACAAGGAAGAAATGTTTCCTGAGAACTTTATAGATTGAGAGCACGATAAGATCACATCAAGATTAAGGGAAATTTTTTTAACTTTCTCAAAAAGAAGGGAAAAGTTGGGAACTTTAGAGACTTACAATAAGTTTTGGTTGTTCCAATCCATGGCTTGAGAAGAGAGGCCCAAATTCATCATATGCAAATTGGGGTCAACCAAAGATCCACTAGTGTCACCCAAAACAGCAGAGTTGTGGGGTTGCAGCTTCTGGGTATCATGAAAAACCACTGAAGAACCGCCTGCAGACTCCATTGAAGACCTTGCAGCTTTCATGTCACCGCCCATGTCTGTGAGCCACCCACCGAAGCTCCCCAGAGAGCTCAGCCCCGACGACGAGGACGACGACGTCCCACTCTCGTACCGATTCCTCGATGCGTCCCACCAGTTCCCACTTGCATGGAATTGATCATCTGCCATGTCTAATATAGCTTCGATGGCAAGAGAATTAAAAAGCCTCCTGCTGCTTTTCTTTTGTTGCTATCTTTGTGGTTACTTCCTCACCAAAATGAATCTTGACCTTCTCTCTATGGCTTGGCCTTGTCTTCCAGTGGATTGTTTTGGTCGCATAAAATGATAAAAAGCGATATGCATCATTTCAGTATTTATATATAATTCAGGAAGAGACTGTGTGCGTGTGCGTGTGCGCGTGTGTGTGGAGCATCAGCATCGGTGGTGATGGCGGGGAGAGCTCAAAGGAAAGAAAAAAACGCGGTTGACATTTCAGGGTCTGATTGGACATTGAGGCAAAGGTCAATTTGAAATTGTATTTCTCTTTTGTTTGATGCTGTGTGTTATTCTCTTTCCCTCTATATCCTTTTTCTTTCTCCCTTTGAAATTTGTTTTTCTGGTTATTCTATTTTTCTTTTGCTAATGATGGGTTTTTGGATTCTTCTGTTTCCTTCTAAAATTAATTCTTTCTTTGCGTCGTTCTGCAAGGGGGAAAATCATTAACAGCTGCATAAGGAAGGACATTTGCGCCACTCACAGGTACAAAAGTAGGAGAGATAGCAAGGCTGCTCTGAACATTTGCTTCTTAATTTCTTAAATTGCACAGATTAACATGCTAGTTGTCTCCAGAAAGCTCAAATCTTAAGCCAGATTAGAGATTGGACATTGGATACATGCAAACCAATTTTGCTTTCATTCAGAAGGATGGGTGATATGTAGCTCCATGTGTCACCTTCGTATGATCATCAAAGCACTTGATTGATAGATGGAAGTAGAATTGTATTAGAAAGTTTGAAGTTTTAGTTAGGAAGGAAAGAAAACCTGGTGATAAGATCCAATAAAAATCATTTTAGAGACGATGGTCTACTCCCTTTCACACATAAGTTATCGAGATAAGACCGTCATGGAATAAAGAGATGAGGATAATTGGTAGGCGATTGCTAATTGCCTATAAGGGTAAGTTCAAATAAAGTGCAACAAATGTGACTCGAAACTCGTAGGCAATCGAATCTACACATTTGAATGATGTGGAACTCATAAAATTCGTAATCGAAAGGTCAATAATCTTCCATGCTTGTATGTACGATTCATCAAACCTCCCACCTAGACCTTCTCTAGCGACAAGTTTTGCAACTTAGAAATTGCAGAGATTACTCGTTTTTTTAAGACCCAATTAGATCGAGAAAGAATAAATTGACACCCTCAACCTTCTTCATGCATAGGCAGCTTATGCACCCTAATCTTTCTTCATCCATACCGAAGAGATCCAGCCCTCTCAACTAGATGGAAAAGGATTACGCTGCTTAACATACTAAAATTGGATCTCAAAACTCAAGTTAGAACAAAAAAATAATAACAATTGATGGTAAAATAATCTTATTTTTTTCCGGCCTGCTTTGGACTGCCCAGTTGACGCGATTAAATTTCAAAGGAATTCCTTATCGTGGTTCATGCAAGATTGACTAAGGCAATGGACAAACTGACCTCCTCCTCATCATCACCGAGTGAGAAATGGTATTTGATAGGCGAGGTTGACTGGGGGGATGAATCAGCTTCTCGAGGGTCAAAAGGCGCATCAATGGCGCGAGGGTGATTAAACAAAAGAACGATGGTTTTGGTGTCTGATAGATTCATTTCCATTAATTATGTTAAACTTGACCGGTTGCGTATGGCTTAAGTTAATCAAACCCTTCCTCGAGGATAAGTCCCCGTTGACATTTGGCATAAGTCAAGAAAAATGAGACATCGTTGGAAAACACACTTTTTCCACTAGGGTTACCCTTTTTGCACTACTCCATCGTACACGTAAGAAGTTTTGTTGATGAAAACACGCCATTGCGAGATCACCTTCTCATTTTTTTCATGAAAAACGGTCTATAGCATTTCTGATCTAAAGCATTGCCAAGCATATAAGATTTCGAGAAAAATCGCGCATTTTCCTATGATGCAAAGTCCCGAAAATGTTAGAATGATTTCATCCTTGCAACTTCTATTATGGGTAGGAGAAACAAGAATAGGACTCTCGAAATGGTGTCGATGGGGACGAGCCAAGACAATGGTAAGAGTATATTGAAAGGCTGTAGAGAAATTCTCTACGAAGCATAATAAATCACTTGAATCAATAGACGTGACGGATAATCTAATTAACTGATGTGCTTTAATACTAGCTTGCAACATTAGATTTTTATTAAAGTAATTAAATACTAAATGACATCTTCATTTAGCTTCTAATACAGTTGATAGTAGTCCAACAAATTCTCACATGGTATTAGAGTAGTAGGTTTTGAGTTCAAATCTTTTCAGTCTCCTATTTGCCTCTCCAATAAAATATTTACATGCTTAATACGAGGCAAAAAGACCGGACTAAGCATATCGGAGAGTGTCGGAGTAATAAAATGTTAAATCACGCATTCATCTAACAACTGAAGTGTTTAGAATAGTTGACAATAATTTCATAAAATCTCACGATTTTGACCCCAGAAAAAAAAATGGAAGCATGAAGCCATCGTCCTCGTATTTTTTTGGCTCTCTTGCTTTAATATATATTTTCTTTCACTTTTGATACATAACAATTCGGATGAAAAAGAAGAAATGAAGGGAGAAAAGAAACAAAGAAAGGGATGATGGAAGGCGATTAGGTTTTGACTTTAATGATAGAGAGAAGGCGGCAGACGGACAAATCAGGCTTTGGGGTGGCGTCATGCTTAGAGAGAGAGAGAGAGAGAGAGAGAGAGAGAGAGAGAGAGAGAGAGAGGGGGAGGGGGAGGGCTTTGACAGGAGTCAAAGGAGCGGGGTCCACGCGGCGTGCACGCGTGGGAAGACATGTGGAGCCCACCCTCTCTTTCGCTTTCTCTCTCTCTCTCACCTCAGAGTCAGAACCCAGAAAACGACCTTAGCTTTGGGGATTTGATGGATTTGATTATTACCTAGTTTTCCTCCCTTCCCTTCTACTTAATATAATAATAATAATAATGTAACGTAATGTCCGTCCATCCGTCCATTTCCAATTCCATCTTGCATTCTTCAAATCCTCATCATTTTGGCCTACCCCTCCCCCACACCAGGCACACTTGTTTGTCCCGGGTTCAGTGAGCCCGACTTCACATCCACCCTCGAAATCTTATTAGATTGATCGAGACTCGCACGCTCTTCCATCTTGTTAGCGCGACTTGTTTGACAAATATGTTGAGAAGCTCTCCGAGCGCACGTTCAAGCACGTTGTATTAACGACCATATGCGCGTGCCTACTGACACGATCGGTTAATCAAGTTTCATGACACGTCACTATCTACGTGTTAATTATTCATTTAGAGTTCCAGATTAATTGGCGTGAATCACCACATCCTCGAGAGCTAGATTTTGTTAATCAAGTTCTCAAAAGAGGATCGGCATCCAAATTATCCCTTCTCTTTGGATGTAATTTTTAGCAAAGAAAATATAGATATGGTTTCTTTACAGTTAGGCAGCAGTTATCCGAAAATAATCGAAATGCCATTAACTTCCCATAAACTTACCTAAAATCAAAACCTTAACCTTCTTCTCTCTCTCTATATTGCCCCCTTCTACACCAGTCAGTGCCATGCTCATCTTGCCCTAGCATCACACTTTCGTCATACTAACTTAACTCACTTAAGGTATTGTTCATTTTTGGCTCCCGCCACACTAAATCTCATGATTTTTTTTCCTTTGTCATGCATGTAATCATTTTCCTAAGAGGTCATCCGTCCCTAAAGTGCTCTCACATGTATGCCAAAGGATAAAATCATCGAGCTCAGTATAATATGGGTACACAATACCCCAAGTAAGTTAAATCACGATGTCATAGTTTGGCATCAAAGCCGGATGCCCTCTAACAAACGTGTGATTTGAAGTCGGTGGACCTATAATAACCCCAGTCCAACAAGGATGAAGAGTGATGTCGTGGTCAGGTGGCCCGAATAGGTTGCTGCTCCTAACAGGCTTATGCTAGAGTAGCGAAAATGGTAAGAATGAACCGAACTATAGGCCAAATATGGGGGAGAGCATTCCTACATTATATGCATAAAACTTCAATTAACTCAACCATAGGAAAAGGGGGAGACTCGGTATTAAGAGGACAAAAGCGGACTATACCTCAAGTAAATTAAGTCGAGATGTTGTACCTAGCCACAAGCTACCTCGGATCCTGAATCACTTGGGGCTAGGTGCCTTGAGTTTGAGGTGGTAGCGGCTGCTGTCGAAGAGAGGGAGGGGGAGAGAGAGAGAGAAATTAAGAGTGTGCTCGTTTTACAGAAAGTGAATGGTTTCGCAAATATTTTCCTAAAAATAATAGATACCAAGAAATTCAGTTAACTAAAGACTAATTATTGTTGATAGTGAAAATATTTTTCATTGACTAATTATTTCAAGTGATACAATTCATCATTTTTAAGAAAATATTTTCAAATGATTTAACTTTCGCGAAACAAAAGAAAGCCTAAAAGAAAGCAAAAAGGGGATTTGAGATCAATTTATCTTTAAATTATTCGAAGGATCTCAATCTAGAGAGTATAAAACCAGAACTCAAAACCAACAAGGTACAACGATTTCTGCTCTTGGTATCGAAAAACATAATCGCAACCCACTTAGCTTACGACCAAGAATGAAAATCTAGCTTTAAAATATTCAACAAGGCTATCCCTCCTTCAGATTTTTCTACACCTTCTCTCCCATGTCTCAGTTCTTGTGTTCTCATCATGAAATCATGGACGAAGGGTGCAACATTTGGTGGGACTCATCCATCAATGATTAGGGTTCACATGTAGTATAGATTAGATTGACGAGAGCACCGAGACATCTTAATTCCCTCGCCCCATTTATTGCCCGTGAGAAATAATTCGTGCATGATTATCGCCTGAGATTGTTTGTGTGTTGACATTCCCACCTCAAACAGCACTGGAACTACTGATTACTCCTTTCTTCTTCTTTGCAAACCCTATTATTGAAATTTCGAAGACCATTAATAAATATCCAAGAATGTCACGAATGGACCTGGAATTGCAACAAAAATACAAGTACAAAGTGCACTAATTCGAATGTGGATAATCTAGGTAGCATGCATATATAAATGCATGTGCAGTCATTGGCCGATAGATCGGTGATTTGATGAGGTTGCGTCTAATGTCCAAAGTAATCATCGATGTATCATGAATTCTTTTGTTTCTTTATTATACAGACTATCCAAATTTTCCACTCGATTAAATATATCATCGATTGTAGATTGATGACTTCTTCCCATCTTGGACCCTCTCCTTTATTTGGCATTTTAACAACATATTAATGAAGAAGCCAATGCCCTGAGCTTAAGTGATCTTTGACGTCTTGATATAGGTTAAATCGTGTTGAAATGTAATCGAAATCATCTCATCATTATAATAATTTCAGCGACATTCACTACAAAAAAACGGGATTTTTGTCACGAAAATTTGCAACGAAAAATTTTCGTTGGAAAATTTGCGACAAATTTTCCAACGAAAAGTAAAATTCGTTGGAAATTTCCAACGAAAAAATTTTCGTCGCAAAATTCGTTGGAAATTTCCAACGAAAAAATTTTCGTTGAAAAATTCGTTGGAAATTTCCAACGAAAAAATTTTCGTTGCAAAATTCGTTGGAAATTTCCAACGAATTTTTTTTCGTTGGAAATTTTGCGACGAAAATTTTTTCGTTGGAAATTTCCAACGAATTTTCCAACGAATTACAAAAAAACCCGGTACTGTTCGGCATTTTTGAAATTCGTTGGAAAATTCGTTGGAAATTTCCAACGAATTTTCCAACGAATTTCAATTTTTCGGGAATTATTTCAGTGTGTACAATTTTTGTTGGAAAATTTGTTAGAAATTTCCAACGAATTACAAAAAATCCCGGTACCGTTCGGCATTTTTTTATATTCGTTGGAAAATTCGTTGGAAATTTCCAACGAATTTCAATTTTCCGGGCAATTACTTCAGAATGTACAATTTTTCGTTGGAAAATTTGTTGGAAATTTCCAACGAAAAAAATTCGTTGGAAATTTCCAACTAATTTCAATTTCTCGGTTCGCGCTCGTTATTCCCACTCAAATTCCCCCCCCCCCCCCCCTCTCTCTCTCTCTCTCTCTCTCTCTCTCTCTCTCTCCTTCGCCTCCGCCTCCTCCCCCGCCGCCCCCCTCCTCCTCCGGCTCCGGCGCGCCATGGACACCGACGCCCCCGACGCCTCGTCGCCGGCGAGGGCCGAGCCGCCCAGATCCGGCGAGGGCCGAGCCGCCCCCGAAGCCTGCTCCCGCCCCTGCTGCTGCTGCTACTTCTTCTTCATCTTCTTGTTCTTCGGCGCAACAGCCTCGCCGGCCATGGCGAGGGCCGAGCTCGCCATGGCCGGCGAGCTCGAGCTCGCCCAGATCTGGGCGAGCTCGGCCCTCGCCGGCGACGAGCTCGAGCTCGCCCAGATCTGGGCGAGCTCGGCACTCGCCGGCGACGAGCTCGAGCTCGCCCAGATCTGGGCGAGCTCGGCACTCGCCGGCGACGAGGCTGGCCCTCGCCGGCGACAAGCTCGAGCTCGCCCAGATCTGGGCGAGCTCGGCCCTCGCCGGCGACGAGGCTGGCCCTCGCCGGCGACGAGGCTGGCCCTCGCCGGCGACGAGGCTGGCCCTCGCCGGCGACGAGGCTGGCCCTCGCCGGCGACAAGCTCGAGCTCGCCCAGATCTGGGCGAGCTCGGCCCTCGCCGGCGACGAGGCTGGCCCTCGCCGGCGACGAGGCTGGCCCTCGCCGGCGGCGAGGGCTATTTTTCAATCAAAAAAAAAATTCGATGGAAAAAAAATTCCATAATTTTTTGATAAAAAAAAATTTGTAGTTTCCAATGAAAAAAAATTCGTTGGAAAAAAAAATTTGTTTCCAACGAATTTAGTCACGAGTTTTCCAACGAATTTTTCAACGAAAAAAAATTCGTTGCAAATTTCCAACGAAAATTGAAATATTTCGTTGGAAAAATTTGCAATAAGTTATTACCAACGAATTTTTTTTCGTTGGAAAATTCGTTGGAAATTCATTTTCCAACGAATTTTTCCGAATTTTTCGTTGGAAATTTTGTCGGAAAAAACATGTTTTTTTGTAGTGATTGAACTTTCAAACTTGAGCTTGAAGATCATTTTATGTATCATATGCTTCTCATTTGCAGACCTGTTCTTCTATTCACAACCGACTTTCCACTGTGCAACTACAGGTCTCATTTGTAAAATGAGATGGCGATGAGAGCCCCAAGAAAAGAATGAAGAAGTTGATGTCATGATAATGTTAGCATGTTGTAAGCAAGCTGAAATAGAATAAACCCAGTCTTTTCCTCTGCACAACACGTGTGAATGTGCGTGTGTTAGAGAGAGATAGAGAGATTTTTTATTCTTTTGGCAGAATGAAGGACAAGCTGACCCCCTGAAAGGGAATGAGGTCATGGGATAGAGAGCAGCCCATTTTTAAAGCCACGTGTTCTTGGTCATTTCGAATTGGAAAGTAACGTGTATATTATATGCTTTTTATTGAAAAAAAAAATAGATCGGGGTCAACCCAAATTGATTCACATGTATACGAAACAAACACCGTGTAGAGTGCACACGTTTTTGATCAACCGATCGGTCCAAAGTGCAATGAATTTAACATATACATCTCGAGCAACTATCTTGATTATTATAAAGTGGTTTCACGTCTGTATTTTGGCGTGCAAATCTATTCTTGCACGCGTTATAAACACGTCTTGCACGAGATACAAAAATCCTCGAGATGGTAATTGATGAATGGGACTTGTTAGGGTTTGTATTATCAAGCTTTAAAACCCAAGTTCTTGAACTCAATAACACGAGACCCTAACAGTGCTAAGCTTTTAGGAATGCATGCAGCTGTAGCAAAAACGAAGTCAGTGGCTAGACAAACATTCACAACACGACAGGATTTAGCGGAGGGGTGTTTCAATTGTATTAGGTTAGTCTTAGAGAGACTACCCCCAATTTTATTTTATTTTTTGTTTTGTTGCCAGGCGAACGAAACCTCGTTGACCCACCTGAGGATTGATTTGAAAGATTGAACTGCCATGGGGTGATGTTTTCTCCCCCTCCCCCAAAAGTCAAAACATCCCCACCGTTAATTCGAGAGTAAGTCGACTCACATGATTTTGGAGATTGACTTTGAGCAGGGGGTACGAGCCAGCAACACGACCACTTTCAGTGGCTCAAAGCCAGCCTTCACTCGAGTCCAAATTGAGATTTTAACCAATTGGATCTTGGGAGTACTCATTCGACTCCCCCATTTTGTCGCTCGGATTTTCGACAAATTAAGTGCTTTGGTCATTCTAATCACCCATCTTCGTTTATGCTGACAAAAGATTCATCGACGAGCCTTGAAGCCTCGGGGATTCGATGTTGGGTAAGACTTTCATTTTCAGAAAGCGAGATTTGTAAAGATTGATTGACCATTATTTTGACTAAGAATGTTTTGTTAAGAACTAAGGACATACAGCACACGATCTCGTACTGTATCTAGCTAGTACAATAAAGTATAAATATCTAGATCAAAGCTGTACTTGATGATGAGTAGAATATCGCCGCTCGTTCATCAAAAAAACAAAAATTGCTATTATAATTTGCCCTACCGCCCCACTTTCTGGTAGATTATATATAGTCCATACAGGCTAGCAATGAAACCCAGCTAAGACTTCCACTTTGTTCAGCTGGACTAAGCTCTAATCCTTATTATAGATCTGCCAAGAAATAATATTTTCAAAAAATATATATATACAAATGAAACCAATTGTTGCTTTGCTTTCCAAAAAGTGGGCTGCAAGAGGGACAGACAATGGAGTATATGAAAGAAGTTTTGAGGCCTTGTATGCGCGGTCAATTGAAAATGGCACAAAAGAGGAGGACACATTATGGTGATAAGACATTCTCGTCAAGAACGTGAAACCCTAGTATGTAAATCTTGTATTCGTGGGGATATAGCTAGGTGGGTAACCCTAACGCAAGAAAGTAGAGCCGATTACTATTAATCGATGCACTATTCGCGTCACAGCGTGCGCGATCAATTTCTTTTTGATTCATCTCGGCGACCAAAATAAAATATCGAATATAAGCTATGATGAGGGCACGGTGATTTAATGGAAAGACCCTCACCTTCGCATCTATCTAAATTACTCAAAGATTAAAACACGAAAAATCAAATGATGAGTAGAGAGGGAGGTCATTAGCACGGAGAATCGAACACGTGCATGATCAAACTTCCTCGCCTCAATACCGTGTGAAATCGATATGGAATTCACCTAAAATTTCAACGTTTCATATACTCTAATGATTACAACCCCTTGACTTTCATGAGTATGGAAAACGCACGCATTACGACTCTTTCCCGACTTTAATAAATCAGATATTTAACCTAGACAATCCATATCAAGTAGGGAACCAGGATCCGTCACTCCTTTCATTGACTTCTGTCTGAATCCTCCACCCTTTCTAAGAAATAATTTAATAATTAATCTCTGACAGAGAAAGAAACCCTTCTTCCAACGGATGATTAGGGTGAATAAACAAGTTGACTAGTGCGTTTGTATGCTGTCACCGAATTAGTCATCCCACCTTAGTGGGTTGACATGAATTTTGACCCTCGTTTGATGCAACATTCCCTTCGGTCATCGTTTGGCCCCCACGCTCATCACCCCGTTCGTTACTAAATGCTACACGCCTGTCGAAGACCTAGGTCGCCGTTGAAAATTTGGAGAGCTGTTCCATCGGTTGTCCCCATCTGCCGGCTTGTTGTTTTGTACAAAAAACGAGAAGAAAGCCCCGTTTCTAGATGGAAATTCTGGGCTCGGGAAAGACTCAAACGCATGTTCTTGTCGCCGTTCCGATTCTATAGGGTTACTGGCTGCTTCTTTCTTCCTTTTTTTAACGTGGACCTCCTCTATTTTGTTCTCTCTGGCAACGTCAAGCAGCCAGTACGATTCCTAGGAACCTATACAAATCAGTAGGGTTGAATTTGCTGCGTGCACTTGTTGGGCTTTCGTCTCTTCCTCTCTTTCTGCATCAGGAATTGGAAGGTGACGCAAACTTCCACTATGCGCCCACGCACACTCCAGATTGCTGTGATAATGTTCTCAAAAAAAAAAGGTGTACAATTTGGCTACATAGAAGGGGTTCCTTTCTCTCTATCTCTTTCTCCTCAAACGTCAAGAGTTATGGGCTTCGGAGCTTGCATGTGCAAGGAGCGTGCCAAGCCGGTCAACAATGGAAAGAGATCGTGTACATCTGTAATCCATACGTCGAAGGTACGTGATGATTCATACACAAGAAGACGTGACCTAAAACCAGCATCATCATTGAGTATGTGCGTACACACGCAAATGGTCCAGGGCTTATATTATTTGAAGGTTGAAGAAGAATTTGGGGACGGTGACCCTACGGTATCGTGCCTAGGAGAGATAGTTTAGGGTTTCATCATTGTAGCAAGAACAATGGAAAGAGAAAGGAAGGGGCCTACTTGGATACATATGGCTCTGTTTCCACATTCATCATGATTCACTCTACCTATTTCTAAACGAGAGATATACCTTTAGCTGAGTTTAGTAAAGCTTTACCTTACAAAGTGAAGGCGATAGTCTGACCAAAAAAAAAAACAAAGTGAAGGCGATAAGATTTTGTGTATCTGGTGATTGTCAGCCACTGTTCCTGTTCTGTCCAACAGAAAGAAAATTAAGCTACTTTGTCTAATAGGATTCATCTATCTTTAACTGCAATTGGCTTTGCTTTATCGCGCCATCGTGCGAGATGTTTTCTCCTTGATTGATCTGGTGATTTCTAGCTTAATGGCGGCATGAACCCTAGACCGAAGATATGATCTTGCTTCCATTTCGTGATCGAGTCTTGGTTGAGCCGGGGGAAGTAGAGGAAAAATTTTGCATAACTTGATGATTTGGACCCAATACAAGGGAAAAAAATGAAATTGAGCACTCTTTTTTTAATATTTATTGTATATGATAAAGGAGAAATTGTGGCAATAGTTAACCTGACTGAAAGGCTACTTTGATCTAGTTCTTTTCTTTCGACAAGTTAGATTTTTTTATGGCACAAAAAAAGATGAGGAACCTGTTACAAGCTCAAGCTAATGAGATCAGTTCCTAATCAATTGTTGAAAAGTCTCTAATCAATTGGGAGATTAGATAAAAAGAAGAAGAGAGTATCTTTTGAATCTTACCTCGGTGGCTCTTTGCTTTTAGGACTTAGAATTCATTCTTGACATATGGGTTCATTATTGATTTTCGTTTCTTGAGGTTTTGAGAGGAGACGAAAACTTAAGATGTAAACTTTTTTGAAGATTTGCGCTAAAAACATACCTGACTTTGATAGACGACGCAGTTGAATCATATGATTCAAGTCCGGGATCAAATAATTAGAGCTAGGAGAGAATAATCACCCATCAGTAGCCAGGCAACAAAATCAAAAATTGGGTGTTTAGAATTGCAACACGATGCAATTTCGATCTAACAAATGCTCTCTCAAGGAAAAACAAAGGGCGACCTTAAGAAAGATTGAAGGATGCAATCCTTGATGGGAACTTTAGGAAGATGGTGGAAATAAGAGGAAGTCAAACATATCATTTTCTGGGCTTGGGCTTGAAATGATGTCGAGATGGGCAGCTCTAATCAGATCTTGTTGTTGGGCCCAAAAGAAGCTCTCGTTATTCAGGTGCAATTTGCTTGACGATACGATACATGAAATATAGGGAAAAATTATCAAAAAAGTCTTGAACCTATTATAATTGTATTAATTCAGTCATACACTCTTTTTTTTGTATCAATTGAGTCTTAAATCTTTTGCATTTGTGTCAATTTAGTCCATCTGATCAATTTTGGCTGATCGGCGCTAACGGGGCACAACCGGCACTGACGTGGCATGGCCTACACTGTTGTGACATGATCAGCACTAATGTGGATAATTTTCAATAATATTTTTATATATTTTTCGAGTTTTTTAATTATTTATTTTCTTTCTCCTGCTTTTTTTTTCCTTCCTTCTCCAACTGGTTGGTTGCTAGACCTAGGCGACCGGCTAGAGGCGAGGGCCGACGAGACCGACCTCGCTAGCCACTGGTGAGATTGACCTTACCGACTCTTGGTGAGGCAAGCCTCATCGTCGCTGGGTGAGGGGGAGGTTGACCTCGCCTGCCCTTGGCTAGGCTTGACCTCATAACGAGGTTGACCTCACCATCGCTGGGCAAGAGCGAGACTTACCAGTGGCTAGGCAAGGTCGTCAAGAAGAAGGAAGGAAAAAAAAAGAGAAAATATACATAAAAATATTATTAAAATTTGCCCACGTCAGTGCAGACCGTGCCACATTAGTGCCAGTCGGCCAAAATTAGTCAGATAAACTGAATTGACACAAATGCAAAAAGTTTAAGACTCAATTGAAAAAAAAAAGGTTTAGGATTGAATTGCACAATTGCAATAGGTTTATGACATTTTTGGTATTTTTTTTTGAAATACGAGATCAATTTATCTTGAATAGAACATGCCAGACCAAATCTACTTTAGGCTACTTGATTTAGATAGGGAAAATCGCACAGTTTTCTGAAATCGTTAAGCATCAGAACATCTATTAGATATTTTTTTTTTGAATTTAATGGAAAGTGGAGTACCCGTATATATAATATGAAAGTCTAGAACCGCTTTGCATGAAGATGCAAAATCATGGGCCCTTCGTTTTTCAAACCGGCAACTTCACATTCCTCATTGAATAGAGAAGCACTAAAATGGTTTCGTTTAATGCAGTCTTCAGTTGATATATCAACTCATCATCATCAATGACCAAAACCTTTTTTACAACTAAAATGACCAAAACATATCTACTATAAAATTACAAAAATCTTAATTAATTAGGCATCTTTAATGCGCAAAACCCACTCACTTATACATGTACGTATATGGAAGATTATAAATTACAAGTTATAGATGTGCTTATGCTTAGACCATTTTCATTACTCTTATTTTAATAAGTGATGGAAACATTATACCTTGATAAAGGGAAAAATATTCTTAATTGCCAAGTTTAAATTTATTGACTTCTATATCAAATTACATCCAAAAATTGATGAGTAAGGCAAATTGACAATTGATGTATTGTTCTAAAAGCATTTTATTAAATTCAATAAGATGATTGACGTCATTTCCTAATTAATGTAAAGAGACGTGTCTAATTCAAATCAAGAGAAGTGGGAGAGAACGGAGTTTTCTGATGACATGACTCGATCACCAAGTTTCATTCTACTCGATTTTTTTTACATGTCGATTTAAATATTGAGGGCTTTAAAATCTAACTCTTTGTTATCTTCTTTGGATGCACATGCGCTTCCATGTTGTGGCCACGGAGAGAAGGGATAAAATTTACGAGAGAATTTATTGATCACGATCAATAATCGGTAATTACAATTTGAAGAAAATATTTCGGGCCAATGGAAAAATCTTAGCTCGAGAATTATCCTAAAATGCAGCGAAGAACACGAATCTAGAATTTAATAAAACAAATCAGTTTTTTTTTTGTTTCCGTCGCAGGGATCAAACTCCTTGGTCAAGGTCGAGGTCAAGAAATAATGCGGGCTCAAGCGACGGCGCAAAACTCCGGCGATGGATCTGCTGCGCAGCGCTTACTCCAATTCCTCCGACGAAGAACCCGAACCCGAACCCGCACCCGCACCATCCTTCCACCCTCCTCCTCCGAAGCGACCCAGACCCGAAAGCCAAACGAGCTCCATCCCCGAACCCAGTCGCTCACATCCTCCTCCGACCGGAGCTCCTGTCCATGGCAGATATGTATCCAAAATGGAGCGAGCCCTCCTGGGTCTGGGTTCGCCACCCACTATGGTCCTTGACCCAGGAAGCACCGACCCTTCAGCTTCAACTTCTGCCGCTGGTAAACGTCACAACTCTGTCTCGAGCGTTTCATTTTCCCCTGTTCTTTGGGTTATGTTTTCGTGATAGTCTCTGTGTCTGTTGAGAATGCTTGGGGATGACATCTTTCTTTCGAGTTATTGCCAGTCGTTTTAGTTGTTTAAACACGGGGAATGATGGCTGGATTGTTGGGTGATTGGATAATTCCCATGTCAGGTGATTTAGTGAGCAAAACCCGGGTTCAGTGGTAGAGACTGCCCTGCATTGTCGATCTATCGAAAATTCCCATTTGAAAGATGAGTTTTTTGGTAGAAGGCTTTGGCTCACGTGTCATGCCATGAAACTATGGCAAAGAGTAATTGAGCATAAGTTAAAACTTAAAAGGAAGAGACTCATTTTGCTGAGAGTCAATTTGGTTTCATAGCTGTCAAAGTCCTATTTATTTATCAGGATTAAGTTAGGAGATGCGGCAAATTCTAGATTCGGAGAGAGCGTGCTACGGACTTCTTGGAGATGTTTGTAGAGGACTGTGGATAAAAAATGCATACGAGCTACACATATCCAAGAGATAGAGAAAATCTTTAAATGCTTTCGCACAGAACATACTTGGCAAACTTCACATACTGTTCATTTTGATAGATCGCTAATTTTACAAAGTTAAGCGATGGACTAAATTGCCTTAGACAATTTTTGAACCTTAATGTGCATTTTATGTGTGGATTTTTGGAATTTACTCCCCTTGAATGGCAACATGGAGAATTGAGATGAATGTAAAGCAATTCTTGATGTATTGTTCTTTCTTTGGCAGTAATTCCGCATCATATCTGCATACAAGAATATCACTTTCTGAGCCCAATTCATTGGGATTTCCCTATTGGGCCAGGTCACACTAATCAGTAAGATTAATGAAGTAGCAATTAATGCAAAGTGGATCGATTAAGTGACCAAACTCTAATTGTTTAACCCGATGTGCAACCTGATGTTGCATCTCTAGCTTGTGTGAATCATATCTATTTCTCTGATGGAAACATGAGATCCTGACATTATGCTTTTCTGCTATTAGTTTCATGTATGGGAAGCTTATTGGATTCAGACCTACCATCTGATGTTCTATCATTGTTGAGGCATCAAATGAAAGGTCGTGGGCGTCTTGGTCAAATACAAGAAAGGCTATCCGTAGCTCTAAAGGGTCATACAAAGGCTGTCAACACAATCCAATGGTCAGAAAGTCATGGTAAGATCTGGTTATGGCGGTGTTTCTGCCTCGCGTGCTTCTATTGTGGTTTCTACCTGTCCTTTGCTTTGTTGCTTCAATCATTACATAGTAGGATTCAATCTTTGTTATTTCTCAAGAAGATGGTTGGTCTGACGCTATGATATTTTGAGCTTACTTCGGGATGCACTTATCAATGAATCGTCATGCTTCATGAGCTGACTTTTGAGCACACATTACCTGAACTCAATCCCAGAAGCATCTTCAATTGTGACACCTTCAGCCACAGCTTGGACATGAATCAAAAAATAGGAAACTTCTGATTTGCTTATCCCATTTTATCCACTATTTTCTTGAGCTGTTGTGTTAGCAACTCCAAGGATCAGGTGTTGGACCTGCAATAGAAACTTAGAATGAGCATGTGAATAGAGTGAAGAATAGAATTGAATTGTGGAAATTTGGTTCTCTGATAATAACCTTATCCTTGTTTTTTCTTGACATTCCTTATGATTAACTGTGGTTTCATATCTGGGACAATTGATTTGTGTTTAAATTTCCATGCGCATAGACCAAATTAGAGGGAATTTGCAAATGCAAGATCCATGCGGTGCTTGTTGGCACACAATAAATAACTTTTTTTCAAGAGACCTGCTTGGCCCTACTATAAAAGTCTGTCATGACTTTTGCCTGATCAAATATTTGTTAGTTCATTTTAAGGTCGATGCATGAGTTTGAGTTTGCAGTAACTTGCATTCTTAGGTGGTCTCAATATGTAAAAACCAAATGCGAAACACCCACATATTGATGGGCCCTCTCAGATCATTTGTATGCACAAAATAATTCATTCATTCCTGTTTTGTTTTGCCTCCATTTTTATGATGGTAATTGCTTTGTACTTATGATCTCCCAATTAATCTGTTTACTAGAATGAGTTTACAGCTCATCTTCTTGCATTGGCTGGCATGGATCATAAGGTCTTCATATGGAACGTGTGGAGTAAAAATCACAAGACAGCACGCATTCTGAGCCACCACAATGCTGCAGTGAAGGATGTGAAGTTGTCAAAGCTTGGTTGACATGTACTTTCTTGTGGATATGACCGCACATCAAGGTTGGTTGATATTGAAAAGGGGATAGAGACTCAGGTATTCAAGGAGGACCAAGTCATCAATGTTGTGAAACTCCACCCAGACAACTTCAACCTTTTCCTTTCAGGAGGAGCAAAAGGCCAGCTTAGGTTATGGGATGTCAGAACTGGCAGAGCAACACATCAGTGTATACGTCAACTTGGTCCGATCCTTGATTTGGAGTTTTCCCTAGGTGGCAAGCAATTCATCTCTTCCAGTGATGTCTCCTTTAGCAATATCAGCGAAAATGCAATAATAGTTTGGGATGTTTCTCGGCAGGTTCCTCTTTCCAATCAGGTCAGCATTCACTAATTATGACTGATTTGCTATAGTTGTTTCAGTTTCTTTTAGAGAGCAAGTCTTATTTTTATATGCAAGTTGCTTGTAAAGTTCTCGTAAGCTTGGGCTTATGAATAGCTATGCACATTAAGCGAGTATTGATAGTGTTTAATTTAATCAACTGCAAGCCAGAGCAGAGCATGCTGAAGATTGTTGTCAAGAATCAAATCTGAAACTTGTCTTTTGGCATGGGGATACGATCATTTATGTACATGACAAGCCAGATTTGTTGTCACTTATACTTTAAATGATGAATATTGCAGATTAGAAAACCAGACTATGAATTTTTTTCCATACCAAAATTATATAGTTCTATTATTTTGGGCTAATGATAGTATTTCAATAGAATGATACTAAACATGCTTAGATTCTTCTACTATGTTTGCTTACTAAGTGATGTGTCAAATTCATGTTGGATGCTTAAATGGGCCCACTAACTTTAATGGCCACTACAGAGTGTCTATATTACTTAGTACACCCATTTGGTAAATGATTCTTAGTATCCCGAGCATTGCCCAATGCAACATTATTTCTGATAGATGTGGCCTCATTATATCCATTAAATTAGACTGGTTAAGGGGACTCTGCATCATAATCATCATGTAGTCCTTTGCCACAAGTCAATAAGTTTGTTAAAGAACTCAGTTTCTCATTGTCTCTCTGCTAGTTGTAGAGAAATCTATCTAGAGCTTTTGTACTTTATGTCCCCAGAAGTCTCTTTCCTTAACTCAAGTTCTTGGAGTCACATAGACAATATTTTAGGTCTACCAAAGTAGATGTTTTACATTTTCCACGACCAACATAATAGACCTGTCAAACGGGTGAGTTGGGTCAAAAATGGTTGGACCCTTTTTGACCAATTTAACTCGTTTTGAGTCATTTTCATGCAATACAAATCTAGTGATCCATTCCCGACCCAACCCATAGTGCTAAAACACTTCTATATTTAACTCTTTCTAAGAAAATTCATATCCAAACTAAAGTGAGAGCGATAGGGGTGATTGGTTCTTGGGTGGTCTGGTTCCCACTCAAAATCTAGGAACCAATCCAGTCTGGTTGTCGGGTGGGTCAATGGAACCGGTGGCATATTTAGTTTTTTGTTTTTTTTGATTTGTCGTTAATGTTCAAGATGAATTGAAGATGTTCTTAATAATCAAGTCATTTCTACAATCAGTGAGATACGTATAACATTATAGGTTTCACAGAGATTTTTCCAATCTATGGCGAAATTTGGTTGGAATGAGCAACTATTGTTGTGTTTTAATTTGTTCTTGTCATCTTATTCACTTGCATGAGTAAACATAGTCATTCTAGCCTTGAAGGGCCTTCCTTTGTGAAATGTGAGATAGATTTGGGTTTTTCTTTTACAGTTTTTAAACAAATTAAAAAAAATTTAAAAAAAGCCCGAAACACCGGATGTTCCGGGTGGGCGGTTCCACTCTTGGAATTGGGAATTGAACCGAAATTCACCGTTTCCAATTTTATGGAATCAGAAAACGGACCGGTGCCCCCCGGGAATTGCCCAGAACCGGCCAGACCAGTCTGGGCAATTCCTTTTGCTCAACTCTAAAGAGTGCGAAGTAAGCGAACGCGAGATCAAGTGAAGAGAAAGTCGTAGAGGTGGGTTGGATCTGAGTAAATTATAAACCTATTTAACACCCATATAAGGCTTTACTATTCTAAATCCATTTATGACCCATTTACTGAATATAACAATCCCATAAAACATCTCACCCCATCAAATATGGGTTAACAAATGAGTTTATGACCCATTTTGACAGGTGTATAACATAATCACCAACCCATTCGTATGTTGGTCCCACTTGGCTCCTGGTCCTAAATTACCTACAACATTTGCTCCAGGACCTAATATTTGCTTGCTCATGTGTTGAAGCCCTAAGTTTTTTCCCCCTTTAATAAGCACAGATGTATGCATAAAAGAAGCAGGTGGAGTATAGGTCTAAGGAAAGTAATTACAACCAAGCAAAGATGAGGGAAATAATAGGAAGGAAAAAAGTGAAAACTCTTCCAAAGTTTACGGTCTTGTCAATCCCGAGTCCATCTACCGGTCTTTGATGAAAAAGGACTGGACAGATTTGTATGTGGAATTGATTTGAGGGATTTTCACAATCAACTAGAGTGTTGATTTATAACCTATGTTCTAATTAGGAAGAAAGGTTTATCATGCCAACATTACAAGATGGCCTAAAAACTGCAATTGCTTTTTACCTAAAAAAATATTCTGGTAATCTCATGCTTGAAGTATTAGCTACATGTTACCTTAACCGATAATATTATTGGTTTAAATGGTGGATCTTATTGACAATAGTTCTACAAATTTCTTTATACATATCTACTTATCTAATACGGTCAATCCTTGTGTCTCTCTCACAGATTTATGGAGAGGCCTATACCTGCACCTGTATTCGGCATCATCCAACTGAGCCTTGTTTCGTTGCCCAGTCAAATGGGAATTATATTGCCCTTTTCTCTTCAAACCTCCCTTTCCAGCTTGACAAATATAAAAGGTACGAGGGTCATGGAGTCTCTGGGTTTCCCATTAAGTGCAAGTTCAGCTTAGACGGGGAATGCTTGCGACGGGCTCCTCAGAAGGTTCCATATACTTTTACAAGTATGGGTCATCCGAGCTACTCCGGAAAACTAAGGTGTACACATCACCATGTGTGGATGTGGGTTTCCACCCTAATATGCCAAATTTTATCGCAGTATGCAGTTGGGCTGGAGATATATCGGTGTTCGAGTAGCTTGCTGTAATCGAGACTCACACAAGCTCATGGACAATGTTTTTTTGTACCATTTTCAGCAGTAAAACGCGGAGTACTGCTATACTAACCACTTGTGATTGCTAACAGACGTGCGAGACTATCAATTGTGGTTTTTCCCTCATTTATCATGTAATTCTCAACTTCTAATCCGGTTGCTCCTTGGAATTCTTGAAATTTGTGGGAAGTTGTTTGTTTTCTCTCTGAAGGAACTATTATGATGACTCGCTTGTTTTTGTGGCCTTTCCAAATTTAAGAAGCATAATGTGGGGTACAGTTGTGAGGTTTGCCTCATATGGATCTGATATGATATGATCTGAGATTATGTGGACTACAGTTGTGAGGTTTGCCCCATTTGGATCTGACATGATATGATACGAGACGGGAGGCAAAATGACTAATGAGGTGCCATCGGAATATAGTCAAGTTGCACCCATAATATGTTGGGGATCAATAGTGGAGATGAACTATCTATTTTCAGGGGCACCTTTTTCATATGATAGACTGTAAATCCATTTTATCACTCTCTTAGAATAAGTACATCCACCGAAAGTGGAGATCAAATGGCAGAATCAAATTGAGGTTTTTCCCCGTGTAGGTGTACCAGTTTTATGTTAAGTGATTTTCTGGATATTCGAACCGGAGTAATTGGACTTGGTGTTGGACTGCTGCTGTTCAAGAATTTTCAAGTTTGTGGAAGGCAAAGGGGAAATTGACACAAATAGTCCCTGAGCTTTGGTCCAATGTTCAATCTCGTCCCTGAACTTTCAATTTGTCCAAAATGGTCCTTGAACTATGGATAAATGTTCAATCTAGTCCTTCCGTTTGCTCAAATCGTTAAATGAGGACGTGGACCGTTAACTGATGATATGGAGCTGAGTTGGATTTTCTAAATACTAAATAATGATCCAGCAAGTATTTTACAAAATAAAAACAAATTAGGGCTTCAAATAACCCTCTTCTTCCTCCTCCACGATTCTTCAACGATTCTCCTTCCTCTCAACATCAGACTTCTCAAAATGCTTGGGGATTGATACTGAAACGAAGAGGGTTGGGTTGAGGTCGATCCCGGCGACGATTTGAATCTTGGGGTCTTGGAGGATGCGCCACTGCCTGTGCGTGATCCGCTCGATCAGAAATCAAAACGAGGGAAGGAAGTGAGAATCATGTGAGCATCGAGGAATTGAAATCTCAGAAGAGCTCGTGTTCTTTATAGCTTGAACGCGAGTTTGTGTTTGGTATGCTTTTTTGGTTCTGGAATTTTGCTTCTTCTTTTTTGTGGGTTGAAAGGACTTGCTTCTTCTTTTTTTGGGTCGATGGACTTGCTTCTTCTTCTTTTTTGTGGGTTGAAGGACTCGCTTCTTAGAAGCAAAAAAATTGACTGACCAAAATCGCAGAAACAAAAACGCAAGAAGGCGTACAACAGTCGAAGAAAGAAAAAGAACAAAAAGTGCAGATGAAGACTCAATTTGATATCTGAAGTTGAAACCCTCTGGTGATTTGGGGCCGAGCAGTAGTATCACTAGAGGAGAAGGAAAAAAAGGGGGCTTTGACCATATCAGCGCAAATAAGCAAAAGGAGATGATTTATGAATTCAATTCACAATTCTTTCCTCCATCAGCTTCTCCTATGTGATCTGGTCTATCACAATCTCTTTCCAATCCGACATCGATCGAGCTCACACAGTCAGATATATTAACAACAAACATATAGCGAGGAGGAGACATTAGCATTTGGTGGTCTTGATTTGTTGCAATAGAAAAATGTTTTTTAGGAATGAAAATGTTAAACTCATTCACTGTGCGTGTTTGCAATGAAAATTGGTGGGTTCTTAGAACGAAAATTTGTCGATGTTGTGAGGAAAGAAAATTAATATCTACCTCTGAACAAGCTTGGCTTGTTATTGTTGACAAAGCCTTATCAATATGATCTTACATCTGTAAAAGTTGAAAGACAGACATGCAACTGACATGCATATAGCTATCAAACCATTTGAGAGATAAAGATCGAAATTGCCTTCATTTAGACCTCTTTTTGGTAATTGAGAACCATTTTACTGAAGTAGCAGTCATCAAATGTAACAAAATTTTTACAAACAAACGAGCCCCGCAGGCCAACTATTCAAGAGTATTGAATGTACTTTTTAACATCAACAAAGTAGACGAAAATAAGGTCAATTGCACTTTTCAAATATTGAATATACTACTTAAAGTAAAAATTTCTTGCCTAGAATGCTTGTGCTCTATCCAGCATCATTGCCACATCTTAAAAACTTCCAAAACTACAAAAAAAAAAACAATCTCTATCTCTTGATCTTAAATTCAAGAGTATCATATCAACAAAAAGTACAAGTGCTAATCCTACTTCCAACTCTTCAAACATCTACTTCTGGTAAATTTTCCTCTTTCTTGGAGATATTGTTGATGCAACACTTCCAATATCGTTCAAATGCTCCACGGCTTGTTTCCGTTCTTCTTGTTTCTTTTTCATAATGTCCGCCTTTTGCCACTAGACAAAAGAAAAGCATCAATCAATCAAATGTCAAATGTTTACATAACAACAAGTTTACTACCATAAAGCTACACCTGTAATCCCGTTGTAGTGATAACTTTGCGAGATGTGCTCTCCACCTTCTTAGCATTATCCACATAATGGTTGGTATTTCTTAATAGTGAAATGGCTCGACTACCTTCCAGTCCAGGCTATTAAGAACAACAATACTCTAGTTAAAATGGCATTTATAATTATTCAAGAACATGATCACTTACTTAAAAGTAAGGTTAAGAGTACCTTTTGAGTGGCGGCACTATTATGATGCATCTCCACAACAAGTGGGTTGGCTTCTCTCTGTTCGACCATCTCTTCATCCTGTTCATTAAGAAAATGAAGTTAAAAATATTGACACAAACAAATACTAGAGACATAGAATGAGTAAACCTTACCTTCTCTTTTTGTTTCAATGGACAACTTCTTGAGTTGTGGCCTCGCTTGAAGCACAAATGGCATGTGATTTTTATACCTTGTCTTGACACTTTGAATCCATTTTTAGATTCTCCTTCCTCTCTTATCCTTTTCTGTTTAGGCCTACCGGGCATAACCCGAGGCATTGGTGCCACCAAAGGTTCTCTATCACTAGAAGGCCACAGGTTATCGCCATTCATTGCTTCCAAGTAGTGACTGTATGTCTTTAAATAGATATCCTTCTTATACCAGTGGGCGACAAAAGTTTCTATGTCCTCCCCTTTGAATAGTATGACACAGATTGCATGAGGGCATGGAATCCCACTCAAGTCCCATGCCCTACAAGAACAAGAGTTGTTTCTTATGTCCATTACAAATTTATCGTTCCTATGGCGCACTTCAAATCCATCTTCTCCATTCCAAAGCACATGACAAAAGGCACTTTCTTTTTTATTGCCCTCTATCTTCTCTAATATCCTTGGTGCAATTTCCCTTTTCCATCTTTGACATGCATCTCTTTTTTCGCGCATTCTTGTCACTATCTTCTCTCTAATTGCCTCAAGCATAGATATGATAGACATGTGTCTAGCTTCCAGTATCGATCCATTAAATGCTTCTGACAAGTTATTGTCCACAATATCTGACTTGCATATAGTTTTAAAGTGAGCCTTGCACCAATATTTTGGAGCAATCCTCATCAAATCAGCCTTTCCTGTCTTGCTCATCTTATCCAATTCCTCGAGGTGTTTTTCAAATTGTGGGATTGTAGTTGACTTTGCACACATCCAAAATTGCTTGCGACAATCATTTCCCCCATTCTTCTTGCGCCAATTTGCATAGATATGTCTTGCACATCGTCGGTGCTCAGCCGATGACATCTCCTCCTCCAGTACCTGCACAAGCCCCTACAGCAAAATACATGATATCATCATATATATAATGAGGTAACAATATGGCACACATGAAAAATACAAAATGAAGGAAGATTAATCACATTACCTTCTGTTGATCTGAGATCACTGTGTATCCTACACCATCCTTTGTGCCAAGATCGTTCTTTAAGGCCTCTACAAACCAGCCCCATGAATCCTTATTCTTGACCTCAACAACGGCCCATGCGATAGGGTACATTTGATTATTTGCATCCCTCCCCACAGCAGTCAATAACTCACCCTTCAACATTCCTTTTAAGAAACATCCATCCAACCCTATCAAAAGTCTACAACCTTCAAGGAATCCCTTTCTCACGGCATCAAAACAAACATAAAATCGTTGGAAGGTCGGTCTTGAATTTGGTGATTCTCTTATAAACTTTACCTTCACAGTATTTTGAGGATTTCTATGAATAATTTCTTCACAATAATTCCACAACCTATTGAACTCATAGGAGTACATCCCGTTTAGTTTTTCGATTACCCTTCGCTTAGTCCTTCTACACTGGCTTATGGTGACATCTAAGCTCATTTGCTCTCGCACAATTTTCTTGAACTCCTGCAACTTCATTGAAGGAGCTGCCCTCCACAAGCTTAGATAATGCTTCGCCATGTACGTAGATGTAAACCTCCTCACTTGAATAGACCAAGAGCACGTGTGCTCATCCTTGAAAGTTTTCACTGTAAACAAGCCTGTCTTATTATCACTAGCTGCATAAATTAACCAGTTACAATTTTTAGCTTTACATTTGGCCCTAACTCTCACCTTGTCATTCTTGATAAAATCAATATTAACTCTTCTGGTAGCTGCATATTTGTTGATAGCTTCCTTAAACTGCTTAGGGCCATCAAATACCATATTTAGTGCAAAGTGAGGTATCTCTGTGGTTTCATCATACTGCGCATGTGTGCTTTTCCTTCTAACAGCCTCCTCTGTCTCTAGTTCATCTTCATCACTCGTGACAAAGCTCCAATTAGAATCACTTGAGTCAAAGCATTCAGTCTCAAGCTCAACATTATCTTCACAATGGGTTGTTATAGTCTCTTTCTTTCCCCGTCTTCGTCTTACTTCAACATCTATTTCACTAGGTATCTCCAGCAACCTAGCAACTCTATATGCATTTTCTCCCTTAAAAGTTCTAATTTTTCCCCTAGCCGCTTGAAGTTCTTATTCTTCATTGTCAGATAACCATGGAACCTCAACAAGCTCATCATCCTCTTCGATTTCATGATTTTGGCCATCAATAGGCATTAAAACTCCATCTTCTTCGACGTTCATCAATCCCCCCACTAACCCATCACCAATGCCAACACTCACGTCTTCACCATGTTCAATAAATATCTCACATGTACCGTCAATATTTGCCCAAAGTTGCATCATTTCCTGTACTGAAGTGTCATCTTCAATTAATCTTAGACCATTCTCAAAATTCTTACCCGGCATTAAATAGTGGAATTTCTCAATATTAGAGTAACCCATATCTTGTACCAAGTGTAAAATCTCAAAGTAGCTCAGCTTGTCTTGATCATAGAGCCACTCACTACCATGACCATCAACATACTCTACTATTCTATCACGAACAAACCTACCTCCAACCCATAGAGTAAATCGGAATGTTTCATCAGCCATGTAAATCTACAAAAATGATAAACATAAAAATCAGCTAGACTAAAAAAGATAAAGGACACCAGTCAATCTATTTCTATTGTTTATACAATATAAACAAATAAACACCAAAAGTATAATCTAAAGACAAGAAAACAAACACAAATGAGGGCCACGTCTGAAAAGCCATGAAAAAGCTACAAACCTAAAACTACGGCAAGTTGGGACCACATTATAACAAAACTTACTGTGCACTCGATATTGTTTTAATACTCTCATAGGGCATTGCAAAGCACAACATGCACAAATAAACTATTCCCCCTTTACGTCATGACAATGCTTTGATCGAGTTGGACAAACCGTGCATTATCATCTTCGAGAAAGCCTTTGTTAACCCATTTTCAAGAAAGCCCTAATTAACCCTAAATAAAAGCCATGGAGGAGCTTGTAGGACACGTCGTCCTTGTAAAACTCCCACGTGTACAGACCCGAGTCTTCATTGGAAGCATTATGCACGAGACAACATACGGGGCACAGAGTAACGTCTTCCGTGTGACAAGATATGGGTTTTAGCTTCAGGTGTCAAATTGAGTCTTCATCTCCACTTTTTGTTCTTTTTCTTTCTTCGAATGTTGTACGCCTTCTTGCGTTTTTGTTTCTGAAATTTTGGTCAGTCAATTCTTTTGCTTCTAAGAAGCAAGTCCTTCAACCCACAAAAAAGAAGAAGAAGCAAGTCCATCGACCCAAAAAAAGAGAAGCAAGTCCTTCGACCCACAAAAAAGAAGCAAAATTACAGAACCAAAAAAGCATACCGAACACAAACTCGCGTTCAAGCTATAAAGAACACGAGCTCTTCCGAGATTTCAATTCCTCGATGCTCACACAGTTCTCACTTCGTCCCTCGTTTTGATTTCTGATCGAGCGGATCACGCACAGGCAGTGGCACATCCTCCAAGACCCCAAGATTCGAATCGTCGCCAGGATCGACCTCAACCCAACCCTCTTCGTTTCAGTATCAATCCCCAAGCATTTTGAGAAGTCTGATGTTGAGAGGAAGGAGAATCGCTGAAGAATCGTGGAGGAAGAAGAGGTTATTTGAAGCCCTAATTTGTTTTTCTTTTGTAAAATACTTGCTGGGTCATTATTTAGTATTTAAAAAATCCAACTCAGCTCCATATCATCAGTTAACGGTCCACGTCATCAGTTAACGATTCGAGCAAACGGAAGGACTAGATTGAACATTTATCCATAGTTCAAGGATCATTTTGGACAAATTGAAAGTTCAGGGACGAGATTGAAGATTGGACCAAAGTTTAGGGACTATTTGTGTCAATTTCCCAAGGCAAAGATAGGAAAATCTCATCTGGTGCAGGGCCTGGCCCAAGATGAAGGTCTCTGATTCTGGTCATTGGGCTTTAATATCCCTCGCCTTGCTTGTTAAATGGGTGTTTCACACACAGACAGAGCTAGTGATCCTGTTCTCTGACCCAAATTTTCATGCAAGAGCCCCATGAAGAAAAAGTCATGCTTGGCAATTTTCTTTAAACCCACATCACAAGAACTGGAGGTAAAGGAATTGAATAACTGGAAAGGCCAAGCGAAGTGATGGAATAATGTGGAGACTCTTGATTCCATAATGGACACCATGAGAATGGTCTACGCGAGCTGAAAACAAAGAGGACTTCAAGTAATATGTACTGTGGAAAGGTTCACTTCAGCAAGCCTATCTAATCAGATGAAACTAGACAATAGCATGCACATGCCATTGCCATCTATGTGACATAAATAGGCCTAGCCCTATGTTTCTGCGAAACTTTATCGTCTTCCCCCTCGGATCTCGTAAATTCGAGGTAGTGTCACTTTCTTTTTCCTTGTAAACATATAGGAGACATGGAAAAAGAAGAAAGAGAGCATCCTAAAGGTTCAAATAATGGAAATAACATGTCTTCTAAAGGCAGGTACTCCTCCTAACTCGTACCTACCATAACAAGACACATGTAGGACTCACTGAGGAGCCTTGAGGTGGGGCAAAAGAGGGGGAAAAATAACCAAAGGGAGCATGAACTGAGTTAATCCCACTTACCTTTCATGAGAATGAAGGCAAGGCAAGGAGAGGGGGGCCATAAAAGAGAAGAATTCAAAGCAAGACATAATCATGAATTTCCCTTTCCCCTCTTCATGGAGGTCGATTTCAAATTGTATTAGGAGACATGATACACCACCTTAAGAAAAAAGAAAGCCATGTTGCATTTAGTTGCATTTTGTCATTGGGACCAAGTCTCTTCACTGAATCAATGACCCCCCCTATCTTTCAGCACCACTTTACCAGCAAGAACAAGGCCGGTCAAAGAAATCGAATTATTCCGAAGGAAAATTAGACATAGATTAATAAAAAAGTGATTATATTTCCATCTTGCAATAGCACTATCTAGACAAGCTAGCAATTATCAGCAACAATCATGGGTCCACAATGCCCCTCTTAAAGCTATTTTCATTGGATAACAGTATTATCCCTACTCTATGTAAAGCAAGAAACACTGTTATAATACCTATGTGCCTCTTGTAAATTTTCTTTCTCTTTTCAACTTTGACATAAATCTGTTCCCCACCTTGGCTGGTCTCAAACATCCCTTTCCAAAAACTCACTGAATCTAAACCTCTTATCTCTTATGCTCACATACAATTTCTTTTCAAGAACACATGGAAAGCTATCAAAAGCAAAGAAAGAGAAACATAAAAAAGTTGAGCTCTCTCTCTCTCTCTCTCTCTCACAGTATGCCCCTTGTTCGTCTCTCCATATGACTTCAATCATCAGCTAAAAGAGAGATATATAGACACTTGTTATGTTGGCTACTTCTTGTGGTCAAGCGGGTGTTGGTGAGTTAGTGACCCACTTACACAGGCCGAAGGGGACATGAAAAGATGGGTCTTAAAGTGCTAACCTATGCAAATCAAGTCAATGAGGATTGGTCATGAACTCCACGCCCTAGATCAACCCCACTCGATGCAGAAAATTTGGTTTCTTCTCGATTAATATGAATGAACATTCATTATTAAATAGAAGTTCAAAGGGACAACACACAAACCAACTTAAGAGAATCTGAATTTATGCCCGTGGAAACCCACCGTTTGTGCGTATTGGGCTCATATTCTGAATATTATGTCTGTTCCTCTTCCGTTTCTATCCATCTTGTCATCTTTTCCTTTTCCTTGCATCAAATCTTGTCATCTCCAATTCAACGTACTTGTGATACATAATTGCATATACATGTTTATCTTCATCTACATGCTCGACCATATTCAATCTCTGTGCCTCAACACAGAACACATCTCTCAATCCTGGCCTTGAAAAGTGACCCGACAAGCTCATTTTTATTGGTACTGCCACGTGATTTATGGCCAACACGAAAGGGCCATCCATTTGGGTTCGTCATTAAATTGTATGTTTTCCCCTCTTTTTTCTCTATAGTCATCAAGAACCATTGTTTAGGCATGGAATGATACAGTTTAGAACTGTTTGCTTCTCCCATTTTAGGAAGCATTTCCTTATAAGGAATCCAAAATGGGCCATGTAGGCAATCGGCACTCCATATGTAGGCATTTGGCACTCCTATATTGTTTAATCGAAGTCGTACATAAATCATGTTGTAGCTCGCTATAAACCTGACACAGATGATTATTAACCTAGGCTTAGTTTTGTTCGTAATGATGTTGCTCGGTACAGACACATTTGGCAACATGTTTGATTGTTGTCACTAGTTGAAGACAACATCTAGAAGAAGGAAGCTGAGTCCAGCTTCTCTTTTTTTCTTTTTTTCTTTTTGGCAATCTCAATTTGGATTCTGATTGTGATAAGTCATGGTTAGTAAGACAAATATGATTTTAGCTTGTCAACGCGAGCTATTGTTTGGGGAAATTACCAAAAAAGTCCAAAACCTTCGCGACCCTCGCCCAGTGGCTAATGAGGGTCTGCTGCCCTCGCCTGTGATTGGCAACCCTTGCCGGGCTTGGAAGAAAAAAAAAGGAAAAGAAAGAAAAAAAAAGAAGAAGAAGAAACAAATAAAAAATATAAAAAAATTGCATACATCAATACTGACTATTCTACATGATGCGGCCAGCACCCACATTAGTGATTTCTGGGTAAAATTGGCTGGATAGACTCAATTGGCAAAAAGTGAATTGATTTAGGACTCGATTAGCACAATTAAAAAGTTTCATATTGAATTGGCATTTCAATAGATTTAAAACTTTCTTGGAAATTTCCCCGCTATCATTTCCAAATACGGTGTTCTTGTGCTATGGTATTTTATAATTCTGAGCATTTAGGAAATTAATGATTATATGTGGCTTCAGAAAAACAACAATTTTTAGTTTTCTCATGGGGCATGCTAAAGACTTTCTTATACTATGAATGATTTGTTAGGTCATATTACAAGAACTCATCTAATGATGGGGAAATATATAAAGTTCTCATTTATATATTCTTGTTTTCTTTTCAAGTAGCCATTAACTCCACGTAAAATTCCATTAGCTAGGGCGAAATAAAGCTACAATATACATTGACGCATAAATACATCACATATTATCTGTACATAAATGATTTCGAACTTAGTTTTGGTTAGACAATATGGTTTCTAATATATTTTTGGATAAGCAAACAATCCAAAGTAATTATTTGGAGGTGGACTTTTGTCCACCAAATAAAATATCCCTTTACGAGTCTGCGCCTATAGCAGGTAGATAAGTATAGAAGAAAGATGCTTGAAACCTTTAGGAAACATATGGGATTTTGTCAACAGCATTTACACACCCTGGTCACATCCACCATGAATGCACCCGATATCAACTTATATAGCTCTTCATCAATTTGTCATGATCTGATGCACGAAAACGACGTCATGCCAGCACGCGTAATTTTGTATGGATTGACTTTAGGGTCCCGATCAGATCACATGCAACAACCTAAGGGTTCTTAAATCTTGTTGTTTCTACACTAGTGACCACACTGTTGAAGGAAACATTATCTACTTTTCCAACACACTGTAAAAGATAAAGCCGGATAATTTTTGTTGGGTTTGGATTGCGATCTTGGAATACGACACAATAATGAGGAAACTCGAATCGTTAGTCGTCGGCACATAGATAGATACATGTAACTTCTCTAGCTTCTTCCACAAGATGTACAGAATTGACTTTCATAAATATTGTCGAGAGCATGAACAGAGTCCCTAGGTCACGCACGAGAGAGAGAGAGAGAGTGCTAGTTAAACCAGTAGGACAGAGACCCAAGAACAGCAAGCTCCATCACAAGACATGAGACGAAGAAGAAGAAAAGGAGAATTATAATGGCCGTGAAAGCGTCGGACGCGGGTGAGATCGCTATCCATGAAAGTTGACAGGATGGAGGAAAAGGAGAGAAAGCCACCTCCAAAAGGCCAAAGTTAACGGAAACATCCACATCTGCCACATATTTTTGAGGGATGTTTTGGGGGACAAGTTCTTACATATTGTAGATTGATGATGGAACTAATCGGAAAATCGTGGGGGAGACATGTACCTCTTAGTGGCGCGCGGTGCTCGTTGAAAACGTCCCAATGGGGGCATCCAATTATTTATGATGTTAGCTTAGGATAGAATATAATAAAGTGTTTAGCTTGATAAATCAGTCATATCCAGCTCCAACTATAGTTTGTCGAGTAGTTTTTCTAACCATTGTCTTTTGCATCCCTAGCATTACCATCCTATGAGATATGATTGAGTTTATCTAATAGAATGAGTCTCAACAAATATTAGTAATTCCGAGCATTTGGCATGTGTGCTCTAGCATTTGGCCGGGTAGTGATTTGTTTTACGAATTATGGCTTTATCTAGCGAGAGTATTCTCATCGATATATTTTACGAATCATAAGGGAATAAAACCTAACTTTCACTAAAATAATATATTTTTTTATGACACAAAGAGGTAAGCTCAAGGCATTTGATACATATCCTTAACCTTATCAACCAAGAAAAGCGGCCAGAACATAAGATTTTCTTTGCAATTAGTATTGTGGGAAATCAAATATGCGTCCTAACCTAATTTGACCGCACATTTTCTGCCACTATATACTACTCTCACGGGATAAAATGAATTGGATGATTTTAGGATTTTGTCAAAGTACCTAAGATCAAAGAAGCAGTCATAACTCATCTGACTTTTGGCTTTCAGCTATTCTAGGATTCTCGTAGTTGAGCTAATTAAGCTTCACAGAAATTCTCGAGGATTCTACATATTTTGTTAAGAAAATGTTGCACAATATTGGAATAGCGTGGCTAATTTATAAGCACACATCATTCACGTGTTCCTAGCGAACTTGAGAGATTTTATCATCTAAGGACAAATCTTGCACCTACCATATTCTTGCCAACTAATGTGAAATTTCTTCTTGTTTACGCGCCCCTCTTCTTTAGGGTTCTGTCTTCAATAATACTGTCCACTTTAACAGTGATAAGTCTTATTCATATCGACAAGAACTTTGCCATACGTTCTCCTTTCTTTGCCGACAGGATGGCCACTACAACTGGTCAGAGAGTTATGAACAGAAATGGCACATACTGTTCAAAGGTCTCCAAGAACCCCCACCCCCCAAAAGAAAAGAACAAAGAAAAAAACAAAGGAAAGAACCAAGTACTCGGTCTGTACCATCTTCTGGTACGTGTCCTTGCATATATGCTACTGATAAAAGAACCCTGAACGATTATCTTTTACGAAGAGACGACCACAGTATGCTTTTGCTTTTTGCTGCAAACGCATAATGTATTGCCCTCCATTTCATGCACACAGTGTGCGTTGTCAAGTGTTGGATAACCCACAGTGCTGCACCGTTAGACTACTGCCAAGGAAAGAGGGGATACATTTGCAGAAAAAGCAAATACTGCAGAATATTTCTGACCTTTTCTTTTGGACACCCTGTGGAGGAACAAAAGCTGCATCGGATATCGGATGGTCGATCTTTACTGTCGTGCTAGAGCATTGGCCGGAGGAGACGTTATCGTGGGGATGAGGCCGTAATAATGCGCCGGAGTGCCCCTGATCTTTCGATCTTAATTTTCATTAACAAAATCACAAAAGAATGTGGGTTTTCTATGCCTAGATAATGGAAGATCCTCTTGATGAAAGCAAAGATTTTTAACGGAATGCTATGAAACACATACGTCATCAACACACCGTTTTATTGTCCAAGAAAAAAACACTGTTTTCAGCACGTCAAAACCGCAAATAAAAACAAAACATATGCCAGAAGTTTCTTTGGTTTGTGTAAAACTTGTACTGACAAACGGCATGGAGTATCATGGAGTTTTGATTTAAAGTTTCAAGTCTAGAAATGTCTTAGTGAGATTGTTTTATGTATAGTAGAGACATGGCCACATGCAAAAATAATTGCCTACATGAGATTCTCTCGGAAAATAGCGTGCACCTACAGGCCACAGAAGGAAATATATTGCGCGCACAAACTTTTTCACAACTAATGCGCTGGCGAATTAGTCCAGTCTATAAGTTAAAGTATTTTTCACGTTGTGGTAAATTTAATCTATGAGAAATAATATTAGCAACATATTCTTCCAAATGCATGCATATTTTAAAGAGAAAATACCAAAAACACGCCCGAGACCCAATACCCTATTACATATCTCTATTATTGGAAATACCACTTACATACCTCTAAACAAAACTCCATATTCAAAAGACCAAATCACCACTCCTTACAAACCCATTTTAACATCTTGTTTAGTATTTGGGTGATTTGATTTTTATTTAGTTTAGAGTGTATATGGATTTTTTGTTTGGGGATAAGCATTTTTTCTAAAAGAAAATGTTGTTTTTGTTGATAGAGATATAGGGGCAATTGATTTGTACGAGCAAAATAGTCTCTAAAGATAAAACTTATCTATGTATTTGATGTAGAGGTACATAAGTGGTTATTGGGCAAAAATGATCTATGTACTTTTTTTTTAACTTTTCCCTATTTTTAAATGCAGGGACATGATCGAACAATTTTTCAAATAAATGTATGGACGAAACATTATGTGCCTTTGAGATACCCCATTAGTTCGACGCGTTTCATACAGATGATGCTTTTCGACTAGTCCCTTTTTTTTTACTCACCAGAGGAGGATAAAGATTCCAGCAATAATAATTAAGGAGGGTATGAGGCTACTTTTACTGATCATAAAGGCCGATAGATATGTTGCTGCACAGTTGCATGCACCCATTATTACTGTTATTTGCGTGGAAAGACATGAAAAGCCAGCCATCTTTTCTCTTCCTGTGGGCAGTAAAGTATCTGCTGCTTAAGGAAAAAGGCATGAAAAACCATGATATTGTACCCCAGCGGAGCGACGGCTACTCGACATAACACAAGATTCAAAAACCCTTTTGAAGTGTCATTTCAGCTCATTAGCGCATTAATTTCAATGCCATTATTAAGGAAAACATGACCTTTAATTATCATGTCCGGTGTCAATGCAGGAAACTGTTTTTACGCGTATCAACGATGATCTGATCGCATATTCATGCGGTGAATCGATATCTCAGTCATGCGCATGATAACATCCCAATTATTTCATACGAAATCATAAGTTTCCGCTGACGATAGCTGATAGAACGATTACTCATAAAACTTCGGAATGAAAAGGAGTTAGCATGTGTTTTGTGCTAAGTTGTACTTTACTTTGAACAAATGTGCGTTCACATCAGATCTCCTAATTTGGCCAATAGGGTTTCGGTCATGTCGTTTAGTCAATGGTAATAATTACCCTAATGTCACATTAAGCAAGATCCTGGCTTGCCAATAGGGTTTCGGTCATGTCGTTTAGTCAATGGTAATAATAACCCTAATGTCACATTAAGCAAGATCCTGGCTTAACGATCTCGTGAAGATTCTTCCTTTTATGAATTCGATAAAAGGTCATCATATTTCATGCACACACATACACACACATCATCTCTCTCCTCTCCTAAAACCCGAAGTCCACATGTTATTCGGGACCACATCATGGGTGTTCACTGTTCTTAAAGAAACTAATGTGTTAAAAAAGAAAAACAAAATCTTGCTTCTTTTAACTATGGTTAAATTAATTATCGTCCATAAACTATTGTAAACGTAAAAAAAAGAGGGAGGCAGAAGAAAATTCTCCGAGGCAAGTTGGCAAAGCCAGGATCTACTTCTTAAAGATAAATCTCCCACGTTGTGGTATCATGATTTTACAGAATCCTGAGCAACGTGAAGGAGAACCAATGCCTTTGTTAACACACATATCGATCCATATTGCTGACCTTTCCTCGTGCATTAATTTTCTTTACGTAGATTCATATCTGCATGGAAGAGTTTAATAATAGCCAAGATATAAAGGTAACTATTAAAATGGAGGGAAAGCTCACGACTCACAGGAGTCACTGTGCCATCATTTCCGCGCCAGTCTCTGGCTAAAAAGGAGATGAAAGAATCGGCATTTGGCTCAGATTCAGTAGATCTTCAAGGATTGAATACTGGTGTTTCTGTCGAATGGTCTTAGGCCACCACCGGACAATGCTGTTGAAGTGCACAGTTCTTCTGGAGTAATTGTCCCGCTAATTAATGTCATTTCAATTCTCTTTTTCAGAAATCTGATGCGGAGGACATTTATCCTGACAGGCACGACTGTTGATATATCGCGGGGATAAAAGGGTATCTCCATTTTCCAGCCTTATTATCTGGTCTAGCTGAATCTGATTTTCAAATTTTTTTGTACCTTTTTTAACGGCTGGCTATGAGCTTGATTCAAACAGTGTTTGTACATTCTTGACAACTGAACGTAAATGAAAAGGAATGTGCATGGTAAAGGAGAAAATCATGCCGCTAAAAAGGGTAGCCAGAGCTGTTCCATTATTGGTCTTCTTGCCTTCTTCAAGTAAAACCATATAAAGTTGAAAAAGACGAGTAAAACCATATGAAGTCCTCATGAGGATGCTTAAATGATTTTATAAGCACTATTAGTGTTAGTCTTTCGACATAAACAACTGTACATTCAAATTAACAAACAATGTTGGAGCATAGACATTTATCGTTTTCTCGTATTTTAGGGTCTTTCACTATTATAATAAAAAAAGCCACTTATTTTGACAATCATAAAAATTACCCGCTTCCTCCCCTCTCAATATGATTGTCCCTGTGAAAGTATTCCCTTACTCTTGGTTTCAAAGATTGGTCCTCATCATAACCTTAAAAGGCTACAACTCAATACTCCGGGGCTGTTATTAGTTTCTTTCGCTTGAGTGAAGTTTACTTTTGTATTTGTTAAGCTATCCGACGTAACGATCATCGTTGTATCCCCAACTTCAACGCGCTCGGGCAGGCATGTATTATTTGTCGAGACTCATCTCACGTGGTTCTTATCTTCTTCGCCTATCATTTTGAGCTTAGCTTAATTCTAGGCGGCTAGTATTTGCTTACATTCGGGTCGTGCACAGATATTGATGTCGCAAGGTCAAAAAGCTCATCATCATCCCATGAAGTAAGCGAACCCTCTTCAGTCGCGCCAGTTTAAAATAACAGCACCACCAACCATCTGTAACTTTGACGAGCCGCTCTCCCTCCTGCAATCCCCCGTTACGGACCAATCGCTTCCCCTCCTAGGGAAACACAAAAAATTAACGTTGTCCAGGTGCTCAAAAGAAGGTGTCCACCACCCCGCGATCCTGCATTAGAAGCAGGGCCAACACTGAGGACCTCGGAATACTTCACGGGCTCCATCCGAAACCTTGTCACTGACGTTAATCATGGAGTCTCGTTCTAGGGCTCGAAAAGCCATGCACGCACGCTTGTTGTGCTCATTGGTTCACACCCCTCACACCATATTCCTTCACGAAACGTTACATAAACATATTCGTTCAAGAAGGGAGAGAAAGAGCAAGAGAAAGCGGGGGGACGAGGAAAGGGACGAGAAGCTGGAGTAATGGGGGACAAAGGAAAGTATAGCAGCGATTCGAGGGTTCTTTTGCGTGCATTATTTTTTTTTTAACCTAATGGGACGATGCTTTGTATATGTTTATTTGCCCCCCCCCCCCCCCCCCCCTGTACGTACACTCAGACACCATTTCCCTCGAGATGTTAAATGGAATGGGATAGAATAGGATATCTGCGACCCAGAAGTCAGCGGTCAAAGATTTGCATTACCGTCTCTGTCTCCCACACACACACCACACCACACCACACCCTCTCTTTCCATTCAAGGTCCGCACGAAGTAAAATTTCTTCGCTGGAAAGAAAGAAGAATGTCTTCGGGCGCTCGATAAGACTCCGTGATCATTTATTTTCCATAATGCAATTGCTTATCGCAAGAGATATGATTCTCGAATGTTCGTGAGAGTGTGTTTTCATCGAAACGTTTTCAGAGATAATCCCGAAAGAATCTAACTTTTGTAAAGGACTTTCGGATCCAATTGATCAAGAGCCAAACGCTTTTGTTCTCGTGAAGTAAACCGGAAATGCACCTTTAACGTCATTCATTCCTCAAGAGAACCCGCCGTTATAAGGTGCTTTCTTTTACTACGCTACGTGGATGAATTGCGACAATGGCCTTTCAAAGTTCAGTCCCATCAATCGGATAACTTCCGACTGGTGCGCCGCGCTCAAGAAAAATCTATTAAAGTAGGTTCCGGTTTACTTAATGTCGAGCGAAACTAACAATTCTTATTGTCATGTCCTATTGAATCTGAATTTTCTCTTTTATTTGCGTTCATAGCTCGTATGATACATTGTGCCAAATTCATCAATTTTTGTAAATCCGCTCACACCGAAGTCGAAAATATCGTGCCAAATTATTATTATTATTGTCATCATTATTGTTGTTATTATTATTATTTTGGCATCTATTTTGAGGTGTCTCATTAAATTATAATTAACATTCCCATAGACCCTCTCTCGCTCTCACACCACCCCAAGCACAAAGCGCTCCCACTTGGGTGCGGGCCTACCTGCGGCCTCGGTGCACCCGCCCTCACCAAAGCAAAAGGACGAGAAGGAAGGGGAGGAAAAAGAGGGAAAGCGGGGCCCACCGCCCCCCCCCCCTCCCCTATTTTAAAAAATAATATGATAATAATAATTTTTTCTTTCGTTTTTTTACTGGTGCCAGTCAACTGTTGCTGGGGGGGGGGGGAGCGCTTCTTGACCATCCAATCATGCCACCGGTCGGCTCGTTGACAGGTCAAATCGGGGCCTCGTGCGCGGCACGTGACCCCCGTCCCCACCACCACCCGTGCCCTGTGGGGCCCTCCGTCCGGGGCGGAAGGGCGTACAAGCGGGCGACATGTGCGGGGTGCGGACACGTGGCGGGACATGGAGGCGTCCTCGGGGGGACTGTCGCGCGCTGACGTGGCGGTGACGTAGCTCCAGCTGGCCTGCCTAGTCCCTACTGTTTTTTTTTTTGGCACCTTGGGTGATTAGATTGATGACAAGAGAAGATAATCACTATTGGCTTTTTGGTCGAAAAAAACATTTTATATTGATCGGCAAATTTTTTTTTGTTGTTGCTGATTTTCACTTATGGGGAATTATTGATCATTTCGTAAAATCGTATCTAGAGATTAATAATATGAGGTGAGGTTTTATTTAGTATCAACATACTACGGTTGGGTGCATTTTACACAATATTCATGAGGATGAAAAGAATTTACCATTATCGGAGTAATCCGCTGCCGTTGCCGAAGTTCTCTAGTAAGAAATAGGGGGGAAAAACGCACTATTTCTGATAATTAAGGTAGTTGGAATCGAAACCGAATCAACGCGTCTTGTCACAAAAGTTTACATGGGGCAACATGCATCGAGACGCGAATCTTCGTGTCGGGGTCTCATCTTAACCCTGCCACCGATACATTCTTTGCGTGCGGATTACACTTTTTCACGCCTTTTTGTAATTTCCAAAGCGAGTGCATCATGCGGATAAAGTAAGATGTGATTCTTAGCTAACATCATCAGCTCGTGGATGATGATGAATCGTGCTTCAGCCATCTTGAGATAGTCATAGGCGTACACGAAAGCGGCTTCCATTGCCATTCGCACTAAATATGGTAAACGCCTCAATGTTTCATTTGCTTATCCAAATGGAAGTGCTATCACGAAAGTGAATTTCCTAATAGATCGGTAGGTCTCAAAAGCAAGTCTAATTGTCAAATAGGGAATAAGCTAATCTCCTCCTCCTCCTCTTCTTCTTCTTCTTCTTCTCCTGGTTTTGCGGATGAAAGTGAAGTGGGATGAGAAAGAAAGATTGGAAACCCTAGAAAGTCAATTCCCACGCCATGCACACATGGAAAAAGATGTCGCCAGGCTTGTCACAAGACATTAGAAAGTCTTCTGGCTTGCCTCCACACGCCAAAGGGAAGATCCATCCCTAGATATATGCGCTTTGAACGTAATGGAAATCAAAGTCAGAAGTGTAATTATCAGTCCGATTTTCATTCCAGGGTCATCAATAATTGCACATTATTGGCCATCTAGTTAGGTTAACTATTTCTCCAATTTGACTCTTTTGGGGCCATCCCATGTTCACATTCTGCTAAAGAGAAATCAAACATGTTACTTCTAAGCCAACACGGACTTCATATTAGGTGGATTGTTACGTTGAAATATTGTCTGACTTTGCTTTATAGCTGGTTTTGCATACTCTTTATCTTCGTGTGGCCTCCCTCCATTTCAAATCTCACATCGCTTGATGAGGGATTTTATATGCACTTTATATTTATGCGGTCTTTTAATATCACTCATCAATTTAAGCTTTTGGATTAGACTTTTTTTAATACACTAATTAATACATTCACATTTCAATGTGTGCGCACACACACATATATATATATATATGGATAATGGGTACCTTTGCGACTACTTCGCGCTAGGGTACTAACCCAATTGAAACATATTGGTAAACAAAAAGGGTTATTTAAGACGACATTGTTCGAGCCCTACCCTTCATTTACTCGTGGCGGGAAATGCTTAAATGGCCTTTATCTTTCTAGATTAAAGCAAGTCATGCGTCGCGAAATAAGAAAAAAGTAAGCTGATGCGCTCGATTGCTACGCGCATCCGCAAGTCACAAAAAGAGAGATCGTATCTCGGCTACCACAGCTCCCGCGCGATGCACAGCGCGCCCCAACCGGCAACCGGCCCGCGTCGCGTTAATTCAGCGTCGGGCCGCCCCTAATGACGTGCACGAATCCAATTAAACAGGTTTCGAATTAACTCGGAACAAGAAAACTCCTCACGAAAAAGGCGTCGTTTCGCCAATCTCTAGCTCCTCCTCGTGTGAAACCTCCCAGGGTTTGTTAAAATGTGAACGCTCCGAACCTCGTGGATTTCATGAAGCGCGCGCGCGTGTACAATGGATTACGATTTCCGAAGGTACGTGAAGTGAAGGCAGCGAACACTCCCGCTCGCACACGTGTCGGCCCAGCGATTAGGCAAAGCCAGCTGTCCCGGTCCCCACCCGGATGCTCCAACAAGGAACGGCCCCCCCGACCCCGACCCCCAACGTTAATTTACCGTACCGGAACGCGACTGCGCGGGGCGATGTCTCGCGCGCGAGATGTCGGCTCGAGTTCTCGCGAGGGGGCGAGACGAGAAGGCGTTCTTCCCAACCGAGCCCCGCCCCTTTCGGACAGGCGCCGGTGTTCCCGTCACCACTGGAAACGCAGGGCGAGGCGGTGGGCCTCCGCCGGTATTTCGCGGGACACCCGCGGTACAAGCGCGCATGTCACCGGCGCGCCTGCCGCGCATTTACTGCCGCCCCGCCGGTCGATCCCGCCCGCCGGACCGACCTGTTACCGGGTGCAGCCGGTCGCGGGCGCCCTCGGTCGGGGGTTGGGTTCCCGGTCATCCTCGTACGGCGAGCGCCTTTTCGATCGCTTTCTCGAGAGAGCTACGAAACCGGGCGGTTCTTCCTTTTTCTTTTCCTGCGCCCCTTTTTCCTTTATTAACGTGTGCCGAGTGCACGGAGATCGAAATTGAGGCTGAGGTTTCGTTCTCACAAGTGGCGAGACAAGTTACCGTCCAGAAAGATGGAAAAAAGGAAATGCGCAGTGCATATTTTCTCCGGGAAAGGTCATCCTCAGATTGCGACCGCTTTGTAAGTGCGCTCGTGATATCGGGTAGAGCCAAAGCGCACTTGTTAAGTATGCTCGGTAGGGAACATGTCAACTGTCATCGTATGGGTAAAATTACCGTAAGAGTAAGGGTTACTAACCCTTGAGATTTATACGGAAATTGGTTCGCGACATCATTTAATATATATATAAATCGAATTTGTTTAAAGAATGAGTATCTTTCGAGAGTAAAGTTTACCTATTACATCCCCCAATTTTTAAACATTTGGTGGACACAACTGTTTTTTTCCTCCCCCTCCTCACAAGCCAAACTCATCATGAGGGGTGAAATAGATGGTGTGCCCCCCCTCTCCCCGCCCCCCAAATTGGGTCAGATCACAAATGATAGTAAGTCAAATCGCTGTGGACTCTCCAAATTGCATGTATTGCATGCCATTGTTTTCCATGCCTACATGACCATGAACCCCACTATTCCTTGCTTTTGACCTCAGAAGAATGCACGGCAAAAGGAGTAACGGAAAAAGATAAAAAGGGGGAAAAAAACGAAATGGGTTTGCACCACGAAAAACTCTAAATTAGTTCATTTGCGATAAATTTACCTCAAATCAATATTTCAAAACCGATATATTTATGACAATATCATCCGTTAGTTTCCGTTAAATTGGATTAATACCACGAAAAATCATAAATTGGCACAAACAAAGGGTAAAATCCAAAATCGGTATACCCCTCAACTGTCACGTATTATTTAACTAAGCAATTTGACGGTAAAGTTTAACAGAAACTAACGGAGTATAAATTTATCACAGATATACCAGTTTGGAATAAATCCGTCGCGGGCTTATCCCAGTTTCGGGTATTAACCCGAAAGAAAATGGGAGAGGAAACAAAAAGAAAACGAGAATTGGGGCATATGGGATTTGACAAGAATGGCCCTCGGTCTCACCGGGGCTTCACTCCCCAATGCCCCCGGGGGCCAGCGCGAAGCATGGCCACCTTCTGTATATATTCATCCTTTCTCTCTTCTTTGTTCCCCCACACACGAAAGCCATTTTCCTCAGCAACTCTCCATCTGCTCTCTCTCTCTCTCTCTCTCTCTCTCTCTCTCTCTCTAACACGCACGTATTCTCCACCAAAATCTGTCTTTTCTTTCCCCCTCCTTTTTTCCTTTCCTTTCCTTGCGTTTGTGCCTCGTGAGCCATGCCTCAAGCACCGAAGCAGGCGCCGAAGCCGGCCGACTACAACCTCCACGACAAGAACAAGCAGGCCCTCCAGTTCATCGAGGACGTCACGGCCAACGCCGACGACGTCCAGAGGCGGGTCCTCGCCGAGATCCTCTCCCGCAATGCCCACGTCGAGTACCTCCGCCGCCACGGCCTCGACGGCCAGACCGACCGCGACTCCTTCAAGAAGACCATGCCCGTCATCACCTACGAGGACCTCCAGCCGGACGTCGCTCGCATCGCCAATGGCGACAGGTCTCCCATCCTCTGCTCTCACCCCATTTCGGAGTTCCTCACCAGGTAACCCGGCACGCCGGTCTCTTCCCCGGTGGTTCTTGATTTTTTTTTTTTTACCCGGGTCCCGCAAACGGGTGGTTCTTGATTTTTGGCCGGGCCTTGGCTAAATTGGGTGGTGGGTTCTTGATTTTTGGTGCAGCTCAGGGACTTCCGGAGGGGAGAGGAAGCTGATGCCCACCATTGAAGAGGAGCTGAACAGGCGGTCACTGCTCTATAGCTTGCTGATGCCCGTGATGAGCCAATATGTGCCTAATCTGGACAAGGGCAAAGGCATGTACTTTTTGTTCATAAAGTCAGAGGCCAAGACGACCGGTGGGCTCGTCGCCCGACCCGTCCTCACCAGCTACTACAAAAGCTCTCACTTCAAAGAAAGGCCCTACGACCCGTATACCAACTACACTAGCCCCAATGAGACCATTCTCTGCCCTGACTCCTACCAGAGCATGTACTCCCAATTGCTCTGTGGACTCTCCCAGCACAGGGAGGTCCTCCGGGTCGGGGCCGTGTTCGCTTCCGGGTTCATCCGGGCGATCCGGTTCCTCGAGAACCACTGGGCCCCACTCTGCCACGACATCCGGACCGGGTCCATCAACCCGGAAATCACCGACCCGGCCGTCCGCGAGTCCGTGATGAGGATCCTCAAGCCGGACCCGAAACTCGCGGACTTCATCGAGGCCGAGTGCGGCAAGGACTCGTGGCGCGGGATCATAACGCGGCTGTGGCCGAACACCAAGTATGTGGATGTGATTGTGACCGGCACCATGTCACAGTACATTCCCACTCTCGATTACTACAGCAATGGGCTCCCTCTCGTGTGTACCATGTATGCCTCTTCCGAGTGTTACTTCGGGGTCAACCTTAACCCTCTTTGCAAGCCGAGCGAGGTGTCCTACACATTGATCCCCACCATGGCCTACTTCGAGTTCTTGCCGGTGCACCGAAACTGCGGGTCCACCAACAACTCGATCTCGATGCCCAAATCCCTCAATGAGAAGGAGCAGCGGGATTTGGTCGATCTTGCTGATGTCAAGCTTGGCCAAGAGTATGAGCTTGTTGTCACCACCTATGCTGGTAAATGACCATCTTTTCATGGTTCAATTGGCAGAGCACTAAATAAGAACTTTTCATTTACCAATAGCGAATGTATTAAACTTAACCAGAGTGACTTCAAGCCCAAACTGGTCAAGTCCTGACTCCAATCTGCAAGGCTGAATTTTATTCACGATATCTCAAGAAACATTGGTGTGCTGCTAACTGGAGCTTTTATTTGTTACACCTACTCATATGACGAGCTCTTATCTATAATGTCGCAGGACTTTATCGCTACAGGGTCGGGGACGTGCTCCGGGTCGCAGGGTTCAAGAACAAGGCCCCTCAATTCACCTTCATATGCCGCAAGAACGTCGTCCTGAGCATAGACTCCGACAAGACCGACGAGGTCGAGCTGCAGAACGCAGTGAAGAACGCGTTGAACCATCTGGTCCCGTTCGACGCGACCGTGGCCGAGTACACCAGCTACGCAGACACCTCGACCATCCCTGGCCACTATGTCCTATTCTGGGAGCTCAGCCTCAATGGCTCGAACCCGATCCCTCCTTCTGTCTTCGAGGACTGCTGCCTCACGGTCGAGGAATCGCTCAACAGCGTCTACCGCCAGGGCCGGGCGTCGGACAAGTCGATCGGACCGCTCGAGATCAAGATCGTGGAGCCCGGGACGTTCGACAAGTTGATGGACTGTGCCATTAGCTATGGAGCCTCGATTAACCAGTACAAGACCCCTAGGTGTGTCAAGTTTGCGCCGCTCTTGGAGATACTGAACTCGAGGGTCGTGTCCAAGTACTTCAGCCCCAAATGCCCCAAATGGATTCCTGGACACAAGCAATGGAGTAACTAGAGTGGGACACAGAGACTCTCTGATGATTGGAGGAGTCAAAGGAGATTTGTGATTTAATTCTGGTGGCAGTTGAAATGGGGGTTGATCAAGAACTGTTTCTTCTGATTATCTTTACGGACAAAGTCAAGCGCCTTTTCTTTCTTTTCTTTATCCTTAGGTTTAACCCATGTCTCACTTTTTCATGCTTTATCTTTCCCCTCCTCCTCCCTTTCTTTTTATCGGGTTCTTTTCTCTATTTGCCTCTTGTTTAATAATATTTAAGTAGAGACCCTCCTTAATTAGCCATGTACAAAAACAGTTCCTCTCTAAGGACGCTCTCATTCTGTCTCTCTCTCCCTCTCTAGCCTCTTCCTAATTTTCATTCTCATTTGTTTTGCTACTGTAGCTGAGTGTTTGACTGCACGTTCTTGCAATTACAATCATCACATTCTATTGGGAATTTGATTCTTAATTCCAGCCTGGATTCCTGCCCATTGAAGTATCATGGGCTCTTTGCTAAAACGGCAAATGGAAGCCAACCACTCTTTTTGAGAACTCCCATTGTCTTTTTTATCATTCTTTTGGGGAAAAAAAAGTGGGATGGCTTTTTTGCTTGCTCATGTGCATTGAATAGATTAATGTGATAATCATTTCTTTTTTGGCAAAAGTATCCTGTGTGAAGAAAGGAAATGAGGGCATCATCTGCTACTGTTCAACAATAGTATGTCTGTTCGCCAGGGGATTAATATATAGAATGAAATCTTGTACAATCGGCTTGTTCAATCAGTTCGTGCCAATAGGTATCATGAATGTTATAGCAAACTCGGGTCCGGCATTTATTACAGAGTCTAATTTTCACTAGCCCCTGCCTTGACCATTAACAGACTTTGGGATGTAACAAAATTTTCAAAGAAAATTGAAATTTCTTTTCAGCATGATCTTCATCACGAAGATTGCGCGGATGTGCATATCTATCAAGATTGCACTTCTATTATACGTATATTGCACGATTGTATATATCTTGATTGAGATAATATTTTTCAAGAATAGTTATATAATAAAGCCTGTAAATGGGCTCGTGTATTCTTGTTCAAAATACATTGAAATAAATAAAATTTCACAATTCTCTCCTCCGCTTTATTATTCTCAAGTCTGATAAAGAGTTTTGCCTTCATGTGGTCTTTAAAGAGAGAGATCATGAAGTGGTATACACTGAAGAGACAAGGTCTTTTATGCTCTTGTTGTTGGTCCAGTTGAACGCCACATTTGTCCTTCTCCACCATGATTTGCACGTTGATCGTATTTCAATTCAAGGGCATGCCATTTTTTAAACACCCCAAATTAAAAAAGAAAGATGTGTGCCCATGTCCATTTGCAAATATTTCAAGAAACATTGGTGTGCTGCTAACTGGAGCTTTATTTGTTAAACATACTCATGATGAGCTCTTATCTATAATGGCCCCTCAGTTCACCTTCATACGCCGCAAGAACGTCGTCCTGAGCATAGACTCCGACAAGACCGACGAGGTCGAGCTACAGAACACGGTGAAGAACGCATTGAACCGTTTGATGCGACCGTGGCTGAGTACACCAGCTAAGCAGACACCTCAACCATCCCTAGCCAGTATGTCCTATTTTGGGAGCTCAGCCTCAATGGCTCGAACCTGATCCATCCTTGTAACGACCTGGTCCGACGAGTACAGGAAATGGTCGCCGGAGCTAGAGGGTCTAAACAAAGAACGGCTCTTGGCAGGCTTTTAGGATGGCGAAGGAGGTAGAAATGAACCGAACTGTGCACAGAACAGGAGGAGAGCGATCCTAAGATATATATGTGAAAACTGAAATTAACTCACGGAGACGCCTTTTGACATAACAACAAGCTTTGGAACTCCAAAGTTAAGCGAGACCATGCTAGAGCACTACCAGGATGGGTGACCTCCTGACAAAGTGTCTGCCTGTATGCCAATGGACAAAACCGTGAGACTCGATATGGGACGGGCGAAAGCGGACAATACCTATAATGAGTTAATCTAGGAATGTCATAATATGGTATCAGAGCGGAACCCCCTTCAGTAGGTGTATGGTTCAGGATGAATCATGCGGAAGCTGGTGGACTTGTAACGATCCGATCTGACGAGGGCAGGGAGTGGTCGTTAGGGCCAGAGGGCCCGGACAGGGAGCAGGGCTCCTGACAGGCTTCTAGGATGGCGAAGAAGGCAAGAATGAATTGAACTATCTACCGAACAAGGAGAGAGCGATTATAAAATATATATATATATATGTAAAAACTGGAATTAACTCATAGAGGTGCCTTTTTTACGTAACGGCAAATTTTATTTTGAAACTCCAAAGTTAAGTGAGCCTAAGCTAGGGCACTACCAAAATGGGTAACCTCCTAGGAAAGTGCTTGCCTGAATGCCAATGGACAAAATCGTGAGGCTTGGTATAGGACAGGTTAAAGCGGACAATACCTCGAGTGAGTTAATCCAGGGATGTCACACTCCTTCTGTCTTTGAGGACTGCTGCCTTGTGGTCGAGGAATCGCTCAACAGTGTCTACCGTCAAGGCCAGGTGTTGGACAAGTCAATTGGCCTATGGAGCCTCAATTAACCAGTACAAAACCCCTAGGTGTGTCAAGTTTGCACCACTCTTGGAGATACTGAACTCGAGGGTCGTGTTCAAGTACTTCAGCCCCAAATGCCCCAAATGGGTTCGGGGACACAAGCAATGGAGTAACTAGAGAGAGACAGAGACTATCTAATGGTTGGAGGAGTCAAAGGAGATTTGTGATTTAATTCTGATGGTAGTTGAAATGGGGGTTCATCAAGAACGTGTTTCTTCTGATTATCTTTAGAGAGGGACAAAGTCAAGTACCTTTTCTTTCTTTTTTGATCCTTAGGTTAACCCATGTCTCACTTTTTCATGATTTACCTTTCCCCGCCTCCTTCCTTTTTATTGGGTCCTTTTCTTTTTGCTTGTTGTTTAATAATATTTAAGTAGAGACCCTCCTTAATTAGCCATGTACAAAAACAGTTCCTCTCTAAGGAAGCTTTCATTCTGTCTCTCTCGCTCTCTATCTAGCTTCTTCCTAATTTTCATTCTCATTTGTTTTGCTGCTATAGCTGAGTGTTGTTGACTGCACGTTCTTGCAATTACAATCATCACATTCTATTGGGAATTTGATTCTTAATTCCAGCCAGGATTCCTGCCCATTGAAGTATCATGGGCTCTTTACTAAAACGGCAAATGGAAGCCAACCACTCTTTTGAGAGCTCCCATTGTTTTTTATCATTCTTTTGGGAAAAAAAAAAGTGGGATGACTTTTTTGCTCGCTCATGTGCATTGAATAGATTAATGTGATAATCATCTTATTTTGGCAAAAGATTGTACGTATATTGATGTATATATATCAAGATTACACGTATATTGCACGTATATTACACAATTGTGTATATCTTGATTGAAATATTATTCTATAATAGTTATATAATAAAGCCGGTAAATGAGCTCGTGTACTCTTGTTCAAAATACATCGAAATATATAGAAATTTCGCAATTCTCTCTTCTGCTTTATTATTCTCAAGTCTGATAAAGAGTTTTGCCTGGTCATTAAAGGGGGAGAGAGATCATGAAGCGGGTATACACTGAAGCGATTCTTTTATGCTCTTGTTGTTGGTCCAGTTAAACCCCACATTTGTCCTTCTCCACCGTGATTTGCACGTTGATCGTATTTTAATTCAAGGACATGCCATTTTTTCAACACCCCCCCCCCCCCCAAAAAAAAAAGAAGATATGTGCCCATGTCCATTTCCTAATTCATCGCGTACGGCGAAGTACGCTTGAATACAAGATGTTTTGTAGAGGGCGATCGATCAAGATCTCTCTCGAATGGATATCTTTATCTTTCGCCTCGCCAATGATTGGTCCAGTCTCCCATGAAAGATGGGATGAGATGCTCCATTATTTTCAAAATCACCCATTGTTGATTGCATTCCGGCCGACATTATGTGGACTATTGCATCGTCCTTTTCGGCATCCCGTCGAGGTTGAAGGGAAAATAAACAGAAAAGAACAATGAATCTGCACCTCTTGAAGTCAAATTGCCCGATCCGTTTGTTCATTTACCTGACTAGAGTACATGAACTCAGCCGAAATGGGTTAAATCATTCTGTCATTTGGTCTCATCTCTCACAGTGGAAGCACGCCGATTTTTGACTTCGCCCCCCAAACAAAGAAAAAAAAAATAAGAAACGAGAATGGTGAATTCTAGCGAGTGTAAGAAGAATGAGAGTGTCCCTTGTGAATTTGGGTCCTGCATTTTCTCAAAAACCAAGCATGTCTTGGGCATGAATTGTAAGAGATTACAAGAAAAAGAAGAAGGGAAACATCATCTAGTCATGTTAAGATATGTCATATGACGATCATCAAATAATCTCTTTAGGAATGTGATATGTTCGAGTTAAATCGGGTCCCGAACCCATCCGAAAACCAAAGAGTTATAAGCAGATTTCGCATTTAGAAAACTCTATAACACTTGGGACATGCTTGGTTTCGATAAAGGGTATATCCCCAAATATCGAACCAAAGTCGACTGGCCAACATATTACTAAAACAAAGTGCCTTTGTTCTTGAGATTACACAAGGTTCTCTAGATAACCGCAGAGCACAATATATGACTCATTGGGAGTAAATTACGTAATTGATATTTACCACAAAAAACCTCAAATTAATTTTTTAATCGTCAAAAACTCTAAATTGATATATTTATGATAAATTTACTCTAAACTAATTTTTTTTATCACAAAAAATCTTAAATTAATACATTTGTGATAAATTTGGCGTCCGTTAAATTGAATTAATATCAGGAAAAATAATAAAATGATAAATCTATGACAAATAAAGAGGTAAAACCCTAAATTAGCACACCCGTCAATTGTCACGTGTCATCTAACTTAGCAATTTAATGGTAAAATTTAACGAAAACTAACGGAGGGTCAATTTGATCAAAAAATTAATTTATGATAAATTTATCACATATATATTAATTTTGAATTTTATTTCGTATTAATCCCAAAAAGTGGAGCAAGTGTCTCATCCTCCTGCAATTATGACGGGGGTGGATCTAAACCCATTAGCCCAACTGCCTATCTTGAAGTTTGATAGGTTTTCACCGCCCAGGAAGATCGTGGGCATTAAAGCATCGTTTGCAATTATCTTCTTTTTTTTTTTTTGGTCGAATCGTTTGCAATTATCTGCCCCCTCATGTTATTGTCAATCTCTTCTCAAATCCTTTTCTCCAAAGGGGAGCCGAGGAGATTTAAAGAAAGACAGCTAAATTTTTTTTTTTTACCTAATGACTCTCACTTTTCATCTTGTCAGCTGATGTTTACCTTGAGCTTTCCTTCTTTTTGAAGGGCAATTCATTTTCAACGCCCTTCGTCTCACGCCTTATCCATTACAATCACAAGGAAAAGATCAGTCGCTCGACAGAACCCCTTTTTTTTTGGGGGTGGTTTCCCCCATGCACGATGGCTTTATCGATGGCGATCTTCAAAGCTACAAGACAGCTGAAAAGCCAGTTCTACAATGGGTTTGGAGATTTGTGAAGTCCAAATGGGAAAAGAAAATATAAAGTGCAGGAACCACTTAGACCATTAGGGACCAATGGAACACACGTCCTCAAATCTTGTCACGAGATAAAAGGGGAGATACACTATGTGAGCTAAGCTAGGCGTGCCTACGTGATTTGATACATTGGTTGCCATCCCAAACGGATCCTCACGTCACCGTATGCGTCTCAGTTTGCTAGCATAACAACCTTTAGGTCACTACGAGAGTAAATGACATTCTGTGAGTCACGAATTCTTGAAAAAGTAGACCCCATAATAATTTATAATAAATTTTTTTTGTGATCTAGAACAGGCAGTTAATCTCACAATAAATTAAAACGGTCACTTAATCATTTCTTTTGTCTAAAATTCGAATAGAAAAGTTTTGGAGTTGAAAGGAGATTTTTTTTTTTCCACACAAAGGGGTGGACCATATCCTGGAATGCAGCCACGTGGCATTTAAAAGTCTCATCTGACCTTGACGTGTTGGATGGAAAGACCTCTCTAATAATCACCTTGGGACCCAACAACAAGAAGCCAATAACGTCACGAACATCCGCGTAAAGGTCGCGATTTACCAATTCAATTGTGGGGAGCACAAAGCAATAACATCAGCATGCATGGTGGTTTCTACACTTACAAATTGCAGAAAAATTGCTGCATGAACAGCCAATTGAAACATCTGTAGAAAGGAGAAGTAGCTCACTAATCTATTTTGTTAAAAGTCTAGCACTCTTTGACGTTTGAGCCTTACACGAAAACAAACGGAACATGGACGTAACTATGTCAACACGGGATGTGGGTATCACCACATTGATGAGAGAAACGGGGAAAGGTCGAATCAATGGAGATGCACATATTATCGTAGGATCATATTGCTAGAACACCCATTGGATGCGGCTAACAATATTGAGGACCAACTTAAGAAAGGGATATTAGTAGTAATTGAGAAAGAGAACGACACAAGACATGACGTTTCAGATGCGATTCTCCTCAATGTTAGCGGTATTGTTGGAGATATTATTGAATATTAAAGATGTTATTTGATATTTTGTTGTCTTTTATAGTTTGCATAATATCTCATGCAATTGTGTGAATCACACAAAATCTTGTGGGGGTCGCGTCTATATGTATTTGTACTTCTTGTTTTTTTCATTAAATATTAAATAATACATGATTTATCATATTTCATGACTTGATATCAGAGTTATGCAATTTTGAGTGCACCGAGTGCACGTCCCACGCTGTGCACACTCGAATGCTCACTCAAATACATTCCCACCAGCTCAATGCACCCGTTCACAGTCACGCATTTGTTTTTATTCTCTCTGCTAACTCACTATTCCCCAAGTGCCAATATAGGGTCTTCACCAAACGGTCTCGCATCGTGCTATATCAAGCTTGTTGCATTGATCCCAACTCAATCACATATGAATCCTTATCAGGCAATTTTCATCACAAGAGGCCCTTCATTGTTTTCACAAGTCTAAACTGCGCTCACTTTCAAGCAATGTAGCAATCTTTTAGCATCGATTACTCGAAAGAACAACATAATGTTGCTAGCTTTTAGATATGTTAGTTTCACATATTCGCACGTTCTATCGAATCATATAGTGCTTGCTTTTCAAACGATGTTTACATAAGGATGATAGGAAAAGCTAATGTTGACAGCTTTTAGCAGAAAATAAAGTTAATGTTGACAGCACTAACTTTGAAATGTGCTCGTGGCACTGTCTACCCAAAGTCTTCTTCATGTTCCCTCTAAAATTTTGCAAAAACGATTTTCAAGCATGCATAGTAGCTTGCATATATCAAACAAAACTTGTTGCTGTTTGAAAACATACATGGAGGCATAACATGTTTCAATGATTTAGCGGAGAAATAAAACCCCCAAACCCAGTGTTAGCACGCATGGCCCGTAACATCTAAGGGCATCACAGACTTGTTATTATCTTAAGCTTCATTGGCCTAAGCAGCCATAGTCCTTCTAAGAAGCTGGGCATGGAGATGCACATCCACCTGTTAGAATTTGATAATTTGTGCGCCACTACCTTGCTTGGATTGGTTTTTATTTTCCCATGTAGAAATTATTGTATAGGAGGAAACGATTAAATATGATTATGAGTAAAAGTTTTGCAAATTAGTTTGATATTATTTCCAAACTCGAGTTATTATTTTCGAGGTGTGTTAAAGATATCTTCTAGATATTATAGAGATGCCACGTATACATCATATATTCTACAAATCATTTATACATTAAGCTTATCATGTGTATGCCACACGCGATCGGAATCGATTTAGATCAGTGATATGGTATATTACATGGGATTTTCTCTAATTTAGGTCGAGGCCTACACGTAGACCATGGTGGTAATGGTGAAATCAGGGGATTCAGTCGTTCTTCTCATCTTCTAAGTGCACGAAACAAAAGAAACACACACGTTATCACGACAAATTTATATTTATTCTCTCGATATCGCGACGAATAATGTCTGTCCATTTATTCTAAAGGAATTGGCCAAACGTACATAGTTATTCTCGAGCCACATCTCGGGGAGTGTTCCCTGCATCTATCTCTCTAAAGATCATTCTCACACGCAAAGGCAAAGGGGAAGCAAAAATCGAGGGACGAAATGGATAAGATTAGGCACATGTACTATCTCTTACACAAAGGCAATCTACGAATCTTGCCTACGTAATTACTACTATTATCAGATGCCGTTATCTGATGCTTCTCGCTCGGGTACAAGAGCCTGAGAGATGGCGAAGAAAAGGACGATGAGGACCTTCATTGTATACTGCGCGAAGCGATGACGATTGAGAGCTACTGAAACCCTAGCTAGCTGATGGCGATGGTGAAAGGGAAACGTGCCTGCTTTTGGAGACAAATTAACCCTACAACGATGGTGATGGTTGGCAATACAACAACGTGACTGATGATGAACCGGAAAAAGCTGATGGATCGACGTGTATAGGATGATAACTAGGATGGATTTTGGGGGTGCGAGGGATCGAATTTGGACCTCGTGCATAATAGATTTCGATAATGGCCCTAAGTGCAGCTTCCCCTGATGGCCTTAATCACAAAACAAATCGTAGTTACGTAGAGCAGGAAATCGAAACTTCCGTCATTGAAAATACATATGTGCCTTAAACTCGTTGCTTTCGGAATCATTTTGACCGTCCGTTCGATTTGATCTTCTAACTTAGAGATTGACAAGATAGTCAAGCTGATTTAGACATATCTAAAGTTCATGGTCAGATCGGCACGTTACCCATTAAGAGTAATCTTAGAAGCCATGCTCGCCATTATGGACGGCGTTATCCGTGAGACATGGCACTCGTGCGATATGAATTTTTCGAATTTTTTTAATTAGTCGCTATTCAATGTCATATTGTTATAATTATTGTTAGTGTCGTGATTGAACAAAAAGAAACAGAAGAAGATGAGGCCACCCAAACAACGGACCGGTTGTTGGCCCATGATTCACGTGTGAGTGTCTCGGTCTGAGCCGAATGCGACGGCACATCACGGGGCCGGCCGTCGGGGCACGTGCGGGTCGTCGCCTCGCACGTGGGCATCCCCCCCCCCACACGCACACAATACGACACCGGACGGCAACACGTGTGGGCCCCCTCGAAAATGTTGACTTTGACCGGCGCCCAACGACACGTGAGCATATCTGCCCTGTCTCCTTGCCGGGCCCTCCTCACACCCGCAAGGCCCATTCAACCTACCTGGGGCCCAGGAGCTCGTCATCCACATTTGCCCCCCTTATTTATTTATTTATTTATTTATTTATTTGTTTGTTTGTTTGTTTATTTATTATGTAGTTCGGTATCG